>CM065297.1:54284966-55484966 GCA_032871835.1 Dipteronia dyeriana
TTTGAGGTTGATATGATTGTCTTTGATACCAATTCCTTCATATTTAGGGTTAATATGATTGTTTATGCAGTTGTTGAACTTGGTAGAAATGACCTATATGCTTAAGAGTAAAATTTATGCATTTGTGATTCACTATACCTTGATGAGTTTGTTGTGGTGTATAGATTTGAATAACCTTTGATAGGTTAACATGGAAAAGCAAACTAGAATCAAGGGAGAAGATATGGGATCTAGATGCTTGAAATAAATCAATTCTTCAAGTAAGGCATCCATCTCCAAACTTTATATGAGATCACCAATTGTTTCACTATTTGATCTCAAGATATCATTTTTTTTTCTTTCTTTGGCATAATTTTATGTCAAAAAGAGGGAGAAACATGATATTGTTTTAGCATATCTTCTTTGAATATTTGTCAAGTATTGAACTTCTTATGGCATGTAATATTGTGATTTCATTTGGTTAAGAATATCTTTGAGATAGCATGTATTAAAGGGGAGATACATGATTCATTTTGACATAAGAATATCTTTGAGATAGCATGTATTAAGGGGGAGATACATGATTCAATTTGGATTTAAATGTTTTGTTAATAGCAAAAATTGGCTAGGGACCAAATAAGAATTTTCCACTTCCCAGCCTTCCCGCAATGGTCCAAATTAGGGCTTGTTTGACGGGGTATCAAGGTCCCCGAGGTCGAGCTACCACGTGATCCTACAGAAGCAAGGCGAGGTCGTCCATACCATCTGAGCATCTCGCACGTGTCCAGGCTTACCAAATAAAGCCCGACGAGACCGCGTCAAGCTCCTTTATACCAGGATAAAGCCCGAAGCTAGGTCGACATGAAAGGACCTTGGTCCCCTGACATCGAGGTATCTCGTGGCACTCTTCTAGAGCTTGCTACTATCTCTACTTTCACTAGGAGACCTTCAAGGTGCCGAACTTGTCTTGCAAAGGCCCTCCTGCCTCGTCGAGATATAATCTAGACCTGTCTGAGCATTAAAGGAAGAATCCAGTAAAGCCTCATCGTCACCAAAAATGCTAAGATTCACTATAGATCCTGGTATGGTTGAATCAAGTAGCAAGAGCAGTACTCGAGCAGTACTCGAGCATACCTCTCCACCTTCCAGAAGTGAGCCAAGGTCGTCTGTTTATGGAAAACACCTTACCAGGGCCTGCTAGCCAAGCCCGCTACCCCGCTAGGAAGCCTGCATAAATAGGTCAAGCACCATGATAAAGCTCGACGTAGCTAAACCGAGCTCCCAACTACAAGGTTGGAACCCAATGGGATATTTCGCCTTTAAATTGGTTAGCACAAGCTCCATTGGAGAACCAACATCTAGCTCAGTGACAATCGAGAGGTCCCCGGGGGACCCCGCCAGTGTACTGGATCTTAGGGTACCTCGCCCTCAAGGAATATCAAATGGCACCTCGGGTAACCTCCATGAAGTACCTATCCAAAGTGACATACAGAACTAGAGCTCTCCTCTCAGCAACGTAGGAAGAGAGGATTGACTTCCATGACATTTAAAGTACCATTAATGAGGTCAACCGTATTAATGGAGATATTCGACCCTATTAATAAGGTCAAATACCTTTTCCTCAAAGATATCCTCCACAACCGATTATTCGGGGTCAACTATAACAGAGAATCCCGCCTATCAAGGAAAGAGAGTCTGAAAAGGAAACAAACCCATCCCCTCCGAGATAATTAGCCACGATCCGATCAACTACATAAAAGGAAGAATCATATTCAATAAGGAAAGGAAGATTGAAGAATCCTGGACTTGCACGCCAAGGTAATCACCATTTACAAATATGCCTATAAAAGGCATATCGGGGGAGCTCTCCGATCAATGATAGAAAACAGACATGCTTTGGTTTAAAGATCTCTCGATATCATCAATGTATGTATTACATTTACCTAGAATATACAGGTATCGGTCTACATTCGACCACCATTGTAAGCTCTCCGAGCAACTACGTTGTATTACTTCACCATTCTTGTAAGCTCCCCGGAGTATTCTCTGATATATATACATAAGGAAGGGTATTCCTCCATCCTCCGGATACTGCCTTGGGGTTTTTCAGCACGTTATCACTCTTGATGCTTTTTCCCCCTTGGTCAGTCCACCTCCCTCTATAAAAGATTTTTGTTTCTCTTACTTGTGTCCAGTGTAATGCATGTGTATATGAGTGCGAGCTAGATTCCTACCTCGCTAGACCTAGCACTCTTATCTTCCCATCTACATGCTAAAATCGCATATCAAGATGAGGAGAAACCACCCAGACCAGCTTGAAGGAAGTCGATGGGCTCTCTCCTGTATCATCTCTGTGGCAGAAATCGAGCTCTCCGACGCTAGAGCTAGATAAGCCCCCTCCTTACTTGCTATCTAGGTCGGGGAATTACAGAAAGGAATCGGGCACCAGAACTTGGTTCCAGGTACCATGAAGGGCTCCGAACCCGACCGAGGACCAGGACCAGGACCAGGACCAGGACCAGAACCAGGACCAAGATCAACCCCTTCACACCAGCAAGAGAACCTCAAGCTCCCAGATCTACTTCATAAGCACGAAACCCGACGGGCGGGATGGCTTGTCTCCTACCTCCTGTTTCATCCTCCTTCATATTCATACAAGATCAGGTCAGGTATCAACGATACCGACCCCGGCCACCACCTCTGTGGTAGTGGTCTCGAGGGTGTTAATGGGGATTTCTCATCCTAAACAAATTTCCCGTTAACACTTTCTGGCACCTTCTGTGGGAAGTTTCCACACCCTTTTTTTATAGCCTCTATGTATCTACATGAGTATCATTATACTATTGAGGTAACAGATTCATTATTCATGAATAACATTTATTATATACGATGTCTTTTCTCCATACTTGTTTACATCGCCTATGTATCGCATGTGGTGCTCATTTTATCATTTAACGAGTTTCATTCATTGTGGAGCAAATATGGTACGTGGGATTCCTAGAGGAACCAGTTCATTATGCTACTCCTATGAAGTGAACCTGCTCGGATAATTGTGGAGCTCCAATACAGTAGCTCTCTGCAAGAAGATCTCTTATAAAGCTTAACCATTCTGATACATCGAGAGCTTCTATACAGTAGAACTGCACCTCTCATGCTCTTCAACAACAGATTCGCTCCGCCACCAGTGTATCACTTATCCAACGGATCCACTAGGCTTCGACCTATTCATACGGATCCCCTCATGCCTCCAGGTCTGCCCTTCGTAAGCTCCTAGGTAGAGGTAACAGGTCGACCCATGAATCTAAGAAGCCAACTCAGCTGTGTAGCTTCTAGAGCAACATGACCAGTAGAAGATTAGCGGTTCAACGCCTCATGCACCGGGCCAGTCAACGCCCAAGTGAGCCATTAAACTCTCAGTTCATTCCAGCAGGGTCCAGAGCCCTCTCTCGGTTGTTGGGGACTTCTAGGATCCCGAGCATGCATCTGGACCAGTACCTCCGGTGATTTCGCTCCATGTTTACCAGGCCATTCAACGCCCTAGCAAGCCACCGAAGCCCGATCTGATCGAGGAGATCTCAAAAGTTTCCCACATTTAGTAAAGCCACCTACGTGCCTAAGCAAGCTTCTAGAGCGGTAGCATCGCTACAAGACCGGTGGCTTCGCTCTATATGTACCGGGTCATTCATCGCCCTAGCAAGCTACAGAAGCCCGATCTGATCGAGGAGAGCCCAGAGGTTTCCCACTCTTGGTAAGGCCTCCTACATGCCTAAGCTAACCTCTGGAGCAGCAGCCTCACTGTAAGGCCAAGTGGCTCATCACTTCTTATACAGGGCCTGTCAACGCCCAAGTGAGCCACTGAACTCTCGGTTCATTCCAGCAGGGTCAAGAGCCCTCTCTCAGTTACTGGGGACTTCTAGGATCCCGAGCATGCATCTAGACCAGTACCTCCGGTGGTTTCGCTCCATGTTTAACGGGTCATTCACTGCCCTAGCAAGCCACTGGAGCCCAATCTGATCGAGTAGAGCCTAAAAGTTTCCCACATTTGGTAAGGCCACCTACGTCCCTAAGCAAGATTCTAGAGCGGTAGCATCGCTACAAGACCGGTGGCTTCGTTCTATATGTACTGAGTCATTCATCTCCCTAGCAAGCCACCGAAGCCCGATCTGATCGAGGAGAGCCCAGAGGTTTCCCACTCTTGGTAAGGCCTCCTACATGCCTAAGCTAACCTCTAGAGCAGCAGCCTCACTGTAAGGCCAAGTGGCTCATCACTTCTTATACATGGCCGGTCAACGCTCAATTGAGCCACTGAGCTCCTGTTTCGTTCCAGCATGATCCAGAGTTTTCTCTCAATTGTTGGGGGCTCCTTGAAATCCTAAGTATGCCTCTAGACTGGTACTAGACAGGTAGCCCATCTCCATTCATATATGGTCATCCAATGCTCAAGTGAGTCACCACTCATCCCGGAGGGGTCCAAAGTCTTCTCTCCATCGCGGAAAACTTCTAAGAATCCGGAGCATGTCTCCAGACAGTTACTAGGCCGATGTCTCCTTTCCACTTATCTGGGGCCATTCATCGCCCTAGTGAGCTACCTTGGTCCTGATCTACCTCTCTGAGCCAGCTTCCACCACCTTGGTTGGATCAACTTCAATCAGCCTTGACCTTTATCTTCTCAGTTGGATCAATCGAGATCTCTCCAACCTCTCCTACCTTGGTAACACCAATCTGGACCTCTACTTTGACAGATTCAGATAGAAAGGTTGGCAAACTTGGACCCTCCTATATATCTACAGCAGCAGAGGACTTCAAGGTAGTTCTTACCCCAACATGACTAGACATGAAAGCAGAAATGGGAACCAAGTCCTCCTTATCATCTGTGCATCCATCATCTCAATAATTCCAGCTTCAGTCAGAGCGGACCCAGGTAACTCCGAACTTTCTCTGTGATCTACTCTAGGTATTCATCCTTCAATGATGATCAAGTCAGAGGGAAGAAGAGCTCGAGCTACCTAGCAAGCAACACAGAAGCGTCCTTCAGCAAATGAAGCACCCACCTTGGCTCCCAAATTAGCCACACTGCCATGCAGAGTTTAAACCATTCCCACCATGTGGTCGTGGGTTAAAAAAGTAACCATCCTCCATGGCTGGCACGAGCTCAACCTTAGCAAAAACCGGCTTGCTCACGGAGATTATCATACCGATGGCTTCTCTCCATTCGTACTAGGCATTCCAATGCCCTTGTGAGCCATCGAGGTCTCGATCCGTTCGGGGAGCACCCAAAGGTCCTGATTCGTTCACAGTGGGGTCTCGAGCTCGATTACGATTGTCGAACACTCTCATCTACCCCAAGCAAACTTCCAAACCATTTACATCACTTGGGGACTAGAAGCTCAATATTTTCTAAGTACTCCAGTGTGAGGGGCGATGGCCCTAGCATCATCTCAAGAGATTCTACTCGTTTAAGAACTTATAGAGCGAGACTGGTTATCAACCGATACCACCATGCATTAATACAACTTCGTATTAGCTCGCCATGAGTTTGCATCTCTTTCGATTTCAGTATCCGTAATAGATCTCATGTGATCACCATCACCAGGAGAGCTTCATAGCCCTCTTGATGACCAAGACTGGATAAATCCCTCCAGAAGGAACGCCATGGTATTTCGACAATGATCACCAAAAGACCAGGAAATAGCTAGATAGCGCTCCTGATGCCTCGACCAGGCACCACCCCCCGCCAAGAAGGGTCTGAGTGTAAGAGCATAGTAGCCATCCAGATCTCGAGACCAGAGATTGATCGGAGAAGCCCCCTCATCACCCCTGATGCCTTGGTCGGGTGACCTCCCTCAATAAGGATCCGAGTGTAGGAGCATAGTTGCCATCTGGATCGAAATACCAGGATATAGCTAGATAGCGCTTCTTATGCCTTGGTCGAGCTACGACCCCAAGAAGGGTCTGTGTGTAAGAGCATTATTGCCATCCAGATCAAAATACCAGGATATAGCTAGATAGCACTCTTGATGCCCTTGTCGGGCTATGACCCCCAAGAAGGATCCGAGTGTAAGAGCATAGTTGCCATCCAGATCGAAATTCCAGGATATAGCTAGATAGGGCTCATGATGCCTTGGTCGGGCTACGACCTCCAAGAAGGGTCCGAGTGTAAGAGCATAGTTGACATCCGGATCAAAATACCATGATATAGCTAGATAGGGCTTTTGATGTCTTCTTCGGGCTACGACCCCCAAGAAGGGTCTGTGTGTAAGAGCATAGCTGCCATCCGGATCAAAATACCAAGATATAGCTAGATAATGCTCCTGATGCCTTGGTAGGGCTACGACCCCCAAGAATGGTCTGAGTGTAGGAGCATAGTTGCCATCCAGATCGAAATACCAGGATATAGCTAGATAGCGCTCTTGATGCCTTGGTCAGGATACGACCCCAAAAAGGGTCTAAGTGTAAGAGCATAGTTGCCATCCGGATCAAAATTCCAGAATATAGCAAGATAGCGCTTCTGATGCCTTGGTCAAGCTACGACCCCTAAGAAGGATCCGAGTGTAAGAGCATAGTTGCCATCCCGATCGAAATTCCAGGATATAGCTAGATAGCGCTCCTGATGCCTTGGTCGGGCTACAACCCCCAAGAAGGATCCGAGTGTAAGAGCATAGTTGTCATCTGGATCGAAATACCAAGATATAGCTAGATAGCGCTCATGATGCCTTGGTCGGGGTACGACCCCCAAGAAGAGTCTATGTGTAAGATCATAGTTGCCATCCGGATCGAAATACCATGACATAGCTAGATAGTGCACTTGATGCCTTGGTCAGACTACTACCCCCAAGAAGGGTCTGTGTGTAAGAGCATAGTTGCCATCCGGATCAAAATACTAGGATATAGCTAGATAGCGCTTATGATGCCTTGGTCGGGCTACGACCCCCAAGAAGGGTCTGAGTGTAAGAGCATTGTTGTCATCCAGATCTCGATACCAGGATATGGCTAGATAGCGCTCATGATGCCTTGGTCAGGCTACGACCCCCAAGAAGGGTCTGAGTGTAAGAGCATAGTTGTCATCCGGATCAAAAGACCAGGAAATAGCTAAATAGCGATCCTGGTGCCTTAGTCGGGCTACAACCCCTAAGAGGGGTCTAATTATAAGTGCATTGTTGCCATCCAGATCTCGATACTAGGATATAGCTAGATAATGCTCTTGATGCCTTGGTAGGGCTACGACCTCCAAGAAGGATCTAAGCGTAGGAGCATAGTTACATGCTAGATCCCGACAACCAAAAGGTCATCTTGATGCCTTGGCCGAGCAAACCCCGCTAGAAAGGATCTAGATGGCATAAATGCCTACCATAATTATTTCGCCAGCTCATCTATATACCATGATTCCTAGAAAAGGAACTCTAGGTACCTATATTAACCACAGAAGCTTCATCCGACATGATCGAGTAGTATGCTTTTTTATTTTGCAGGAATGAATAATACCCCGGTTCTCTAAAGCCAATCACTGGGAACGATACTGGTTACCAATAAAAAGGGCCAAGCAAAATTCTTCATGTTGTACATGATCTAGACTTCAACCCCAAATACTTACCGGTGTTCAAGTCAGAGGGGACTTCTATTAATAGAAAATTTTGGCTAGGGACCAAAGAAGAATTTTCCACTTCCTAGCCTTCTCGAAAGGGTCCAAATTCGGGCTTGTTTGACGGGGTATCAAGGTCCCCGAGGTCGAGCTACCACGGGATTCTGCAGGAGCAAGGCGAGGTCGCCAATACAATCTGAGCATCTCGCACGTGTCCAGGCTTACCAAATAAAACCCGACGAGACCGCGTCAAGCTCCTTATACTAGGATAAAGCCCTTAGCTAGGTCGACGTGAAAGGACCTGGGTCCCCCGACATCAAGGTATCTCGTGACACTCTTCTAGAGCTTGCTACTATCTCTACTTTCACTAGGAGACCTTCAAGGTGCCGAACTTGTCTTGCAAAGGCCCTCTTGCCTCGTCGAGGTATAATCTCGACCTGTCTGAGCATTAAAGGAAGAAGCCTGTAAAGCCTCGTCGTCACCAAAAGCGCCATGATTCTCTGTTGATCCTGGTATGGTTGAATCAAGTAGCAAGAGCAGTTTCGAGCGTACCTCTCCACCCTTCCAGAAGCGAGCCAAGGTCGCCAGTTTATGGCAAACACCTTACAAGGGCCTGTTAATCAATTCCTGCTACCTCGCTAGGAAGCCTGCATAAATAGGTCAAGCTAAATGATAAAGCTCGGCGTAGCTAAACCGAGCTCTCAACTACAAGGTTGGAACCCAAAGGGATATTTCACCTCTAAAATGGTTAGCACAAGCTCCATGGGAAAACCAGCATCTAGCTCTATGACAATCGAGAGGTCCCCGGGGCACCCCGCCAGTGTACTGGATCTTAGAGTGCCTCGCCCTCAAGGAATATCAAATGGCACCTCGGGGTAACCTCCATAAAGTACATCTCCAAATTGACATATATAACTAGAGCTCTCCTCTCGGCAACGTAGGATGAGAGGATTGACTTTCATGACATTTAAAGTACCATTAATTAGGTCAATCGTATTAATGGAGATAGTCGACCCGATTTATGAGGTCAAATACCATTTCCTTAAAAATATCCTCCACAACCGACTATTGGAGGTCAACTATAACAGAGAATCCCGCCTATCAAAGAAAGAAGAGCTCGAAGAGAAAACAAACCAATCCTCTCCGAGATATTAGCCACGATCCGATCAACTATATAAACGGAAGAATCATATTCAATAAGGAAATGAAGGTTGAAGAATCCTGGACTTGCACGCCAAGGTAGTTACCATTTATAAATATGCCTGTAAAATGCATATCAGAGGGCTCTCTGATCAATGATAGAAAATAGAATGCTTCGCTTAAAGATCTCTGATATCATCAATGTATGTATTACCTTTACCTAGATTATACCGGTATCAGTCTACATTCAACCACCATTGTAAGCTCTCTGGAGCAACTACGTTGTATTACTTCACCATTCTTGTAAGCTCCCCGGAGCATTCTCTGATATATATACATAAGGAAGGGTATTCCTCCTTCCTGGTGATACTGCCTAGCATGCGATCACTTGTGATGCTTTTTCCCCCCTTGGTCAGTCCACCTCCCTCTACAAAAGATTTGTGTTTCTCTTACTTGTGTCCTGTGTAATGCGTGCGTATATGAGTGCGAGCTAGATTCCTACCTTGCTGGACCTAGCGCTCTTATCTTTCCATCTACATGCTAAAGTCGCATATCAAGATAAGGAGAAACCACCCAGACCAGCTTGAAGGAAGTCGATGGGCTCTCCTACATCAACTCTATGGCAGAAATCGAGCTCTCCGGCACTGGAGCTAGATAAGCCCCCTAATTACTTGCTATATAGGTCGGGGAATTATAGGAAAGAATCGGGCTCCATAACTGGGCTCCAGGTATCATGACGAGCTCCGAACTCGACTGAGGACCTGGACCAGGAACAGGACCAAGATCAACCCCTTCACACCAGCAAGAGAACCTCAAGCTCCTCATATCAACTTCATAAGCAAAAAGCCCGACGAGCGGGATGGCTTGTCTCCTACCTCCTGTTTCATCGTCCTTCATATTCATACAAGATCAGGTCAGGTATCAACGATACCAGCCCTGGCCACCACCTCTGTAGTAGTGGTCTCAAGGGTGTTAATAGGGATTTCTCATCCAAAACAAATTTCCCGTTAACACTTTTTGGCGCCGTCTTTGGGAAGCCCCCTCATTACCTCTGATGCTTTGGTCGAGTGACCTCCCCCAAGAAGGATCCAAGTGTAAAAGCATAGTTGCCATCCGGATCAAAATACCAAGATATAGCTAGATAGAGATCATGATGTCTTGGTCGGGCTACTACCTCCAAGAGGGTCCGAGTGTAAGAGCATAGTTACCATCCGGATCAAAATTCCAGGATATAGCTAGAAAGCGCTCATGATGCCTTGGTCAGGCTACAAAAACCAAGAAGGATCCGAGTGTAAGTGCATAGTTTCCATCTGAATCAAAATTAAAGGATATAGCTAGATAGCGCTCATGATGCCCCCCAAGACGGATCCGAGTGTAGGAGCATAATTGCCATCCGGATCGAAATACCTTGATATAGCTAGATAGCGCTCCTTATGCCTTGGTCGAGCGACAACCCCAAGAAGGGTCTGTGTGTAAGAGCATTATTGCCATCCGGATCAAAATACCAGGATATAGCTAGATAGCGCTCTTGATGCCCTTGTCGGGCTACGACCCCCAAGAAGCGTCTGAGTGTAAGAGCATAGTTGCCATCCAGATCGAAATACCAGGATATAGCAAGATAGCGCTCCTGATGCCTTGGTCAGGCTACGACCCCCAAGAAGAGTCTGAGTGTAAGAGCATAGTTGCCATCCGGATCAAAATTCCAGGACATAGCTAGATGGCGCTCTTGATGCCTTGGTCGGGCTACGACCCTCAAGAAGGGTCTGTGTGTAAGAACATAGTTTCCATCCGGATCAAAATACCAGGATATAGCTAGATAGATCTCCTGATGCCTTGGTCGAGCTACAACACCCATTAAGGGTCTGAGTGTAAGAGCATTATTGCCAACCAGATCTTGATACCAGGATATAGCTAGATAGCGCTCCTGATGCCATGATTAGGCTACGACCCCTAAGAAGAGTCTGAGTGTTAGAGCATAGTTGCCATCGGATCAAAAGACCAGGAAATAGCTAAATAACGATCCTGGTGCCTTGGTTGGGCTACAACCCCCAAGAAGGATCTGAGTATAAGACCATTATTGCCGTCTAGATCTCGATACCAGGATATAGCTAGATAGTGCTTCTAATGCATTGGTCGGGCTACAACCTCCAAGAAGGATCTAAGCGTAGGAGCATAGTTACCTGCTAGATCACGACAACCAAAAGGTCATCCTGCTGCCTTGGCCAGGCCAACCCCGCTAGGAAGGATCTAAATGGCATAAATGCATACCAGAATCATTTCGCCAGCTAATCTAAGTACCGTGATTCCTGGAAAATGAACTCTAGGTACCCACATTAACCACAGAAGCTTCATCCAACATGATCGAGCAGTACGCTCATTTATTTTGCAGGAATGAATAGTACCCCAGTTCTCTAAACCCAAGCAAAATTCTTCATGTACTACAAGATCTATGCTTCAACCCCAAATACTTACCGGTGTTCAAGTCAGAGGTGACTTCTGTTAATAGAAAAATTTTGCTAGGGTCTACAGAAGATTTTTCCACTTTCCAGCCTTCCCGAAAGGTCCAAATTCGGGCTTGTTTGACGGGGTATCACGGTCCTTGAGGTCCAGCTACCCAGCGATCCTACAGAAGCAAGGTGAGGCCGCCCATACCATCTGAGCATCTCGCACATGTCCGGGCTTACCAAATAAAGCCTGACAACACCGCGTCAAGCTCCTTATACCAGGATAAAGCCTGAAGATAGGTTAACGTGAAAGGACTTGGGTCCCCTGACATCGAGGTATCTCATGACACTCTCCTAAAGCTTGCTACTATCTCTACTTTCACTAGGAGACCTTCAAGGTGCCGAACTTGTCTTGCAAAGGCCCTCCTGCCTCGTCGAGGTATAATCTAGACCTGTCTGAGCATTAAAAGAAGGAAGCCCTTAAAGCCTCGTCATCACTAAAAGGGCCAAGATCCACTGTAGATCCTGGTATGGTTGAATCAAGTAGTAAGAGCAGTACTCAAGCGTACCTCTCCACCCTTCTAGAAGAGAGCCAAGGTCGCCTGTTTATGGAAAACACCTTAACAAGGCCTGGTAGCCAAACCCTCTACCCCTCTAGGAAGCCTGCATAAAAAGGTCAAGCTCCATGATAAAGCTCAACGTAGCTGAACCGAGCTCCTAACTACAAGGTTGGAACCCAATGGGATGTTTTGCCTCTAAAATGGTTGGCACAAGCTCCATAGGAAAACCAGCATCTAGCTCCATCACAATCAAGAGGTCCTCGGGGTACCCCGCCAGTGTACTGGATCTTAGAGTGCCTCGCCCTCAAGGAATATCAAATGGCACCTCTGGTAACCTCCATGAAGTACCGCTCCAAAGTGACATACAAAACTAGAGCTCTCCTCTCGGCAACGTAGGAAGAGAGGATTGACTTCCATGACATTTAAAGTACCATTAATGAGGTTAACCGTATTAATAGAGATAGTCAACCCTATTAATGAGGTCAAATACCTTTTCCTCCAAGATATCCTCCACAACCTATTATTGGGGGTCAACTATAATAGAGAATCTCGCCTATCAATGAAAGAATAGTCCGAAGAAGAAACAAACCCATCCCCTCTAAGATACTAGCCACGATTCGATCAACTACATAAAAAGAAGAATCGTATTCAATAATGAAAGGAAGATTGAAGAATCCTGGACTTGCACGCCAAAGTAGTCACTATTTATAAATATACATGTGAAAGGCATATCGGGGGGCTCTCCGATCAATTACAGAAAACAGACATGCTTCATTCAAAGGTCTCTCGATATCATCAATTTATGTATTACCTTTACCTAGAATATATCGGTATCGGTCTACATTCGACCACCATTGTAAGCTCTCCAGAGCATTTAAGTTGTATTACTTCACCATTCTTGTAAGCTCCACGAAGCATTCTTTGATATATATACATAAGGAAGGGTATTCCTCCTTCCTTTGGATACTACCTTGTGGATTTTCAGCATGTGATCACTCGTGATGCTTTTTCCCCTCTTGGTCAGTCCACCTCCCTCTACAAAAGATTTGTGTTTCTCTTACTTGTGTCTTGTGTAATGCATGTGTATATGAGTGCGAGCTAAATTCCTACCTCGCTGGACCTAGCGCTCTTATCTTCCTATCTACATGCTAAGGTCGCATATCAAGATGAGGAGAAACCACCTAGACCATTTTGAAGGAAGTCGATGGGCTCTCCTGCATCAACTCTATGGCAGAAATCGAGCTCTCCGACACTGGAGCTAGATAAGCCCCCTCTTTACTTGCTATATAGGTCGGGGAATTATCAGAAGGAATCGGGCTCCAGAACTGGGCTTCAGGTATCATGACCGGCTCCGAACTCGACTGAGGACCAGGACCAGAACCAGGACCAAGATCAACCCCTTCACACCAGCAAGAGAACCTCAAGCTCCCCAGATCTACTTCATAAGCACGAAACCCGATGGGCGGGATGGCTTGTCTCCTACCTCCTATTTTATCCTCCTTCATATTCATACTAGATCAGGTCAGGTATCAACGATACCAACCCCAGCCACCACCTCTGTAGTAGTGGTCTCGAGGGTGTTAATGGGGATTTATCATCCTCAACAAATTTCCCGTTAACACTTTCTGGCTCCGTATTTGGGAAGCCCTCTCATTACCTCTGATGCCTTGGTCGGGTGACCTCCCCGATGAAGGATCCAAGTGTAAAAGCATAGTTGCCATCTGGATCAAAATACCAGGATATAGCTAGATAGCGATCATGATGCCTTGGTCGGGCTACTACCCCCAAGAAGGGTCTGAGTGTAAGATCATAGTTACCATCCGGATCAAAATTCCAGGATATAGCTAGAAAGCGCTCATGAGGCCTTTGTCAGTCTACAAACCCCATGAAGGATCCGAGAGTAAGAGCATAATTGCCATCCGAATCGAAATTAAAGGATATAGCTAGATAGCGCTCATGATGCCCCCCAAGAAGGATCCGAGTGTAGGAGCATAGTTGTCATCTGGATCGAAATACCAAAATATAGCTAGATAGCGCTCCATATGCCTTGGTCGGGCTACGACCCCAAGATGGATCTGTGTGTAAGAGCATTATTGCCATCCGGATCAAAATACGAGGATATAGCTAGATAGCGATCTTGATGCCTTGGTCGGGCAACGACCCCCAAGAAGGGTCTGACTGTAAGAGAATAGTTGCCATCCAGATCGAAATACCAGAATATAGCTAGATAGTGCTTATGATGCCTTGGTCAGGCTACGACCCCCAATAAGGGTCTGAGTGTAAGAGCATAGTGGCCATCTGGATCAAAATTCCAGGATATATAGCTAGATAGCACTTCTGATTCCTTGGTTGGGTTACGACCTCCAATAAAGATCCGAGTGTAAGTGCATAGTTACCATCCGGATCAAAATTCCAGGATTTAGGTAGATAGCGCTCCTGACGCCTTGGTCGGGCTACGACCCCCAAGAAGGATCCGAGTGTAAGAGCATAGTTTCCATCCGGATCGAAATACCAGGATATAGCTAGATAGCGCTCTTGATGCCTTGGTCGGGCTACGACCCCCAAGAAGGGTCTGTGTGTAAGAGCATAGTTGCCATACGGATCAAAATACCAGGATATAGCTAGATAGCCTCCTGATGCCTTGGTCGGGCTACGACCCTAAGAAGGGTCTGAGTGTAAGAGCATAGTTGCCATCCAGATCGAAATACCAGGACATAGCTAGATAGCGCTCTTAAAGCTTTGGTCGGTCTACGACCCTAAAAAAGAGTCTGTGTGTAAGAGCATAGTTGCCATCCGGATCAAAATACCAGGATATTGCTAGATAGAGCTCCAGATGCCTTGGTCGGGCTACAACCCCCAAGAAGGGTTTGAGTGTAAGAGCATTGTTGCCATCCAGATCTCAATACCAGGATATAGCTAGATAGAGCTCCTGATGCCATGGTCGGGCTACGACCCCCAAGAAGGGTCTGAGTGTTAGAGCATAGTTGACATCCGGATCAAAAGACCAGGAAATAGCTAATAGCAATCATGGTGCCTTGGTTGGGCTACAACCCCCAAGATGGATCTGAGTATAAGAGCATTGTTGCTGTCCAGATCTCGGTACCTGGATATAGTTAGATAGCGCTCATAATGCCTTGATTGGGCTACGAGCTCCAAGAAGGATCAAAACCTAGGAGCATAGTTACTTGCTAGATCACGACAACCAAAAGGTCATGTTACTACCTTGGCTGGGCCAACCCCGCTAGGAAGGATCCAAATGGCATAGATGCTTACCAGAATCATTTTACCAGCTCATCTAAGTACTGTGATTCCTGGAAAATGAACTCTAGGTACCCATATTAACCACAGAAGCTTCATCCAACATGATCGAGCAGTACGCTCATTTATTTTGCAGGAATGTATAGTGCCCCGGCTCTCTAAAGCCAATCACTGGAAACGATACTGGTTACCAATCAAGCAAAATTCTTTATATAGTAGAAGATCTAGACTTCAACCCTAAATACTTACCGGTGTTCAAGTCAGAGGTGACTTCTGTTAATAGCAAAATTTTGCTTGGGACCAAAGAAGAATTTGCCAATTCCCAGCCTTCCCGAAAGGGTCCAAATTCGGGCTTGTTTGACGGGGTATCAAGGTCCCCGAGGTCAAGCTACCACGCGATCCTGCATGAGCAAGGTGAGGCCTCCCATACCATCTGAGCATCTCGCACATGTCCGGGCTTACCAAATAAAGTCTGACGAGACCGTGTCAAGCTCCTTATACTAGGATAAAGCCCGAAGCTAGGTTGAAGTGAAAGGACCTGGGTCCCCTGACATCGAGATATCTTGTGACACTCTCCTAAAGCTTGCTTCCATCTCTACTTTCACTAGGAGATCTTCAAGGTGCCGAACTTGTCTTGCAAAGGCCCTCCTGCCTCGTAGAGGTATAATCTAGACCTGTCTGAGCATTAAAGGAAGAAGCCCGTAAAGCATCGTCATCACTAAAAGCGCCAAGATCCACTGTAGATCCTGGTATGGTTGAATCAAGTAGTAATAGCAGTACTCGAGCATACCTCTCCACCCTTGTAAAAGCGAGCCAAGGTCACCTGTTTATGGAAAAGACCTTACCAGGGCCTGCCAGCCAAGCCCGCTACCCCGCTAGGAAACCTGCATAAAAAGGTCAAGCTCCATGATAAAGCTCGACGTAGCTAAACCTAGCTCCCAACTACAAGGTTGGAACCCAATGGGATATTTTGCCTCTAAAATGGTTAGCACAAGCTCCATGGGAAAACCAGCATCTAGCTCCATGACAATCGAGAGGTCCCCGGGGTACCCCGCCAGTGTACTGGATCTTAGAGTGCCTCGCTCTCAAGGAATATCAAATGGCACCTCGGGTAACCTCCATGAAGTACCTCTCCAAAGTGACATATAGAACTAGAGCTCTCCTCTCGGAAACGTAGGATGAGAGGATTGACTTCCATGACATTTAAAGTACCATTAATGAGGTCAACCGTATTAATAGAGAGAGTCGACCCTATTAATGAGGTCAAATACCTTTTCCTCCAAGATATTCTTCACAACCTATTATTGGGGGTCAACTATAACAGAGAATCTCGCCTATCAAGGAAAGAATAGTCCGAAGAAGAAACAAACCCATCCCCTCCGAGATATTAGCCACGATTCGATCAACTACAAAAAAGGAAGAATCGTATTCAATAAGGAAAGGAAGATTGAAGAATCCTGGACTTGCACGCCAATGTAGTCACAATTTATAAATATACATGTAAAAGGCATATCGGGGGGGCTCTCCGATCAATAACAGAAAATAGACATGCTTCATTTACCTTTACCTAGAATATACCGGTATCGGTCTACATTCGACCACCATTGTAAGCTCTCCAGAGCAACTACGTTGTATTACTTCACCATTCTTGTAAGCTCCATGGAGCATTCTCTGATATATACATAAGGAAGGGTATTCCTCCTTCCTTCGGATACTACCTTGGGGATTTTCAGCATGTGATCACTCGTGATGCTTTTTTCCCCCTTGGTCAGTCCACCTTCCTCTTCAAAAGATTTGTGTTTCTCTTACTTGTGTCATGTGTAATGCATGCGTATATGAGTGTGAGCTAGATTCCTACCTTGCTGGACCTAGCGCTCTTATCTTCCTATCTACATGCTAAAGTCGCATATCAAGATGAGGAGAAACCACCCAAACCAGCTTGAAGGAAGTCGTTTGGCTCTCCTGCATCATCTCTATGGTAGAAATCGAGCTCTCCGACACTGGAGCTAGATAAGCTGCCTCTTTACTTGCTATCTAGGTCGGGGAATTACAGGAAGAAATCGGGCTCTAGAACTTGGCTCCAGGTACCATGACGAGCTCCGAATCCGACCGAGGACCAAGACCAGAACCAGGACCAAGATCAACCCCTTCACACCAGCGTTCTTCGGGCTAGATGGCTTGTCTCCTACCTTATATTTCATCCTCCTTCATATTCATACAAGATCAGGTCAGGTATCGATGATACCAACCCCGGCCACCACCTCCGTGGTAGTGGTCTTGAGGGTGATAATGGGGATTTCTCATCCTAAACAAATTTCCCATTAACATGTTTAATTCTTGCCATAATTGTATATTGTCATATGTGTCTTTCTCTTGGATATGCTTTGTGCTTTAAGTTGATTTTAGGTGGCTACAAGAGAAGATCAATAAGAAGTTCAAGACTTGTTGAAGATTTGTCTTAAGGAACAAACTCATTGTAATGTGAGGGTGTGATTTTGTGACCAGTCTTCATTTTATGTGTTTTAGTATTTTGTATAAGTGTTTTGACATAGAATTTTGCAAAGGGAGAGATTGATAGGTCTGTGCGTTTAGTTGGCATTATTCTATATCAAAACAACATTTCCATTGTATTGTTTAGTTGTCTAGGATTCATGATAATTCAAGCTTCAAAGAGGAAATGACAACTATTCAAGCAAGTTCAAGTCTTCAAAGGGAAAAGTGCTTCATGATTCTACAAAGGTATATTAAGACCTTTCTTTTCTCTTTCAAGGCTTAGGCACACACACACATATCATATATTTATGTCCCTGCATCATTGTGCACCATTATAGGCACACACACACAATTCATACATTTGTGTCCCTGCATCGTTGTGCACCATGTATAACACATTCACACACTTGAAGATGAATGCTCATACATTGGTTTGGAAATAACATGTTATGGAATATGCATGATTGGAAACTATCTCTATGTAGTTTGCATTTTAGTGTGAATTGTGTTTGTATAACATGGATATTGAACTTGATTTTAGTCTTAAAACATTTTTGATTGAGTTCCGGTCATTTCGGTTACTCATACTATTGATTTCAAGTTCCGAGTCAAAAGTTATGATACTTTTCAGTCATGTTGTGTACATTGTCTTCGTCTTCGTATATCAAGTCAAATTATTATTTTCTGGAATGAGTATCTTATATGTGCATGTTTGTGAGAGAGTTACGGTTCATAATCCACAAACGGATTCGAATTCGGAGTTCAGAGGCCTGAGAACGGTCGAAGAACGCGAGGGAAGCGCAGGGGAGTTGCATCATGGCCGAAAGGCCAACAAGAGGTGCAAGACCGAGATGGTGCGTGGCCATCTCGTCTGCAAATCCTTGCTGCCCCGAGATGCCCACACACCATCTCAGGGAAGCATCTTGAAGGGGTAGCTTTGGTCTTTTCACATATATCTCTTCTCTCTCCTTTATATATCTCTTCTCTCTCTCATTTGAAACCAAGAAAGAAGAAAATGTAGTGCATAAAATTTCCAGATTTTTTCTCTCAACTTTGAATCACCAAATCTCTCTCATTTCTTATCCGATTTGAGTGATTCAAGTTGGAGAAGTTTCGTATTGAAGTTCTCTATCATCTCCAAGCAACCTTGAAGTCATTTGTTCAATTTTTCTGGTGGATTGCACCATTTTCGTGACTGCACTCGAAATTGTCAAGGTATTTATTTATCTTTTGATTTCCTTGATTCTAATGTTCAAATACCTTGGGTCTTCTTCCTACTTGTGTGTATTTGACTTGAACATATTTTGATGAGTGATAGATCTTCAATTAAATGCTAGTTGTGCTTAATTAGAAACTTGATTGTGAGTTAGGTTTCAATTAAACCTATGTTTTCACATGATTGTGAGTTGTATTGTGCTAGCATCTTATCTAGGACTATTTGTGCTTTGATTGACTTAACTTTCATGATTAATAGTCTTATCATGTGCTAGAACTCATTTGTTGAATAAATTTAGGATTAGCACATTTGATTATATATTTAGAGTCTATTAGAGTTTAATTGACTATTTTGTGAATATATGCTCTAAATGATTGCTAGAGATTTGATTGATCATTTCTTGTGTTTCTAGCATTTTTGTATTAGTACTAAAGACTTGAATATGTACTTCATGAACATGTTTATTTCAAGCTTTAACAACATGAATAAAATCTAGGTTTAAAGTGTGTGTTTGGAAATTTGGCATGAAATTTGGCATGCTCTAGATTTTTGTTCATGTATAAGATCTAGACAATCTTGTTTTGTGAACTTTATTGTCTATGTCTAGATCTTCATGGAGTGTACCTAATCCATACATTTCATATGCTCATGCATCATCTTGTGTGGTGTCACTTTTGGATTATAAACTAGAAAAATATACTTTGTGTGCTCATTGATTAATTCTAGTTTCCATAGAATTTGTTGATCATCTTTTTCTATGTTGTGTGCTTGTTTGCGTTTTGCATTCATGACCACATAGATGCCTTGTGAGAAGGAACTCTTGACAATAGGTGTGAAACCTACGGTGTTAAGCAAGAAAGTCTTAGCAAAAGGTGTGAAGCCTTGGATTGTCAAGCAAGGAAGTCTTGGCTAGAGGTGTGAAGCCTTGGATAGTCGAGCAAGAAGTCTTGCCTAGAGTTGGGAGAACTTGGATAGGTGAGCAAGGAAGTCTTAACTAGAGTCGGGAGGACTGGAATAGTTGAGCAAGAAGTCTTGCCTTGGGTCGTGAGGATCCGGAGAAGGTGAGCAAGGAAGTCTTAACAAGAGGTGTGAAGCTTCGGATTGTTGAGCATAGGGCGGCAACTTCTAGAGTAAGATAGGAGGGTAGTTTCTAGGTGAAGGGGTCACTTGAGAGATTGTACTTGTCTTATCTACTAGTGGATTTTGTTTGCCGGTGGCTGCTAGCCCGTGGATGTTTCCTCTTCGGAGGTTTACCACGTTATATCTTGTGTCAACTTTTCTCTATCCCTATCTCTCTTATACTGGTAATTGTTATTTGAATAATGTGGATAGAACTTCATATGTAAGTTGACTTCCTTATACAATATTGTTTGTGTATGTTAGATAACTTTGTATCTTGTGATATTCCATTCAAGTTGTAAAGTACCACTTTGTAATACTCTAAGTACAACTTATGGAATTTTGTCTACATTGAAATTACTTGTTCATAAGATACATTGATTCGTGTTGTATGTTTTGTAGACTAAGAGTGGAGATTTGAGCATACATGAATATATTGTTTTCTCATAACAATCATGTTGAATGTTAATTTGTATGCTTATCAAGGTTTTGTCACTAGTCTCCAAATATTTGTCAAAATTGAGAAACAACCTATTCACCCCCCCCCCCCCTCTAGGTTGTTTAGTATAACCTTGTACACATTCTTTCACGGCCTTCGGAAAGGTATCTTATCATAGAGACCTTACTGTCGTAGGCGAAATTGTTATTCATACTTGGATCCATTTCGGGGGTGGTAGCCCGATCGAGGCATCCATATGGCTATCTAGCTATATTTTGGTCTCGAGATATGGATGGCAACTATGCTCTTACAATCAGACCTTTCTTGGGGGTGGTATCCCGACCAAGGCATCAGGAAGATTGTCTAGCTATTTCCTGGTCTCGAGATATGGATGGCAACAATGCTATTACACTCAAACCCTTCTTAGGGGTTGTAGCCCGATCGAGGTATTGGGAGGGCGATCTAGCTATATCCTGGTCTCGAGATCTGGATGGTAACTAAGCTCTTACACTCAGACCCTTCTTAGGGGTGGGTAGCCCGACCAAGGCAATAAGAGGGCTGTCTAGCTATTTCCTGGTCTCGAGATCTGGATGATAACTATGCTCTTACACTCAGACCCTTCTTGGGGGTGGTAACCCCGACCAAGGCATCAGGGGTAGCGAAGGGGCTTCCCCGACTAGTCCTTAGTCTCAAGATCTGGATGGCAACTATGCTCTTACACTCAGACCCTTTATAGCGGGGGGTGGTACCCGGCCATGGAATCAGGGGTAGCGATGAGGCTTCCCCGGCTAACCCCTGGTCTCGAGGTGATTAAGGTGAATTTACTCATATAATACCTAATCGGATATGGAGAAATTTACAGCTTATGGAGAACAAAATCGGAGATGAAGAAAACATACTTTATTGATGATCAAAATGGAGTACATTATCCTTGAGAATTTTATTGAAACCTAAATGAAAGTAGTCTGCTCAGGGGTCCCCTACTTACGGATAGAATTGCCTCAAGTGATCAGCATTCCAGGTGTGGTTGATGGGTCGACCATCCATGCCTTCTAGCATGTAGGCCCCATTGTGGGTCAACTATCCATGCCTTTTAGCTTGTAGGCCCCATTGTGTCCTAAGACTCCATCCTACCTTTTTTGGGTGTTCAAGGTAACTTTTCTGAGAACCAAACCTCCCTCCTTAAAATTTCAAGCTCTGACTTTTCTGTTGAAATACCTGGCTATCTTGCTCTGGTATACCCTTACTTTCTCAGATACCCGGTTATGTTTTTCTTCTAAGAGATCTAGATTAGCTCACAACTTAACCTCGTTGCTCTTAGGTTCAAAGTGTTGTACCTTGAATGAGGTCAATTTATGCTCGATGGGAAGGATCGCTTCAACCCCGAAGGCTAGGGAGTAGGGTGTCTCTCTGGTTATTGTTCTCTTTGTTATACAGTATGCCTAAAGAACCTCGGAGAGCTTTTCAGCCCATTTGCCTTTCTTCTACTATAATTTGTTCTTCAACGGCCTATTGATGGTCTTGTTGGTGGATTCAACCAGCCTATTAGTCTGAGGGTGGGCTACTGAAGCAAACCTGATGTCGATTCCCAATTCTTCACAAAAATTTTTGAATCAGGCATTGCCAAACTGCTTACCTAGGTCGGCTACAATGATGAGAGGAGTCCCAAATCTGTAAACCACGTTGGTTTTGATGAACCTCATCGTATTCTCTTCTGATATTTGAGAGAGAGGTCTGGCCTCGACCCATCTTGTAAAATAGTTGATTACCATGACGGCATGCTTAGCTTGCCTAGGAGCAGTGGGAAGTGGTTCGATCAGGTCGACACCCCATATGGCAAAGGGGTAGGGTGAATTAAGAGATAACAGCCATTCCGGTGGGAGGTGACTCAAGTTCGAGGTTCTCTGGCATGGTTCACAAGATTGTACAAAGCTTTTCACATTTTGGTGAATAGTTGGCTAGTAATACACCATACAGA
Organism: Dipteronia dyeriana; assembly: GCA_032871835.1. Lineage (NCBI taxonomy): Eukaryota > Viridiplantae > Streptophyta > Magnoliopsida > Sapindales > Sapindaceae > Dipteronia > Dipteronia dyeriana. Next base: position 54,307,172 of record CM065297.1, read on the forward strand.
GCACTTGATATGCTAAAGCTTCACCACCAATGTGACTCTCGCAATCCTCATAGTGAACCTCTCTCAATGCCTATTTGGCATCATCATGATGCAAACACCGAAGCAAAAGAAGGGATCTGCCACCCCTATAGAGGTACCCGTCTACCAGTTAATATCGGACAGAGAGCCTCTTAATTCTTCGAGCTTGATCGCGCTCCCCATGGAGCTTTCCTTTATGGAGATAAGTAACTATTGTATCCATCCAGCAAGGTAGATAATCTAGGGGGCAAGTTTCCTTGCCCGCTATTATGCTTGGTTGGGAAATCACTTGGAGAGGAACTCCTCGTGGTAAGGCTTGGCCATTCGCAGCTATCTTAGCTAGGGTATCTGCTCGATGATTCTATAGTCGGGGCACCTGCTCGATCTTGAATCCCTTAAATTTATTCTTATGCAACAGAACTAGATTCAGGTATGTGACCATGTTATCCCCTTTTGCCTGATAAATCCCGGAAACCTAATTGACTATTAGTAATGAGTCACTCTTGACATGTAGGTAGTCGGCCCCGAGCTAGACAACTGTCTTCATCCTAGCTATGAGGGCTTCATACTCTGACTCATTGTTGGTAGCCTTAAACTCGAAATTGAAGCAGTGACAACATTCAGTCTCTTCTAGGTCCACTACAACTATACCGGCTCCTCTCCCAGCTTTTCTAGACACTCCATCTGTGTAGAGGATCCAGGTCTTACAAACTTTTGGCCAGCTATCGATTTCTAAAATCCTCTCATAAGCTATATTCATCGCTGCGAAGGTCGCTTGGCCTGGGAGCGCTGAGAATTCTGCCATGAAGTCCTCCAAAGCCTGGGCTTTGATTGTAGTCCTAGGTTTATACTTCAAGTCAAATTAAGTGAGTTCTAGGGCCCACAAAACTAGCCTTCTTGATACATCTGGTCTTTGTAAAAGTTGGCGGAAAGGCTGTTCGTCACCATTGCTATTGAGTGAGCTTGAAAATAGGGACGGAGCTTCCTCTCTGAGGTCACCAGAGTATAGGTGAGCTTCTTCGGGAGAGTATATTTTTTCTCTGGCTTGGTTAGAGCATGAATCACGTAGTAGATAAATCGTTGGACCTTGTCTCTACATTCCTTGATCAAAGCTCCACTTACTGTAGTCTTTGAAACAGCCAAGTAAATTTGTAGCTCCTCTCCGGGAATTGGCTTGACTAGCAATAAAGGGCTCGTTAGATAATTTTTCAAGGCTTGAAAGGCTTGCTCACTCTCCTGGTTCCATTTCATGTTCCTCATCTTCTGAAGAAAGGGTGGCATTTATCGGTAGAGCGAGAAATGAACCTGTAAAGTGATGTTACATGCCCGGTCAAGACTTGTACCTATTTAAGTGATGTGGGGGATTCCAGGTCCAAGATAGCCTTGATCTTTTCTAGGTTGGCCTCTATGCCTCTCTCATGAACCATGAGCCTAGAAACTTCCCCGCAGTTACCCCAAAAGCACATTTGGATAGGTTCAATCACATCTGGTTTTCCCTTAGGATCATAAACGTTTTGTGAAAGTCGTCCTGATGTCCTTCTATGGACTATGATTTTTTTAATCATGTCATTGATGTACACCTCCATCGACCTTCTAATTTCAGGTCTAAAGAGTCGGTTAACTAGCCATTTGTTTGTAGCCCCAGTGTTCTTAAGACTAAACAGTATTACCTTGTAGCAGTACAGACCTTGTCCGGTAATGAAACTGGTCTTATCCTAGTCTGCTGGGTGCGTCTTAATCTGATTTTACCCCGAGAACATAACCATGAAGCTTAGGAGCTTGTTCCCGGACCTGGAGTCGACCACCCGATCGATCTTCGGTAGAGAAAAGCTGTCTTTTGGACATACCCGATTGAGGTCAGAGTAGTCGACGCACATACGCCACCTCTCATTCGCCTTTGTAACCATGACTATGTTGGCGATCCATTCAGGGTAGCGTGTCTCTCTAATAAAATCTGCTCTGATCAGCTTGTCCATTTCTTCCTGAATCGCAGCGTTTCTTTTAGCATTAAAGTGACACTGTTTCTGCTTGACGGGCTTGAAGGTTGGATCCACTGCTAATCGATGAGCAGCCAATGATATGAGGATCCTGGGCATCTCGTCATGACTCCAAGCGAAGATATCGCTAAATTCTCAGATAAGCCCGATCAAACCTTCCTTCACTCCCAGCTCAAGGGTGGCTCCGACCTTGACGACCTTTGAGGGATAGTCATTCCTGATAGGTATCTCTTCTAGCTTGTCCATAGTGTGCCCGTTGGCCTATTTCCTACTCTGTTCTTCCTCCTCCATCATTAGGGGGTCATCATCTGGATGATTGGTGGGATTCGTGCCTTCCAAGGTCATCCCTAGTGTTTCCACATCCTGGATCGTTGCAACCTATACAAACTGTTTTGCTAAAGCTATTGGATTGGTAGACACTGTATAGAACTTCCTGGCTGCTTGTTGGTCACCATGCACCTCCTCTACCTTGTTCCCTACTGGAAACTTTAGGATATGTGGTAGATGGACAAGCCTTCTTTCATGGAAGATAAGAATGGTCTTCCTAGTATCGTATTGTAAGTCGATGGGTTATCAACCACAATGAAGTCTGTCATAACATTTTGTTAGAGAGGTGTGGTTCCAGCAATCAATGGGAGGATCTTCGATTCCACTAGTATAATCGAGTCCCCAGTGAATCCAAACAGCGGGGTTGCGCAGCTACTGTAACTATAGGGAAAATCGTGCAACGGAAGCGTAGAAAATTCAAAATTAGGGTTTGGTATAAATAAAAATTCTCCCCTTTTAAAAACAAAAACCTTAACCTTAGATTAATTGATGTATATAAAAAATATCATACCTTTTTTTACGTGATGATTGAACTAGCATCAAATTGAATCCGTAAGATCTTCTAATCCAATCATGAACATGAATCACCTAGGAGTGTGGGCTCCCTTTGTTTAAATTTTATACCTGAGGATGGAAACAAACAAAATCTTCTTCATTGTTAGTCACAATAATCCTCCATGAGAAAAACCAAGAACGTCCGGTCACTTTTGAATTATCAATCAATTTGATTGAAACTCGCGTGAACGTTGATTCGATGTTGTACATAAAACCCTTTTGATGCAAAGGATACTAGTGTACTACCGAAAACAAAAATGTTCCCTCTTTTCTCTATGCTTGGCAGAATTCTTCACAAAATGAGATGGACGAAGTTTTTTTTTTTAACAATAAAAAAACTGTTCACGGGAAATTTGCTCAGGATGAGAAATTCCTGCTAACACCCTCGAGACCACTACCACGAAAGTGGTGGCCGGGGTCGGTACAGTTGATACCTGACCTGTTAAGAGGTAAACGAGAGGCTGAATCGCAATAATAGTAAATGGGAGCTTTTATTATTGATTACTTGCTTCGAGATATAAATCACTCTCTTATATGCTAACAGTCTCTCTAGGATCTAGGGAGGTGGCAACTATGTGCTTGTCGAATAGTGGAAACAAAGGCTGTCGTGTTGAGTACATAATTTAGGCATTCCCCTCTTCTTTTCTTCTTTTCTTCTATATGTCGCTCTTCTTCTCCTCTTTTTTTATTTGATATCTCTTTCGTGTGTCATGCTTGGCCCTATTTATATATGGTCCAAGTAGGTTTGAATTTGCTTATATCTCGCCCCGATCCTTCGAATTCGTTTCCTACTTATCGGGCGGGATCCTTATTTAAAAGTTGTTGAGCCCGAGTAAATAGCGGAAACGATGATACTGTTAACATGAATGAGTTTGTTTCCTTTTAGGAATCAAACTCTTGGCTCGCACGTATACGGGATTAATGTTGGTTATCTCATAGATATGATCTTGTATGTTATCGCGGCATGGTTTTTCATGGATGTCACCCAGCTAGCTGTATGTCGTCTCGTAGAGCGAGGTAGATCCCTGCTTCGACTATGTTCTTAGAAGCTTGGGATGGATTTTCTCTTGGGAGCTTGAGGTGTCCCTGTAGACATTCCTGAAAGGTAGCTGAGGTAGTGTAGATTTAGGTGTGATTCCTCTTTCATTTCCAGCAGAGACAGGTGGCTTCTAGAGAGGTTGGTGGGCTTCTCTCGAATGTCTCTTGAGCTTGGAGACTCCTCATGGCATTCACGAGGCGGTTAAAGAGCTTGACCTCAAACCCGAGGTTCCCCAATAGGTGGCCTGGAGAAGCCTGGGTTCAAGTATTCGTGTAGGGGCCGTGCCTAGCTTGTTTTCTGGTAGTTTTGAAGCCGGATCGGCCTTTCCTGCTCTTGCGGGATGGCTTTATGGTCTATCCGGGCTTCATGAACGTTGATTATGGGCTTTGACTTGTGTCGAGAAAGTGAAAAATTTCTCTTTGACCCCTAGCCAAATTTTACTATTAACAGAAGTCCACTCTGACTTGAACACCGGTGGTAGAGTTGGGGTTAGAGTCAGATTCCTTGTTTAATTGGGAAATTTTTCCGTTATAAAAATAATTAATGAGAGTGAATCTTCTCATTAATTACCTAATATTGAATTTGAAACAGTGTTTTCTTCGGGGAAAAAACGGTTGCAAAACGGCTCCCTCCGTGGCTTCAGGTGATCTTCCCGAAGATATCGCCGACATCATTCCACTTAACCTCTATTTAAACCCGTCCTTACCATCACTTTCTTCACACTTTCTCAAATTTCAAATTTTCAGATTTCTTCTTCCCTGCTTTCCACTGCTGATTTCTCTTTATCTTTCGCTTACTTCCAAGTTCTTCTCACCCATCAATGTCACATTCCTCAAACAGTATAGAAGCCTTGGTTGAGGGCACCGGAGGCTCTAACCTAGTTCCGCGTAAACGGGTGTGAGGAATTTCGAGTGACGAGGAATCTTCCCCGGTCCGCCAGCGTCATTGTTCTAGCAAGAACGTCACTATTGGCTCCGGCTTCTCGAAACAGCCTGACAACCCTCTAAACCTAGTTAACGAGGATTCAGATGTTGGGGAGAGAGTCGACGCTGTCGGGAAGGTTCAGGTTACAATGGTGAAGCATCCTTCAGGGATAACCATTCCTTTCGAATCCAGGGTCCTCCCTGATTCCACGTTGACCCTCAGTCTATTAGCCGCCTTCGGGATAAATAGGGCATCCCTGACACTATTTCTCCCACCATCCTTCATAGAAATTAGGATGTCTTCAGCCCGCCCTAAGGCGTACTTCACATTCATGTCGTAGCCTTTGAGAGCAGGGTGAGGCTCCCTCTTCATCCTACCCTTCGGCGGGCTCTCACCGCCCTTCAACTGGCCCCGTTCCAACTAACGCCCGGCTTTAAGAGGCACCTTGTCTGCTTCCTCCTGGCTATAGAGAGAGCAGTGCGAGATGAGCAGCATAACTAGAGAGCCCGGGGCAGAGGAGCTTCCTTTCCTATTCCAGATTGGGAGTCTGGCTAGGGTCCCTCGGGGTCAATTTTATGCCAAAGCCAAGAACAAATTCAATTTTATCATCCCTAGGGCTTTAAGGAAAGACCCCGCGTGGAAAGAAGAGTAGGTACTAGTGGGTGATTGGGGGAGCTCCGTTTTCATCGGCGGGCATGAGCTCGCGGTCCCCACTGCTTTCAGTGACAAATCCTCATAAGATCGGGACTCCTTGCCCGCTGAGTCTAAAGCTGTGTTGAAGACCATCCTAGCCAGAAATTATCTGAATTTAAAGATTCCAACTACTGACCCCTTCGACCCCCGCAGGGTGAACAAGTACCTGCGGATCTCTGATGCTACTCCTCGTAAGTATCTTGCTCTATCACGCTTTTGGATTGTTGGATGGTTCAGTTCTGATGGTCTTAACCCCTTTCTTAACAGTGTTTGTTGTTGCTCCAGCCCCTCGCGAAGCCCGATAAGCTAGGACCCCTTATCCCCCTTCCAGATCGTCCTCAGGAGCTTTCTCGACTGCTTCGAAGAAGAGGGGGTCAACCATTAGGGCTGCTACCTGGCTCGTTCCTGCTCCATCGTCTTCCCAGGTGAAATCCAAGATGGCTATTCTTGCGTCTCGGGCAGCAAAGGCTCTAAACCGAGGAGGGCCCGTTTCCCCAGCAGCTGATAAGTCCACCTCTGCCCCCTTATTAGTGGTTCTTGCTTCAACTGATGCTTCCCCAGTCATATTATCCTTTTCTACTGATCTAGCTGCATCCCTGGTAGTTCAAGTTCCAAGGGATCCCGAGGCCGGTACTCTTGAGATCGCCCTCTCTCGCCCCCACAAGCAATCAAGCTCGGAGGGTCAGAACGAGGTCCTTAAGCAATTGGTTGCATCCTGTCCAGGTGGCGGGCTTTCTAGGAAGACCTTCTGTGGACGTCATGGTTACCAAAGGGTCTGCCCTTCTAGCCGAGGTAATCGTCGCTTTTACTTCCTCATTCAGTGGCTTGATTTATCATTTCCAAACATGGATTCCCTTTGTAGGCCTTCAAGTTTTAAGTAGCCATGGGACATCAGGTGGCTTCTCTCCGTGATCGGGCAGCTAAGGCTGAGCGAGCCATGGGGTTGCTGGCGCTAGCTCAAACCTTGGTCCAGGAGATGACCTCTAGCCAGAGGGGAATGGAAACACAACAGGCTGAGCTCCAGTGCACCCAAGAGAGGTTAAAGTGGGCCTTTGATCAAGAAACTCTCTAATCAATGCGACGAGATAGCCAACGAGATGACTGAAAGAGAGAGGCTTAGGCACTGGATGTCGAGAACCAAGCTCTACAGGCTTAAGTTACCAAGCTTTAGGTCGAGGTGGAAGCCACTTTCAATGAGGGGCAATTCTATGCCTTCAATCAAGTTACGGAAGCCATTCCCCCCCCCCCCCCCTCATTTGATCTCTCCAGCATCACCGGTTGGGACATGAAAGAGGTTATGTCACGGGCTACAAAGATGTCTCACCCTGAAAATGATGGAGCAGGTCCTTCTACTGGGGAGGAAGCTGGGAAGCGGTTTGAAGTGCCAGATCCGCTTTCTCCTGTTTCGACCTTACCAGCGTCTGGTCCTGGCGAATCCTTATGGGGGGTCCAAACCGAGGAGCTAGAATGAGACCTTGTTGAAGCCCGAGATCCTTCCATAGTGCTCTCAAGAGTAGAGTCAACAGAAGACGGGATTATGCCCGAGTCAGTGGCCAGCCTTCTTGATGCAACCATACCGCCTGAGGTTATAGCGGTGATCAATGAAGTCATGGAGGAGGGACCCTGTTGACCCTGAAGTAGCCGAGGCGAATCCCCAAGAGGAGGTGGCAGAGGCGGTAGATGCAGCTGACCATGATGAGCTACCACCAGAGAGGGGAGCATGGGGCGAGGTTCATTCTATGGAAGAAGAGGCTGAAGGTCATCAGAAAGATGAAGAAGTTTGAATTCTCTCTCTCGTAATTCATTTTGAATGCCCGAAAAAGGGGGTGGGCATCCCATCTTTAACCGTGTTTGATCCTTTATCATTTCATTTTCTTTTTTGTAGCCCAGAATCGGGGGTTGGTGATGAGAATCAAGAAGCGTCACCAAAGGATCCATTGCATATTCCAGTTGGGCCAATTACATGAAAGCAATAGGATCAAAGAAACATTTATTTATGGGCTGATTCTGGTTGTTAAAGTTCAAATTCGGCTCACATGAAGACCAAGCCTTAATTAATGTCATCAAGACAATGGATTGGACCGAATATGGAAGACTTGGGCATGTGGCACAAGCTAGGAGAATAGTCAACTTTGGCTGATTTATTTCCTTTTAATTTTCAAAGAATAATAGTTGATTTATTTCCCAAATTAAGGGGCTGATTTGTTTCCAGATTTAGCTTTCCAATTAGGAAGCAAGTCAATAGCTGCTAGTTTAGTATTTATTTATTTCCTAAATTTGTTTGCATTTATTTTCATAATTGTAAGGCATTAATTGCCTAATATTTATTCCCTTTTAGGTCTTAGATATTTTTAGTATAAAAGGGACCAATTGATGTAATTTGAGAATAGATTTTGAATTGAAATAAATTTGAGAGAATTTTCTCTTTGGTTCTTTATAGAACTTGTGAACTTATCAAGGTTCTACCTTGTGGCGTTCAAACCTTGACTTATCACTCACCTTCTTTCTTATTCTTGAGTGTGGCGTCTACAACTTTCTTGATACCGTTGGTTCTTACCTCTTTATAGGTAACGGGTCGCGGTCCGATAATATTCTTGTTTAAAAACTTGATTAGAAAACGATCCTTCGTTACCATATATTGGTTCAGGGTCTCACTGCTCTTGGTGAGGTTCATATCAGTTGGGCTCCTTGCCTAATGTAACCTTATTGGGGAATGGGCTCCCCCGTACATCAATAAATTTTAACTTTAGATCTAGTTCACACTCCGACTTGCATGTACTTACTCAATCTCTCTCTAGGTCCAGCATTCATAGCAAATTTAATTATCTTAGGTGAAATAACAAGATAAGAACACTGTTTAAGTGTGAAAGCAGACAGTTAGCTCGGGCTTTCTGGCTACAAAGACTCGTAGCTCAATGTCTTTAGTCGATAGTCCCCTAGTTTGATCGTAGGCCTGTTATAGTAAGCAACCACATATCTAGGAAAATTAGTAACCAACAATAACTGGAATATTTAGAGTTCGAGTAAATCGAGCCCTCCATCCTTAAGCCTCTTTTAGGGGTTGTAAACCGAGTGAGGCATCAAGTAAAGGACTGTTTAACCCCCTCTTAGGCTAGGGATCGGGAGAGCTTCCGCACTCTTAAACTCGAATCATTCTTCATGGTGGTAACCTGACTAAGGCGTCAGGGGGCTATCTAGCTATTTCCTGGTCTTGAGATCTAGATGGCAACTATGCTCTTATACTTAGACCCTTCTTGGGGCCCGACCAAGGCATCAAGAGGGCTATCTACCTATTTCTTGGTCTTGAGATCTAGATGGCAACTATGCTCTTATACTCAGACCCTTCTTGGGGGTGGTAGCCCGACCAAGGCATTAGGAGGGCTATCTAGATATTTCCTGGTCTTGAGATTTGGATGGCAACTATGCTCTTACACTCAGACCTTTCTTGGGGGTGGTAGCCCGACCAAGGCATTAGAAGGGCTATCTAGCTATTTCCTGGTCTTGAGATCTGGAGGGAAACTATGCTCTTACACTCAGACCCTTCTTGGGGGTGGTAGCCCAACCAAGGCATTAGAAGGGCTGTCTAGCTATTTCTTGGTCTTGAAATCTAGATGGAAACTATGCTCTTATACTCAGACCCATCTTGGGGGTAGTAGCCCGACCAAGGCATTAGGAGGGCTATCTAGCTATTTCATGGTCTTGAGATCTGGATGTCAACTATGCTCTTACACTCAGACCCTTCTTGGCGGGGGGTAATGCCCGGCCGAGGCATCAGGAGTGGCGAGGGGGCTTCCCCGACCTATCTCTGGTCTTGGGGTGATAATGTCAATTTTCCCACGTAAACCCAAATCATTGAAGAATGAGTAAATAAGAAAGCAGGATTTATTGATACGAAGGATGGAATACATTATTGTCGGAGATAAAAAGAAACTAGGCGGAGGCCGCCTGCTTATGACTCCATGTTCAAGGGTAGAATTTTCTTATGTGATCTGCAGTCCAAGTATGATCGATGAGTCGGTCATTCATATCCTCAAGCTTGTATTCCCCATTATGGATCACCATCTTTATTAGGTATGGTCCTTCCCAATTAGGCCCTAGAACCCCATCTGACCTCTTCCTGGTATTCAACGTTACTTTCCTGAGAACTAGGTCCCTTTCTTTAAAGTTTCTGGCTTTAACCCTCCTGTTGAAGTACCTGTCAATCATACTTTGGTAGATTGCTACCTTCTCGGCTATTCGATCTTGTTTCTCTTCCAGGAGGTCCAAGCTAGCTCGAAGCTTACTTTCATTGCTCCATGGTTCGAAATGTTGGACTCTAAAGGAGGTTAATTTGTGCTCGAAGGCTAACTAGTAGGGCATTTCCCCAGTAGCTGATATCCTTGTAGTTTGGTAAGCCCAGAAGACCTCGGGAAGCTCCTCTGCCTATCTACCTTTCTTCTCCTGTAGTTTTTTTTCAACAGCTTCTTAATGGTTTTGTTCGTGGATTCCACCAGACAGTTAGTCTGAGGGTGGGCTACCGAAGCAAACCAAAGGTCGATTCCCATGCCTTCGCAAAAATCTCTAAATCGGCCAATATCGAACTGTTTTCTGAGGTCAACTATAATTGCAAGGGAGGTTTCGAACCTGCAAGCTACGGATAGCCGTGCTGGATGGATCCAATAGTGTTTTCTTCTGATATCTAGGATAGCGGTCCGACTTCAACCCATCTTGTGAAATAGTCAATTACTACGATAGCATGCTTGGCCTGACTCGGAGCTGTAGGAAGCGGTCCAATCAAGTCGACTCCCCACATAGCAAAGAGGTATGGCGAGCTAAAGGACGACAACCGCTCCGGAGGGAGGTGACTCAAGTTACGGCCTTCTGGCATACCTCGCAGGCTTGCACCAAGTTCTTCGCATCTTGATGGATGGTTGGCCAATAATATCCCATGCGGAGAACCTGATATGCCAAAGCCTCCCCCCCAATGTGGTTCCCGCATTCCCCGGAATGAACCTCTCTTAAAGACCACTTGGCGTCCTCAGGGTGTAGACATCAGAGCAGGGGAAGGGATTTTCCCCTCTGGTATAAATGCCCATCCACCATACAATACTGGACCGAAAGCCTTTTGACTCTCCTAGCTTGGTCGGGCTCCCCGGGGAGTTTCCCATCCTGTAGATAATCCACTATAGGATCCATCCAGCACGGCTATCGGTCCAAGGTATAAGCTTCCTTATCTGTCATAATGCTAAGTAGGGGGATCACTTGAAGAGGGACTCCGTGAGGTAAGGTTTGGCCTGTGCAGCTATCTTGGCAAGTACGTCAGCTAAATGATTCAGTTGTCGAGGTATCTGCTCGATTCTGAATCCCTTAAATCTGCTCTTGAGTAGTTAAACCAATTTCAAGTAAGCGATCATATTATCCCCTTTTGCTTGATAATCTCCAGAGACTTGGTTGATCACGAGCGAAGAGTCGCTCTTGACATTCAGATAATCAACCCCGAGTTATATGGTTGCCATTACTCCGGCTAGAAGGACTTCATACTCTGCCTCGTTATTCGTAACTTTAAATTCAAACATGAAACAGTGGCAGCACTCAGTTCCTTCTAGGTCGATGAGGACTATGCCCGCTCCTCCCCCAGCTTGCCTGAAAGCTCCATTAGTGTAGAGGGTTTATGACTCGCAGTCTTCCGGCCAGTTGTCAGATTCTGGAATCCTCTTAGGGGTTACGTATATTACCGTGGGGATTGCTTGGCCTGAAAGTGTTGAGAGCTCTGCCACAAAGTCTGCTAGTGCCTAAGCTTTTATTGAGATTCTAGGCTTGTACATTAAATCAAACTGGGTAAGCTCCACAGTCCATAAAACCAGCCTTCAGGAAACATCCGGCCTTTGTAACACTGCTATTGAATGAGCATAGAAGTAGGGACGAAGTTTCCTTGCCGAGGTCACCAAGGCGTAAGCGAGCTTCTCCAATAGAGTATAGTTCTTTTCGGGCTTGGTTAGAGCGTGACTCACATAGTAAATAGGTCGCTGGACCCTAACCCCGCATTCCTTGACCAAAGCCCCGCTTACGGTGGTTTATGAAACGCCCAAGTATATTTGAAGCTCTTCTCCAGGACTTGGCTTAACTAGCAGTGGAGGGCTTGATAGGTATTTTTTTAAAGCTTGAAAAGCTTGTTCGCTCTCCTGATCCCATTTCATGTTTCTTCCCTGGTTGATGGCTTTGAAAAATGGTAGACACTTATCGGTAGACCGAGAGATGAACCTATTGAGCGCTGCTACCTATCCAGTCAAAGCTTGAACCTGTTTAAGAGATGTGGGGGATTCTAGATCCAAGATAGCCATGATCTTTTCCGGGATAGCCTCTATGCCTCTCTCATGAACCATGCAGCCCAGAAACTTCCCCATAGTTACCCCAAATGCGCATTTGGAAGGGTTAAACCTTATCTAGTTCTCCCTTATGATCATGAAGGTTTTACAAATGACATTCAGGTGGCCTTCCGAGGTTGAAGATTTGGTGATCATGTCATCGTTATACAACTCCATTGACCTTCCGATTTCAGGATTCAACAACCGATTAACTAGCCGCTGATAAGTAGCTCCAGCGTTCTTGAGCCAGAAAGGCATCACGTTATAGCAGTACAAGCCTTGCGATGTGATGAAACTGGTCTTTTCCTGGTCTGTGGGGTGCATCATAATCTGATTGTACCCTGAAAATGCGTCCATGAAGCTCAGGAGCTTGTTTCCGGAGGTAGAATCGACCAGCTGATAAATTTTTGGTAAAGGGAAACTGTCCTTCGGGCATGCCCAGTTGAGGTCGGTGTAATCAACACACATGCGCCACTTTCCATTTGCCTTTGTGACCATGACCACGTTGGCAATCCACTCGGGATAACACGCTTCTCAAATGAAACCTGCCCGGTTCAATTTATCCACCTCTTCCTGAACCGTAACATTTCTTTCCGTGTTGAAGTGGCGCATTTTCTGTTTAATGGGTTTGAAAGTCGGATCCACAGCCAATCGATGAGCATCCAATGTCATCAGAATCTCTGGCATCTCAGCATCACTCCAAGCAAAAATGTCATTGAACTCTGTGAGAAGCCTGATCAAGCCTGTTTCATTCCGGCTCAAGGGTGGCTCTGATTTTGACTATCTTCTAGGGATCACCTACTTGGATAGGAATCTGTTTTAACTTATCCACTGAATGGCCGCTGGCCCATTCCCTTCTTTGTTCCTCCATGTCGGGCATTATGAAGTTGTCTTCAGGGTGATCTGTAGACCCTGTATCTTCTAGGTTTAGTGCAGGGGTTGCCCTGTCTTGGATTGTTGTCACATGGGCGAGTTGTTTAGCTAGAGCTGCTGGGTTATCCGACACTGCGTAGCATCTCTTGGCTGCTTGATGATCAACTCGAACTTCCCCCACATTGTATCCTACTGGGAACTTCAGGACGTTGTGGTAAATGGAAAGGACCCCTTTCAAGGATGATAAAAATGGCCTCTCTAATATTCCATTATAGGACGACGGGGTATCCACCACGACGAAGTCGGTCATGATATTCTGCTGGAGAGGTGTGGCTCGAATGATCACTGGTAGGATTTTTGATCCTACGGGTGTGATTGAGTCTCCAGCGAACCCATATAGCGGGTAGTGCAGCTATTGTAACACCACTGTTTCAAGTTTAACTTTTCCAATGTATCTTTAAATAGGACGTCAACACGCTGCTACCTTTGTCAAAGAGCACACGGTGTACCATGCATTGGCAATTTGTACCATGATCACCATAAGGTCATTATGAGGCTACACGGTGTTTTAGACATCTGCTTCGGTGAAAATGATCTGTGACAGCTGGACGGGGTTGGTCGGTCTCAAGTCGTCTGTACGAGAGACTTTCCACCTATGGTTTTTCCTGGAACTATTGAAGGTGCCGGCCAGAGTAGGACCCTCTGATGGTATGTATTATCTGAAACTGTTGTATTAGGTCTGCTTGTTCCCCCTTCTTTTTCTCCACATGTTCTCGGATCTTAGCTTGCACCTCTGTTCCAGTCTGAATGTTTTCCCTAACTTGCTGTAGGAATTCCACCAGGCATCCTCCTCTTATCAAAGCTTCGATCTAGTTTCGCAGGTTGTAGCATTCTGAAGTGTTATGCCCCACGTCCTCATGAAAGTCACAGTATTAATAGCGATTTCTCTTATCGACCAGGGCTTTCATGGGAGTGGGCTTCTATAGCAAACCCTTGTCCCGAATGGCGAGGTAGACTGTCTCACGGGACGCATTTAAGGGAGTATAATGATCATACCCCCTCTCATCGTGAGCTATTGGGGCCACTGTTCTTGGTGTTGATGAAGCTTGCAGGGGAGTTCGTTTCCCTGGATACCTTTCCTATCTGGGTTGAGGAAGGGGAAAACAGTATATTGATTTATTAGGGGGTTTGTTCTGGCTTTTCTGAGCTTGCTCAGGTCTGGAAGCTTCCTTCTTACGTCGCTTTACGGCTCTCATGTCTTCATGTTCCATCTTGACCTTAAGTTGTTCGTCGACCTCAATCTGCTCCAGAGCCCGATCATAGGCTTCTTGGTAAGTTTCTGGAGGTCTCTTAGCAAAAGACCTGAAAAACTTTCCCGCCCGTAGGTTCCTCTTGAAATTGGCTAGAGTTTCTTTCTCGGTGAAGACCCCCATCTGGATGACTTCCTTGTGGAAACGCTCGACGTAAGCTCATAGGGTTTCCCCTCTCTCCTGGATCATGTACTGTAGGTGGATCGGATCCTTCAACCGGGGCTTAACCCCCTGGAATTGTGAGCAGAAATGGGTTGATAGCTTGGTGAAGGAATCCACACTACCAGCAGGTAGTTTCCTAAACCAGGTTTTTACGTAATCCGTAAGTGTAGTAGGGAACATTCGACACATAGCGGCCCTGGTCATGTTCTAGACCTCCATCTGTTGAATGAAGCTCTCTAAGTGGCTTAGGGGATCCTCAATCCCAGAGAATCTGTCAGTTGGCATTTTGAATTTGGGTGGGAGCTCCGCCTCCCGGATCCTTCTGGTGAAGGGAGCATTCATTTCACTTAGAGGATCTTTCTTGTCCTCCTTGTACTTTCCCTTCTTCATCAATTGGACCTCTTTCTGAAGCTTTGCCAACTGGTTATTTAGACGTTTGCTTTCAGATTTCCTTGAATCGATATCGGTTTCCTCACCATCGGATCCGTCTGACGAACTGGCGACCTCTACCAGGTTCCTTCTTCAGAGGGGGTCTGCTGGGGGGCTTTGCTGACTTTCTTCTTAACTACCTCAGGCTTCTCTCCTTGAAGTCGTTGGGTGGAGAAACTCTCCCCGCTATCAGGGAAGGATGTCCGCCGTAGATTTGACTTGCCTTGGTTGATAGTGTGGCAGTGCTGCAGTGCTTCGGGAAAGGGAGGCATGGGCCCTAACCTATCCCAGATCGAGGTTGGGAGCCCCGTTCTATTACGAGTTGGTTCCCCAGGAGTAGATCCCAGATGATCAAAGGCGGGCTGCCTAGCCCCAGACCTGCTTGACTCCTCCTGATTGCAAAGGTCTTCTTACTGGATGGTAATGCCCTCAACGAGAAGTCAAAGGCAGACGTTTTCTACGAAGGTAGCCGCTTATTAGTCAAGCTCGACCTGATTTCTCAGAAGGGGATTCAGAGCTCGCACAGTGGCTGGTTGGGATGGAACCTGGCTATAGAGCCGGGATTTCCTCCCTTTCTTCGGGACCTTTCGTGTTGACGCAGCAGAAGGTTGTCCCAATGCGCCCGGTTGTCCTTGTGATGAGCGAAGCCTCATGATTCTTGTAAAAATAACAAACTTTTGAATACAAAGATGGTGGTGTGAGAGTTTCCCACAGACAACTCCAGAAAGTGTTAACGGGAAATTTGCTCAGGATGAGAAATTCCTACTAACACCCTCGAGACCACTACCACGAAAGTGGTGGCCTAGATCGGTACCGTTAATACCTGACCTGTTAAGAGGTAAACGAGAGGCTGGATCGCAATAATAGTAAACGGGAGCTTTTATTTTTTATTACTTGCTTCGAAATACAAATCACTCTCTTATATGCTCGCAGTCTCTCTATGATCTAGGAAGGTGGCAACTCTGTGCTTGTCAAATAGTGGAAACAAATGCGGCCGTGTTCTGAGTATAGAATTTAGGCCTTCCCTTCTTCTTTTCTTACTTTCTTCTTTATGTCGCTCTTCTTCTCCTCTTTTTTTTTTTGATATCTCTCTCGTGTGTCATGCTTGGCCCTATTTATATATGGTCCAAGTAGGTTTGAATTTGCTGATATCCCACCCCGATCCTTTAATCCATTTCCTCCTTATCGTGCGAGATCCTTTATTTAAAAGTTGTTGACCCCGAGTAAATAGCGGAAATGATGATATTGTTAACG
Source organism: Dipteronia dyeriana (assembly GCA_032871835.1). Taxonomy (NCBI): domain Eukaryota; kingdom Viridiplantae; phylum Streptophyta; class Magnoliopsida; order Sapindales; family Sapindaceae; genus Dipteronia; species Dipteronia dyeriana. The sequence goes on from CM065297.1 coordinate 54,323,097, forward strand.
TGAATGAGTTTGTTTCCTTTTAGGAATCAAACTCTTGACTCGCACGTATACGGGATTAATGTTGGTTATCTCATAGATATGATCTTGTATGTTATCGCGGCACGGTTTTTCATGGAGGCCACCCAGCTAGCTGCCTGTCGTCCCGTAGAGTGAGGTAGATCCCTGCTTCGACTCTGTTCTTAAAAGATTGGGATGGATTTTCCCTGACCCTTGGGAGCTTGAGGTGTCCCTGTAGACATTCTTGGGAGGTAGCCGTGATAATGTAGATTTAGGTGTGATTCCTCTTTCATGTCCAGCAGGGACAGCGGGCTTCTCTCGAACTTGGGGACTCATCCTGGCATTCACGAGCCGGTTGAGGAGCTCGACCTCAGACCCGAGGTTCCCCAATATGTGGCCTGGAGAATCCCGGGTTCCAGTATTCGTGTAGGGCTCGTCCTGGTCTCGCCTAGCCTGTTTTCTGGAAGTTTTGAAGCCAGGCCGGCCTTCCCTGCTCCTGCGGGGTGGCTTTATGGTCTATCCGGGCTTCATGAACGTTGATTATGGGCTTTGACTTGTGGCGGGAAAGTGGAAATTTCTCTTTGACCCCTGGCCAAATTTTACTATTAACAAAAACAAATAAAAAACAACTTCTCACACCAAAAACTAAGGCTTTGTCGAAATTTACAACCTATATTTATAGGTTCACAAATCTTCTCTTAAAGATGATTTACTTGGTAGGCAAGAATCCTATTCTTATGTGGATTTACTTAGTGACCAAAAATCATTTTCCATAAAAAAAATCTTTCCTACACCAGGACTCCTAATCCAACTCATTAGTGTATTTGTGACTAAATTAAAGACTTCCTAATTTGACTAAATAGATAATTCATTTTATTTATCTACTTATCAAATATAGTCTTTAATATTAATTATACTACCAACAATAGTATAATATTAGGAGACCTTAAAAAGATTTTGACTTTTAATTAAATAATTAATTAATCCACAAATTAATTAATTTTTATTTAATTAAATAATAAAATAATATATTAGGCTTTTATATATTAGCCTTGTCGCCCATGAGATTATATAGGCATATATATTATTTTTCATATTTTATTAAATCCATTGGACCTTAATAAAAGTCCACATGTGACATGGAATCATTCTTACAAAAAGAAACAAGTCCACATGCCTTAATACAATTCTGGATTGACCCCTAAATTGGTCTGGTAGAATATATCAAGTGATCCATGCAAGTTCGTGTGGATTGGGGATCTTGACGGGCTATCTAAATTTAAGCTTCAATTGACATAACCGAATCACAATCAACAAATGATTCACTTAGGTCCAATCTATTAATTTTAGTTCATTCCACTAAAAAACTAAAATTTAACTCTTAAATAAAGATAGAATAAGTTAATATTTCTCATTCATTCCCTAGACAATCTTAATGGAGAAAGTGTATCCTCGTGAAAAATACCAGTAATCACCAAGAGCTCATAGACCGCCTATAGCTCTTCAAGTTATCATAATTAACCATATGACCACATTTTGAACTTGGATATTTTGACTTGTCCAGAAACCATGTTTCAATAGACACTATTGAAAACTAAACGTTAAGATTTAATATCCAATACCTCAAAACATCCATATGATGATATTCTACTCTTATTTAATAAATGGGGCCACGATGTCTATATCTATAAATGAAGTCCTGTATCGATTAACAAATGAATACCTCCAAACTATCGAGGATAGACTATGCTATATAATCGTACTCACTAATAGCTCAAATGATAACACTTGCAACCATAAGTCCATCATTTATCTCAGGATTGAGATAGACCATCTGATTGTCTTCAAATGAAAAATGTTATCCATTGATGGTTCTAGATAAAGTATTTCATTGTGATCCTACTCAATGCACCCAGTGCACTAGATTATTTTGCCCACAGACACCACACTTTGATGATTTTAGACTCATCAAAACACATTTGATCACACTCAAACGCTAGCAAAAGAATCTACAACTTTGATAAGATAAAGGCGCCCAACCTTTTTCTTAAGTTGTGAATATTATTCAAGACTAACTAAAGAATTGTATCTACCTCATACATATCTAGATGTATGAACAATTCTTCTTTTCTCATAGTCTTTTGACCTTATGATTATTTAATTTTGACAATTATAATAAATAAACTATAAATGCTATATGATTTGTGAAACTAGAAATCACTTGATTAATATGAAAAGATTATCAAATACATTATTATACTCTTGCTATCGTGTATAATTCCAACAATCTCTCACTTGCTCTATAGTAAATGTGTCATATCTCTCATCCTCATGTTCTATAGATGCCCATCAAAACTCTTTTGTGGAAGAGCTTTTGTAAAGAGATCCTTTAGATTATCTGCTGACGCGGTCTTGGTAATCGTCACGTCACCCCTATGCATAATTTCCATTAGAAGGTGATACTTTCTTTCAATGTGTTTCCCTCTCTTATGACTTCTTGGTTCTCTCGAATTAGCCACTGCTCCACTATTGTCACAATAGATAGTGATCTGCTTATTCACATCAAGAACCATTTCCAAGTCAATCAAGAATTGGTGGAGCCAGACAGCCTCTTTAGCAACCTCGCATGCTGCAACATATTCGGCTTCCATGGTGGAATCAGTAATACAAGATTGCTTGATACTCCTCCATATGACTGCTCCTCCTCCAACAGTAAACACAGATCCTGATGTTGATCTCCTGAAGTCAGAATCTGACTGAAAATCAGAATCTGTATACCCAATGGGAATTAAATCCCCTCCGAGTATACAAGCATATAATCTCTTGTTCTCCTAAGGTACTTGGAAATATGCTTGAGAGCCGTCTAGTGATAAGGACCAGGTTTCGATTGAAATCTGCTAACTATGGCCACAACAAAACAAATATCTGGTCTAGTACAGAGCATTGCATACATGAGACTTCCAACTACCGATGCATATGAAACCCTACTCATGAATTGCTCTTCATGCTCATTCTTACGAACTTGTTCCTTAGAAAGTTTGATTCTATGTCTGAAAAGTAACATACCTTTCTTGGAATCTTGCATGGAAAACCTAGACATGATTTTATCTATGTATGAAGCTTGGGATAATGCAATCGTTCTATTTTTTCTATCCCTTATGACTTAGATACCAATAATATAACTTGCTTCTCCTAAGTCCTTCATATCAAATTGTTTTGCTAACCATTCTTTTATTGATGTCAATACACATACATCGTTTCTGATGAGTAGTATATCATCAATGTAAAGAACTTGGAAACCAACTTGTCGCCTTTAAACCTTTTGTATACACAAGGTTCGTCAAGGTTTTGAATAAATCTAAAACTTTTCACAGCTTGATCAAACCTTATGTTCCGGGATCTGGACGCTTGCTTCAATCCATATATGGATCTTTGCAACTTGCATACACTTTCTTCTTGGCCTTTTTCAATGAATCCTTTTGGTTGTATCATGTAGATGCTTTCGTCAAGATTTCCATTAAGTAAAGCTGTCTTAACGTCCATTTGCCAAATCTCTAGGTCTATAGTTGCCGCAATGGATAAGAGTATCCTAATGGATTTAAGCATGGCCACAAGAGAGAAGGTTTCTTCATAATCGATATCTTCCTTCTGTGTAAAACCTTTAGCAACCAATCTAGCTTTAAAGGTTTCCACCTTTCCATCCATTCCTACTTTCCTCTTGTATACCCACTTGCACCCCATGGGTTTTATCCTTTTAGGCAAGTCTACAAGAGACCAGACTTTGTTTTTGAACATAGATTCAATTTCGGATTGTATTGCCTTTTGTCAATGGAGACAATCAACATCTTCCATTACTTCCTTGTACGTTTATGGATCATCGTCATCCGAAAGATTTTCTACAAATTCTCTTAGACCGATGTATCTCTCGGGTTGTCTACTAACCCTCCCACTACGACGAGGAATGGTCGATTGTTGATCTTGTGTTGGTACTGAACTTACAATTGGGCTTGGTAGTGAAACCTCTTGTGGAATTGTATCTCATGAAAGATCATTCAGGACAATTCTACTTTTAGGCACAAAATTATTCATATAAACCTCTTCCAGAAATTTAGCATTTATCGAAACAAATACTTTAAGATCTGAAGGACAAAAGAAATAATATCCTTTTGTTCCTTTTGGATACCCTACAAATATGCATGTTTCTGAACGGGACTCCATCTTTTGTCTTTCCTTTTAACACGTGCGTAGGACATCCAAATATCCTTAAGTGTTGTAAACTAGTCTTTCGCCCGACCTATAACTCATGCGGTGTTTTAGGAACTGACTTAGATGGTACATCGTTAATAATATACATGGCAGTTTGTAAAGCATATCCCCAAAAAGAATTAGGAAGTGTTGAATAACTCAACATAGACCTAACCATGTCCAAAAGAATTCTATTTCTCTTTTCTGCCACCCCATTTTGTTGAGGTGTACCTGGTACAGAAAACTGAGAAATTATCCCATTATCAATAAGATATTGTTGAAACTCACCAGATAGATATTCTCCACCACGATTAGACCTCAAGATTTTTATGCGTTTCTCAAGCTGATTTTCCACTTCAACTTTAAATATTTTGAACATGTCAAAAGCATCCGACTTATTTCTCATGAGATGCACATAGCCAAATCTTGAGTAATCATATGTGAAAGTGATGAAGTACTCATATCCACCTCTAGCTTGAATGCTCATAGGACCACACACATCAGTCTGTATCAATCATAAACATTTGATGGCTCTTGTGCCTTTGGTCGTGAACGACCTTTTGGTAAATTTACCTTCCAAACAAGATTCACAAGTTGGTAGATCATCAACCTTTATGTCACTTAGAGGTTTGTCACTAACCAATCTTTTAATCCTATTAAGGTTAATATGACCTAGGCATAAATGCCATAGGTAGGTTTCATCTTTTGATAATTTTACTCTTTTATGATTGGGTTGCGTTGATTCTGTATCTAACAAGTGAGAGATATTTCTATGCAAATAGAATAAATCGTTTTCCAATGTACCTTTGCAAACAAATTTGTTATTCTTACTAATAATAAAAACTTTATTAAAAGTAACCGAATATCCAAATTTATTTAGACAAAAAACTGAAATTAAATTCCTCATGAATTGTGATACATAATAAACGTTTATTAAAACTAAATGCCTATAAGAATCTAAATTGATTCTAATATCTCCCACTACACTAGTAGACACCAACGCTCCATTGCCTAAATTCAAGTTGAATTCATTCTTATTCAGTCTATTCCTTTGACCCTTTTCACCATAAAGGAAACACTTCCCTTTGATCTTTGTTACTTTCTTGGTCTTCTTTTAAGAAGCTCAAGTTGTTTTTTCTTCTGTTGTCTGTTGACCTTCTTACGGGTCTTTAACAGTAGCAACTTACCAAGCATATGAATCTCTTGACCCATGCCTTTCATAAGGATTATCTTGGTGCTTTGAACATCTTGCATCAGGCATTGCAAGGTGTACTCCTTATTATTCAAGGTGTAATCCAACTTGAATTGATCAAAGGAATCCAACATTGAGTTGACAATCGTGTCAATTTTGGTCTTACCATCTATCTCAGCACCATTCGGTTCAACAATGTTGAGATATGTTATGACTTTCATCATGTGTTCTTTCACACCCTATCCAGGTTTCATCCTAAGATTCATAAAAGCAGTCACTGCCTCTCTCTTAGTCGTTCTAGACCTTATAGCAAACATCTTTTCGAGAGACATCATTATATCGGCATCAGTCTCCATTCCTTCACGTTGTTGTTGTAACACGTCGGAGATGGTGGCCATAATGTAACATTTAACCATCTCATCAGAAGACTCCCACTATTGATACTCATATCTTTGCTCCTGAGTAGATTCATTAGTAGGAGTAGGTGGTTTAAGAGTGCACAGAACGAATTTATGTTTTTCAGCTTGCAATAACAACCCAATTTTCCTTTTCCATGTGACATAATTATCATCAGTTAAAGTATTATCTTTTAGGATGTTGATTAGGGATGGTGTTATGATTTATTTTTAATAACAAAAATTATATATGTAAATAATCATGATAAGAACTTTTGAATATTTATCTTGAATTAAATAAAATAATTCAATCGTAAAATTCAACGGTGATCCAACACCCGTAAATGTAACGTCTTCTTTGGGAGTTCGCACCATTTACTAGTTGAACTAGGTCTCACATAATTGTTAACATAACAACCAGTGTTTTCTATTTTAGCCTTGCAATTTTATTAACAAGAACTCTTGGGAGGAAATTAATAAAATCACATTGAGTATGTTACCAAGTTATCGACCTTCAATATATTCCCTCACGAATATCCCTCCTTTGGGAAGAGATATCGTTTGGGTTAATTGTCTTGTCTATCATTGTAAGGAATTATCTTTCTAAATTCCATTCATGAATACCTCTTGGGAGGTTATTACATGAAACATAAAGCTCAACTAAACTTGGAGGCCGTAGGTGTTCCAAAACACCTTCTCTCACTCAATTATTTAAGGGGTGTGATCGAATTCCAAAGAATAATTTACCAAGTTATCTAGATGCCAATTAGATACCTAAACCATTCAATGCATGTTCATACCAAAAGAGATATATGAGTGGCACTCATTTTCTATATGACATGTTATCAAACAATGACAAACATTACAATATTTACAAAAAAATATAAATAGCTACAATTTTGGTCCATCTTAGAAAAGCAAGTAAATTACATATGTCTTGTAATACAAAAAACCCCTTTCTTGGAGAATAAGTCTTCACGCGACCCTCATCGTTTGGACTCCCTCGGCTGCCTCCCATGGGCGTGCGCAGCCCACAACCTCATAAGGGGCTGCCATGCGCAGCCCATGGCTTCCATAGGGCTGCCGTGCGCAGCCCATGCCACAACAGTCGTAGCCGCGTGCTTTTCGCATGCACGTTTGTTGTTATGGCTCACACGGTCCCAAACTTGTTCTGGTTGCTTCCATTTCTTCAAACCTTCTAGTCTTCGATACTTGAATGTATTACAGAAGAATTTTAAATAAAAAAATACTATAGTTTTTTATTACAATATAGTGAATGTTTTTTAAATTACAACAACAAAATAAAAAAAAAACTTAGCAACTATCAAGAAAGAAATTATGGCGATGATAGACCACCCTTCTTGTTACAATCCCAAACCAAAAATACATTGAAATTCTATGACCAAAATTGAGCAATATCAATCCACATATAAAACATATATATATATATATATATATATATATATATATATATATATATATCCATACATTCCAATGTAAATATATATGTGAATACCTAGAGTGTCATCTCTTTATAAAACATGCATATATACAATAAAAATAAAAAGATTCACAAACACATACATCAATTAATCAAGGGTACAACCAGGCTTTGATACCAATTGTAGGGAAAATCGCGCAACGAAAGCGTAGAAAATTAAAAATTAGGGTTTGGTATAAATAATTTTTTTCCCTTTTTAATAACAAGAACCTTAACCCCAGATTAATTGATGTATATAAAAAGTATCGTACCTTTTTTTTCGTGACGATTGAACTAGTGTCGAATTGAATCTGCAAGATCTTCCAATCCAATCACAAACATGAATTACCTAGAAGTGTGGGATCCCTTTCTTTAAATTGTATACATGAGGATGGAAACAAACAAAATCTTCTTCTTTGTTAGTCACAATAATCCTCCATGAGGAAAACCAAGAACATTCGGTCACTTTTGAATTATCAATCAATTTGATTGAAACTCACGTGAACATTGATTCGATGTTGTACACAAAACCCTTTTGATGCAAAGGATACTAGTGTACTATCGAAAACAAAAACGTTCTCTCTTTTCTCTAAGCTTGGCCTAATTCTTCACACAATGAGTTGGGCGAAGTTTTTTTTTATAACAATAAAAAAAACAAATAAAAAACAACTTCTTACACCAAAAACTAAGGCTTGGTCAAAATTTACAACCTATATTTATAAGTTCACAAACCTTCTTCTAAAGAGAATTTATTTGGTAGGCAAGAATCCTCTTAGGTGGATTTACTTAGAGACCAAGAATCCTTTTCCAAAAAAAATCCTTTCCTACACCAAGACTCCTTTTCCAAAAAAAATTCTTTCCTACACCAAGACTCCTAATCCAACTCATTAATGTATTTGTGACTATATTAAAAACTTCCTAATTTGACTAGATAAATAATTCCTTTTATTTATCTACTTATCAAATATAGTCTTTAATATTAATTATACTACCAACAATAGTATAATATTAGGAGACCTTCTCCTATTAGAAAAAAGATTTTGTTTTTTAATTAAATAATTAATAAATCAATAAATTAATTAATTTACATTTAATTAAATAATAAAATAAAATAAAAATATATTAGGCTTTTATATATTAGCCTTGCCGCCCAAGACATTATACGGGCATATATATTATTTTTCTTATTTTATTAAATCCATTGGACCTTAATAAAAGTCCACATGTGAACTAGACTCATTCTTACAAAAAGAAACAAGTCCACATACCCTAATACAATTCTAAATGGACCCCTAAATTGGTCCGGTAGAATATATCAAGTGATCCATGCAAGTTCGTGTGGATTGGGGATCTTGACGGGCTATCTAAATTTAAGCTTCAATAGACATAACCTAATCACAATCAACAAATGATTCACTTAGGTCCAATCTATTAATTTTAGTTCATTCCACTAAAAAACTAAAATTTAACTCTTTAATAAAGATAGAATAAGTTAATATTTCTCATTCATTCCCTAGACAATCTTAATGGAGAAAGTGTATCCTCGTGAAGAATACCAGTAATCACCAAGAGCTCATAGACCGCCTATAGCTCTTCAAGTTATCATAATTAACCATATGATCACATTTTGAACTTGGATGTTTTGACTTGTCCAGAAGCCATGTTTCAATAGACACTATTGAAAACTTAACGTTAAGATTTAATATTCAATACCTCAAAACATCCATATGATGATATTCTACTCTCATTTAATAAATGGGGCCACGATGTCCATATCTATAAATGAAGTTCTCTATCGATTAACAAATGAATACCACCAAACTATCGAGGATAGACTATGCTATATAATCATACTCATTGATAGCTCAAATGATAACACTTGCAACCATAAGTCCATCATTTATCAAAGGATTAAGATAGACTATTCGATTGTCTTCAAATGAAAACTTTATCCATTGACGGTTCTAGATAAAGTATTTCATTGTGATTCAATTCAATGAACCCAATGCACTAGATTCTTTTTCCCAAAGACACCACACTTTGATGATTTTAGACTCATCATAACACATTTGATCCCACTCAAATGCTAGCAAAAGAATCTACAACTTTGACAAGATAAAGGCACCCAACCTTTTTCTTAAGTTGTGAATATTATTCAAGACTCACTAAAGAATTGTATCTACCCCATACATATCTAGATGTATGAACAATTCTTCTTTTCTCATAGTCTTTTGACCTTATGATTAAATACTTTTGACAATTATAATAATTAAACTATAAATGCTATAAGATTTGTTAAACTAGAAATCACTTTATTAATATGAAAAGATTGTCAAATACATTATTGTACTCTTGCTATCGTGCATAATCCCAACAGTAACACCATTGCTTCAATTTCAACTTCTCCAAGGTATCTTTAAAAAGGATGTCGATGTTGCTGCCTGTGTCAACGAGCACTTGGTGGACCACACAGTTGGTAATCTGTACCATGATCACCATGGGATCGTCATGATGTTGCACGGTGTTGTAGGCATTAGCACAAATGAAAATAATCTGTGCTGACTAGGAGGGGCCAGCCTGGCTCTAGTCGACCTTGAAGATACCCCGACCTTTATCTACATGAGGAATCTTCCTCGAATGGTTTTTTTTGGAATTATTAGAGGTGTCAGCTAGAATGGGCCTTCTGCTGATGGTATGTATCACCCGGATTTGTTGCATCAGATCCGTCTACTCCCCCTTTCTCTTCTTAGCATGCTCATGGATCTCGGCTTGTACTTCTCTTCCAGTTTAAATATTGTCCCTGACCTAATGCTAGAACTCTATCAAACATCCTCTTATTATTAGAGCCTCGATCTAGTTACGTAGGTTATAGAACTCTGAAGTGTTGTTGCCCATGTCCTTATGAAAGTCACAATACTTGTACCGGTTCCTCCTATAGAATAGGGCTTTTATGGGTGTGAGCTTCTAGAGTAGCCCTTATCCTGAATTGCGAGGTAGATTGTTTCACGTGATGCATTTAAGGGGGTGTAGTAATCATACCCTCTTTCTTCTAGTATTACGGGGGCTATAGTCCTGGAAGAAAGCGAAACTCATGGAGGGGTTCGCCATGCTGGATACCTTCCTTGCCTGGTTTGAGAAATGGGGAAGCCGTATGTCGACCTATTGGAAGGTTTGTTTTGTTTTTTCTAAGCTAGCTTGCGTCTGAGAGCTTCTTTCTTATGGTGCTTCACTGTTCTAATATCGTTATGCTCCATCTTGACCTTGAGTTGTTCGTTAATTTCAACATGTATAAGAGCCTAATCATAGGCATTCTGATAGGTCTCTAAAGGTCACTTGGCAAAGGATCGGAAAAGCTTACCCGCCCACAAGTTCCACTAGAAGTTGACGAGGGTCTCTTTCTCGGTGAAGACTCACTCTCATCTAGATGACTTCCTTGAAAAAGCATTCCACATAGAATCGGAGTGTCTCACCTCGCTCTTGGACCTCATATTGAAGGTGTATAGAATCCTTTAGACGCGGTTTGACCCCTTGGAACTGTGAGCAGAAATCCGTCGATAGCTTTGTGAAAGAATCCACGCTACCAGCATGCAACTTTCTGAACCAAGTCTTTGCATAGTCAATCAGGGTGGTAGGGAACATCCTACACATGGCAGCCCTGGTAGTATTATGGACTTCTATTTGTTGGATGAAGCTCGTAATTTGGCTTAAGGGGTCTTCTGTTTTGGAGAATTTATCTGTCGGTATTTTAAATTTCGGTGGGAGCTCCGCCTCCTGTATCCTTCTGGTGAAGGGAGTATTCATCTCACTCAAAAGATCCTTCTTGTCCTTCTTGTGCTTTCCCCTCTTTATATGCTGGATCTCTTTCTGTAACTTTGCCAGCTGATCTCTCAGACGCTTGTTCCCGAGTTTCTTTGAGTTAACCTCGGACTCCTCATTGTTGGATCCCTCTGATGAACTGGCGATCTTCACACGGTATTCCTTACGAGAGGGATCTACCTAGGGGCTTTGCAGGCTACCTTCTTCTCTAGCCCAGGCTTCCCTCATTGAAGTTACCGGGTGAAGAGCCTCTCACTGCTCCTAGGGCAGGGTGTTTGCTACATATTTAACTCGCTTGGGCTGGTAATGTGATGGTCTACTATAACTGGGGGAACGGGCTCTAACCTATCCCGGATCAAAGGTCGAGGCCCGGTTCTATCGTGGACTTGCTCTAGCGGAGGAGGTCCTAACAGATCGAAGGTGGGTTACCTGGTTCCTGGCCTACTTGGCTCTCTCTGAGTGTTGGTATTTGCTGGCTGAACCTTGATGCCCTCAGCGAGCATGCGATGGTAGACATTTTCCACGAAGACCGCCGATTGTTGGTCGAATGCGGCATGGCTTATCATAGGAGGGTAAGAAGCTTGTGCAGTGGTTGGCTGGACCGAAACATGGCTCCGGTGCCCAGGTTTTCTTCCCTTCCTTAGGGCCTTTCACGTTGATGCAGCCAAAGGTTGTTCTGAAGCCTCAAGCTATGCCTAAGAGAAGCGGAGCCTCATAACTCTTGCAAAATAATAAACACGTAACTGTTGATTTGATTAACTGAGTGTGGATGTTCCCACAGACGGCGACAGAAAGTGTTAATGGAGAATTTACTTGGGGTGAGAAATTCCAGTTAGCACCCTCGAGACCACTACCATGGAGGTGGTGGCCGGGGTTGATACTTTTGGTACCTAGTTTGTTCACACAATGGAGGATGTTAAAAGCAAGTGCTAACACGATGTGAAAGAGAATAATGTAATGGCTTTATTATAAATCATGTATATCGTATAAAAATCTCTTAAATACTCTTAATCTCTCCAGGGTTTATTTGGGTGGCAACCTCGTGCCTGTCGAGAAGTAAAATACAATGATGGCTATGTTCTGATGACAGAATTTAGGCTAAGAGAGTCCTCTCTACTTGTGTGTTTTTCTTTTCTTTTTTTTTGTTCCATCCTCCTACTTTGTGCATGCTTGGGCCCTCTTTATGCATAGTCTAACTAGATTTAACTTGTAATCCTCCCACCATTTTTTCCTGAATCCAATCCAACTTTATCGGGCCGGATCGACTATTTTGAATGTTGTTGACTCTGATTTAATAACGGATTCGAGAATATCTTAGGTGGAGATAAGTTTGTTTCCTCTTTGGACTCAATCACTTGCCCTGTATACACGTGATGTTTTAACGTTCGTTGGAGTGTAGATATGATCATGTGTGCCTTAACGGTGTAATGCCTCATGGAGGTCGTCAAGTATGTCGTTTGCTTCCTTAAAGAGAGAAGTATAGCTGTGTTCTGGTCTTGGTACTTTGAGCTTGATTTGACCTTTCCAGGTTCCCTAGAGCTTAAGATGTCCCTCTTGACGCTCTTCGGTGGTAACGGAGCTTTGACAAGCTTCCTCCTACCTGTCCCGATAGGATCGAGTCTTCCCTCGGTGAGATAATGCAATATTGTAGTGCGAGCTTGGTGTAAGGATTATGCTCGATAACAAGAGTATAATAATGTATTTGACAATCTTTTTATATTAATAAAGTGATTTCTATTTTAACAAATCTTATAACATTTATAGTTTAATTATTATATTTGTCAAAAGTACATAATCTTAAGGTCAAAAGACTATGAGAAAAAAAGAATTATTCATACATATAGATATGTATAAGGTAGACACAATTCCTTAGTTAGTCTTGAATAACATTCACAACTTAAGATAAAAGGTTGGGTGCTTTTATCTTGTCAAAGTTGTAGATTCTTTCGCTAGCATTTGAGTGGGATCAAATGTGTTATGATGAGTCTAAAATCATCAAAGTGTGGTGTCGTTGGGAAAAAGAATCTAGCGCGCTGGGTGCATTAAATATGATCAAAATGAAATACTTTATCTAGAACCGTCAATTGATAAAGTTTTCATTTGAAGACAATCGGAGAGTCTATCTCAATCCTGAGATAAATGATGAATTTATGGTTGCAAGTGTTATCATTTGAGAAATCAATGAGTACGATTATATAGCATAGTCTATCCTCGATAGTTTGGTGGTATTCATTTGTTAATCGATAGAGGACTTCACTTATAGATATGGACATCGTGGCTCCATTTATTGAATGAGAGTAGAATATCATCATATGGATGTTTTGAGGTACTAGATATTAAATCTTAACGTTAAGTTTTCAATAGTGTCTATTGAAACATGGCTTCTGGACAAGTCAAAATATCCAAGTTCAAAATATGGCCATATGAGTAAATATGATAACTTGGAGAGCTATAGGCGGTCTATAAGCTCTTGGCGATTACTGGTATTCTTCACGAAGATACACTTTCTCCAATAAGGTTGTCTAGGGTATGAATGAGTAACATCAACTTATTCCATCTTTATTTAAGATTTCAATCTTAGCTCTTTAGTGGAATGAACTAAAATTAAATAGATTTGACCTAAGTGAATCATTTGTTGATTGTGATTGGGTTGTGTCTACTGAAGCTTAAATTTAGATAGCCAACTAGGATCCCCAATCCACACGAACTTGCATGGATCACTTGATATATTCTACCGGACCAATTTAGGGGTGCATCTAGAATTGTATCAAGGTATGTGAACTTGTTTTTTTTTTGTAATAATGGGTCTAGTTTACATGTGGACTTTTTTATTAAGGTCCAATGGATTTAAAAAAATTAGAAAAATTGTATATGGCCTACATACATGTGTTGGGCGGCAAGGCTATTAAGAATAGCTTAAATTATATTATTTTTATTTTATTATTTAGTTAAATGGAAATTAATTAATTTGTTGATTAATTAATTATTTAATTAAAAGTCAAAATCTTTTTCCTAATAGGAGTTGGTCTCCTAAAATTATACTATTGTTGGTAGTATTATTAATATTAAAGACTATATTTGATTATTAGATAAATAAAAGGAATTATTTATCTAATCAAGTTAGGAAGTCATTAATATGGTTACAAATACAATATTGAGTTGGATTAGGAGTCTTGTTGTAGGATAGAATTCATTTAGAAAAGGATTCTTAACCACCAAGTAAATCTACCTAAGGAAAGGATTCTTAACTACCAAGTAAATCCTTCTTAGGAAACAATTTGTGATCCTAACATATATCCAATGAAATTTCGGCCAGCCAATATATATATATAATAGGATAGAATTCCATTTAGATAAGGATTCTTAACTAACAAATAAATTCACCTAAGGAAAGGATTCTTGCCAACCAAGTAAATCCTTCTTGGGAGAGGATTTATGATCCTATATATATACGTATGTTAATTTCGGCCAGCCTAAGTTTTTCTATGAGAGGAATTTCTGTCATGCTAAGCCATTTTCAAGAAGAGAATTTGGCCTAGCAAGAGAGAATTTTGAGGGAGAAAAAATTGTTTTTTACTCTAGACAAAATTTGACCAACTCATAAAGATAGTGTGAATTCGGCCAATAAGAAGAAAAGGGGAACGTTTTTGTTTTCGATAGTACATTAGTATCCTTTGCATCAAAAGGGTTTTGTGTACAACATCGAATCAAGGTTCACCCGAGTTTCAATTAAATTGATTGATAATTAAAAAGTGACCGGACGTTCTTGGTTTTTCTCTTGGAGGATTATTGTGACTAACAAAGAAGAAGATTTTGTTTGTTTTCATCCTCAGGTATACAATTTAAAGAAAGAGAGCCCACACTCATAGGTGATTCACGTTCGTGATTGGGTTGGAAGATCTTACGGATTCAATTCGATGCTAGTTCAATCGTCACGAAAAAAAAAGGTACGATACTTTTTTATATACATCAATTAATCTAGGGTTAAGGTTCTTGTTATTATAAAGGAAAAAAAATTTATTTATACTGAAACTCTAATTTCATAAATTTTCTCACATTTCCGCTGCGCGTGTTTTTTTTCCCTACAATTGGTGCTTAATAGGTGTCTCTCTATGCTTGGAGAGGATGGCGGGCTTCTAGGGAGGTTACGAGGTGATCTCGACTTCGGGGAGCCTAGATCGTCATTCGTCTGGCTTTTCTTGAATTATTGCTTTTGTGTAAAGAGCTTGATCTGATCGTGTCGAGCTCCACATTGGGTACTTTTAAAGCTCGACGACCTTTTCTCTCTTCTACGGGGTGGCTCTACAGCTCGACCCCAGGACCCGCGGTTCCATGGTGGGTAATCTCGAGCTTGGACTCTGGCCAAGAGAGTGGAAAATTTTCCTTTGGTCCCTAGACAAATTTGGTTATTAATAACCTCTTTGTGCTTTCACTTCTTTATTTGCTTTATCACTTTCTATAGCCTCGCCAACTGATCCCTTTGGCGCTTGTTCCCGGGTTTCTTTGTGTTGACCTCAGACTCCTCACTGTCGGATCCCTTCGATGAACTGGCGATCTCCACTTGGTTTTCTCTTTGAGCAGGATCTACCCGGGGGCTTTGCTGGCTACTTTACTCTCTAACCTGGTTTTCCCTTCTTGAAGCCACTGATGGGGAGCCTCGTGCTGCTCTCGCGGTAGGGCATCCGCTGCAGACTTGACCCGCCAAGCACCGGGGGCCTAGGCCTAAGCATTTCCTGGATCGAAGGTTGAAGCCTTATCCTATCGCGGACTGGCTCTGGTGGGGGAGGTCCCAATCGGTCAAAGACTGCTACCTAGTTTTGGGCCTGCTCGACTCTCCTTGAGTGTTGGGATTTCCTGGATGGACTACGATGCCCTCCGCGAGAAGGCGAAGGCTGGCATTCTCCATGAAGGTCTCTGGCTGTTGGTCAAACATGGTCTGGTTTATTATGGGAGGGTAAGAAGCCCGCGCAGCGGTTAGCTGGACCGCAGCTTGTCTACTGTGCCCGGACTTCCTTCCCTTCCTTAGAGCCTTTCGTGTCGATGCAGGAGAAGGTTGTCCTGATGTCTCGGGCTATCCCTGTGAGGATCAGAGCCTCATAATTCCTGTAAAACAATGAACATGTAAACATTTAGTTTGGTGAGTCAGGTGTGGGTGTTCCCACAGACGGTGCTAGAAAGCCTTAAAGGTAAATTTGCTCGGGATGAGGAATTCCAGTTAACACCCTCGAGACCACTACCATTGAGGTGGTGGCCGGGGATAATACCTTTGGTACCTAGTTTAATCGAATAACGGTGGATGTTTACAGCAGATGTTTAAAGCAGATGTTAATATAATGAGATAGAGAATACAACGTTTTTATTATCAATTATATATCGTACAAAAATCACTTAAATGCTCTCAATCTTTCCGGGGTATAGTGGGGGGTGGCTTCATGCCTATCGAAAAGTAGATAACAATGGTAGCCGTGTTCTGATAACATAATTTAGGCTCAAAAGTAAACTTTCTTCCCTTGTGCCCTTTTTTTGTTCGATCCCCTGTTTCGTGTATGCTTGGGCGTATTTATGCATAGTCTAACTAGGTTTAACTTGTGATCATCCCGCCTTTATCTTCTGAATCCAATCCCCCCCTTATCGGGCATGATCCATTATTTTGAATGCTGTGGACTTTAATTAATAACATATTCGAGAATATCTTAGGTGGGGATAAAGTTTATTTCCTTTTTGGACTCAATCATTTGCCCTGCACGTACATGGTATTTTAATGTTCATTGGGGTGTAGATATGATCTTGTGTGCCTTCATGGCATAATGTCTCATAGAGGTCGTCGAGTATGGCGTTTGCTTCATTAAAGAGAGAGGTATACATGTGTTCTTGTTTCGATACTGGGAGTTTGGTCTAACCTTTCCCGGTCTCTTGAAGCTTGAAAGGGTCCTCGGATGCGCTCTTTGGTGGTAACGGAGCTTCGGCGAGCTTCCACCTACCTGTCCAGATAGGTTCAAATCTTCCTTTGGCAAAGTGGAGTGATACTATATTATGAACTTGGTGTCCTTTTAGGTCCATTTTTACGTCTAGAGAAGACGATGGCCTTCTAGGGAGGTTGCGAGGTAATTTCGACCTTGGGAAGCCTGGCTCGTCATGTATCAGGTGTGTTTCGGGCTCTAGTTTCGGTATAAGGAGCTCGATCTGATTGTGTCGAGCTTCACTTGGGGTGTTCCTAAGGTGTGACGACCTTTCCTTGCTTCTGCGGGATGGCCCAATAGCTTGACCCCTAAAACCATGGTACCAGGGTAGATAACCCCGGATTTGTACCCGGGCTAGGAGAGTGGAAATTTTCCATTTGGTCCCTAATCAAATTTGGCTATTAACAAATTATTACAATAATAAAATATACGTATATACAGAAAATTGTAATCAATATATTTAGAAGAAGAAAATCTTATAAGAATCTTACCATGTTTGGAGGCTCCTTCACTTTTTGATATGCTCTTGGTCTGTACCACTGATCTTCCAGGTATATCCCAGGACAGGTTACTACATGTGGACTCATCACAATCTCAGAATCAACGAATGGAGGATCTAGAGAAAAAAAAAACTTGAAGAAACTCTTTCTTCTTCATCACTGTGCAACACTTGCTTTGACATTTTCACACGCACACATGCATTGATATATATCTTGTATGTGTTGATTAATATCCCTTTCTCTCGCACATACCAATTGTATCTAATGCAATTTCACTTTAGTGTTTAGTAGTATAGTATGTATTAACGGTCTTAAGACATACAAATTGTTTTCATTAATTCCTGAACAAATATTCAGACCATTCTTTCTAATAATAACAGACTTATTATTAAAAGAAACTGATTATTTTTGTTCTAACAACATAGAAATGAAACTCAAATTCCGTTTAAATCCAGGAATATAAAATATATTGTCCAACAATATATAATTACTATAAAAACGTAATCTAATTAAGCCCACTACTGGTGTCCAATAATATACATTGTCCAATAATATATAAACGCATTGAGAAGGCTCTCTCATCTAGCTGTGTCCAAGAATCAATCAATCAATTGCAAAGAAGAACAAACATGGTTAGTGGCCCCCGAATCAACTACCAAGGGTAAAGAATCATCTTCCACAAAACATGACTCAAGAACAAGTAAATCATATTTACCTTTCTTAGACTTCTTCTTGTTTTGGGCTTTCTTGAGTTTAGGCTTACCTTCACCTTCCCAGCATACCTCTTCTTCTTATTATTATTATTAGAAGAGGAAGATGGCTCAACAACATTTGCCTTACCGGTCTTACCCTTGTTGTTCTTAGTCAAAGACTCAAAGGTAGTGAGCTCGTTGAGTAACTGTGTGAGACTGAACCTTAACTTGTTCGTCCCGTAGTTGCTTTTAAACTGATTGAAACTCTTTGGAAGAGTTGTTAATATGATGCTCACTTGAATGGGTTTGTCAATGGCCCCGCCATTGACTTCTGTCATGTTGAAGTAGGACATCATACTCAGGACATGTTTCTGAATTGATATACCTTCCTTTATACGAGCGAGCATAACGAAACGAAAGGTTTTGTGTCGCTTTTGCTCGAAAGGCTGCCCGAACATAGTTTGCAATGACTCCATGATTTCGAATGTTGAATTCATAGCTTCGTGCTTTGTGGCAAGCACGTCTGTCACGTTAGCCAACAGATATGTTCGGGTATTCTCATTAGATGAGACCCATCGCTCGTATGCCTTACAAACTCTTTGTGAGGCATTGGCAGCAGGCGCTGGAGGACATTATTTCGTAAACACAAACTTGAGGTCTTTGGTGAAAAATATTGTATTAATATTAAGTTTCCACTTAGTGTAGTTATCACTAGTTAATTTGTCATTTCTGAGAAGTTGTAGTAGTGCATAAGACATAATTGCTGAAATAAATAAAGCATTCAATCAGTCATTTAATAAAAAAACAAGTGTGAGCGCTTTGGTATAAATTTAAACATGATGCATGAACATGTGTAACGAACTAGAAATACCCTGAAACCAGTTACTATACCACGACAATCCAACATACCACATAGAAGTGCCATTTTAGGGTCGATCAAGTCTTTGTATGTTGGACTAAGACATTCTCAATCAAATGATATTCTAGAATAACTCTTATTCTATATCATTCAATCATCGTTTAATCAGTCAGGTGTTTAATTAACAAAACCTAATCAAAACCTTCATGAGTGTAACCCACCATTTCAGATCTCACAAGCTTAACTCGAGAATTGTCACCTTAGAGTCGGTCAATCTCGAAATACCCTCAGAAATCCTATCCGTTAGCAAGTCAACCTTGGTATTGATCTTTATGGAAACCCTCATCAGGGAGGACAAAAACAAAGCCGTCACGAGGCCCCACTCTGATCTCACGGTGTTGAACTACTGATGGAGACTGCAGGATATATATGTCATATATCCCTCTCCCAATCACTATTTTAAACTCAGGGTTTTCTATTATTCGTTAATGTACCTAGACTTTACAGAAGCAAACAGTTAACTTTAATCAAGTTATCTAGTGCATTAACTAATTCATTATTATAAACAAGTTCTAATTAACTAATAAATTATTTATGATTTTTAACTATTAAAAATCTAATCTATTAGTGAATAATCTAAGCCTTCGTAAACTATTTACTAAGGTCAGATTATTAAGTTAGTGTTTACCAAGTTTTAACTATTAAAACTCTAACAGTTTATTCATTTAATTTATTATTAGGTAATTAATCATATTAATCCTAATTACAATAAATGACCTTAATAATCTAACTTATTAAACCCTTTAATAACTAGATTAATAGTAATGAGAATTACCAAGTTTTCTAACCATTAAAAAACTAATCACATTATTTATAGTCATTTATGTATATTGCCCATTTTAATCACATTAAAAAAATACATAAAAAATCAGGCTATGATGCATGTATGATATCAAATATATTTGTGTAGGCACATCTAATCTAAATGACATAATATACATGACAATACTTTTATCATCACATAATATAAAACATACATGAATTGACCAAGTACTGTGGATTATTTAACCTAAAAAAATCGGAACCCAAAATTACAACAACAAAAAAACCAAGGCATTCATTGGTCTTTTTATAAATTTTGAGACTTCCAATCTCATCAGGTCACTCTGATTCATCCCATGAATCCTAACCAAGAAATCCACACAAAACTCACTAGGCAACACTTGCTAACGGAACCGTGCAAGACGATGTGAACAGTGTCGTGAACAGTACCACGTGAAGAGTATAGTGAACAGTCCAGTAAACAGTGTCCGGTGAACAGTACCAAGTGAGTAGTGTCGGTTAACAGTACCTCTATCGCGCTTGTTTCCAGTTATTCGTTTATAGGTTACGATTATATTTATTTACAATACAATAACGATTATATATATATATACAACCCATGAACCCTAAATCCACAGTACCATAAAAAATTACGACCAACCATGTTTAAATTAAACAATTTAATTATAAATATCCATACAATCATATAAATGGTGCCTACACATTCATACATACAAGAGCATTGAAAACAATTTCCTGTTCCGATTTTTTTTTTTTGCTCTTATACCAATTGTTGGAATCCCCTTCACTGGTAACACAACGGAATTAGGTTTTAATTTTTTTTAACACATATCATAATCGATCTGGAACCAGTGAACTTGGAATCAATTTTTTATTTTTCGGAACTAATACATATAAAATTGTTACAATAATAAAATATACGTATATACAGGAAATTGTAATCAATATATTTAGACCAAGAAAATCTTATAAGAACCTTATCAATGTTTGGAGGTTTCTTCACTTTTCGATATGCTCCTAATCTGTACCACTGATCTTCCTCGCTATATCCCGATATTGGTAACTACGTGTGGGCACGTTACGATCTCAAGAACAACGAATGGAGGATGAAGAAAAAAAAAACTTGAAGAAACTCTTTCCTCTTGATCACTGTGCAACACTTGCTTTGATATTTTCACACACACACACGCATTGATATATATCTTGTATGTGTTGATTAATATCCTTTTTCTCACGCACATACTAATTGCAACTTATGCAATTTCACTTCATAGAGCAAAAAATAACTTTTTTGTCTTTTGTGCGTAAAACAATATGTATTTTTGATATCAGGTAAAATTTGTAAAAAATATAAAACTCTTATATATCTTTTTTAAAATTAACTGTACCAAATTTTTTTGTGTAATCTCTTATTCTCTTTGTCTTTTGTATTAATTGATAACTTGATTTTGTCGGTTTTCAAATAATATATATCAGATATATATTTATTGTTTTAAAAACCTCATGATATCTTTTTATTTAAAACAAAATCTTTATTTTATTTTTATTAAAAGATATCATTTAATTTGAATATAAACTATTTAAATTCAAAAATTAAAAATTTAATAAAATAAAATAAAATAAAATAATCATATTATCTTATTTTATTCAAATAACAAATATCAACAAACACCTTCCATTTAGTGATTAATAACATAATTAAATAGTCTTATTATTTTATTTATTTATTCACCATTATTCACTAATCAAATAATCTCATTCTTCAATTAATTCCTGAATAAATACGTGTCACTTTCGTAACACAATTAATTCAATTAAATAACCATGACCCTTGTTACCTAAAACGATCGGGCTAGCAAAGAGACCTAATGAACCCACAGTATTTTGAGCTTCAATAATCTTTGGAAACATTAATTAACCCTTTAATTAATATTCTTTGATTATTAACTCCAGTATTATTCCACAAAAATCCCGAAGTTGTACTCTCTCAACTATAGATGCTTTTACACAGACAGATACAACTCGGTGTCCATCGATATAGCTATTACATATGGTGTGATCATCTACAGTAGTTCATAATTAGAGCTGGGTCATAATGTCCGTTATACTCCTCTAATTACATATATCTTTTTAAGTACCGTTGATTCTATAATCGACAATAAACCATATTTCCTCACAGAAATAGGAGAGCACTTATATTGTTCAAGCCCCGAATCAACCATTAAGGGATCTGCCATCTACCTCTCACAAGAAGAAGTGGATTCCACTATTATGTACAAACCTTCACAGTCACAAGCCAACCAACAATCCCAACATACGAAGTATTTTGATCAGGAACTATATCTGACCTCACCCATGGTATATCAATGACCACGATCTAACCTAAAGGAGTCGATAAGACATCCAGGATTAAGATCACCCATATATAACCATCATTAGTTGATATATATAAATCTCTTTGGCAAACGGATCTTGGTGAGAGATTCATATAGATCATGGCCATGTCCTATATGATCACATCATACAAGGTGTCTCTATTCTCATATCTCGATATGAATGATCCAGGATAGGATCGCCGTACACTACGGCATGGACCGCAGCTGTAGATTAACCATAAATAAAGTATCCAACTTTATTTGCTATCTACGGACTCTTTAGATTGTACGTCTCTTACTGTATCCATATGTATATGACATTCATATACATGGTTCGAGATTACATCCGGTAATTTTGGATGTTAAATATATGCATAAGTTATAAAATAAACAACACAATAAGAATGAATTGAACTTTTCTTTTATTTATTTCATAAATCTATTTACAAATTACATATTTAAGGCATAAACCCCAACAATAGGACTAAAGGCTTGACATAGGCATTTGTTTTATAAGTGATGCAGAAAACAAGAACATCTTCGAAGCACTGTATTTGAATAAGGAATGTGAGTCCCTCCAAAATATATTAGCTAGCCTATCTTTCTCGTTTGTGTTGAACCATCAATAGAAATTGGTTTCAAAAGACGCCTTTGACTACAAATATATAAGTGCGACATGTGATCGCTTTCAAAAGCTTCATCCTGCCTCTTCGCATCAATTCGGTTGTACATGTCCTTATATGTGAATCCAATTTTATAGTAACCTCTTTTCTGGTTAACCACACATTCATATGTCGAACAAGGTCTTATGCAGCACTTTCCCATGGCATCAATTTGGTACAAGTTTTTATTGTCAATGTTTTTGTGAGATCATACCCAAGCAACCTCACGAAACGTTGCTAGTTTGTGGCAATGATTTTCCTTGAATGCCTTTATACGGTACTTGTTCGTATCACGGTCACGGAAAAACGAGCTTTGCAACCCACTCTTGTCTGTAGTTGTGGCATGCATTTCGAATTTGTATTACATATGTACTTATTATGTCGAAAACCTTCATTCTCACAAACCCATACTCTATTAGCTATTCTACCTTCATTGTCATGGATTTTGTTGGACAATCTTACATCGAACCGAACTACCCTAGAATAACCATGATAAAATGCCCCACATATTCCACCGAATCAAATTTCATTGTGATGACATCTTTGTATCTGAAACCACAAGTTTTTTTTTAAGTTCCATCTCAAGACTATTAAGGCATAGAATCAACAACAGAAGAGTCCATATTTGGGAACACTTCAAATTTATTCAATTCGCCTTTGGTGTTTACCGAACTTTCCCCTCCAACCATTTCCATTACTACACAAATAAAAATAAATAAATAAAGACCAACATATGATTATCAAAATATGAAAAACAATAATTACAATATGTATGTTACAATTATGTTATAATAACAGTAATCACAATAAAATAAAATGGATCATAGTACTGTATATGTGACCGGATAATTATAATAGTGTCGAATGTATTTGTATTTAATAGTTATATTTTCTACGTGTTTTCCATTCAAGTATGGTAATCACAACAACCTATTTTTATCAAAGTAACGTGATGTTATTTTCGAATTAAACCTAAATACTATAGAATGACGAATACAACGGACATTAAAACACCATTGATACAACGAATCAGTAATAGTGCAGGCCATTAATTTTAGATATAAAAAATAAATACAAAATTTGGAAATTATCGTACCACACATCAAGGAACGTGCAGCCAAATGATTCGAGCAATTGTGGCAGAGATGAACCTGATGAAGTAGCAAAGAATGGGCCGGAGTCAAAGATTTTTATACAAAGAATGAGACACGATTCTAGTATGAATAGAGCAACATCTGATGAAAGAAATATATATGAAGTGTGTTATGTCGTCTGACTTGTGTGGATTCTGGATATATGAAGAACTGAAGAACTTTAAGGCTGGAAGAGAAATATAGAGGAAGAAGAGAAGAAAGATCGTTTGAACTTGAGCTGTTTATGGCTAAAAGATAAATATATAGGAAGAAAAGAAGAAAAACGGTAACCTTGGGGAGATGTGAAGAACAAACGGTCAAATTGAAAGTGAGTGGGAAGTGACTTGCTTAGAAGGTCATCTTATGATTCCTAGGCATGTATTAAAAGAATAAGTCATGACCACTGGATGTTTGTCTAAAAGCAATAAAGGGTTGAGATTAGAATGATGTGGATTACTTTTAAAAATTGTATGGTGTAATGTTGCGCTCAAGAATGGGCTATATATATATATAATCTCCTTAAATAGAATCTTCCTACAAAAGCAAAAATATTTTCTTGAAAAAAAAGAGAGTAAAAGAAATACCTTATATTATAAGTCGACAGATAAACTAACAATCAATCCCCAATAAAAAAAAATTCCAAACACAAATATCAAAATGTATACTTAATTTCTTTTAATGGAAACTTCCAACAAGTTGAGTATTCATGTAAATGCAAGCTTCATGCTATGTACTAGATTTTTTTTTAACAAAAATTAACAAAGAACAAACAAACTACAATGTTAGCAAGACAATGTTAGTTCACTTAAGAATTTTTCACAAACATGTAACATACAATAATAAGATACAACACAACTATAACAGGAAAATGAAAAAAAAAAGGAAGCACCTTGTAAACCAATAATTAAGCTTGCAAATTTTCCTATAAAAAAGAAATAAAAAATATCAAACACAAACATAGTTACAAAAACATAAATATCAAAAAATATATTTAATCTCCTTAAATGGAATCTCCCTACAAAATCATTGTCTTGTAAAAAAAAATAGTACAAACAATGTTAGCTCACTTAAGAATTTAGCTCATTTTGAAAAGAAAAAAATTAACAAAGAACAAACACAAACAATGTTAGTTCACTTAAGAATTTTTACAAACATGTAACATGCAATAGTAAGATACAACACATAAAAAAAGGAATCATATAAGTCAACAGAGAAGCTCACGGATTTCCCTATAAAAAAGATGAACAACACATATCAGTTTAAAAAACACAAATACCAAAATATATATTTAATCTCCTTAAATGAAATCTTCCAATAAAAGCATTTGCTAGAAAAATAAATGAATTGGCCAAAACCAAATGAAAAATCAAGAATATGTTGTTGCTTTTGGAGTTTAGATTTGCAAACTTTAAGAAGAGTTAGGAATATTAATCTATATAGATATATAAAGAAGAAAAAGATATAAAATTTACTCAGATTCTCACCTGCAAATAACTGGATTCGATAGTCAAACAACAAAGATCACAATAAAGGGTAAATGTATGGAGAAAGAGGGACGGAACCAACCTTAGTTCCAGTTTGGGAATGCTTTATAAACTGCTTTTGGGGTCAAAAGTGATCCCGAACAGGGCCTAGGGTGTTTAGTAAAATTTCTAGGAAGTGTTTTTTGTCACTTTTGGCTTCCCCCGATATCAATTTTAAGAAACTAGTTTTTATTGCTTTTAAAAAACAACATCCTGGGAAACAATACTGAAAATGCGAAGGAGATCAAAGATTAATGAATTACCAAACTTCTTATTTTATCCATTGCCTTTCATAAAATTTACCAAAATAACAAACATGCCATCACTCCTCACTTGAATCCCATCTCTCTCTCCCCTTCGTTCTTGATCATCGAATCCCTCACCTGCAACAAAACTTCCTCTTTACCACCCAAAATCCAGCATCTTTATCATAGTATAAAACTAACAATCTTTCATCATCAACACCATCAATACAAAAAAAAATCCAACTGTATTCAGATTTTATTAATTTTGTATTTTTTGTCATTTTCTCACTTCTTCTCCATTTTCAATTGGATCCAGATTCCATGTCTCTCTCCTCGTCCACTATCTCTAGCCAACATGTCATGACCGTCGTTTTTGGTTCTCATAATTTTTGGTGACCATCGTCGTCTGGTTCTTGCCATCTTCCGTTGTCACGGCGGCGGCGGCGACGAGGTTTATGGGGGTTTGTGATATTGTGGCTAGGTTTGATTGAATCTAGTGGTGGATGTGTTGATGGAAGGTTCTAGGTTTGATTGAAGATGGGTTTGGTGGTGATGGATGGGTTTGTTTAATCTGGTGGTGGTTAAGGTTGTGGATGGTTCTGATTTGGTTGTGATAACTTGTGAATGGTGGGTAGTTCTGGGTTTGGTTCAAAAATTAAATATTTTAATCTTTTTTTTTGTTTCTTGATTATTAGAAAAATCAATCATATTTTTAAACTGATGAATTTTAAATATTCATATGTTCTTTCTGGTCATTTTACACAGTCACGACACTTTTTATTTACGGTTTACCAAACATATTGAAATTGCTTTTGGTTCTCACAACATTTTAAAAAATTAGTTTACCACACACTCAGATGATTCTTCCCACAACAAATCCAGAAACAATAGTCAACTATAGTCTTGATCGTTTTTGGAAAACTATCTATAGGGCTTGACAATTTTTAAGAACCGTCAAAAAGTTAATTCTATTTGGCAGTTTTTAAAATTTGTCAAGAACTAGCTGTCAAGAAAATTCATTTTTCTTGTAGTGATTTGAGCGATACGAAGATTGAGATGAGACACATTTATTATATATATAAAGAATCAAATTGATATCTCTATTTTGTATAAGAGTAAATTTTCATTTATTATTCTCTTTTGGAGAAAATTTCCATTTAGAAATTAATCAATATAATAATATTCAGGTTGTGCATAAATATCATGAGTTAAATGATCTAATAGAAGATTAATCAAAATCAACATTAATCTCATAATGATATAGAAGTCTTATCTTATATCATGTCAAAGATTCAATAATGAGATACAAAACACAATCACATATCTTAAAAAGTGAGCAAATCAATGATCAATTACAATTTGTATTGGTAAACGATGATGATAAGTAGTGGGTCAAACATGATAGTCAGTAGCATTATGTAAAATAGAATGTCCCCATATAGAAATTGGTAATTGTATCGAAATAATAAAGTTCTTATAATTATAGACGTTGGATAAGTGATTCTGTTGATCCATTATGTCTATGAGTACATGTGAAAACTGGATGTTGAACATCAATTCCAACTGCTTTGCAATATTTAACAAATATATTGTAAATCAATTCACTAATATTATTAGGATGCATTGACTTGAGTGGATAATTTGAAAATTATGCCCAAAAACTGATAATATATGCTAGTAATATAGAGATATTTGATAATAAACAAACGTGTGATCATCTTGTAAATACATCGATCAGAACAATAAAAAAAAAAGAAATAGTTCATTTGGTGGATGAGTATGTCCACATATATCCCTTTGGATAATAGGGACTCAAAACCAATTTTAGAATGAGATGGTTTTATTACTAATCTTCATTTGTGAATATGTCGTGCATATATTATTATGGAATTAAAGAATCTTCTAGCTCATTAATGGATGTCTATAAAAATTTTCGATCATCATACGTATCATCGTAGATCCTTGATGACTACAACTGTCATGTCAAAACATAAGTATTTTTGGATATGAGATTCTAGTTTATAACTGTAAAAACTTTTACACTTTATAACTGTGTAATATAATCCATATGAGAAAGTATGCAGCTTCTCAATAATGAGCTTTTAGGCCAAATCATGCACATATATTCAACACTCATATTATTCGGTCTCAATATGACATTAATAATGTTATATGCCTTCGATCTAAGCAGAATTCTTTATGTTCTACTTGAATAATATAAAGTATCGTTGATACACACTTTATATTGTTTGATAATAATAGTGCAGCTCTTCTAGAGTTTTCTATCAGATCTGTTGGACCTAATATAATATTAATATTTACTCCGAACAAAGTCAAATTCATAAAATATTTCCGACTCCACAAAATTGTACGAGTCGTTGCACTGTCGACAAGACGTATATTTTTCTTTCTTTGATTTTTTTGGACATTATTTATAATACCATTCTATACCTCATCTGAAATGATAATAATCCATTTTGTTTTTTCAATAGGTTTATTCAAAACCCTTTTAATTTATTGACCGATGCCTAGTGTCTTTTTATTCTCTTTGGAATTTTTCTACCATTTTTTTTCATTAGCCTGATTCAGCCATTTAATATTTTATTGTAAACATCACCATCATGGACTCCGCCATTTAATATATATATTATAAACGTGTTCTGTAAGTATCAGGTGATGTATTCTTATTATTATTTCATTGCCTGCCATATAATCACTAATTGTTTTCTCAATTCGAACTTTTTTTTCATCTCTGCCCCAGTTGGCAAGACTCTTCCCTTTTTTTTTCAATTCTTTTTTTTTTCTACTACCCTTGATATTGCTTCTTGAGGTGCATCAGGCATATCCGAAATAGATAAAATATCAATTCCAATTTCATTATACGTTATGATTTATGATCTTAAATCCTTTTTATGATACTCACAACATCTTGTTGGAATAAATAGATCTTTTTTTCTCAAATGAATAACATGTAAACATATTACTTCATATATATGAAATAAAATAAAATCATAGATTATACTAATTTTTCAAATTTCGGTTCGACCATGAACTGTGAGTTCATATATAAAATTCAGAAAACTTCAGATTCTGAATGGATTTGAAGCCCTAAGTTCCAAATAATAAAGTATGACATTCATGTATAGAACATTGGATCAAGAACTCTAGGTTCTCATTGGTTTTCAAAATCATGTCAACTTAAATATAATAAATCTAAAAACTTTAAGTTCTGGTTATTCAGTCTGATCGATCTTGTAAATTACATATAAATAAATAATACAATTATTTAAAAGCATAATAAATGAATCCAGAACTATATATAGGTTCTGTCAACACAGTTATAGCCAGTTTCTGTCGATACATCCGCAGTCAGTCTTACATACTGCATATAATTAAATGCAAATATTTAAAAAGCATGATAAATAAATCCAGAATCATAATAGGTTATGTCGACATAGCTGTAGCCAGCCTATATCTTCACAGCCTCAACCGGTCTCATATATTGCAGATAATTAAATGTGATTATTTAAAAAGTATAATAAATAAATCTAGAACTATAGGTTCTGAAGATACATCATATGTTAGTCTTATATATTGCGTATAAATATATAAGTACGAATATTTAAAGAGCTTAATAAATAAATCCAGAACTATAAGTTTTACACAACATAAGTCAGTCTTATATATTGCGTATAAATATATAAATTCGAATAATGAAATGTAAGTAAATCACTCCCTTGAAGATTCCTTTTACTTACATACACAAATATTGAGTTGTAAGTAAATAACTCACCTCAGGCTGATAAAGTATTGTAAATAAATTAAAGAACCAATGAAATAAATAAAGAAGAGAGACGAGAGAGAGAGAGAGACGAGAGAAGTGAGATGTTGTATATTTATAGACTTTAAACTTAGTAGGAGATGGCAACCGATAAGATTTATAGATGCGGTCATGTTGCTTACTTAGTGGGTAAGTAATGTATGATGTAAGTATAAGAATAATGCTAAACATCTAATTAAAATCCCATTTTTTTTTATCTCAATATATATGGCATGTGAGGTGTCAAATTATGAGTGAGTATACATTAATAATGTTTTATCCCACCTACCACATATATCCACTAACCATTTGACATTTCAATCTCCATATGTGTTGGGATGAAAAATATTAGATTTTAGGTAGGATATATAGTGTTAATGTAAGTATAAACCCATAAGTGTAGAAGCTTTGGGTACACAGTAGAAAGCCATTAATTACAATAGATGATTAGTTTTGACTTCTATCAGCATATTTTAATCTTAACATTCAAATATTCGATATGGGTGTGAAAAGTAAATGGGCCCATTTGACATTTCAAGTGACACATGTATTGGAATGAAAAATGTGGAATGAAAAATGTAGGACTTTAGGTAAAAATAGAATGTATAGCTTTAATGTAAGTATAAACCCACATGTATAGAAGCTTTGGGTATTAGAAAGCAATTAATTACGACAGAAGGTTAGTTTTGACTTATATATTTGAATCTTAACATTCAAATATTCGATATGGGTGTGAAAAGTAAATGGGCCCATTTGACATTTCAAGTGACACATGTATTGGAATGAAAAATGTATGTATTGGAATGAAAAATGTAGGACTTTAGGTAAAAATAGAATGTATAGCTTTAATGTAAGTATAAACCCACATGTATAGAAGCTTTGGGTATTAGAAAGCAATTAATTACGACAGAAGGTTAGTTTTGACTTATATATTTGAATCTTAACATTCAAATATTCGATACAGGTGTGAAAACTGAAAAGTAAATGAGTCCATTTTTTATTACCCCTTTGAGGATGGGAGGGTATTATCCCTCCGGTATGGATGAAAGTGTTTAGACAAATTTATCCCTTTATGAACACATATTATTTATATGGGAGTAAGGTAATGCTTACCCACATTCATTTAAAGTGAACTCAAAGTAAATGGGGTTTTAGGTGGGAATAGGGTAGGAATAGAGCCACACATAAATAAAGAGTTGACTATTGCTCACCCTGAGGTGGTGAACATTACCGTGAGTAAACATTATCCCGTTTACCCTGATGTAGTAAACATTACCTTTAAGGAAAATAAACATTATCTCATTCCCGTAAGGATGATATATGAATTTGTATCTCCATAAACACACGTCATCGACCCTCGAAGATGAGAAGTAAACATTATTTCCCGTATGGATGATATATGAATTTGTATCTCTAAACACGTCTCATCGACCCTCGTTGATAAATAGAAAGAGTGGGTTATGGTCTTGGATTTTGTAAAAATGGAGGAGCAGAAAGCAGTAACAGCCGAACAAGACGAAGCAGAAGATGAAAAACAGAAATCAAAAGACTCTCGTTTCCCTCTATTCCCAACTCACATAAACAACAACAACACTTGTTCTTCAGATAACAGTCAAAACGCTGCGTCGCAGTGGCTCTGCAACAGCAGTTTCCAACTCACCGACCTCTCCGTAATAAACGACGCCGTCGTCTCCTCCCTTCCCGTCGAAGAGGACGACCAGCCCTTATATCCATCTCGATCGGCTTCGTATGAGTTGCTGGAAGATGAGTCCAAATCCGATTCCGATGGTGAGAGAGAGAAGACGAACAAGAAGAAGAAGAAGGAGAAGAAGAGGAAGAGATCCCGAGGGATAGGAGACGTATACGATTCCCGCACATCCACCAAATCCAAAGAATATTTCTTTGATTCTCACGGCGACCGCGATAATCTGGTCTACGGTAAACTTTACAGGTACTCTAAAAAGAATGTATGTGAAATTCGATGAAATGAAACTCCAAGTCCAGTTAATATAATGAAGAAACTGATTTGATTTAATTGATGTGATTGTGGATGAATTGAAACTCGAAATCAGGTTTTTGCTATGCAGGACAAGAAGATGAATTAATTTGATTTATTACTCGAAATCTGGTTATTATAATGCTGGACAAGAATATGAACTCATTTGATTTAATTAAATATGAAAGTAGATGAATTGAAACTCAAAATGGGGTTATTATGATGCAGGATGGATGTACCACGCTATAAACTTAATGATCCTGAAAAATTATCTAGGTTTTATTCGGAAGGATTGTATAGGTTGAGTAGGAGGGGTTCTGTGTTGGATAGAGAAGGTGATATTGATGAAATGGATGAAAAACTGAAATTGGGTCGGTATTGGTCTACAAAGTATGCAGTTTTGGAACGCCAAAAGAACCTTAAGCGGGTTCGCCTTGTCATGCCCGGAAAGAGTGGAATTTTGGTTGATTCTGATTTTATTCCTTTATTGGATGTTGAAATGTCTGGTGAAGGTAGTTTGGTTGGGGATGGTTCAGTTGTTGAAGAATCTTGGGAGGATGAAATGTTGCGTAAAACAAGGGAGTTTAACAAATTGACGAGAGAGCATCCCCATGATGAGAAAGGCTGGTTGGCTTTTGCAGAGTTCCAAGACTGTGTAACGAGTAAGCAATCAAATAAAGGTGCTCTAATGCAGATTCTTGAGAAAAAGATCAGCATACTGGAGAAGGCAGTTGAGTTTAATCCAGATAATGAAGAACTTTTGCTTTCTCTTATGAAAGCTTATCTGAGTAGAGACAGTACCGACGTGTTAATTGGTAGATGGGAGACGGTACTTATGCAGCATTCAGGGAGTTTTAAGTTGTGGAGACAGTTTCTACATGTTGTTCAAGGGGAGTTCTCCAAATTTAAAGTTTCAGATATGAGAAAACTGTATGCAAATGCTATACAGGCTCTGTCTGCGGCATGCGGCAAGCAGTTTAGGCAGGTTCTTAAGTTAATATATTGAAGAATTTCTTATTGCTATTTTTTGTTTTTGGTTTTTGTTTGAACCTATTCATTTATTTTGTTTGAACCTATTCATTTATTTTGTTTGAACCTATTCATTTA
Organism: Dipteronia dyeriana; assembly: GCA_032871835.1. NCBI lineage: Eukaryota > Viridiplantae > Streptophyta > Magnoliopsida > Sapindales > Sapindaceae > Dipteronia > Dipteronia dyeriana. The sequence continues at coordinate 54,355,937 of CM065297.1, forward strand.
TTTTGTTTATGCTATTACTATATTAGTGTTTTGGAAATAGATGACAATACCAAATTGGTGAGCATGCCTAGAATTCAATATTGAATTTTTGGTACTATAAAACCTTCTCACTGTGCTACTTAGCTTAGAGTTATGAGGGTTTCTTTTTATTTTTGTTCGTTTCAGTTTAGGTTATTATGCATGGCTAATGGCAATGAAAGATTATTAATAGGGGTTTAAGGTTTTGTTTGATTTTATTTAGAAGCTGTGACTACATCATAAGGAAATCTTGATCGAGAAAGATTGCTGCCTTTGTATTTTAAGTTCCCTAAGAACTTTAGGGTTAGCTTGGTTTGTAGGTACTTATGTACCAATATCAAAGTATGCTTCTCCTTATTACTCCTAACTCTCAATCACACATTGTGTTTTTTCTCATGGTATCATCTAAGGAAGTTGCTTAACTTGTGTACTTTTGTTGAACTGTGTGTGTGGGTATAGGTGGGTGATAAATAATTAACAAGATAGCACTCAAAAATATGTAGTGTATTAAGGTTCTTGATAAATAGCATTTATGTTTTGATTTATGGATTGTGCATTTTTTTAAATTGTTTTCAAATACATGCAAACATATATTCTATTTTTGCTTTTCTCTTTCATGTATATATTGTTTCCTGTATTAAGTTCAAGATGATTCTCAATGAGTTTCCTGCATGTTATGAATTCAATATCTAGTTAATATGAATGCTTCAGATTGTTTATTTTTCAAGTTCAAGGGGATTCTCAAATTGTTTTAAGATTTGAAAGAACTCTGCTCAAAATATGATAAGTTTCCTCATCTTTGTTTATATGTCATGGCTTCTTGATGTAGGTTCACCAAACTGTCAAACCTCATTCTGTGGACTCAGCTATTGTTGAACTGGAACTTTGTCTGGTTGAAATTTTTCTCAGTCTTTGCAGGTTGGAATGGCAGGCTGGTTATCAGGAGTTGACTACTGCGTTATTTCAGGCTGAAATTGAATTTAGTTTGTTTTGCCCTTCTCTACTCTTAACTGAGCAGAGCAAACAGAGACTGTTTGAGCACTTTTGGAATAGTGATGGTGCAAGAGTTGGAGAAGAAGGAGCCCTTGGTTGGTCTATTTGGTTGGAAAAAGAGGAAGAAAGCAGACATAAAGTTATTAATGAGGAGATGGCACAGGGTAATGATGAAGGTGGTTGGACTGGTTGGTCAGAACCAATATCCAAGAGTAAGGACAATGTTAAAAATTCAGAAGATGTAGTCAATGATATTGTGGTTGGCAAGGAGATTGATGAGGAAATCGGCAATGAAGACACAAAGCAAGAAGATGATACTGAAGCTTTACTTAAACTTTTAGGCATTGATGTTGATGCTGGGCTCAACGATGAGGTGAAAGACGCTTCAACCTGGGGTAGATGGGCAGAAGAAGAGTCATCAAGAGATTGTGATCAGTGGAGGCCTATTCGCACAAAATGCTGTCTCTCTCTCTCTCTCTGTATCTGTTTTTGTGTCTGTCTCTGCATGCTTGTGCATTAAACTTTTGTTTGTGTCCTTGTGTGTTAGTCTGAGGTTGCCAAACATTGTTAAAAAATAAATCTACCTAACATATGTATTTATCACTCTATATCTTACAAGAAAAAGATGAATGGCCATGTATTTAGTTAACTGAATTTGATTGTGAAGCAGCTCAGATCTCTCATAGTGATGGAACACCGGTTAGAGAAGCTGATGAGCAGCTGTTGAAAGTCATATTATATGAAGATGTCAGGGAATTCTTGTTTTCGTTAACCTCAGAAGAAGCTCGTCTATCTCTAGTATACCAATTCATCAATTTCTTTGGTGGGAGAATATCTCAGCGGTACGTTATTATAAGTATTATACATATAGAATCTTTATTATAAGTATTATACATATAGAATCTTTATTTCGTTTCATTCTGCATATGTATTATGTTTTTGTTTCTTTTGTTGTGAATATATATATATATATATATTGTTTATTCTAGCATTCAAGGTTATAAATTATCTATGAAATATGAATTTGTCTGACTATAACATTAACATTTGCTTCTCATTTCCCATGAACTACACTCATCCCCAAAATATAGGAACGAAGCACGTGTGTCATCATTCTCATGAATGTACTAGGGGCATTCGACATTCCAAAGTGCATAACTAACCACTCATACAAACCATCGGGGGATTTGAAAGTAGTTTTCCACACATCCCCAGGGTGAATCCTGATTTGGTGATACCCACTGCGTAGACCTCTATTTTGGAGAACCATTGAGCACCAGCTAACTCATCTAACATGTCCTCGAGTCTAGGAATAGGAACCCTATACTTGACTGTGATTTTATTAATGGCTCGACTATCAACACACATTCGCCAAGATCCGTCCTTTAGAGTAAGTAGGACAGGAACAGTGCAAGGGATAAGACTATGACGAACAAACCCCTTCTTTAAAAGTCCCTCTACCTGTTTGCTCAATTCAGCTCGTTCAGTAGGGTTCATTCGATAATGTGGAAGGTTGGGAAGTTGGGAGCCTGGGACCAGGTCAATGGCATGTTGGATATCCCGTATAGATGGTAACTCGTTGGGCAAGTCCGGAGGAGTCACATCGACGAATTCGTCTAGTAACTATCTAACTACGGGGGTGGGATCGATCTCTAAGGTAGGGGTGTCATTGGTTTGCTCTCGCATCACTAACGCGTACACAATTCCAATCTGGTGGCTATGTCGTATAAATTCCCCAGGACCTAAGATGTGAAGGTTGTGTTTGGGGGACACAGTCGGTGAAGGTTTATCAACCACTGACGTGTTAGTCTTTATCGGGATGCTATCCTTAGGTTTAGCAGGTTGTAGGGTAATAGTCTTACCTTGATGGGTAAACATATGAGTGTTCGTTCGACCAAAACTCTTGACGTCAAGGTCATATAACCAAGGATGTCCTAAGAGGATGTGAGCAACTTCCATAGGAAGTATGTCACAGTAAATGGTTTATGAATAAGAGCGAAGGACAGGGGAACAAGACACCTATGGGAAACGGGTAACAAAGTCTTATCTACCCAAGCAACTCGAAATGGGTGTGGATGAGGTTCCGGAGTGAGTTGAAATCTAGTGACCGCAGCATTAGAAACAATATTCATTGTGCTACCCCCATCTATCACTAACTTACAACTTTTACCTTTTAATTGAACATATGTATGGAATACACTCGTTCGTTTCCAGGTATCAGCACTAACCGGCTTAGAGAATATGCATCTCATCATATGCAACTGACCCTCAAACCCTCTATCATCTAGATCGGCATCAAGATCCAAATCATGGATATCCTCTAGAGGTTCGACGACCTCATCCGTAGGGTCAGGAAGATAATAGTCATCATACTCTTGGCCTATGGTTAAGGTACGCTGTGGGCATCGAGAAGTGATATGACCCTTAGCATGACAATGGTGGCACTCAATATTAGGGTTATGAGGATGCACTGTAGAAGGAATGTCGGTCCTATCTCTCAGTATGGGAGGTCGAGATTCAAATGGAGCATTTGAGGTTGAAGGATTAACCATATAGTTGAAAGATTGGGAACCCTCAGGTGGAATAGGACGAGTTTGGCGAAAGTCACCCGGTGGGCGCCTAGAGGGATAAGGACGAAGGTATTTCTCAACCTCTAGAGCTTTAGAGTAGGCATTTTCTAAAGTCTCGGGATTGTGCATGCTAACCACACGTTTGAGTTCAAACTTAAGGCCATTAAGGAATCTAGCCACAGTTACATCGGTTTCTTCTTTGATATTACATCTTATCAACAGGTCATCAAATACAGACATGTAGTCATTGACACTAGACGAAGATTGTTTAATGTTAAGGTACTGGTCTAGTAACGCACTACAATAATAGGTAGGCAGGTATTTCTCTCTCAACTTGATTTTCATCTCAGACCGAAGGGTGACGGGATCCTGACCTAGACGATCAAACTGCATTTGGATGTTCCACCAATATTTCTTAGCAGAACCGATGAGCTTAAGTTTGGCAAAACCAATTTTTTGGTCATCACTCATGGGATACCACTCAAAGTAGTCATCCATGGCAGCAAGCCAATCTAGGAAGACATTGGCATCTAACCTACCATCAAATTCCAGGGCATCTACCTTAACCCTTCTAACAGGATCAAAATGGTCATCAGAAAATATTTTATAGAAATCTCTACGGTCATCATAGGGGTTCCTTTAGTGGTCAAAATTCTGGCGAGGAAGAAGATTAAGTGGACGCCTAACGTCATGATCCTCAACAGGGGGACCTCTTAAGGCATGCCTAGGTTGTCTATATTCATCAGGTTCATCATCAGACTCGGGTCGAAATGGTTGTGCATTCCTATGTAAAGGGAGGACCCTAGAGGTTGAAGCCCTAAGGCCTATACTGGACGAACTCGGATGTATATGACTTGGGACTTGTGTACCTTGACTCATGGTAGACCCAGTAACATGTTCTTCCATAGATTGTTTACCTCTATCCCTAGGAGAGTGGTGAGTGTTAAAGGGGATTGGAAAACACAGCAATTCAATTCTTTATTCGGTTCATCAAGTCTAACCTACAAAAGGCTCTAAAGGGCCTTTTATAAAGATCAGATGCAAGATATAAATACAAAGAGTTAAAATAAAAAACAAACACCTAAAGATAATAACCTGAATCAATTATCTCTTAAAGAGATAATATCTAAAGATAAATAATAAAAGATAATATCTAGAAAATAATAAAAGATAATATCCACAAAATCCCTAATTATCTTTCCGGAATTTACGTCTAACGTAAGTTCTTAAATCTCTAACCACTTCCCCATCATAGAGTCTTTAACAAGTAAATTGTTTTAACAAGTCAAAGTAAATCCAATCAAGCAAGTGTTAAAACAATACAAGTTAAAGTAAGTAAAGAAACTAAATATGCAAAAATAGTAAAGAAACTAAAAATGTGAAAATCGACACGAGATTTTTACGTGGTAAAACCTCAAAAGCGGAAACATCCATGGGTTGATACCATAACCACACGCAAAAGCAAATCACTATGACAAATAAGAGATACACACTCAAGAGGCAATGAACACAACATAGGAGATACACATTCAAGAGGCAATGAACACAAGATTCACTCTCCAAGCTATCTACACCTATTTTACCCTAGGGCCTAGTAAACTTACTACACCGACTTCCTATCTAAGACCTCACGTCACTAGGAAGATTTCTTTACTTGTCTATCCAAATCCTCCTGACTCTAGATAAGACTTCCTTGCACAAATCAGAGAATCACTTTTCAAAATGTGACTTCCAATGCTTAGTTATCCGGATCATCCCGAACCTAGCCAAGACTTCCAATGCTCAAATCAAAGAATCACTCTAAGAAATGAGACTTCCAACCTCTTCACAAGGCATTTGATCTAAGTGAGTGCAAGTGATACAAACATACACAATATAGTATATATGATCAGTATATCCTATGGAAATTAGAAATGAGTCAATAAGCACATTTGGAATATACTCTAGTTTATAATCTAAAAAATAATGCGATCAAGCAAATGATGTATATACATACCAAATATGCTATTTCAATAAATATTCTATCAAAGTAACCTAGCATATTTAGAGACTATTTATCATAGAAAAGATATCGATGATCACACAAAATTGTCCTAGAATTGAAGCTAACACAATACAACAACACAAGCATGTGAAGACATTGATTTAAGAAACTTAAATCAACAATCTTGTAAATTGAAGCTCAATCTAGCTTTTTTAGAGTTCATTACTCTAATCAACTTCAACTTGTTCTCATCATTCTTCTTGACATTTTCACTAGTTAGTTGAAGGATCTTGTCATTGAAGCTTGTTTCATCATGATTTGAGGAAGCTTCGATCTCTTCATGATTGAATGAGATTTCACTATCTTCATTACTTGAAGAGTATTCACATTCCTCACTACTTGAAGAGTCTTCACTCGCTTATCTTCTCCAAAGACCTCTTCTTTTTATTTTCAAGAGCTTTGATTATCATCAATAAACTGGCATTGATCAACTTCAACTTGTTCTCATCGTTCTTCTTGACATTTTCACTAGTTAGTTGAAAGATCTTGTCATTGAAGCTTGTTTCATCATGATTTGAGGAAGCTTCGATCTCTTCATGATTGAATGAGCTTTGTCCCGTTTTTGTGAGTGAAGCTACCAGAAAATTCAATGAAATGACTCCAAACTCCTATGGAAAAGATAGAGGACCGGTAGATGAGAAATCTCCAACTTGAATCACTTGAATCGGACTCCGAATGAGAAAGATATGGTGTTTGGAAGATAGGAAAATTGGAGAGAATTTCTGTACAAGTTTTTTAAGTTTTTCTTGTTGGAAAAGAATGAGAGGGAAAAGAGATATTTAAAGGGATACTTAAAGAGGGAAACCAACCACCAATGGGAGGGGGACACCTCTGCATCATGTGTAGGCGCGTGGCCTTCCACCCGGGCAGAAGGCCTCCTTCTCGTGAAGCTCCATGCGCCTCCACGGGAAAGGGGTGCTGTCCCCTTCCTTCTCCCTTTGAGTCTCCTCAGTTCTTCGACTATATCTCCAGCCTTTGAACTCTGATTTTGAATCCATTTTCGGATTACAAACCGGGACTCTTATATGCACAAAAGCCGTCAAGAAAACTTTTTCAAAAAAATATGAAATTCAACTTGAAAATCAAAGATGAAAACCATACAATACCCGATAAAATCACGAAAAGTTTCCTAACTTCCTAATTTGAACTCGAAACTTAAAAGAATGAGTAACCAAAATGACCGGAACTCAATATGGAATATTATAATCACAAATTCTAATTCAATATCATACAAATATAATAAAATAAACACAGGAACATACAAGTATGTAATTTCCTTGAGAGAGTCCTGGAACATGCAATTTATAAAAATTGTCAACTTTAAATCTAATGCATGTGTATACATGAATAAGTGTGTATGTGTTATACCAAATTTTGCACAACGATTCAGGGACACATATGAATGCTTTGTATGTGTGTGCCTAAACGGCGTTGCAAGAGGAAAAAGGTCTCGATATACCTTTAGCTATGCAATTAAGCTCATTTCCTCTTGAAGACAAACTTTGCATGAGAAGTTGCTTTTCTTCTTTGAAGCTTATATAATTTACGAATCACCTAAGCAACTGAACATTGCGAAGAAATAGAGTTTTGTTATGGAATCAAGCCAACACAAACCTAAAACCTAAAACCTAACAAGGTTATTATTTCAATTTTTTATGAATTTTTCAAATTCGGATTGAAAAATTCATAAAAGGCTATGGGGCACCTTTTTTGCCTCACCTTGTGCCATGATGCGTCAAGTGCCTTTAATAACTATGACTACAAATATCATGTAAGGAGAGGGAGCTGAGTAGGAAACCTTAACTTTTATAAGATAGTATGGTACATTTAGGTGACCTTTTTTTTTGTCTTAAATCTTAATAGATCTTATTTTGATTATGGGTCAATTTGGTATTGTTTTTGAAAAATTAAAATTAGCTTATTTTATAATTTTGACATAAAATTATGTTTGGTAACGCTTCAAAAAGTGAGTAATTGATAATCTGACAAGTTTTGACCGTGATTTTGAAAAGTAGGTGGGGGTTGCTTTTTTGAAAGAGAATATGGAATAATATATTTCAGCATTTACTGAATCTTTTTAAATATCATTATTATTCTTTTGAAATTAAATTAAATTAAAATCATTTACATACCTTTTTCATTTTATAATTAATTATTTTACTTAAATATTGATTTGATTTATAAAATCTTTTATTTTTTTTATTGTTCTTACGGAATTTTTTTATTTTCTAATTTAAATATTCTTCTTAAATATTGATTTTATATATATATATATATTTATATAATGAAAAATGAAGTAGGCTTCAAAAATTATATATATTTTAGTCATTGTAACTAATCTCAGCACTGAAAAATAAAATTAACCAACATTCGTCATTTAAACTTCACAACTGATTATTCTTTTAGCACAATATACATCGATTATTATAAAAGTTACATCAATACCAAACTAGCATCTTAATATGTTTTACATCAATACCAAATTGGCATCTTAATATGTTTTAATATTTAAGGCTTCCTACCTCGTTTTTTTTTTTTTTTGACAATTCTTATTAAAAATGTTGAGTGATAACTTTTTTGATTTATAATCGCCCAATATCAATTATTCGGAATTACTATTTAAAAATATTAAATCTTAAGTACCATAATAAATTACACAATATATATTTTATCTTCGAAAAAAATAAATTATTAATGGAATACAAAAATTAAGAACGAAACTCTATACAAAAAATTTAAAAACTATAAATTATGTTAATCAAATTTCAATAAATTTTAAATCATTGAAAATTAATTTCAATATTTGTAGAAAATATTTTATAAAAAAATTCACAATAAAAAAATCCGGATAAAAAAATTTGAAGTTGGACCAATTTGTAGTCTTTTGGATTTGGATAATCAAAACAAAGGGAAAGATAAATTTTTTAAAATATTGGTCTTGTTTCGGATTGAATTTGACCCAAAATTCAAAATTTCCTTCAGAAAATCCAAATTGAATCTGATTGTTGTCAATAGAATTGGGGATGTTTCTGGAATGTTGGTATTTTGATAATAACTTAATTTCGGAAGTTTATTTTGATTTGATTATTTAAGACTTTTTCACCAAGTAATAGTCAAATAAAAGGCAATTTAGGTTTTAATTGAAATTAAGACTTGATTTGTGAAAAAAAAATAACAACCCCTGTGTGGTTGCACCATTAATGTCTTTAGAAGAAAACTAGAATATTTTCTCCCATTCCCAGTTCTGGTCAGATAGAATAGTTATGGTTGATGAAATCAAATTTCAAACATGTTTCATTGCTTACTCTCTTTTATAATATATCGTTCTATTTCTAATAAAAAACGTGCATTCATTACTTGAGGCTAAGGGTGGATGTGATTCTGATCGGTTCAGTTTTCGGCCAAAACCGTATCTGACTCGTTCACCCGGTTTTCATTTTATTTATATTTCGTTTTATAAATATAATGACATAATGATATATTATTTACTCGATTTATTTGGTTCGGTTTAGTTTTTGGTAAGACAAAACCGTATCCGACTCGTATAAACACGTTTTTTTTTTTCGATTGACTCATCCTAATCGGGTGACTCGACTCGAACACGTATTTTAGGTTCGGTTCGGTTCTGTTTATATAGATTCGTATAACTGTGTCCCCCCCTAATTGAGGTGGTGAATTTAAAAAGGTATTGATGGGGAATTAGATAAGCACTATTAAATGATATTATTAGTTATTATATTTATCTTGAGAATAATTATCTCTTTTAGAGATAAGTTAGGTTTTGTTTTATCTTTTTCAGGAGTTAGGTGTTTCTCATTTTGTCAGTTATAAATAGGCTCCTTCAGAGCCTATTGTAATCAGACTTGATTATTGAATGAATTGATTGATTAGTTTTCCAATCTCTTTTTTTTATGAGTTTCTCCCCTTTCTATTTCCAATCTCTAATTCTGTTTGTTTTCAATCTCTATTTCTCTCTGTTCTCTCTATTTCTCTCAAAAGTCTCTATCTATTTCTTATCACTTGTGTTGGTCCTACATCAATTTGGTATCAGAGCAAATCTCTTTTCTTAACACACTTTCGCAAGCCTACATATATTTTTAATTTTTTTTTTTACTGTGTTAACCACCAAAAACAGCTAAAAAAAGAGAACAAAAAAAAAAAAACTTAGCCAAACAGTCATCGTTGGCCATATTTACACAGTCCAAGCAAGTCAAGTGAGCACCTCCAACATCCCACGCGTCGCCGCCGTCACCACGCAAAGTCGACAGCCACAGCACGTGACCGCCGCCGTCACCACGCAAAGTCAAATCAGAATTTTCCGATCAACTTCTTCTTCATTGTCGACCACTAGTTCGACCTCCTTCACCGTAGATCTAGACAAGAAGACCAGCAACCGTGCCCCACTTCGGTACCAAACACTGGCGAGTGACGACTCACCTCCAGTTTCACGACAATCAGGAGACATCTGCGACCAAAACCCACGAGTTTTTGGTGTAGTCTGGCTTGTCATTCCCCACACAATCCCTGCCACTTGGAAAGACACTGTCTTCCGTTTCCAGTGTGGCTGCAGACCTACCCGACACCCAAAAAGCAACCCACCATTGGTGTTGCTCATCTCTGTCGCCGCCAACATCAATTCGCCGCTGTCGAGACTACATGCATTGTCAAGTTCATCTGTTTCTTAATCATTGCTCAATTGTTAATTTGTATTATTTCAAGTAATTTGCATTGATCTTTTTATGACCATTGTGTTAATATGGTGAACAAACAAGAGTTTGAACAGTCCAACAAAGCCCAAAACGAAAGAATGACTGCCCTAGAAAATGAGTTAATCAATGTTAAAACGAGTCTAGAATCCTTTCGACCCTCGGTTTGTAAATATTGAGACCATGTTGCAACAAGTCCTCAAAAGAGTAGGTAAACAGCCAGTGTTAGAGTCCGAGGAACCTGAACCTGAGTTGACCATGGGTCCAACCAATACCCCAACAGAACATCAACAACTTAGGGGTCTGTTACCAACACCTAGAATGCGCCCTACCCTAGGGCCAAATGAACAAGTTCCACCTGTTGAGCAAACTCATCCTCCTGACCCTAGAAGGTTTCAAAATGAGGACCATGTCCACCGGTATGATGGTAGTGACAATGAAGTTCACAACCCTTACCGACATACTAGAGCTTACCCTAGGCCACCTGAAAGAGACGAATTTCCCAAAGACTTTAGACGTCAACAAGGGGCACACCCTCGTTACAATGTTGAACAACCTCGAGCACATGATGATATGGGAGATTTAACCAAAAGAGTTAAGATAGAAGCACCTGAATTTGATGGTAGAATATACCATAATGTGTTTTTAGATTGGATAGATGCTCTGGAAGATTATTTTGACCGGTACCGCATGAGTGAAGGGCAAAAGGTTCGTTTTGCTAAACTTAGATTGGTAGGGTCTGCTAAGAAATATTGGCAAAGTATTCAAAAGCAATTGGAGCATTTAGGTCAAGAACCTATTATTCGAGGCACTGTCAAGCCTCCATGGGGTGTTTGTGATGTTTATACAGGTTTGGCATGTTCTACTACATCATGGGCTATTCAAATGTGGTTGGTTTTCATGCAGCCTCTATCTGGTGTGACTCTCCTTCGGATTTGTAATGGAGGCTTGTCTTTTATTTCCACTCGTTGGAGACGAGTTCCTTTCAAGCGGGGGAGAATGATGGGGAATTAGATAAGCACTATTAGATGGTATTATTAGTTATCATATTTATCTTGAGAATAATTATCTCTTTTAGAGATAAGTTAGGTTTTGTTTTATCTTTTTCAGGAGTTAGGTGTTTATCATTTTGTCAGCTATAAATAGACCCCTTCAGAGCCTATTGTAATCAGACTTGATTATTGAATGAATTGATTGATTAGTTTTCCAATCTTCTTTTCTTCTGAGTTTCGCCCCTTTCTATTTCCAATCTCTAATTTTGTCTGTTTCCAATCTCTATTTCTCTGTTTTCTCTATTTCTTTCTAAAGTCTCTATCTATTTCTTATCACTTGTGTTGGTCCTACATCAGGTATCTAGGAGCTGATCTTGTTCATATCAAAACTAAGGAGTCTTAGAGAAAAGTAGGACACTAATACATAAAGTAACCTTGGTCAATAAAGTTATTTCTTATTGTAAACCATGGCTGTTGAATAGGAGTTATGCTCAGTAACTGAGTGGTGATACCTTTGTTTATTGGTCATACCCATTTGTGAGTAGGAGTTATGCTCAGTAACTGGGTGGTGATACCTTTGTTTATTGGTCATACCCATTTGTTAGTGTGCAGTCATGCTTCATAAATTGTTCATATAAGAAAAAGTTTCATGAATTTAAATAGTTTGGTAAACTATAATGTTCTTATTTTTTCCTTTGTCCAGGATTTGCACCAACAGTTCAAACTGGAATGAGAATGTCCTTACCCTAGAGGCATTGCCAGATTTCTTGTCAGAAAATTTGAGAAAGATTGATAATGTTCAAACTGAGATGCAAGCCACTTCAAGTGTTTTTAACCTTGATATTCTTTCAGGGAGCAACAATGACATCTCCAGGAGGACTGGGATGATGAAATTTCTTCGCAATGCCATCTTACAGTGCTTAACTGCTTTTCCACGTAATTATATTTTGGAAGAAGCAGCTCTTGTTGCTGAAGAGCTCTCTGTTACAGAGATGAATTCTTGTGGCTGTTCGGTTACCCCATGCCGAATTCTGGCGAAGGGGCTCCTGAAAAGTGATCGACAGGTATTCTTATGTGTTTTTAAGGCTTAAATATGCTAATTATTGCTTTATTTATGCGACTTCATTTACCTTTTTATTTTCTCATTTGATATGCCTCATTTTTGTTCTCATAAAAAAATTGACATCATACAAAAACTTTTGTCGTGCTTTGGCCTGTTTTAGTGAGTTTATTTAACTTTTGACCAAATGGTTTTGATCTCTTCCGGTGGGTGTCAATCAAAATGATTTTGTAAAATTCTTATTAAAGAACATAATGTTTGTCATAATATCACAATGCGGTTGGACTGCAAATTCTATTTCTAAGTATTAAAAACTTGGTATTATAAACTTTTGGGTTATTTTTCGTACAGAAGATGGCATGAAGGATGTGATTGATTATTACTTATTTAACATGCTGTTGTCTGGTAGTTAAACGCTTGGTTAACTGATGTTGAGTGAAACAATTGTTATTGTAACTATGTTTGCTCGTCCTGCTTAATGACAGCAGAAAAGAGAGAGAGCACGTAAATGGGATATGTCATATTTAATGTTGTCTCCAAGCATTTTTTAAGTGGACATGGTCTATTTTATGTGGTATTGATCTGTATTCTATGTTTAATGTACTTCATGAGTACTAAATAATCTGGTACCAAACGTAATACTGCAAGTCAAAGTGAGATGGCTTATATTAATACTGTTTGAAAAAAGTTGCACCCTTAAGATTTCTAAAAAGCAATCTTATTACTAATAATACATTGCTATGTGCAATTATTGTATTTGTTCTGTTTTCGCCGTTGTAGGATGTATTACTAATAATACATTGTATAAATAAGCAATCTTTTTGCACTCTGCATTAGCATCCCTTATTCTATTTTTTTTTCCTTATTTTTTTTTTTTTTTTTTTTTTTTTATGTATCTGTTAAGGATGTATTGCTCTGTGGAGTTTATGCGCAAAGAGAGGCTTTCTTTGGGAATATTGATCATGCAAGAAGAGTTTTTGACATGGCATTGTCATCCATTGAGGGGCTTTCATTGGTAATTTTTAATGTTTGTTGAATATGCTTTACAAATAGGATTATATAAGATACTGGAAGTTGCTTTTGAAAGAAAATAAAATTTGGCTTGTTACTATGCTGTTATTTCTTACAACACAAATCTTAAATATGGAGATTTAAGTCCTGATTTAAGTAGGTTGTTTTTTTCAACAGGATGCGCAGTCTAATGCTCCTCTCTTATATTTATGGTATGCTGAGACGGAGCTTGCCAACATTCCTGACAATGATTCAGAATCATCATTTCGTGCAATACATATTCTATCTTGCTTAGGAAGTGGTTGGACATACAGTACGTTTAAAGGTCAACCATCAAGTTTGCAAATACTGAGAGCACACCAGGGATATATGGAAAGAATAAAAGCAGTTAGATCAACATGGTTGCGGGGTGTTGTAAATGATCAATCTATTGCTCTCATTTGTTCAGTGGCTTTGTTTGAAGAATTGACTCGTGGATGGGCTGCGGGTATTGAAGTTCTTAATGTGGCCTTTACTATGGTCCTTCCAGGTTATCTGGCCTTGTTGTCCCTTTTTTGCTTTATTTTGTTGTTATAATTCTATGCATCTTGGATAGAGACAATAGCACAAGCTGACATGGCATGTCTAAAATATGTAGGACATACACATGGTAAATTAACCATTTTTTGCCTTTAAAATCTATTTGTTCCCAGGCCAGATTTCCAATCATAATTGTGTGAGTGTATGTCTGCATGTTTTTTTTATCTATATTCTGATAATGTATGTTTAATGCACCTAAACCACGTAAGTTGCTTGCTTGCTTGAAAGGGTACAGCACAAGTTTGCAAGAAATTTCTTGTCAATGTCGATTTGATTATGGTGTATTGAATTTATTGCTTATCTTTTACCATTATTCCAAGTGTCCGTTAATTTTTATGGCCGAGCCGAGTAATTGTTGGAATAGTTTACTTACTCAAGTAATTTAAGGCATTAATTTTTTATTGAATTCTGATACTATGCAGCTTTTTTTTTTTGGTTTTCTGCTTGTTTTTTTTTTTTTGGTGTTGAGTGTATGTCTGCTTGTTTTTTTTATCTATATTCTGATGATGTATGCAATGTTGCAAAAGTCGCTAACGCTAGTCAGGCGGTGACCCACCGCCTAGCGCCTAGGACGCCTAGTCGAGGACTAGGTGGACGACCGACCAACCAGCAGCCGATCGACGGGTGACCGGAATTTTTATTTTTAGTTGTTTTTTTTTCAAATTTTCTGTTTTTAACTTATAATTGAGTAAATGTTCATAGTTCATACTACATATATTGAACCTAAATAATCAATATTTACTATTGATTATTGGAATTTAAAATATATAAACAACTAAACAAAATCAATCAAATTCCAAATTCAAACTAAACTCAATCATGTCCAAGTTTCAAACAAGGCACCAACAAAAAGTAAAGTAGTAAACAAATAAGTTCATAAAGTACTAATTAGTAAACAAACAAATATGGAAAGATATGTCTAGCTCAAAGCCTCTAAGTGCCTAGCTCATCTTGTTCATCTCCATATCTTTCCAACACTTGTTCTTCATCGGACTCGAACTCAAAATTATCTTCCTCCACCGGTTCATCTTCGGATTGAAAATCCTTCTTCTAGGTTGTGTAATTTCATCCCCCCCGATTGCTTCATCAACCAATTGCCAAGTAAGCCCCGTACCCGGCTCAACCTCTTCATCACCATCATCAACTATCCAGCCTTGTGCATTACTAGCATCACCATCACTTGCTAGTAGTACATCTATGTTAACCTCCTTATTCATTAACCTTGTATGCGTATGAATCAATTTGGAATTGAATTGGACATATACTAGGTTCAATCGATCAACATCTAGTCTATTCCTTTTCTTTGTATGTATTTACATAAAAGTGAAAAAGTAAAATTAATTTAGAAATAAAAACTAGCACTTGCTAATAGCTAGTAAATAATAGCTTATTAAATAACTTACCACCTCAAAAGTGCTCCAATTCCTTTCACATCCGGATGAACTAGTGGTTAATGCGAGGATCCTTTGTGCCATCCTTTGCAAGTCAGGTGTTTGATGTCCAAACACAGACCACCATTGAACTACATTATAAGAGAATTAGTCAATTAGAGATAATAGTTTAAATTTTACCTCAATTAGTAATTACTAATATACTAGTGAATACTTGTTATTACCTTGATCATATATGATAGTGTTATTCTCACATGCTTTTTGAGCCTTTACTTTTCCAAAAGCACCCTCTTTTTGGTATACTTTGCCAAGTCAGTCATCATGATGTTTGTTTGCTTGTCAATGTCACTGGGAAAGAACATCTCCAAACAACTACATACCCCATCCATTATATCACCCTGTTGTGCAATCCAAGGATCTTTATGGCAATAAAAGGGATTTAAGATATAGGCCGTAAGATGTAATGGACTATCGAGCCGATCTTTGGCTTTACTATCAATAATGTCAATGATTGGTTGACAAGTATTCTCATTCTTGTTCAAGGCAAACCTTTATCTCTTCTTTTGCTTTTAAGAGCTCCCCATATAAAAAACCCATGGATGGTTTTCTATCCCCATAAACTAGTCGAAGCACCTACACCAAAGGAGCAAATACCTTCAAGCACATTGTCACCCCATTCCAAAAACCAATGTTCAACACGGTAGAGTAGGCCGCCTTTCCCTTAACGGTCTTCGACCATTTGCACTCTTCCCATTCATTGCTAGTAAACATTGCCTTTAAGTTTTCCTTTTTCTCCACCAAACTTCGTAATGTTAGGAAAGTTGAGGCAAACCGAGTGACTCCCGACCTAATTATTTCCTTCTTTTTAGTGTATGACCTCATCAACCACAAGGTTTTGTGATGTACATAAATAAAGATCGTGAAAAATTTGGCATTATCAAGGGTTTTTTTGAACCTTGGTAATTTTCCAATACCTTCAAGGATGAGGTTGATGGTGTGAGTAACACATGAGGACCAAAATATGTTAGGCATCATCTCCTTCAACATCTTCGCCGCTGCCATATTGTTGGCGGCATTGTCGGCCACTACTTGAACAACATTTTTTGGCCCCACTTGTTCAATGCATTTGAACACATACTCAAAAAGGTGTTCCCCGGTATGTGCCTCATCGGAGCTTTCCTTGGAAGAAAGGAAAGTGGTTCCATCCCTACAATTCACACATGAGTTCATAATGCTCCTCCTTTTTCTGTCGGTCCAAGCATCTGTCATAATCAAACATCCGGTCAATTTCCACTCTTCTTCTTGTTTTTTAGGGGCCGCTTTGGTACTGTCAAACTCTTCCTTCAACAACGGTCCACTCAATTGGTATCGACTTGGTTGTTTATATCCCGATCCAAATTGACCGACTGCCTCCATCATTGCAGTGAAACTATGGTTCTGAATAGCATTGAAAGGAATGCCCGCTTTATACACCCACCTAGCTACATATCGATGCATAGAATGTGTTCTCTCCTTAAAAAGCACATCATTAATATGTTGTTGGTGGAGAGACTTACTGGCACTCATCGAAGCTTCAGGGTTGAGTTTCGATGCAATTCTATCCATAGGGCCAAGAAAGTGTGGTCTTTTTCTTAATCCTAACCCTTCAACTTCTTCTTCTTCGATCCCAACGAGATCAACTTCCGTTCTAATCTCATGGTCTACTTGATTTTTAATTTTCTTCTTAGTTCTTGCATCATCAAGGGCTTGTTTACATCTAACTTGATCCTCACTCGTTGACTTCGGACACTTGGAAACATTTCCCGCTATCTGGGCAATATGTTGTTTCAATCGATATAATCCCCCAGAAAACTCCTTTGAACACAAATTACACTTAACTTTATCAAAATTGGAGGGATCAATCAACTTCCCATACTCCCACCCAATATCATCCGATTTACGTTTCAGAACAGAATCTTTAGAGGCCCCTCCTGAACGAATGTTGTTGTTGGTTGTGTTGTCATCTGAATACATTTCTTAAGTCCTAACCACAACCACAATTCAACTTACAAAATAAAGGTTTATAATCATAAACAAAAATATGAATATCAAAACAGTAGGCAGTAGTTAATAATGAATAATGAATAATGAATAATCAATAAGCATTTAGAGTATTTTACTAATTTGCAATTAGTTTTTAGTTAATAAATAATAATTTAATATGTATGAAAAGTTGAAAACGTTGTTCGTTTTGCTGCTTAATGTTGATTTTGCAATTAACTGTGTTTGAAAACACTAAACAGTGTTTGTTTTGTAAATGAAACCTGATTGTTTTGTTTGTTTGTTTGTTAAATAAAGCACAGCACAGTGACACGCAATGTACAATTCAAGCACAACACACAATGTTTCATGTACAAGTCAAGATTGCACAAGTCAACAGTCAACAGTCAACATACACTAAACAATTTAAATAAATAAATAATATTTATTAACTAATAAATATTTAACTCATTAACTGGAAAGTTGAAAATTACAACTCACAACTGATGTCTGATGATATTCACGAGAGAGAAAACAGAACAGAGAAGACCAGTCGATAGGGAGAGAGAAGATCTGGTTCAACGACGGCCATGACGACGACGATCAAGACGGTGGCAACGACGATCAAGACGGTGGCAACGACGAACACGACTGATGATGGCAGCAAGAACAGAGGAGAAGATTCAACCAAGAAGATTGATCTGGTTCGATTTGCTGTCGATTTTTGATTTTAGGTTTTGTTTGGTTTTTGATTTATCTGTAAGGTCGCTTGTCATCGATCAAATAGTTTTTTTTTTTAAAATGAAACCCCTTATTCGATGTCGTTTTGGGGTTGTTTTTATTTTTTTATTTTTTTTAAATTGATCGACAAGTCAAAGTCGACTTGCTCCGCCGTTGACCGTCGCGCCGACTAGGTCCGATCAAGACCGACTTTGACCAAAAACGCCAAATATCAACGATTTGCCCAAAATCGCGGCGGCTGCCCACCGATGAACGATTAGTCGGACCTAGTCGCCGATTTCTGCAACACTGGATGTATGTTTAATGCACCTAAAGCACGCAAGTTGCTTGCTTGAAATGGTTCAGCACAAGTTTGCAAGAAATTTCTTGTCAATGTCGATTTGATTATGGTGTATTGAATTTATTGCTTATCTTTTCTCATTATTCCAAGTGTCCTTTAATTAAGGCTGAGTAATTCTTGGAATAGTTTATTCACTCAAAGTAATTTAAAGCATTAATTTTTTATTGAATTCTGATACTATGCAGCGTTCTTTTTTTATATATTTTTATTTTTTTGGTGTGGTGACTAACTTGATGCTTGTAACCTGCAGAAAGAAGAAGTTGCAGTTATCAACTTGAATTTTTGTTTTACTTTAATTTGAGGATGCTTCTGAGACATCATAAGCAATCGAGTCTATCTAAAGTTTGGGAAACCATCTTGCATGGACTCCAAATATATCCTTACAGCCCAGTACTCTTTAATACTTTAGTGGAGATTGGCAATCTTTACACCACACCTAACAAACTGCGATGGATCTTTGATGACCATTGTCACAAGTAAGAGTTTTGCAATTGAATTTGAATTTTCATGTCACATCTATGCTCTAAATGATCTCCTATTGGGTAAAGATTCTGAATTTAATTTGTCCTTCTCTTTGTTTATCTGCATGTTTATGATATGCCGATTTCTAACTACAACATTTGTCTAAAGATTAATCATTTCTTTTTTGTTGTGAACTTGTCCTTGCAAGTGTTTGATTTTAGTAAGTAACAGCCTGTTTAATTTAATTTCTTATTTCAAATGTCTCTTTACAATCTACCAATTGATATTGGATATCTTTATATATTTTCTTCTTTTTATGGTGTTCACTATGGTGGGTCAATCAGATTAGATGGATGATAACAACTTTTCCCTTTTCTATGAACTAGGTTTGAGTACACAAATTTGTTCAAGGTTAATATGATTAACATCCTTAAGTGTTTTGGTTGACAATGTGGTGGACCATATACTGGTTTTGATATTTTTATAAACCACTCATAAGTTTTTGAAATTTGTTAGACATTTCCCCTGAAATTTCTCCCGAAATTTGTTAGAAATTTCTTCCGGTAAGTTTGATGATTTTTTAAATCACTTAAAGACTTGTTTTTAATCCAAAATATAAGGAGGTCAATGTAATTGTTTATCTAATGATGCTTTCCATATCTTTTTTTTTTTTCTTGTATGTGACTTAGAGTTTGTTTGGTTGGGCTTTTGAAAAACCTCTATTGGTATTAGAAATAGAGTTTTTTTTTTTTTTTTTAAATTATAGTTTTTTTGTTGACAGACTTTTTTTAAAAAATATCTATTTGAAGAAACACATCCCTAGACTTTTTTTTTTTTAAAAAAATATCTATTTGAAGAAACACTTCCCCATGAGCTTTTACCTAGTAGAGGTTTAAACTCTACCGGTCTCAATTCAGTTTAAAATAAACAATCTCAAAAGCCTAACCAAACAACTCTAAAAAACTCAAATAGACGTTTGTAGACCTTTTGAGGTCGTAGAAAGCTCAACCAAATAAGCACTTACTGGGTTTCCTATAAAATGGCTTGTCTCATGATCGTGACTTTCTGTCAGTATATCTTTAAACTTCATCCATGTATTCATCAATGTATCTTTATCGTTGCTAATCTTGTAATTGTAATTGTAATATTTTTTTAACAGGAAACCATCCATAGTTGTTTGGCTCTTTGCATTGGCATTTGAGATTAGCAGGGGAGGCTCACTGCACAGAATCCATGGTTTGTTTGAAAGGGCACTGGCACAGGATGAAGTGCGCTGCTCAGTTGTTCTCTGGCGATGGTACATTGCATATGAGATTAACATTGCATGTGATCTCTCTGCAGCCAGGCGGATCTTTTTCCAAGCTATATATGCGTGCCCATGGTAAGAGCTTTTTCCATTGATGATCCACATATCCATAAACTTCGGGTCTTTAAACGAGTTGTTTGGATTACTCGGTACATGTTTTACCATTTGAAACAAAATTAGTCAGAAACAGATTCAACTTAATTTATATTTCATGTTTACTTATTTGTCTGTTCCAAACCCTTTTGATTGATATATTCCTAGGTCAAAAAAGTTATGGCTTGATGGTTTTACCAAACTGAATTCTATCCTAACTGCAAAAGAGTTATCGGATCTTCAAGAAGTAATGCGGGATAAGGAACTAAATTTGAGGACAGATATTTACGAAATTCTCTTGCAAGATGCATAGTGGGCCCACCATACGTCAATCCAGGCAGTTTATTCTAAATTTAAATAAGTTTCATTTTCAGATTGTATCAAATTTATATATGCTGATAAATTGCTTTGCTTTCGGATAAATAACACTGACCTCAATTTCGATGAGAAGTACAGAAAATGTTTATTCCTGGAAAATGCAAGCGGTTTTGTAAGCATGCTCTAAAGGTAACTAGAGTATCTTTCAGATGACTGATAATGGGGTGCTTCTCTTTCATTGAAGTTTCTTTTTAACATCAATTATAGGAAATACGATTCACATATCACTACTAAAATATCCAGGATAGGATTATATCATTCACAAATCAAAATAAAATTTAGGATAGGGCAGTAAAAGTATTTGAAATATATTTTCCAGGATGACAGCTAGCTTATTACTGGTCATGATATTGCCTGAAGTTGGTAACCCGCATTGGATTTGAGACGGGGGTGTGTCGGATTGTTATTATCTTGGACTGAGCTTGAGGGTGGGCCGGTGGGGTCGGATTTTTACTTGGGTTTTGAGACATTACTGGACGTTTGGTCGAAACAATTTCTCGTCATCCTGTGAGATAAAATAAACAAATATAGTTAACTTTGATATTTTAGTTAAAATACAGACATTCAAATAATTTTGAAATTCATAACATGTGGTTCTTAGTTTTTTTTTTTTTTTAAGAAACTTATTTTAAAATTCGTCAAAAATCTGTTGAATTTCATCAAAGGCTCTATCAGTGGAGGGTTCTAACAACTTTTGTGATCATTTATGAGTCTTCTTAAACTCTAAATTAGGAGAATTGGAGATATATTTTCTTTCACATATTAAAGTTGAAGAATTGGAGATATATTTTCTTTCACATATTAAAGTTGAAGAATTACAAAATCTATGACCAAAAGAAACTTACACTAATTTCAACTTGCTGTTTTTTGTGGGTATGGTTCCATTGAATCCATCATTTGCCACATTCCTGAAACAAGAAAAATTTAACATCAGGTTATTATTACTATTGGTATTCCTAAGATTTCAGATGCTTTGCGAGTCCATGCATGAAAGTCTTACAATAGTGATAGAATTGGGAAGAGGCAAATAAATTCTGGAATTTGTCCAGTTAAGCTGTTATCACTTAGATATCTGCATTCAAGATAATCGTAACATGAACATCGAAGTGTGAGAGAGGCAAATGCAAAGGATTGCTGTAAGCTAATTGTGATTTGAACTTATATTGTTTTAAGTGCATTGATGGAGCTGAAATCAGTAGGTGTGGGCACTAAGTTCGGAACCGAACCGAACCAAAAAAAGGGTGTTCTGTTCGGTTCGGTTCGTCGAATGAATTCGGTTTAAATCGGTTCAAAAAATGAAAAACCGAAAAAAAATCGGTTCAAACCGGTTTGGATTCCAACAAACCGATTTGAACCGATTAAACCCCATATCTAACTAAAAGGAAAAAAACCCTAACACATTAACACACTTCTTCTCTTTCATCTTTTCTTCTCTTCCTAGTTCCTATCGTCAATTTCTTTACTTCTCTGAGTTCTCTCATCTTTTCCTTAACTCCTCCGCTGCTCGTCTCCGATCTGCTCGTCTCCGTTGCTCGTATCCGATCTGCTCATTTTCGCTATTCAACATCTCCGTTGCTCATCTCCGTTGCTCATCTCCGTTGTTCCTCAAAGAAGGTTTGTCGGTTGTCACTTTCTCTTCTTATTTTTGTAATTTTATTCTTCTTTTTTCTAATTTTATTAATATGTTTTTTTTTATTAGCTAGGTCTGATTTGTGTTTTGTTTTTTTGGCTTGGACTATTAAAATTATAAAATTATAAAATTATGAAACTTTAGTTCAAAATTAGAATTCAACAACCTATCAAATTTAGTAACATATTAAAAAAGACTCATTAAGTCCATCAAAATAAAAAGCCCATTAGGCCTAAAACCGAAATGAACTGGATCGAATCGAACCGATTAAAACCAATTCAGTTCAGTTCGGTTACCTTTTCTTATTCAGTTTAAACCGGTTCAATTTTAGACGAACCGAAATATTTTCGGTTAAGTTCGATTTTGTCCAAAACCGAACCGAACCGAACCGAACCGAACCGAACCGAACCGAACCCACCCCTAGAAATCAGGAAGTGAGCCAAATAAACATGTCCACTAAGATCCTGTTTTAATAGAAAATACTATCATTATCCTATATTAGAGGTCTGTCGAGATCGAGTATTACTTACACGACTTAAATATCAACTACCAAAATCGGGAGATATCTTCTTTCACGATACAGAAAAGAGTACACTCAGGTTGATATAAACTTATTGAGCAGTTACACGAGGGATAGGATCGGAAGTGCATTCAACCCAATACCTAGTGTATAGAGATGGAAGACAAGGGTAGAGATGTACATTTTTTCCTGAAGTCCCAAATCCCCTTTTCCCTATCCCCATTTGGGGATTTTTTTTTGGGGGGGGGGGGGGGGGGGGGGGGGGTGATAGGGATGAAAATCATCCCCAAATTGAAATAGGGATCCCTCCCCATCCCCATCTCCCCATTTTTTCAGTAATTATGTTGAAATGGGGATGAGAGAGAGGTCTTTCATCCCCATTTCTCTATTTCCCCCAAACATATATAAATGTAATTATAATTATATTTTATTTATACTATATATTTGTATTTGTAATGCATTAATGAATTTTATTTTGTATTTATAATGGATTTTTTTTAGTTTAGTTTGTAATTTTTAGATAAATAGGGAAATAGGGAAATGGGGAAACAGGGGAAATAGAAAAAAATAGAAAAAACGGGGAAAATGGAGAACTGGAACTGGGGATGGGGATGGGGAGACCTCCCTCCCAAATTCCCTATCCTCATTTTCTCCAAATGGGGAAATAAGGAGGGATGAGGAAGGGTCTGGGAAGTGGGGATGGGGATGGGGATGGGGATGGGGATGAGGATGGGGGGCCTTATATCCATCCCTATTCTCCAAACGTGCATCTCTAGACAAGGGTCACTACCCTAGTCTTTCAGCACATCGAATCCACTTGTTACTATAGCTAGCCTTTCCACTGATTTACCAATGAAGCAGACCAAAATTACTACTTTTGGTACCCTTAAGATACTGTATATGCAACTAATAAAAATAGAAAGCGTTTTTATTTATAAGAACTTGAAACCCTACTAAACAATTGTTATAGGAACAATAGAAGCACAAAAGCTAGAATGCACTTACCATATTTATTATAAGTTCCATTGCTCAGTGGATTAGTGACATTATAAATTTCCATGGCATTGAGAAGAGGAGGTAGTGTGGAGTCAGTTGTAGAGCGCTGAGAGAAATTGTTCAATGCAGAAGCGATTTTGTTTGTAGTAACTAGCTCAGAAGTACTTCCAAAAGGTGGAAGAATGGGGCCTGAAACAATTTTGTCATCAATGTAAAATTGAAATGATCTTTTGTTAGTTGAGTTCAACACAATCACTTCTGAGTAATAGGTTGCAACATAGGTACTACTTGGCTTCTTTGGAAGGTTTGTGACAAAATATATTCCCCAAAGAGTGCTTGAGGTGGTGATTGCATTTGTCAACACCGTTTGTGGAGGAATGTGTCTACTAGAACTTCAATAGTCGCTGTTTTGTTTTTTATATTGCTTACCAAGAATCCGATCGTTGGAATCCATAATCGATCGTAAGGATCAAGTGGATACATAATAATAATTAATAGTACACGTATGCATGCATGTTGATCATGAGTCCTAAAGAGTGAAAGAGAACTTAATTATTGATTTGTGATTACTGTGTTACTAAAATCAGTTGGGAATCAAGAATTAAGTTTCCGTTGAAAAGAGAAGTTGATTCCCCCCTCCCACCTTAGGAATCAAGTTCCTTTTCCAGATTCCCTTTTATTTCATTACTGTTTATTAAACGCACTCGAAATTAGGAGACACAAACGTGTATGATGAGACTTACTACTTAGAAGAAGAAGACCTACCTAGTGGTTTGGTTTGCACCATAAACAGCTCTGAACACATAGAAAGCAAAGCATAATTAGGAGGAAGATAGCTGTACATTTTGGGAGCTAAAGTCCTGAGTTCAATTGCTGATATAATGGTAATTGATCTGGGTGAGTTTGAGCAACACAAATGCTGGTTCCATTACCCTTGACAACATAAATGGCCTCATGAGAGACAACGTCCAAACTTGAAGTGTTGACTGTGGCCCAAAAGTTGGCATCAAAGTGGAGACCAAACACTGGTGTGGACTCTTTCTCATCATAGTTTCTTGACAAAAAACTTGCTTTCACAAGTACTCTTTCACCTGCATCAACATTAATGTTGCAACAATTTTTCTTTTTGCTTCTAAACACTATGAGAGTTGTTAATGGATAAGAGGAAGCTATGCTGTTGTATTGGATCTCCTTTAATTCTTCATTCGAAATAGAGTTTTCATCCTTGTATGTTTTTGAACTTCCATACTTCATGCTTAAAAACATTGTAAATTATGTAAGAACCTTAATTTTATGATTGATTTATTTCATGACAAATCACAATTAGAGATGTTTTTGTAATGGGTAACTTAGGCTTTCAACGGCAAGCTTCCAAGCATCTTCGTGAGCTTCAAGAGGTAGTTCACTTGTGCTTATTTCTTATTGAAGAGATTTAGTTGTACATACTCACATTTTACATATGCATTTATATTGACATGTACTTGTTATTGTACATATACACACTTACATGTATTTGAGTTGTTGTATGTGTTCATACACTTCATTATTAGTCTTATGTGGTTGTTGTAACGTTAATTCGTTTTTCATTGCTTGTTTGGAAACGTCCGCGTATACACGATGTTATGCTTTGCTCAACACGAAGAGAGAACTTTTGAGTCTCTAGAGCACAGGTAGGCTACATGCGCAGTACCCACACATTGGCTTGGGTGAGATTATCAGAGTCTTGAGTTTGGGCATTTGCGCGTGTTATGCGTGGTTTGTGCGCTGGTCCAAACCTACGTATTGTACTGTTCTTGGGCCATGTTGCCTGATGTGCACGGGTTCTTGCCTGGGTAAGTGTACGGGTCCCTACATGCACACTATGCAATTTTTTAGTGCTTTTTTATCATTTCACACAGCTCGTGAACCCCCTATAAGAACTCCTATTTCTCTTCTTCCTAACCTTTTGCATTTACAGAAATCCTAGAGAGAGAAAAAGAGTCTTGAGAGAGAAAGCTTCTTTAAGCTTCATTAACTCTCAAAACCCCAAAAACCATCTTCAACTTGCATCTCTAGCATCATTCAAAGCATGGGTCTTCATTAATTGGTAAGTAGAACTATAATTCATGTTCATTTAATGTTCTAGCTTATCAAGACACGTCTTTTATTGCTTAGGCTAGCAAATCTTTATTTTTATTGTATATCTTTTGAAGTTATGACATTAGGGTTTGTATTGTGATAGCTAGTATTTATGTCATATTTACCATCTAGCTAAGTCTCTATGCATTGCATTCAGAAAGTGTTGTTTTGGACTAATTTATTGTATTTTGTGATTGTATTGTTGTCCTTGCCATTTGATGACGACTTATGTTGATATGACTTTCTTATATTATTAGGCTATTAGATTTGCATATAAATACCTAATTAAGCAATTATTGTTTTGCCAAGTAATATTTGAATTTAGAATATTTCATATATTCACTTAGGCTTCTTGTTGATCTTTTCTTGAAAATTAAGCCTTGTGACTACGGTTGGTAGTGCACAAGTAAATGAAGTCTTGTAACCAAGGGTTGGTTGGCAAGCATTGATCAAGAATCACCATTGATACTCGTTTTTTGTGTCGTTACCAAATTGTGGTTCAAAAGATATTTATAAAGTTATTCCTACGCAATATACTATAATGTTTGAAAACAAGTAAAACGGCAAGCGAGGGTATCGTCCATAGGAAGGTGGAATCCGTTTTATTGTGTCTAGCAAAACGGTTATTGAAAGCGACGTAAAATAGAACATGGAGGTGGTGAGAATGGTGTGTGTGAAGTATATGCATAATGTTGGAACCCTGTTTGCCGGTTACGTAGAGGAACTAGGTTTTAAAATTTTTAATACAGATCATAATCTGTATCTGGGACCAGTGAACTTGAGATCGTAATTATTTTTCGGAACTAATACATACAATATGTAAACACAAGAAATTGAAATCAATATAATCAGAAGAAGAAAATCATACCAACGTTTGGAGGCTAATTCATTTTATAATATGTTCCTGTCCGAACCAATCTTACCAACGTTAGGAGGCTCTTTCACTTTACGATATGCTCCTGTCTGAACCACTTGATCTTCTTCGCTATCTCCCGGGACTGGTAACTATGTGTGGATGCGTCACGATCTCAGGAACTTGAATGGAGGATGTAAGGAAAAACCTTGAAGAAACTCTTTTTTCAATATCAGTACATAACACTTACACGTTTTCACTAATATCTCCTTTTTAATATCAAGCAACACGTGCATTGATATCTCATTTAATATCAATACCAATTCACGCACGTAATGAATGCAATTTGCATCTCATGCAAACCATTGACCAATGTTTTTTTATCAAGCAAGGGTGTATATTGATCTCACGCAAGACAAATACCAATTGCATCTCATGCATATTGAATCTTGCACCCTGTGCTTCATGTGTTTATCTTTTTTTTATTAATTCACGTGCACATGTATTTGCATCATATATTGATTCTGATACTGTATATATATATTTTAAATATTTTAGGATATCTCATATCTCTAAAGATATTAATCAATTTGTTTTGAATTCAAACTCTTTAAATTCAAGAATTAAATATCTAATTTAATAAAAATAAAATAATCAAATTATCTTATCTTTAAAAATTAAATATCAATCAACACCCTCCGGCTACTGATTATTTACACAATTAAATAATCCAATTATTTAATTAACATAATCATTATCATTCATTAATTAAAAAAATCTCATTATTCAATTAATTTTCAAATAAATACGTATATGTATCACTTTTGTAACTCAATTAATTGAACAATCCAATTAATTAACTGTGACCCTTGTTACCTAAATCGATCGGGCTAGCAAGGGGTTCTATTAGACTCACAGTATTTTGAGCTCCAATAATCCTCAGAACCATTAGGTTAACTCTTTAATTAATATTACTTGATTATTAACTCCGGTGTTATTCCACTAAAAATCCGAAGCTGCACTCTCTCAACTGTAGAAGTTTTTATACAGACCGATACAACTCGATGTCCGTCGATATAGCTATTACATATGGTGTGATCCTCCACAGTAGTTCATTATTAGAGCTGGGTCATAATGTCCGTTATACCCTATAATTACATATATCCTTTAAGTACCATTGGTTCTCTAATGAACAATAAATCCTATTTCCTCACAGAATTAGGAGAGCATTCATATTGTCCAAGCCCCAAATCAACCCTTAAGGGAACTACCATCTACTTCTCACAAGAATAAGTGGATTCCACTATAGTCACAAACCTTCCCAGCCACAAGCCAAACCACAATCCCAACATACGAAGTATATTGATCAGGAAAGCATCTGACCTCACCCATGGTATATCAAAGTTCACGATCTAACCTGAAGGAGTCGATAAGATACTCAGGATTAAGATCATCCACATATAGCCATCATTAGTTGATATATATGAATCTTATCGGTAAACGGATCTTGGTGAGAGATTCATATAGATCATGACTCATTCCTATATGAACACATCATACAAGGTGCCTCAATTCCCGTATCTCATATGAATGATTCAGGATAGAATCACCGTACATTACGGAATGGACCGTAACTATAGATTAACCACAAATAAAGTACCCAGCTTTATTTGCTATCGTGATCCGTAAAGTTTACTCAAAACTAGACTCACGTGGCTTTTTGAAAACATGTTGTTCGACACACATTTCAATATGAGGAGGGAGATATGGATTTTACAAGTCAGACATTCTTCATAAGCCATCTCAATTTCAGCTATTTTTCCTCTTATTTGCCTTCAAAGCTTCACTTTAAGCTCAATTACCTAACTTTAGGGAAATGAACATACACAAGGCTCAAACACTTACTATATACACAAAAACACTCGAAATCGAGAACAAAAGCTAAGAATAAAAAGCCTAAAATAGGTACATAAATGTACTTATCAAATACCGCCACACCTAACCTTTGCTTAACCTCGAGCCAAACTAAAAATTAAAAACAACAAATAAAAAATCTAAAACACATAAAAGCAATAAACAATTAAAAAATAATTAGTCTACTTGTGTGGGAGAAACGATGGCATTTAGCATGTGCCATAAGTGTTCGAAACCTCTAGATGTCCCTAGTAGGAGGAGTATAGTCTTCTGAGGGTTTACCAATACGGTACCCACAAACTCAACTCTACAAAGTAAAACATTGAGATGCCAACTTAAACATTCCAAGCAAAAACTACATGCATGCTAAAATTTCTGTATTAAGACAAAAAATAATATTTCATATAAATAAATACATCACACAAAGCATGTATGCCAATACTAAAGAATTTTTTGGTTTACTCAATAACTAAGCTGGAATGTCTAAGTTGGAATCACCTCAACTTCTAATCCTCACCGGATTAAACTCATATTTTCATTAAGAACCTAGGTGATAACACTCGTCAACATATGCGAATTGAAGTATACGTACATATAATCAAAATATATTTACATATTCATATAATTAGAAAGAACGCTCATATAAGTGCAATGGATCTCATGAACGAATTAAACATTAAGAACATAGATAGAGCACATACTACTGTACAATTAAGCAAGCAATACCAAGAGATCTACTTAGGTCTTTCATGGTTGTAATGGAGCCATGGGTGTAGGCTAAGAAAGAATGGGAAAATGGAAAGCGAAATACCTAAGACCATATCATGGGATTGCACAATGCAATATCGACATCCCAATAATAGATTGTATCACAGGATTACTGACCATCTACAATGCAATCTCTACATCCTCAAGTCAATCTATTACAAGTATGCATGACTTCTCTTTTGTTTTCTCTTTTATACTCTTTTTTTTCTTTCGAGTAGATATTCATTTTTTCTTTTCTTTTCTTTTCTTTCTTTCTTTTGAATGATTATATACATATATAAACTTTAATTTTTTTCATTCAAGCCTTAATACATGCAACTACATTTACAATTTAAAACCAAGAAACTCATTGGTTTCTTCCTAACTAACAATAGTAGTAATCACAAAACACCCCAATAATCTCTAATATCTATATCATATTATGGTCCAAGCTCATTAGGTACGGTTTCATTTTGAAGCTTGGTTCTTTGTAAGTGTGGTTAATGAAAGAAACAGATATTGGAGCACACACATACGGTAGGAATTAGTGTTTAGACCATTTTGTAGTTTAAGTACAAATTGCCTAGCATTACTTCTGAAGGATCAACCAACGAAAAAGTAAAGCAAACAACATGTGATATCATAAAATGATTGTTCCTTAATATCCAATGCCATATCCTATAGAGATCAACCTAAACATTTGAAGAATAAGATAAGTGTTTAGTAATAGAAATGACATAACCCTCTCAAATAAAACGTTAATGGGCACAAAATATCTCACAAGGGTAGTCTCCACTATTCTCCTAAGCTAAACAAGCATATAGTCTCATCCACGTCAACAACACAAGATTGGCACTGTACACGCAAATTTAAGTGACGCAACAATTATAGATGACATGAATGTTCGTCAAAACATATACCTAAAAGCATACGTGACATGTCTCTACCGGAAAGCAAAGATATTATCTCAACCAAAATGGACTTCAATTCCAAAAATTTCAATTTTGACCAAATTTTGTAGAGAGTATAGAAAAACAAAACTACAAAACGATAAAAACACAACGAAGTTGTCCACATCCCCAAACCTAAACCTAACATAACGAAGTTGTCCACACTCCCAAACCTAAACCTAACATTATCCTCAATGTTACTTCATGGAACCATCTCCACTCAAATATTGGAAAATGCAAGCTAGAGTTTAGAAATAAGGGTAACAAAACAATAAAAAAAGCAGCAATAAGCAATGCATTTATATCCTTGAAGCACTAGGCGATTTCTGCCATAATCAACAACATATCCACAAGTTCACAAGTTTTAAAAACAAATGCTTCCTATTTCATTTAGCACAAAACTGAATTTCGATTATAATCACTCAAAACCCGCTTCAACGTTTAATTAAGCACAAAATGCACCCATATGCGTTAAAATCTAATCAAAGTAGAGCATTTAGAATGTGTAGAAACGTTCCACAAGTTCAGAGAAGTTACTTGCAAAAATCCGTATGTTGGAAACAATTGGAGAGCGTTTACCTCTTGTGGTTGTGCCCAGATTCTTTTCTTTGTTTTGCTCATTTGCGGTCCATCCTGCGTCCTTGGTTTTTAAACCAATTAAGCCTTCACACGCTGCCATTTCACTTGGTGGGGTTGTTGTGTGGTCCATGAGTTGTGCGGTCCATCCGACCTAAAATTTTTCTTTTCTTTGCACAAACAACTCAAATAACATCAAATGCATTATCTTACAAAAAGCAAAACAAAACAAACATCACAAACTAAATTATTAACAACTAAAACTAGAGACAATTAACAAATAAGCAGCCTCCCCAGTAGCGACGCCATTTTTGATACTCATTTTTTGTGTCATTACCAAATTGTGGTTCAAAAGATATTTATAAACTTGTTCTTACGCAATGTGCTATAATGTTTGAAAAGAAGTAAAGCGGCAAGCGAGGGTATCGTCCACAGGGAGGTGAAATCCGTTTTACTGTCACTAGCAAAAGCGTTATTGAAAGCGATGTAAAATTGAACATGGAAGTAGTGAGAATGGTGACAATTACCAAGAAAATTGGTCACTATGAGTTACAATGATTTACAATGACTTACACACTCCTAGACTAATCTTTAACAAGTCTTGAACTTCTTCTTGATCTTTTCTTGTAGCCACCTAAAATCAACTTAAAGCACACTACATATCTAAGAGAAAAATACATATGGCAACATATAATTTGGCAAGAATTCAACATTTAAATCCCAAATGAATCATGTATCTCTCCCTTAATACATGCCATCACAAAATATTCTAACCAAAGTCAACACAATATTACATTCCATAAAAGTTCAAGTTTCCACATAAAACTAAAAAGAAACAAACCAAATGAGAGACTAAACACATAAATCTCCCCAAGTACATATATAAGATAGAAAGAAGCAAAGTAAGCTAACACATCTAATTTTTCTAGGTACGTCTAATTTCTCTCCCTTTTTGATATGAAATGAATCCAAAAAGATAAAATAAGAAATGTACCTCATGGTCATACCACTAGCCACTTGTTTCTTCAAAGAACTTCAAGTGGTTGGTAGATCTCACATATTGCTTTAGAGATGGTCTCTTGCTTGTAGAAATACTATCCTCAAACTCTTGAATTCTAGCATCTTGTTGAGCTACCCTTGCCTTGAGTTTTCAATCTTCAATTTTGACTTCTCAACCTCTTTCTTCAATTGAGTTTCCCAATTCGGAAGATATCTTGTGCTAATCACTAATCACTAATCACTAATCACTAATCACGTGGCTTACATCTTGAGATCCACTAAAGAGTCCAAATGTATCACAAGCCTTTCCCTTGTTCTTGTATGACTTAAAAGTCACGTTTATTACTAAACTTTTCTAAGGGAGGTAAGAGCACATCTTTCTCTTGTGTCTTCACACCATGAGCAATACACAATTGAGTGAAAAACCCTGGTAGTGTCAACTTTTTGTCCAATCTTGTTGTTAAAGCCGCACTATCTAGATATGACATGATAATCTCTCCAAGGTTTATAGGTCGATTTGTCACTAAGGCGTGTACAATCTTGATTTTTTCTTTGTTTAGCTTGGTAGAGTTTGAAGAACCTCCAAGATTAGTACATGTAAAAAGATACATTAGTCAACTCACCTTGACTAATGTATGCTCAATTCTTCCCCTCAAAGTTAATGTCATCACAAAGAGTTTGACCCATAATATTGAGATTTTCTACTACATCCACATCAAGAAAATCCGACTCAATATTATTGGGCAACCTGAGGAACTTATTATTATTATTCTCCGAGTTGACTCAAAATACAACACCCCTATTATCCATCACGACATCTAAATAGGTAGTACTTTCCTTATACTCATGATAGAATTCTCTAATAATACTATCATTCACCATTCCGAGCATGCTAACCCAGGAGCCCTAATTTCTATCAATTAAGCTTTGATGGACATAAGAACCTGCACACTTACTCAAGTCAATTCCTCTTTCTTGAAACAACTTATTGGTCCCTATAACTCCTAAAGGATTAACCTTAGAGGACTTGGATCTCTTATAGGAAGACTTGGACTTGTTTATCGGTTTAGATGAATTGCCACCTCCCGTAGCCTTAGTTCATCCCATGACATTGTGTAGAGAAATACTAAACACATAAAAAAAACATGAGTGAAAACAACCAAAGCAAATTAGTCACAAACAAGTTTAAGGACATATGATAATACAAAGAATCATCATGCAAATCAAGAAACATTTAATTAGCAGTTATAAGATTCATTATATCAAGAATATGCCAACAAATAACAAATTGAAACATGTGTACATATCATAAAAGAGAGCAAAGTTTAGCATACTATGCTCCCCCTTGGTAAAAGATCTATCTAGGATCAAGATAGCATAATGTTCACAATAAAATTCACATAATCACACACTCAAGCAATTTTAATAAAATCCAACAAAATAAGCTCCATAAACTATGAGAGATGCACCAAGATTTTCAATCTCTCTCATAATACATCTAAAATTGTTAGAAAATCAAATACTTATAGACAAAATGTGTGTGAATTTTTCTTCAAATATATGTAGAGGAGTAATTTGATAATCAACATGCAAATCACATCTATATCTATTCATCTTAAGCTTTTCCATAAATGTTCAAACCAATTATCTTCTAGAATTTTCACTTTTTAAGAGAATAGAACTCAACATGTGGCTCATCATCCCATTTCTATTTTTTAACTAGAGCATTTTTTTGGTTTTCAACTAAAATCCTTTAAGCCTTCTTCCTTTACTTTATAGGCTTTGAATTAAAGATTTTTTCATTGATTCTTTTCAACACTTCTTTGTTTTTTTAAACATAAATATATACTCTTCATGACGACTTTCACTCATCACAATGTTGTAGCCCTTTCCTACATTGGACGGCTTCACAACCAATGTGTAGCCCTTTTCATGAAGGTGCTCGTCGAGTTCTATATAGTTGCCGACGTAAAATGGATACTAACCATAGGTCATCTTAAATGTACTAGTTAAAAGACATCAAGGTGTATCCACAACTCACATATATTAGCAAACTCAACTTACTCAACAAAACATACATAAGAATTTTAGGGCTTACAAGCACATGATCTAGAAGCAATATAAAGAGATTTACTTAAGATCGTTACTTCTCAAGAGAGTAGCTTTCAAAGAAAATGAAGTTCATATTTTTCAAAATATACCACTCAACAATCAAACATGTCATGCACACATCATGATTAAGATCAATGTAAACATTATCACTAAGAGATCTTAAAAGAACAAATGTCAAAGAGAACCATAAGAATGCTATACGAGCTCTCTAAAATGAGATGCTACATGAAGTAATGCAAACACAGAGTCAAATCATAGAAAACTAGAAATCAAGCTTTAGGATATAGGAATACCTTAGCAAGCTTTTTCATCCAATGTAAAGCCTTCGCCCTTTTTATGAGTTCTCTTGGCTTGTTTGTCTTCATGATAACAAGTTATTGGTGTGTCTTCCTAAGAGAATAAACACTAAACACTTCAACTCAAACACATATAAAAATGACTATCTCTGAAAGTCTTAACATAAACAACACCATATAGACTTCATTGATGCAACTTCTCTAAAGTTAATCAACAAATTTCGAATATCATAACAAATCTTGTGAGATAGCTCATTTCATGTCATGTTATAACAAAACAAAGCAAGCAAGCTAAAATTTATCATAACTTGACACTAATCTCAAAGCTTATCTCACACGTGCAACATACACTAATGGTAAGAGCACCCACCCTTGAACCACTTCGTCTTGGGTGAACCTACACAAACATCATCAACATCTTTCCTGACCACAATACTGAAATAAGAGTAAAGACCTTCAAAGGCTTGATCTACAATTATATCATTGATACTATTCTTTTCAACATTAGAATCACATGCTTTTTCAAGCTTAACATGGTTTATTTTCTTCATACTCCAAACATTTTTACCATGCATTGTAACGATATCATGCTTCTCAAATTATAAAACCTTAGAATGCTTAAATTGAAGTTCAATCTCAGTATCTCTAAATGCATTCCCTAATTTGCAATGTTCAATGTATTTAAAGCACTTAGGCCTAATGTGACCTATAGTATTGCAATAATGATAAATGAGAAAAAAGGTGAGATTGTACCTTCTGGAGTAAAATTAGCAATAGTAGGGGTTTGTAGAGATACATTGTCCTTCAACTTCCTTTTGGCCTTAAACCTTTCATTCTTTGGAGGTTTCTTGTCAACTTCAATATTCTCCTTGCTTGTAGGAAGTGATGCTTCTATGAGCTACTCTTCTACTAACAAGCCACTTGTACCCCCTTGAGAATTAGCAAGATTCTTCACTTTTGACACATTGATCGACTCATTGACTAAGTCCTTAGTAACCTCCTTAGCAATGTCGATTTATTCAATGTATTCTTGCTCCTTCTTCTTCAAAGAAGAAATGATATTTTCCTACTAAAGGACTATCTTTTCAACTTCTTTAAGCTTCTTAAAGATTTCATCTTTTTCACCTAGAATCTTTTGAGTAACCATCACAAACTCATATACTTGCAATTTGATCAAATCGTCCTTCTTTTCAACCTCATTCAAAGCTTGAGTTCTCTCCTTTTCAAGACTCTCCACTTTATTAAATACCTCAAGATAGGTTGGTTTAGTACTAGAACTCTCTTGATGATTTGAATAACCTTCCTTCTTCGAAGATAATTGACAACCTTCCTCTAGCATGTTGTGAGAGGCCGTGACAGCAACAAAGTTGCTAACTGACTCTTCCTCACTTTAAGACTCTTCACTAAAGCTTTCATCATTGGTAGAGTCATCATCAATCCATGTGGCCACCATAACCTTACCCTTATTGTCCTTATTTGTCTTCTCACATGGACACTCCGAGACAAACTTCTTGCACTTGAAGCATATAACTTTGTGAATGCTCTTGGCTGACCACTCATCTCATTCTTTAGAGATGATGATTTCTCGACTTCCTTCTCCTTAGAAGATTTACCACTTGGCTTGGCATTTCTCCTTACAAACTTTCTAAACTTTCTAACCAATAACACTATCTCCTAATCATCATCTTCACTATCCTCATTGATGACTTTGAGAGCTACTCCCTTGCTATTAGCTTTAGGTTTCAAGCTTGCCTCATTGGTTTGAAAAGATCCTAGCAATTCATCGACACTCATGCTATATACATCCTTGCTCTCTTCAATAGCCACCACCTTAGCCTTGAACCGTTTGGGCAAAGATCTTAAGATCTTTCAATTAAGTCTCTCTCTAGAGGTTGGTACACCAAGTGGTTGGTATTGATTAGCTATGTCAAAAGCTTATATTGGAAGTCATCAAACTTGTCCTCCTCATTCATTTGCAAAATTTCAAATTGAGATGTAAGCATTTGGAACCAAGATTTGCTCACCACCTTTGTTCCCTCATTGGTCACTTGAAGCACATCCCAAGCCTCTTTGGCGGTCTCCAAATTTGGATATAGGAAAATTGCCTACTATCCACTCCTCCAAAAATGGCTTTCACAGCTCTATGATGCCATTTAGCTTACTTAAAGTCATTTGTATTCCATTCACTTCTTGGTTTAGGAACTATAGATCCGTCTTCAATCATTTTGTTAGGAGGATGGTAACCTTCCTCAACCGACATCCATGCTCTTTATCGAAATTGAGCCTTTATCCTCAATTTCCAAAACCCGTAATTATATCCTTTGAGAAATGAAGGTCTAGAGTTTGATGCTCCTTCGGACATTGTCTCTTCATGAAGACCCATTGCTCGAAAAAACTAGCAATCAACTGAGTTTGTAGCCTAAATCTCGTTAAGTTCCTCCTTTGATACCAAGTGAAATTGCACAAACGCGGTTAAATTGCCTTAGGCTAATCTAGGGAGGGTGAATAGGTTATTACACCTTTTTCAATCCCTCGAGAACAAACTTATGTTTGTCCCTCAAGATAGCTTGAGTAACAATACTTTTGAGATAATAAAGCATATATGAGTAAACAATATGAATTATCAAACCAAGTATTGTCAAACAAGCTTACAAGTTGCTAGTGAAAGAGATTAACAAATAAAACTAGAAACTAACAATATTCAATTAAAGTCAAAATAGCTATAAGACCTCACTCAAATGTGTTTTTTCAAAATATATACAATCAAATGAACTTAACACATGCTGAGACTATTTTTTTTTTTATCAAAAATCAATCAATAAAAGTTCACAAAATAGTTCTATATATAAAGCTAGCACAATACAATCCCAAACATGTGAAAACATATGTAAATATCAAAGCCTAACTGAACATGTAAGATTTTAATCAAATTCAATCTAGCTTCAAAAGAGTCTAAAAATCTAATTAAACTTCATACAATTTATATACATATAATGAAGAAGAAAGCCTAAGGTGATTGAACACATTTAAGTGTAAAACACAAGATGATTTTTCAATACCTTGAGAAACAATGCGCAGTCCCGTTTTTGTGTGTAGAGCCACCAAAAAACTTGATCAAAACTTCTCAAAACTTCTTGAAAATGATAGAGAATTAAAGGACGAATATTCTTTAGTTCGAATCACTTGAATCGGAATTCAAATGAAAAAGATATAGTATTTGGAAGGTGAGGACAATTGAAAGAAATTTTCTGCACAAACTTTTCAAACTCTCTTCTTAAAATGAAAATGCGAGAGAGAAGAGGTATTTAAAAGAAGGGAAAGGGAGGGGAAAAATGACAAAAATGCCCCCAAGCTTCCTCATTCCCCGAGATGGCATGTGGGCGTCTCAGAGGTAGAAGGAGGTCCTTCCTGAGATGGATGCACGCCATCTCTAGGAGGAGTGGCTTGGTGGACTTTGGCCACTCGCATCCTCACTCGCGCACCTCCGCGTTCTTTGTTCGTTCTTCGGCCTCTAAACTCCGAATTCAAATCCGTTTATGGATTCCAAACCGGGATTCTCTCATGCACATGGACATCTATGAAACTTTGACAATAAATTATGAATTTGACTTGATACATGAATACAAAGAAAAGCAGGTAAAATGACTGAAATGTTTTGTAACTCTTGACTTGGAACTTGGAATCAAATGTATGAGTACCCGAAGTTACTATAACTCAATAAGGAACAATATGATACTGAATTTAAGTACAAGGTCTTTGTTTCATAAATATACAAACACATAACACACATAAATGCTATTACTTGAACATAGTTTACAAACATGCAATTTACAAACCTAGTCAATTTAGCACCAATGCATGAGCATTTAATATCAATTGTGAAATACAAAATGAGAATGATGATGTAGGGACATATATGGATGCAATGTGTGTGTGTGCCTATTCCTTGTAAAAGAAATGATGTCTTAAATATACCTTTGTCAAACAATGAAGCACATTTCTCTTTGAAGACTGGAACTTGCTTGATAGATTGTCAAATCTTCTTTGAGGCTTGAATCATCATTAATCTAAGACAACATATCAATACAAGTAAAAAATTGTTTTGATATGGAATTAATGCCAACACAAACCAAAAGCCTAGCAGAGGGTTGCCAAAGTTGAATTGTGGTGCATTGAACTCGAAACAAGGTCCATTTTGGTTGAAGGGAAGGCCACCGAATTCAAAAAAGATGCCAAAATTGCCAAGTACACCCTTAGTTCCGCTAAAAAATATATACTTGTGTCACAATAGGAATCTGATGAAGCTCAGCTTTGCTATGAGAGGATATTTGAAAACTTGAAGCATCAATGAGTCAGCGTGAAGATGTTTTCTCAGGTGACTAGACTAGCTCTTAATGTTCAGAACGTTGATCGGTACAAGTGGTCTCCCGCTTTCAAGGCTATTATATTGAGAGATCTTGAGCGAGGGCTTGTTACCGCTTGGATGTTCTTTGGTGCCAAAGAACGGTCTTCATAGGGAGGCTCACCGAAATGGGATGAGTCTTTAGATGCTATAAAGATTCAAAGGAAAAGATGGAGAGCCTACTATAAATTGATCAGGAAGGACCCCCACATCATACATCTTGAACTCTCTTCCAAGTCCTCTTTGATGACCTTCTACGCAGAAAAAGAGAGTGACACTTCAACGAATGGGGATGATATTGGGCCCTTATCTGATTTTGATTACTATTCCTTTATTACCGATAATCTAGATGATGATATCCGCTGGCCAGACTTTGGGGACTTGACCAAGGGTTACAGAGATGAAGACAACCTCCGTGGTGGTTCTAGGCATGACGATCCCTTGAGCACTTTTGGAGCCTGACTTTAGTACACCACTGTTGTTTTTTATTTAGTAAGATACTTCCTTATAAGGATAGACTAGACAATTAGCCCAAACGATATCTACTCCCAAAGGAGGGATATTCGTGAGGGATTATATTGAAGGTCGATAACTTGGTAACACACTCAATGTAATTTTATTAATATCCTCCCAAGAGTTATTGTTGATAAAGTTGCAAGGCTAAATATAAAAAGTTGGTTGTTATGTTAACAATTTGGTAGGACCTAGTCCAACTAGTAAATGGTGCGTACTCCCAAAGGAGGCGTGACATTTATGGGTGTTGGATCACCGTTGAATTTTTACGATTGAATTATTTTATTTAATTCAAGATAAATATTCAAAAGTTCTTTATCATTATTATTTACTTATATTTTTTTTTGTTAATATAAAGAAATCATAACCCCATCTCTAATCAATATCCTAAAAGATAATACTTTAACTGATGATAATTATATCACAAGGAAAAGGAAAATTGGGTTGTTACTGCAAGCTGAAAAATATAAATTCGTTATGTCTATTCCTTAACCACCAAATTAAGGAATCTGCTTAGGAGTAAAGAGATGAGTATCAGTAGTGGAAGTCTTCAGATGAGATGGCTAAATGTACGTTACATTATGGCCATCATCTCCGACGTGTTGCAACAACAACATGAAGGAATGGAGACTGCTGTCGATAAAATGATGTCTCTACAGGAGATATTAGCTATGAGGTCTAGGATGACTAAGAGAGAGGCTGTGACTGCTTTCATGAATCTTAGGATGAAACCTGGACAGGCTATGAAAGTCATAGCAAATCTCAACATTACTTAAATGAATGGTTCTGAGATAGATGGTGATACCAAAATTGAAATGATTGTCAACTCACTATCAGATTCCTTTGATCAATTCAAGTTGGACTACACCTTGCAAAGCATGATGCAAGATATTCAAAGCACCAAGATAATCCTTGTGAAAGGCAAGGGTAAAGAGATTCATATGCTTGGTAAGTTGCTACTGTTAAAGACCCATAAGAAGGTCAAGAGACAATAGAAGAAAAAGCAACTTGAGCCTTCTTAGAAGAAGACCAAGAAATTAACCAAGATCAAAGGAAAGTGTTTCTTTTGTGGTGAAAAGGGTCAAAGGAATAGACTGAATAAGAATGAATTCAACTTGCATTTAGGCAATGGAACGTTGGTGTCTACTAGTGTAGTAGGAGATAGTAGAATCAAATTTGATTCTGATAGGCATTTAGTTTTAATAAACGTTCATTATGTACCACAATTCAAGAGGAATTTAATTTCGGTCTCTTGTCTAAATAAATTTGGATATTTGGTTACTTTTAATAAAAGTTTTATTATTAGTAAGAATAACAATTTTTTTTGTAAAGGTACATTGGAAAATAGTTTATTCTATTTGCATGAAAATATCTCTCACTTGTTAGACACGAAATCAACAGAACCTAATCATAAAAGAGTAAAATTATCAAAAGATGAAACCTACCTATGACATTTGTGCCTTGGTCATATTAACCTTAATAGGATTAAAAGATTGGTATGTGACAGACCTCTAAGTGACTTAAAGGTTGATGATCTACCAACTTATGAATCTTGTTTGGAAGGTTAAATGACCAGATGGCCGTTTACGACCAAAGGCACAAGAGCCATTGAACGTTTAGGTTTGATACACACTGATGTGTGTGGACCTATGAGCATTCAAGCTAGAGGTGGATATGAGTACTTCATCACTTTCACGGATGATCACTCAAGATTTGGCTATGTGTATCTCATGAGACATAAGTCGAATGCTTTTGACTTGTTCAAAACATTTAAAGCTGAAGTTGAAAATCAGCTTGAGAACGCATAAAAATCTTGAGGTCCGATCGTGGTGGATAATATCTATCAGGTGAGTTTCAGCAATATCTTACTGATAATGGGATAATTTCTCAGTTTTCTGCACCAGGCACACCTCAACAAAATAGGGTGGCAGAAAGGAGAAATAGAACTCTTTTGGACACGGTTAGGTCTATGTTGAGTTATTCAACGCTCCCTAATTCTTTTTGGGGATATGCTTTACAAACTGCAATGTACATTCTAAACGATGTACCATCTAAGTCGGTTCCTAAAATACCGCAGAAGTTGTGGACAAAGCGAAAGCCTAGTTTAAAACACTTAAGGATATTTGGATGTTCAACGCACGTGTTAAAAGGAAAGACAGAAAAGATGGAGCCCGTTCAGAAACATGCATATTTATAGGGTATCCAAAAGGAACAAAATGATACTATTTTTATAGTCCTTCAGATCTTAAAGTATTTGTTTCGACAAATGCTAAATTTCTAGAAAAGGACTATATGAATAATTTTGTGCCTAAATGTAAAATAGTCCTAAATGAGCTTTTAGGAGATACAATTCCACAAAAGGTTTCGCAACCAAGCCCAAATATAAGTTCCGTACCAATACAAGATCAACAATCTACCATACCTCGTCGTAGTGGGAGGGTTGTTAGACAACCCGAGAGATACATCTGTCTAAGAGAATTTGTAGAGAATCTTCTGGACGACGATGACCCCTATACGTTCAAGGAAGCAATGGAAGATATTGATTGTCGCCATTGGCAAAAGGCAATGCAATCCCAAATTGAATATATGTTCAAAAACATAGTTTGGTCTCTTGTAGACTTTCCTAAAGGGATAAAACCCATTGGGTGCAAGTGTGAATACAAGAGGAAAAGAAGAATGGATGAAAAGGTGGAAACCTTTAAATCTATATTGGTAGCTAAAGGTTATACACAGAAGGAAGGTATCGATTATGAAGAAACCTTCTCTCCTATGGCCACGCTTAAATTCATTAGGATACTCTTATCCATTGCGGCATCTCTAGACCTAGAGACTTGGTAAATGGATGTCAAGACAACTTTCCTTAATGGAAGTCTTGATGAAAGCATCCATATGATGCAACTAGAAGGATTCATTGAAAAGGGCTAAGAGGAAAGGGTATGCAAGTTGAAAAGATCCATATATGGATTGAAGCAAGCACCCAGATCCTGGAACATAAGGTTCGATCAAGCCGTGAAAAGTTTTGGATTTATTCAAAACCTTGATGACCCTTGTGTATACAAATTGATTAAAGGCGACAAGTTGGTTTTCCTAGTTCTTTACGTTGATGATATACTACTCATCGGAAACGATGTAGGTGTATTGACATCATTAAAAGAATGGTTAGCAAAACAATTTGATATGAAAGTAAGTTATATTCTTGGTATCCAAGTCATAAGAGATGGAAAGAATAGAACGATTGCATTATCCCAAGCTTTATACATAGATAAAATATTGTCAAGGTTTTCCACGCAATATTCCAAGAAAGGAATGTTACCTTTCAGACATGGAATCAAACTTTCTAAGGAACAAGTTCCTAAGAATGAGCATGATGAGCAATTCATGAGTAGGGTTCCATATGCATCGGTAATTGGAAGTCTCATGTATGCAATGATCTGTACTAGACCAGATATTTGTTTTGATGTGATCATAGTTAGTAGGTTTCAATCAAAACCTGGTCCTAATCACTGGACGGCAGTCAAACACATTTTCAATTATCTTAGGAGAACAAGAGATTTTATGCTTGTATACTCTGGAGGGGATTTGATTTCGGTTGTGTATACCGATTCTGATTTTCAGTCAGATTCTGACTCCAGGAGATCAACATCAGGATCTGTGTTTACTGTTAGAGGAAGGGAATTCATATGGAAGAGTATCAAGCAATCTTGTATTGTCGATTCCACCATGGAAGCCGAGTATATTGCAGCCTGCGAGGCTGTTTGGCTCCACCAATTCTTGATTGACTTGGAAGTAGTTCCTGATGCGAATAAACAGATCACTATTTACTGTGACAATAGTGGAGCAGTGGCTAATTAGAGAGAACCAAGAAGTCAAAAGAGAGGGAAACACATTGAAAGAAAGTATCACCTTCTGAGGGAAAATGTGCATAGAGGTGACGTGACGATTACCAAGATCGTGTCAGCAGATAATCTAGCGGATCCCTTTACAAAGGCTCTTCCACAAAAGAGATTTGATAGGCACCTAGAGAATATGGGGATAAGAGATATGACAATTTTGATATAGAGCATGTGGGAGATTGTTGGGATTATGCTTCATAGCATGAGTGTAATAATGTATTTGACAATCTTTTCATATTAATAAAAGTGATTTCTAGTTTAACAAATCTTTTATCATTTATAGTTTAATTATTATAACTGTCAAAAATAAATAATCATAAGGTCAAATGACTATGAGAAAAGAAGAATTTTTCGTACATCTGGATATATAAGAGGTAGACACAATTCTTTAGTTCTTCTTGAATAATATTCACAACTTAAGATAAAGGTTGGGTGCCTTTATCTTGTCAAAGTTGTTGATTCTTTTGCTAGCATTTAAGTGGGATCAAATGTGTTATGATGAGTCTAAAATCATCAAAGTGTGGTGTCTCTGGGCAAGAGATTCTAGTGCACTGGGTGCATTGAATAGGATTAAAGTGAAATACTTTATACAAAACCGTCAATAGATAAATGTTTTCACTTGAAGACAATCAAATAGTCTATCTCAATCCTGAGATAAATGATGGACTTATAGCTGCAAGTGTTATCATTTGAGCTATCAATGAGTACGATTATATATCATAGTCTATCATCTATAGTTTGGTTGTATTCATTTGTTAATCGATAGAGGACTTCATTTATAATTATGGACATCATAACTCCACTTATTGAATGAGAGTAGAATAAATC
Source organism: Dipteronia dyeriana (assembly GCA_032871835.1). Taxonomy (NCBI): domain Eukaryota; kingdom Viridiplantae; phylum Streptophyta; class Magnoliopsida; order Sapindales; family Sapindaceae; genus Dipteronia; species Dipteronia dyeriana. The sequence continues at coordinate 54,399,987 of CM065297.1, forward strand.
TTATAGATGTTTTGAGGTATTGGATATTAAATCTTAACGTTAAGTTTTCAATAGTGTCTATTGAAATATGGCTTCAAGACAAGTCAAAATATCCAATTTCAAAATGTGGGAAATGAGTAAATATGGTAACTTGGAGAGCTATAGACGGTCTATGAGCTCTTTGTGATTACTGGTATTCTTCACGAGGATACACTTTCTCCAATAAGGTTGTCTAGGGTACGAATGAGTAACATCAACTTATTCAATCTTTATTTAAGAGTTCAATTTTAGTTCTTTAGTAGAATGAACTAAAATTAACTAGATTGGACCTAAGTGAATAATTTGTTGATTGTGATTGGGTTGTTTCTATTGGAGCTTAAATTTAGATAGCACGTCAAGATCCCCAATCCACAAGAACTCTTATGGATCACTTGATATATTCTACCGGACCAATTTTGGGGTCCATCTAGAATTGTATTGAGGTATGTGGACTTGTTTCTTTTTAAGAATGGGTCTAGTTCACATGTGGACTTTTTATAAAGGTCAATTGTTTTTTTAATAAAAGAAAAAAATATATTGGCCCATATATATGCGTTAGGCGTCAAGGCTATTTAGAATAGCTTAATTATATTATATTATTTTATTGTTTAATTAAATGGAAATTAATTAATTTGGTGATTAATTAATCATTTAATTAAAAGTCAAAATCTTTTTCTATTAGGAGATAGTCTCCTAATATTATACTATTGTTGGTAGTATAATTAATTTTAAAGACTATATTTGATATGTAGATAAATAAAAGGAATTATTTATCTAATCAAATTAGGAAGTCTTTAATATGGTTACAAATACACTATTGAGTTGGATTAGGAGTCTTTGTGTAGGATATAATTCTTTTTAGAAAATGATTCTTAACCACCAATTAAATCTACCTAAGGAAAGGATTCTTAACCACCAATTAAATCCTTCTTAGGAGAGGATTTGGTCTCCTATATATACTACTTGTAAATTTCGACCAATCATGGGTTTTTGGGGTGAGAAGTTGTTTTTTATTTGTTTTATTATTGTTATAAAAAAAAACTTTGTAAGGACCTTAATTTTATGATTGGTTTATTTCATGACAAACTACATCACATTGGGGATGATTGTGTAATGGGTAGCTTATGACCTCATTGGCAAGCTTCCAAGCATTTGCATGACTTCAGGAGCAAAATGTATATTCACTTGACTTTGCCTCTTGAGAGTTTTGGTGCACACACACATCCCATGGATGTTTTGTTGATCTTGCATTTGTATTGATATTGTTTATATATGTGCATCTCTTCACAATCTCACTTGCATTTCATTCTTTGTCTAAAGTGTGGTTGTTGTGTGTTTAAATTTGTTATCCGTTATTTGATCGGAAACATCCACGCTTGCACGAAGATGTGCTTGTCCTAGCGTGTTGAGTGACCATATGAGAAGGTCTCATTCTTCTCTTGGTTTGGTTATATGGAGTAAGGTGTCTAGTTTCAAAAGAGTGTATTTCAATGATTTAAATGTTTTTCAAAACTGACCTTTTTATGGTCTTGTGACCATATCTTTTTATACAATGATTCAAGATGAGTTTTGAAAATTTCTATACAAACTAGACACCCATACCTTTCCAACGGTATATTATTCGTAATATTGCATGACTGTTTGGATTGGTTTTAAAATCAACAAAAGTGACCACAAAAATAGGGCATCTCCGTTGTTGTCCGTTTCTGACCTTTGGTCACTCAAATGACCATAACATTTTTTACAGATGTCCAAATCTTGTTTTATAAATTTTAGTAGAACGTAGACTTCCATACCTTTCTAACGGTATATTATACGAAAGGTTTGGATGTCGTTTGGTCATGTTTTGGGTCTCTCAAATCACCAGTTTTTGTGCTGTCGCAGCTGCGCCGATCCACAATCCCACCTCACCAGCGCCCCTGTACAGTAGGTGTGCGCTGGTGTGGCGCCTGTCGACCAACGCAGCTCACCAGTGCACTGAGTAAAATTCTGGGCATTTTCAAAACGATGTAGTTTTGTTCTAGGGCTCATATTTACATGCCATCTTCTTCCTCACTCGTTTTTTAGAGCTTCCAAACCATTTTTTAGTGTGAGAAAGTATTTTCTTTGAGAGAGAAGCTCCAAGAGTGGTTCCTTAACTCTCCAAACCCAAAACCCATCTCCATCTTGCATCATTCTTCATCATATGAGCATGGGTGTTCTTGGTTTCATGACTAGGTAAGTAAGAACTTCATTGAACATCTTTTATTGTTCTTCTTACTCTAGATTAGGTGTTTATTGCATGATTAAATACCTAGACTCTAGTTTATTACATATATTTTGAGTCTTGATAACATGATTGGGTTTGTTTGTTGACAGCTTGAATTTAGGACATATTTACCCTTCTTGCTATGTCTTTATGCATTGCATTTAGACATTATTGATTATGACTCATTGATTGCATTTTGTGATTACATTACAGTCCTTGCCATGCTTAATGACAACTTGTGTTGATATGGCTTTTGTGATAGCTAGCATTTAGGTCATTGTTGCCTCTAGCTAATTAGGTCATATTGATTGCATTTTGATGATTGCATATAATGACCATGCCATGCTTAATGGACAACATATGTTGAAATGTCTTTGTTTGATAACTAGGATATAATGTTGCATAACTATATCTAGTTAAGTCTTTATGAACATTTATTTAGACATTGATATCTAGGAATTGTACTTAGTGACATTCTTAAATTCCTAGATAAGCATTTATTGTTTTGCCTAGCATTATTTGCATGTTTGAATATTTCATCATATTCACATAGGTTGTTGAACTCTTCATTAGTCAAGTCTTGTGGCTTCGGTGTGAAGTTACACAAGCAAGAGAAGTCTTGCAACCAAGGGTAGGTTGGCAAGCAATTGGTCGGGTATCCACTGTAAAAGGCCTGAGGGGTAGAGTAGAAGGTGCTCACGCAAAGAGTAGTGGAACAAGGGATATCACTAGGGATTGAACCTAAAGTGGTGAGTGGTAGTGGCCATAGCCTGAGGTTGTCGAGAGTGAGAGTCCGAGTATCACTTGAGGGTGTAACTTTTTACTCATTTAGTGGATTTCTACGATCGAGTGTGGCTCACTTAACAGCCCGTGGTTTTTCCTATTTGGAGGGTTTCAACGTATACATCTTGTGTTATTTATATTTCCGCACTTTACACTTGATGTTGTATGTTTGATTTATTTGGTAAATTTTGAATATTGACTAATCAAGAAAAATTGGTAATTGACTTGATTAAAACCTATTCACCCCCTCTAGGTTATTAGACACGCGCGTTTATTAGGGAACTTTCAAACTTCGTCCAACTCATTGTGTGAAGAATTCTGCCAAGCATAGAGAAAAGAGGGAACATTTTTGTTTTCGATAGTACACAAGTATCCTTTGCATCAAAAGGGTTGCAAGTGTTATCATTTGAGCTATCAATGAGTACGATTATATATCATAGTCTATCCTCAATAGTTTGGTGGTATTCATTTGTTAACCGATAGAGGACTTCATTTATCGATATGGACATCGTGGCTCCATTTATTAAATGAGAGTAGAATAACATCATATAGATGTTTTGAGGTATTGGATATTAAATCTTAATGTTAAGTTTTCAATAGTGTCTATTGAAACATGGCTTCTGGACAAGTTCAAATATCCAAGTTCAAAATGTGGTCATATGAGTAAATGTGGTCACTTGGAGAGCTATAGGCGGTCTATGAGCTCTTGGCGATTACTGATATTCTTCACGAGGATACACTATCTCCTATAAGGTTTTATAGGGTATGAATGAGGAATATTAACTTATTCTATCTTTATTTAAGAGTTCAATTTTAGTTCTTTATTGGAATAAACTAAAATTGATATATTGGATATAAGTGAATCATTTGTAGATTGTGATTAGGTTATGTCTATTGATGCTTAAATTTAGAAAACCCGCCAATATCCCCAATCCACACGAACTTGCATGGATCAATTGATATATTCTACTGGACCAATTTATTTCTCCATCTAGAATTATATTAAGGCATGTGGACTTGTTTCTTTTTGTAAGAATGGGTCTAGTTCACATGTGGAATTTTTATAAAGGTCCAATGGATTTAATATAAAAAGAAAAATAATATATTGGCCCATACATATGTGTTGGCGGAAAGTTTATATAAAATAGCTTAATATATTGTTTTTTGTTTTATTATTTAATTAAATGGAAATTAATTAATTTGCTAATTAATTAATTATTTAATTAAAAGTCAAAATCTTTTTCCTAGTAGGAGAAGGTCTCCTAATAGTATACTAATACTGGTAGTATAATTAATATTAAAGATTATATTTGATAAGTAGATAAATAAAATGAATTATTTATCTAGTCAAAATAGGAAATCTTTAACATGGTTACAAATACACTATTTGAGTTGGATTAGGAGTTTTGGTAGGAAAGAATTCTTTTTGGTAAAGGATTCTTGGTCACCAAGTAAATTCACCTAAGGATAGGATTCTTGCCCACCAAGTAAATCCTTCTTAGGAGAGGATTAGGTCTCCTAAACAAAATACAAGTAAATACTCTTTAGGAGAGGATTTGTGAACCTATAAATATAGGTTGTATATTTTGGCCAACCTAATGAAATTTCTTCTTGAAAATTTCGGCCAAGCTAAGGTTTTTTTCAAAAGAGAAAAATTCGGCCAAGCAACAATTCTAAGAGTAGAATTCAGCCAAGGAATTTTTCTTACAGAAAATTTTGGCCAAAGGGGAATTTCGAGTGTAGAGAATTTTGTTCTTGCTCTAGATAATTTCTTCGAATTCAAAAGATCGGTGTGTGAGAAATTCGGCAAAGAAGAAAAGAAAGAAAAAACGTTTTGTATTCGATAGTGCACTAGTAACCTTCATATTAAAAGGTTTTGTGTACAACATTGAATCTAGGTTCACACGAGTTTCAATCAAACTGATTGATAATTCACAAGTGACCTAAAGTTCTTTGTTTTCTTATTAGAGGATTATTGTGACTTACAAAGAGGAAGATTTTGTTTGTTTCCATCCTCAGGTATAAAATTAAAGAAAGGGAGCCCACACCCCTAAGTGATTCACGTTCGTGATTGGATTGGAAGATCTTGCGGATTCAATTCGGTGCTTGTTTAATCATCACGAGAAAAAGGTACGATACTTCTTATATACATCAATTAATCTAGGGTTAAGGTTCTTGTTATTAAAAAAGGGAAAAATTCTAAATATACTATACCCTAATTTAATTTTTCCTGCTTTCGTTGTGCGATTTTCCCTTTAATTGGTATCAGATCTTGGTTGTAGCCTTGATTAATTGATGTATGTGTACGTGAATCTTTTTCTTTTTATTGTATATATGCATGTTTTAGAAAGAGATGACACTCTAGGTATTCGCTTATATATTTACAATGGAATGTATGGATATATACATGATTTATATGTGGTTTGTTATTGCTCAATTTTGGCACCAGAATTTCAATGTAATTTTGTTTTGGGATTGTAACAAGAAGGGTGGACTATCCTCGCCTTAATTTCCTTCTTGGTAGTTGCTAAGTATTTTTTTTTTATTTTGTTGTTGTAATAATTTTTTTTTTTTTTTTAAAAAACTGCAGTATTATTTTTATTTATAATTCTTCTACAATACATTCAAGTATCGATGACTCGAAGGTTTGAAGAATTAGGAGCAATTGGAACAAGTTTGGGATCATGAGAGATGTAGCAACAAACGTGCGTGCGAAGAGCACGCGGCCACGTTTGTTGTGGTATGGGCTGTGCACGGCAGCCCTATGGAACCCATGGGCTGCACATGGCAGCCCTTTATGAGGTTGTGGAATACGCATGCCCATGGGAAGGGGCCAAGGGTGTGCACGTCCATAGGAGGCAGCCGTGGGAGTCCAAGCGACGAAGGTCGCGTGAAGACTTGTTCACCAAGAAAGGAGTTTTTTGTATTCCAAGACATGTAATTTACTTGCTTTTCTAGGATGGACCAAAATTGTAGCTATTTATATTTTTGTAAATATTGCAATGTTTGTCGTTGTTTGATAACATGTCAATTAGAATAGGAGTGCCACTCATATATCTCTTTTGGTATGAACATGCATTGAATGATTTAGGTATCTAAATGGCATCTAGATAACTTGGTAAATCATTCTATGGAATTCGATCACACGCCTTAAGCAATTGAGTAGGAGAAGGTGTTTTGGAACACCTACGGCCTCCAAGTTTAGTTGAGCTTTATGTTTCATATAATAACCTCCCAAGAGGTATTCACGAATGGAATTTAGCAAGATACTTCATTACAAGGATAGACTAGACAATTAGCCCGAACGATATCTACTCCCAAAAGAGGGATATTCGTAACGGATTATATTGAAGGTTGATAACTTGGTAACACACTCAATGTAATTTTATTAATATCCTCCAAAGAGTTCTTGTTAATAAAATTGTAAGGCTAAAATTGAAAATGTTGGTTGTTATGTTAACAATTAGGTGGGACCTAGTCCAACTAGTAAATTGTACGAACTCCCAAATGACGCATGACATTTATGGGTGTTGGATCACCGTTGAATTTTACTATTGAATTAATTAATTTAATTTAAGATAAATATTCAAAAGTGCTTTATCATTATTAATTACTTATATAATTTTTTTTATTAAAAAGAAATCATAACCCCATCCCTAATCAACATCTCTAAAGATAATACTTTAACTGATGATAACTATGTCACATGGAAAAGGAAAATTGGGTTGTTATTGCAAGCTGAAAAACATAAATTCGTTATGTCTATTCCTTAACCACCAAACTAATGAATCTACTCAGGAGCAAAGAGATGAGTATCAGTAGTGGAAGTCTTCAAATGATATGGCTAAATGTACATTGCATTACTGTAATCATCTCCAATGTGTTGCAACAACAACCATGAAGGAACAGAGATTGCTGCCGATATAATGATGTCTCTATAGAAGATGTTAGCTATGGTCGAGAAAAACTAAGAGAGAGGTAGTGACCGCTTTCATGAATCTGAGGATGAAACCTGGACAGGAAGTGAAAGATCACATGATGAAAGTCGTAGCACATCTCAACATTACTGAAATGAATGGTGCTGAGATAGATGATGAGACGAAAATTGACTTGATCATCAACTCAATGTCAGATTCCTTTGATCAGTTTAAGTTGGGCTACACCTTGAACAATAAGGAATACCTCTTGTAAGGCCTGATGCAAGATGTTAAAAGCACCAAGAAATCCTTGTGAAAGGCAAGGGTCAAGAGATTCATATGCTTGGTAAGTTGCTACTGTTAAAGACCCGTAAGAAGTTTAAGAGACAACAGAAGAAAAAACAACTTGGGTCTTCTTAGAAGGAGACCGAGAAAGTAACCAAGATCAAAGGGAAATGTTTCCTTTATGGTGAAAAGGGTCAAAGGAATAGACAGAATAAGAATGAATTCAACTTGCATTTAGGCAATAGAGCGTTGGTGTCTACTAGTGTAGTGGGAGATATTAGAATCAATTTAGATTCTTATAGGTATTTAGTTTTAATAAACGTTTAGTATGTACCACAATTCATGAGGAATTTAATTTCGGTCTCCTGTCTAAATAATTTTGGATATTTGGTTACTTTTAATAAAGGTTTTACTATTAGTAAGAATAACAAATTTGTTTGTAAAGGTACATTGGAAAAATGTTTATTCTACTTGCATATAAGTATCTCTCACTTGTTAGACACGGAATCAACGGAACGTAATCATAAAAGAGTAAAATTATCAAAAGATGAAACCTACCTATGGCATTTACACTTAGGTCATACTAACCTTAATAGGATTAAAAGACTGGTAAGTATCTACCAACTTGTGAATCTTGTTCGGAAGGTAAAATGACCAAAAAATCGTTTATGATCAAAGGCACAAGAGCCAATGAATGTTTATGATAGATACACACTGATGTGTGTGGATGTATGAGCATTCAAGTTAGAGGTGGATATGAGTACGTCATCACTTTCACAGATGATCACTCAAGATTTGGCAATTTGTTTCTCATGAGACATAAGTCGGATGCTTTTGATATGTTCAAAGCATTTAAAGCTGAAGTAGAAAATCAGCTTGAGAAAGGCATAAAAATCTTGAGGTCTAATCGTGGTGGAGAATATCTGTATGGTGAGTTTCAGTAATATCTTATTGATAAAGGGATAATTTCTAAGTCTTCTGCACCAGGTACACCTCAACAGAATGGGGTGGCAGAAAAGAGAAATAGAACTCTTTTGGACAATGTTAGGTCTATGTTGAGTTATTCAATGCTCTCTAATTCTTTTTGGGGATATGCTTTACAAACCGATATGTACATTCTAAACGACATACCATCTAAGTCGGTTGCAAAAACACCGCATAAGTTGTGGATCGGGCGAAAGCCTAGTTTACAAGACTTAAGGATATTTGGATATCTTGTGCACGTGTTAAAAGGAAATATAGAAAAGATGGAGTCCTGTTCAGAAACATGCATATTTGTAGGGTATCCAATAGGAACAAAAGGATAATATATTTATAGTCCTTCAGATCTTAAAGTATTTGTTTCGACAAATGTTAAATTTCTGGAAGAGGACTATATGAATAATTTTGTGCCTAAAAGTATAATTGTCATGAATGAGCTTTCAGGAGACACAATTCCACAAGAGGTTTCACAACCAATCCCAACTGTAAGATCTGTACCAACACAAGATCAACAATCTACTGTACCTCATCGTAGTGGGAAGGTTAGTAGACAACGCGAGAGATACATCGGTCTAGGAGAATCTGTAGAGAATCTTCCGGATGACGATGATCCCTATATGTACATGGAAGCAATGGAATATGTTGATTGTCACCATTGGCAAAAAGAAATGCAATCCGAAATTGAATCTATGTTCAAAAATAAAGTCTGGTCTCATGTAGACTTGCCTAAAGAGATAAAACCCAACGAGTGCAAGTGGGTATACAAGAGGAAAAGAGGAATGGATGGAAATGTGGAAACCTTTAAAGCTAGATTGGTAGCAAAAGTTTACACACAGTAGGAAGGTATCGATTATGATGAAACCTTCTCTCCTATGGCCTTGCTTAAATCCATTAGGATACTCTTATCCATTACAGCATCTCTAGACCTAGAGATTTGGTAAATGGATGTCAAGACAACTTTCCTTAATGGAAGTCTTGACGAAAGCATCTATATGATGCAACCAGAAAGATTCATTGAAAAATGTCAAGAAGAAAGAGTATGCAAGGTGCAAAGATCTATATATGGATTGAAGCAAGCATCTAGATCCTGGAACATAAGGTTTGATCAAGCCATGAAAAGTTTTGGATTTATTCAAAACCTTGATGAACCATATGCATACAAAAGGATTAAATGTGACAAGTTGATTTTTCAAGTTCTTTACGTTGATGATATACTACTCATTGGAAACGATGTAGGTGTATTGACATCAGTAAAAGAATGGTTAGCAAAAACAATTTGATATGAAGGACTTATGAGAAGCAAGTTATATTCTTGGTATCCAATTAATAAGGGATAGAAATAATAGAACGATTGCATTATCCCAAGCTTCATACATAGATAAAATCTTGTCGAGGTTTTACATGCAAGATTCCAAGAAAGGTATGTTACTTTTTAGACACGAATCAAACTTTCTAAGGAATAAGTTCTAAAGAATGAACATGAAGAGCGATTCATAACTAGGGTTTCTTAGCCTCGACAATAGAGAGTCTCATGTATGCAATGCTCTGTACTAGACCAGATATTCGTTTTGTTGTGGGCATAGTTAGTAGGTTTCAATCGAAGCCTGGTCAAGATTACTAGATGGTAATCAAGCATATTTTCAAGTATCTAATGAGAACGAGAGATTATATGCTTGTATGCTCTGAAGGGGATTTAATTTCCATTGGGTATGATTTTCAGTCAGATTATGACTCCAAGAGATCAACATAAGAATCTGTGTTTACTATTGGTGGAGGGGCAATCATATGGAGGAGTATCAAGCAATCTTGTTTTGCTTATTCCACTATGGAAGCCGAGTACGTTGCCGCATGCGAGGCTGTTAAATAGGTTGTCTGGCTTTGCCAATTCTTGAATGACTTAGAAATGGTTCCTGATGTGAATAAGCAGATCATTATCTATTGTGAAAATAGTGGAGCAATGGCTAAATGAGAGAACCAAGAAGTTATAAGAATGGGAAACACATTGAAAGAAAGTATCACTTTCTGAGGGATAGGAGTGACGTGACCATTACCAAGATCACGTCAGCAGATAATCTAGCGGATCCCTTTACAAAGGCTCTTCCATAAAAGAGTTTTGATGGGCATCTAGAGAACATGGGGATGAGAGATATGACACATTTGCTATAGAGCAAATGAGAGATTGATGGGATTATGCTCGATGGCATGAGTATAATAATATCTATTTGACAATCTTTTCATAAAAATAAAGTGATTTCTAGTTTAACAAATCTTATAGCATTTATAGTTTAATTATTTTAATTGTCAAAAGTAAATAACCATAAGGTCAAACGACTATGAGGTAGACACAATTCTTTAGTTAGTCTTGAATAATATTCACAGCGTAAGATAAAGGTTGGGTGCCTTTATTTTGTCAAAGTTAAAGATTCTTTTGCTAGCATTTGAGTGTGATCAAATTTGCTATGATGAGTCTAAAATCATCAAAGTGTGGTGTCTTTGGGTAAAAGAATCTTGTGCACTGGGTCAATTGAATTGGATCATAGTGAAATACTTTATCTAGAACCGTCATTAGATAAAAGTTTTCACTTGAAGACAATCAGAGAGTCTATCTCAATCCTGAGATAAATGATGGACATATGGTTGCAAGTGTTATCATTTGAGCTATCAATGAGTACGATTATATAGCACAGTCTACCCTCGATAGTTTGGTGGTATTTATTTGTTAATCAATAGAGGACTTCATTTAATGATATGGACATCGTGGCTTCATTTATTAAATGAGAGTAGAACATCATCATATGTATGTTTTGAGGTATTGTATATTAAATCTTAACGTTAAGTTTTTGATAGTGTCTACTGAAACATGGCTTTTGGACTAGTAAAAATATCCAAGTTCTAAATGTAGTCATATGAGTAAATATGGTAACTTTAAGAGCTATAGGCGGTCTTTGAGCTCTTGGCGATTATTGGTAATATTTATGAGGATACACTTTCTCCAATAAGGTTGTATATTGTATGAATGAGGGACATTAACTTATTCTGTCTTTATTTAAGAGTTCAATTTTAGTTCTTTAGTGGAATTAACTAAATTTGATTGATTGGACCTAAGTGAATCATTTGTTGATTGTTATTAGGTTATATCTATTGAAGCTTAAATTTAGATAGCCCGACAAGATTCCCAATCCACACGAACTTGCATGGATCACTTGATATATTCTATCGGACCAATTTAGGGGTCCATCTAGAATTGTATTAAGGCATGTGAACTTGTTTCTTTTTATAAGATTTGGCCTAGTTCATATGTGGACTTTTTATAAAGGTCCAATGGATTTAATAAAATAAGAAAGATAATATATTGGCCCATGTATATGTGTTGGACGGAAAGGCTATATAAAATAGCTTAATATTTTGTATTTTATTTTATTATTTAATTAAATAGAAATTAATTAATTTGGTAATTAATTAATTATTTAATTAAAGGTCAAAATCTTTTTTCTAGTAGGAGAAGGTCTCCTAATACTATACTATTGTTGGTAGTATAATAAATATTAAAGACTATATTTGATAAGTAGATAAATAAAAAGAATTATTTATTTAGCCAAATTAGGACATCTTTAATATGATTACAAATACACTATCTGAGCTGGATTAGGAGTCTTGGTGTAGGAAAGAATTCTTTTTGGAAAAGGATTCTTGGTCACCAAGTAAATCCACCTAAGGATAGGATTCTTGCCCACCAAGTAAATCCTTCTTAGGAGAGGATTAGGTCTCTTAAACAAAATACAAGTAAATACTCTTTAGGAGAGGATTTGTGAACCTATAAATATAGGTCGTATATTTCGGCCAACCTAATGAAATTTCTTCTTGAAAATTTCGACCAAGCTCAGGTTGTTTTCAAAAGAGAAAAATTCGGACAAGCAAGAATTCTAAGAGTAGAATTCGGCCAAGGTAATTTTCTTAGAGAAAATTCGGCCAAAGGGGAATTTTGAGTGTAGAGAATTTGGTTCTTACTATAGATAAATTCCTCCAACTCGAAAGATTGGTGTGTGAGAAATTCGGCAAAGAAGAAAGGAAAGAAAGATCGTTTTTTATTCGATAGTGCACTAGTAGCCTTCACATTAAAAGGTTTTGTGTACACTATCGAATCTAGGTTCACGCGAGTTTCAATCAAATTGATTGATAATTCACAAGTGACCAAACGTTATTTGTTTTCTTCTTGGAGGATAATTATGACTAACAAAAAAGAAGATTTTGTTTGTTTCCATTCTTAGGTATACAATTAAAGAAAGTGAACCCACACTCCTAGGTGATTTACATTCATGGTTGGATTGGAAGATCTTGTGGATTCAATTCGGTGCTTGTTTAATCGTCACGAGAAAAAGGTACGATACTTCTTATATACATCAATTAATCTAGGGTTAAGGTTCTTGTTATTAGAAAACGGAAAATTATTAAATATTCTAAACCCTAATTTAATTTTAACGCTTCCATTGCATGATTTTTCCTTCAGTTAAGACCCGTAAGAAGGTAAAGAAACAATAGAAGAACAAGCAACTAGGACCTACTAAGAAGGAGACAAAGAAAGTATCCAAGATCAAAGGGAAGTGTTTCCTTTGTGGTGAAAAGGGACATTGGAAAAGAAATTACCCAAAGTCTTAGGACAAGAAGGAAGAAGGAAGAAGGTAATATTTATTATCTTGAAACATGTTTTTTGGCAGATTCTATTTATTCTTGGCTCATAGACTCCGGAACCACTAATTATGTTTGTTTTTCCATACAGGGTTCAAGGAAAGGAGAAGGCTTAATCTGAATGAATTCAACTTGTTTTTAGGCAATAGAGCGTTGTTGTCTACTAATTCAGTGGAAGATATTAGAATTAGTTTAGGTTCTTATAGGCATTTAGATTTAAAAGACGTTTATTATGTACCTCAATTCATGAGGAATTTAATTTCAGTTTCTTGTTTAAATATATTTGGTTATTCATTTACTTTTTATAAAGCTTTTATTATTAGTATGAATGACAAAATTATTTGCAAAGGTACATTGGAAAATAGTTTATTCTATTTGCATATAAATATCTCTCACTTATTAGACACGGAATCAACGAAACGTAATCATAAAAAAGTAAAATTATCAAAAGATACAACCTAACTATGGTATTTGCGCCTAGGTCATATTAACCTTGATAGGTTCAAAAGATTGGTTAGTGATGGACCTTTGAGTGACTTAAAGGTTGATGATCTACCAACTTGTGAATCTTATCTGGAAGGTAAGATGACCAAAAGGTCTTTCATTACCAAAGGAACAAGAGCAATTGAATTTTTAGGATTGATACTAATTTGTGTGGACCTATGAGTATTCAAGCCAGAGGTGGATATGAGTACTTCATCACTTTCGCGGACGATTACTCAAGATTTGGCTATGTGTATCTCATGAGACATAAGTCAGATGCTTTTGACATGTTCAAAGCATTTAAAGTTGAAGTGGAAAATCAGCTTGAGAAATGCATAAAAATCTTGAGGTCTGATCGTGGTAGAGAACATCTATCTGGTGAGTTTCAACAATATCTTATTGATATTGGGACAATTTTTCAATTTTCTACAACAGGTACACCTTAACAAAATGGGGTGTTAGAAAGGAGAAATAGAACTCTTTTGAACACGGTTAGGTATATGTTGAGTTATTCAACGCTTCATAATTCTTTTTAGGGATATGCTTTACAAACGGCCATGTACATTCTAAACAATGTACTATTTAAGTCGGTTCCTAAAATACCACATGAGTTATGGACTGGACGAATGCCTAGTTTACAACATTTGAAAATATATGGATGTCTGTGCACGTATTCAAAGGAAAGACAGAAAAGATGGAGTCCTGTTCAGAAACATGCATATTTGTAGGGTATCCCAAAGAAACCAAAGTATATTATTTTTATAGTCCTTCAGATCTTAAAGTATTTGTTTCGAAAAATGCTAAATTTTGGGAAGAGGACTATATGAATAATTTTGTGCCTAAAAGTATAATTGTCCTGATTAAGCTTTTAGGAGATACAATTCTATAAGAGGTTTCACAACCTAGCCCAATTGCAAGTTCCGTACCAGCACAAGATCAACAATCTACCATACCTCATCGTAATTGGAGGGTTAGTAGACAACCAGGCAGATGCATTGGTCTAGGAGAATCTGTAAGGAATCTCTCGAATGACGATGATCCCTATACGTACAAGGAAGACATGAAAGATGTTGATTTTTTCCATTGGCAAAAGTAAATGCAATCCAAAATTGAATCTATGTTCAAAAACAAAGTCTGGTCTCTTGTAGACTTGCCTAAAGGGATAAAACCCATCAGGTGCAAGTGGGTATATAAGAGGAAAAGAGGAATGGATGGAAAGGTGGAAACCTTTAAAGCTAGATTGGTAGCTAAAGGTTACGCACAGTAGGAAGATATTGATTATAAAGAAACCTTCTCTCCTATGGCCATGCTTAAATCCATTAGGATACTCTTAGTCATTACAGCATCTCTAAACCTAGAGATTTGGCAAATGTACGTCAAGACAGCTTTCCTTAATGGAAGTCTTGACGAAAGCATCTATATGATACAACCTGAAGGATTCATTGAAAAATGTCAAGAAAAAGGGTATGCAAGTTGTAAAGATCCATATATGGATTGAAGCAAGCATCTAGATCCTGGAACATAAGGTTTGATCAAGCCATGAAAAGTTTTGTATTTATTCAATACCTTGATTAACCATATGTATACAAAAGGATTAAAGGTGACAAGTTGGTTTTTCTAGTTCTTTACGTTGATGATATACTACTCGTCGGAAACGATGTAGGTGTATTGACATCAGTAGAAGAATGGTTAGCAAAACAATTTAATATGAAGAACTTAGGAAAAGAAAGTTATATTCTTGGTATCCAAGTCATAATGGATAGAAAGAATAGAACGATTGCATTATCCCAAGCTTCATACATAGATAAAATCTTTTCTAGGTTTTCCATGCAAGATTCCAAGAAAGGTATGTTACCTTTTAGACACGGAATCAAACTTTCTAAGGAACCAGTTCCACAAAAAGAACATGAAGAGCAGTTCAGGAGTAGGGTTCCTTATGCCTCTACAATAGGGAATCTCATGTATATAATGCTCTATACTAGACCAAATATTTGTTGGCATAGTTAGTACGTTTCAATTAAAACTTGGTCCTGATCATTGGATGACAGTTAAGTATATTTTCATTTATCTCAGGAGAACGAGAAATTATATGCTTGTATACTCTTGAGGGGATTTAATTCCCATTTAGTATACATATTTCGATTTCCACAGATTCTGACTCTAGAAGATCAACATCAGGATCTGTGTTTACCCTTGGAGGAGGGGCAGTCATATGGAGGAGTATCAAGCAATATTGTATTGCTGACTCCACCATGGAAGTCGAGTATGTTGTTGTATGCGAGGCTGCTAAAGAGGCTATCTGGCTCCTCCAATTCTTGATTGACTTGGAAATGGTTCCTGATACGAATAAGTAGATCACTATCTATTGTGATAATAGTGGAGCTGTGGCTTATTCGAGAGAACCAAGAAGTCATAAGAGAGGGAAACAAAATGAAAGAAAGTATCACCTTTTATGGGAAATTGTGCATAAAGAAGATGTGATGATAACCAAGATTGAGTCAGCAGAAAATCTAGCAGATCCCTTTACGAAGGCTCTTCCGCAAAAGAGAATTGATAGGCACCTAGAGAATATGGGGATAAGAGATATGACAATTTTGATATAGAGCATGTGGGAGATTGTTGGGATTATGCTTCATAGCATGAGTGTAATAATGTATTTGACAATCTTTTCATATTAATAAAAGTGATTTCTAGTTTAACAAATCTTTTATCATTTATAGTTTAATTATTATAACTGTCAAAAATAAATAATCATAAGGTCAAATGACTATGAGAAAAGAAGAATTTTTCGTACATCTGGATATATAAGAGGTAGACACAATTCTTTAGTTCTTCTTGAATAATATTCACAACTTAAGATAAAGGTTGGGTGCCTTTATCTTGTCAAAGTTGTTGATTCTTTTGCTAGCATTTAAGTGGGATCAAATGTGTTATGATGAGTCTAAAATCATCAAAGTGTGGTGTCTCTTGGCAAGAGATTCTAGTGCACTGGGTGCATTGAATAGGATTAAAGTGAAATACTTTATACAAAACCGTCAATGGATAAATGTTTTCACTTGAAGACAATCAAATAGTCTATCTCAATCCTGAGATAAATGATGGACTTATAGCTGCAAGTGTTATCATTTGAGCTATCAATGAGTACGATTATATATCATAGTCTATCATCTATAGTTTGGTTGTATTCATTTGTTAATCGATAGAGGACTTCATTTATAAATATGGACATCATAACTCCACTTATTGAATGAGAGTAGAATAAATCTTATAGATGTTTTGAGGTATTGGATATTAAATCTTAACGTTAAGTTTTCAATAGTGTCTATTGAAATATGGCTTCAAGACAAGTCAAAATATCCAATTTAAAAATGTGGGAAATGAGTAAATATGGTAACTTGGAGAGCTATAGGCGGTCTATTAGCTCTTAGCAATTACTGATATTCTGTACGAGGATACACTATCTCTGTTAAGATTGTCTAGGGTATGAATGAGCAATATTAACTTATTCTATCTTTATTTAAGAGTTTAATTTTAGTTCTTCAGTGGAATGAACTAAAATTAATAGATTGGACCTAAGTGAATCACTTGTTGATTCTGATTGGGTAGTGTCTATTGAAGCTTAAATATAATTAGCCCTCCAAGATCCCCAATCCACACGAACTTGCATGGATCACTTGATATATTCTACCGGACCAATTTATGGGTCCATCTAGAATTGTATTAAGGCATTTAGACTTGTTACTTTTTTGTAAGAATGGGTATAGTTCACATGTATTCTTTTTTATTAAGGTACAATGGATTTAATAAAATAAGAAAAATTATATATATGCGCATCTTTGGTCTTTGGTGGCAAGGCTAGATATATTAGCTTAATATATTGTTTTTTATTATTATTTAATTATATGGAAATCAGTTAACTTGTTAATTAATTATTTATTTAATTAAATGATAAAATATTTTTCCTAATAGGAGAAGATCTCTTAAATATTATACTATTGTTGGTATTGTAATTAATATTAAAGACTCTATTTGATAAGTAGATAAATAAATGGAATTAATTATCTATTCAAATTTAGGAAATCTTTAATGTGGTCACAAATACACTGTTTGAGTTGGATTAGGAGTCTTAGTGTAGGAAATAATTCTTTTTTGAAAAGGATTCTTGGTCACCAAGTAAATCTACCAAAGGAAAGGATTCTTGCCCACCATGTAAATCCTTCTTAGGAAAGGATTGTGATCCTATATATACAACCTCTAAAATTAAATAAATATTTTTAGCTCTAAAATTCATCCAAGCATAAGAAATTGAGAGAGAGAAAAATTAGGCCAAGCATAATTTACAAGGAATGAATTTCGACCAAAGAGGAATTTTGAGTAAAAAGAATTTGGTTCTTGCTCTATATAAATTCTTCCAACTCTAAAGACTGGTGTGTGAAATTTGACAACGAAGAAAAGAAAGAAAGAACATTTTGTTTTCGATAGTGCACTTGTAGCCTTTACATTAAAAGGTTTTATGTACAACATTGGATCCAGGTTCACGCGAATTTCAATCAAACTGATTGCTAATTCACAAGTGACCAAACGTTCTTTGTTTTTCTTCTTGGAGGATTGTCGTGACTAACAAAGAAAGAGATTTTGTTTGTTTCCATCCTCAGGTATACAATTAAAAGAAAGGGAGCCCACATTCCTAGGTGATTCACAGTCGAGATTGTACTGGAAGATTTTACAGATTCAATTCGACACTAGTTCAATCGTCATGAGAAAAAGGTACGATACTTTTAATATACATCAATTAATCTAGGGTTAAGGTTCCTTATATTAAAGTGGAAAATTTTAAAATATTTCAAGCCCTAATTTTACGCTTCCACCTCATTTTGAACTGATTTTTCCCAACAATTTTTACATTTGAATTGACATGCATTATGTGTTGCTCTCACACTCACATACTCACTTGCATTTGATTTATTATATTTGAATTGTTATGAATGTGTGCTTCATTGTTTTACCTTACATTGATTGTTGTTTTCGTGTGGTGGATTTTTCACCATGAAAAATCAATAACAGGGCAGTGCACGGGTCTATTCGTGGGTTCCTACCCACGTACTACCCATGCAATAGGAATATTGAGGATTTTCAATCTCTTGGTGTCAAGTCAATGCACGGACACTTGCGTGAGTTGGAACCCGTGCAGTCTCGTGCCTTTTATTGGTTGAGATTTTACATCTCTCCAATTAAGGCCCTTCCGCGGACACTTGTGCAACATGGCACGGGTGTATACCAGTCACTGCGTGGGTCAAGACCCACGCACAGACCCACATAGTACATTGATTGTAGGGAAAAATGATAAAAACAAAAATAGGGTTTGCATATATAAAAAAAAATTCCCTTTTATGCAACGAGAACCTTAACCCTAGATTAATTGATGTATATAAAAGTATCGTACTTTTTCACGTGACGATTGAACAAGCGCCAAATTGATTCTGCAAGATCTTCCAATCCAATCACGAACGTGAATCACCTCGGAGTGTGGGCTCCCTTTCTTTAAATTATATTCCTGAGGATGGAGACAAATCAAAAATCTTTTCTTTGTTTGTTACAAATATCCTCCAAGAGAAAAATCCAAGAACGTCCGGTCACTTATGAATTATCAATCAATTTGATTGAAACTTCTGTGAACCTTGATTCGATGTTGTACACAAACCCTTTTGATGTAAAGGATATTAGTATACTATCGAAAACAAAAACGTTCCCCTTTTTTCTCTACTTGGCCGAATTCACACACTATTGCGTAGAGATGATTGAATTTTGTCTAGAGTAAAATCAGATTTTTCTCCCTCAAAATTCCTATGGTGGCTAAATTCTTTACTAAGAAATATAGAGCTTGGCCGAATTCACCTCCAAATCTCTTAGACATGACCGAAATTCTCTTACACATATATATAGGATCGTAAATCCTTTCCTAAGAAGGATTCACTTGGTTGGCAAAAATCCTTTCCTTAGGTGGATTTATTTGGTAGTTAGAATCCTTATCTAACATAAATCTATCCTATCCCATATTGCATATGTGATAACCGAATTTCATGCCTTTGTTATAGATTAGGAGATTTCAATCTTTCCTAAGAAAGATTACGTGATGGACAAGAATCCTATCCTTAGGTAGATTAACTTGGTGGTTATGAATCCTTTTCAAATAAGAATTCTACCACTAAGTAGTTTTACTTGGTGACCAAGAATCCTTATCCAAAAAGAATTCGTTCCTACATCAAGACTCCTAATTTAACTCAATAGTGTGTTTGTAACCATATTAAAGACTTCCTAATTTGATTAGATAAATAATTCCTTTTATTTATCTACTTATCAAATATAGTCTTTAACAATAACTATACTACCAACAATAGTATAGTTTTAGGAGACCATCTATTATTAGGAAACAGATTTTGACTTTTAATTAAATAATTAATTAATCAACAAATTAATTAATTTCCATTTAATTAAATAATAAAATAAAAATTATATATATAAGCTATTCACCATAGCCTTTGCCGCCCATACCTAAAATAAAAGGCCATATATTATTTTTCTTATTTTATTAAATCCATTGAACCTTAATAAAAAGTCCACATGTGAACTAGATCTATTCTTACAAAAAGAAACAAGTTCACATACCTTAATACAATTCTAGATGGACCCCTAAATTGGTCCGGTAGAATATATCAAGTGATCCATGAAAGTTCGTGTGGATTGGGGATCTTGGCGGCCTATCTAAATTTAAGCTCCAATAGACACAACCCAATCACAATCAACAAATGATTCACTTAGGTCCGATCTATTTAATTTTAGTTCATTCCACTAAAGAACTAAAATTGAACTCTTAAATAAAGATAGAATAAGTTGATGTTACTCATTCGTACCTTAGACAACCTTATTGGAGAAAATGTATCCTCGTGAAGAATACCAGTAATAGCCAAGAGCTCATAGACCGCCTATAGCTCTCCAAGTTACCATATTTACTTATATGACCACATTTTGAACTTGGATATTTTCACTTGTCCAGAAGCCATGTTTCAATAGACACTATTGAAAACTTAACATTAAGATTTAATATCTAATACCTCAAAACATCCATATGATGGTATTCTGCTCTAAGAACGTCCGGTCACTTGTGAATTATCAATCTAATTGATTGAAACTTGCGTGAACCCGATTTGATTTTGAACACAAATCCTTTTGATGTAAAGGATACTAGTATACTATCAAAAACAAAAGCGTTCTCTTTTTCTCTTTTCTCCTTGGCCGAATTCCACAACCTATATCTTAGAGTTGATTGAATTTTGTCTAGAGTAAAATACTAAATTTTCTCTCTCAAAATTCTCTCTTGCCAAGAAAAATTCTCTCCTAGAAAACACTTAGGTTGGCAGAAATTTTCACTCTAAAAATCATAGGGCTGGCTAAAATTCACAAGGGTATATATATAGGATCACAAATCCTTTCCTAAGAAGGATTTGTTTGGTTGGCAAGAATCCTTTCCTTAGGTGGATTTATTTGGTAGTTAAGAATCCTTTTCTAAAAGGAATTCTATCCTCTTATATATTTTTTTAAGATGGACGAAATTCACAAGAATATATATTAGGATCACAAATCCTTTCCTAAGAAGGATTTACTTGGTTGTTAAGAATCCTTTCCTTAGGTGGATTTACTTGGTGGTTAAGAATCTTTTTCTAAAAGGAATTCTATCCTCCACCAAGACTCCTAATACAACTCAATAGTGTATTTGTAACCATATTAAAGACTTCCTAATTTGATTAGATAAATAATTCATTTTATTTATCTACTTATCAAATATAGTCTTTAATATTAATTATACTACCAACAATAGCATAATTTTAGGAGACCATCGCCTACTAGGATTTTTTTTTTACTTTTAATTAAATAATTAATTAATTTCCATTTAATTATATAATAACTTAAAATATTATAATTAAGCTATTCCAAATAGCCTTGCCGCCCAACTCATATATATGGGCCAATATATTATTTTCTTATTTTATTAAATCCATTTGACCTTTATAAAAAGTCAACATGTGAACTAGACCCATTCATACAAAAACAAGTCCACATGCCTCACTACAATTCTAGATGGACCCCTAAACTGGTTCGGTAGACAACCATATTTGAAAAAGTGTGTCCTTGTGAAGAATATCAGTAATTGCCAAGAGCTCAAAGACCGCCTATAACTCTCCAAGTTACCATATTTACTGATATGACCACATTTTGAACTTGGATATTTTGACTTGTCCAGAAGCCATGTTTCAATAGACACTATTAAAAAATTAACGTTAAGATTTAATATCCAATACCTCAAAATATCCATATGATGATAATCTATTCTCATTCAAAAAATGGAGCCACGATGTCCATATCTATAAATGAAGTCCTCTATCAATTAACAAATGAATACCACCAAATTATCGAGGATAGACTATGCTATATAATCGTACTCATAGATAGCTCAAATGATAACACTTGCAACCATAAGTCCATCATTTATCTCAGGATTGAGATAGTCTCTCCGATTGTCTTCAAATGAAAAACTTTTATCTATTGACGGTTCTAGATAAAGTATTTCATCGTGATCCAATTCAATGCACCCAGTGCACTAGATTGTTTTTCCCAAAGACACCATACTTTGATGATTTTAGACTCACCATAACACATTTGATCCCACTCAAATGCTAGCAAAAGAATGTACAACTTTAACAAGATAAAAGTGCCCAACCTTTGTCTTAAGTTGAGAATATTATTCAAGACTAACTAAAGAATTGTGTCTACCTCATACATATCTAGATGTATGAACAATTCTTCTTTTCTCATAGTCTTTTGACCTTATGATTATTTACTTTTGACAATTATAATAATTAAACTATAAATGCTTTAAGATTTGTTAAACTAGAAATCACTTTATTAATATGAAAAGATTATGAAATACATTATTACACTCTTGCTATCGAGCATAATCCTAACAATCTCAGACTTGCTCTATAGCAATTGGTCATATCTCTCATCCCCATGTTCTCTAGCTGTCCATCAAATCTCTTTTGTGGAAGAGCCTTTGTGAAGGGATCTGCTAGATTTTTTGCTGACGCGATATTGGTTATCATCACGTCACCCCTATGCACAATTTCCCTCAGAAATTGATACCTTCTTTCAATTTGTTTCCCTCTCTTATGGCTTCTTGGTTCTCTCGAATTAGCCACTGCTTCACTATTGTCACAATAGATAGTGATTTACTTATTTGCATCAGGAACCACTTCCAAGTCAATCAGAAATTGGCGGAGCTAGACAGCCTCTTTAGCTGCCTCGCATGCGGCAACATACTTTTCTTCCATGGTGGAATTAGCAATACAAGATTGCTTGATACTCCTCCATATGACCGGCCATCCTCCAATGGTAAACGCAGATCCAGATGTTGATCTCCTGGAGTCAGAATATTACTGAAAATCAAAATTTGTATACCCAACGGGAATTAATCCCCTCTAGAGTATACAAGCATACAATCTTTAGTTCTTCTTAGATACTTGAAAATATGCTTGATTGCCATCCAGTGATCAGGACCAGGCTTCGATTGAAACCTGCTAACTATGCCTACAACAAAACAAATATCTATTCTAGTACAGAGCATTGCATACCTGAGACTTCCAATTACCGATGCATAAGGAACCCTACTCATGTATTGCTCTTCATGCTCATTCTTAGGAATTTGTTCCTTAGAAAGTTTGATTCCATGTCTGAAAGGTAACATACCTTTCTTGGAAACTTGCATGGAAAACCTAGAAAAGATTTTATCTATGTATGAAGCTTGGGATAATGCAATCGTTATATTCTTTCTATCCCTTATGACTTGGATACCAAAAATTTAACTTACTTTTCCTAAGTCCTTCATATCGAATTGTTTTGCTAACCATTCTTTTAATGATGTCAATACACCTACATTGTTTCTGATGAGTAGTATATTATCAATGTAAAGAACTAGAAAAACCAACTTGTCGACTTTAATCCTTTTGTATACACAAGGTTCATCAAGGTTTGAATAAATCCAAAGCTTTTCATGGCTTGAACGAACCTTATGTTCTAGAATCTGGATGCTTGCTTCAATCCTTATATGGATCTTTACAACTTGCATACCCTTTCTTCTTGGCCCTTTTCAATAAATCCTTCTGGTTGGATCATATAGATGCTTTTGTCAAGACTTCCATTAAGGAAAGCTATCTTGACGTCCATTTTCCAAATCTCTAGATCTAAAGATACCGCAATGGATAAGAGTATCCTAATGGATTTAAGCATGGCCATAGGAGAGAAGGTTTCTTCATAATTGATACCTTCATTCTGTGTATAACCTTTAGCTACCAATCTAGCTTTAAAGGTTTCCACCTTTCCATCCATTCCTCTTTTCCTCTTATATATCCGCTTGCATCCGATGGGTTTTATCCCTTTAGGCAAGTCTACAAGAGACCAGACTTTGTTTTTGAATATAGATTCAATTTCAGATTGCATAACCTTTTGCCAATGGCGACAATTAACATCTTCCGTGGCTTCTTTGTACATATAGGGATCATCGTCGTCTGGGAGATTCTCTACAGATTCTCCTAGACCGATGTATCTCTCGTTTGTTTACTAACCCTCCCACTATGACGAGGTATGGTAGATTGTTGATCTTGTGTAGGTACAGAGCTTACAATTGGGCTTGGTTGCAAAACCTCTTATGGAATTGTATCTCCTAAAGGCTCATTCAGGACAATTCTTTTTTTTGGCACAAAATTATTCATATTGTCCTTTTCCAGAAATTTAGCATTTGTCGAACCAAATACTTTAAGATCTGAAGGACTATAAAAAAAATATCCTTTTGTTCCTTTTGGATACCCTACAAATATGCTTTTTTCTGAACGAGACTCTATCTTTTCTGTCTTTCCTTTTAACACATGCACATGACATCCAAATATCCTTAAGTGTTGTAAAATAGGCTTTCACCTTGTCCATAACTCATGCAGTGTTTTAGGAATCGACCTAGATGGTACATCGTTTAGAATGTACATTGCGGTTTGTAAAGCATATCCTCAAAAAGTATTAGAGTGCGTTGAATAACTCAACATAGACCTAACCATGTCCAAAAGAGTTATATTTCTCTTTTTTCCCACCCCATTTTGTTGAGGTGTGCCTGGTGTAGAAAACTAAGAAATTATCCCATTATGAATAAGATATTGCTGAAACTCACCAGATAGATATTCTCCACCACGACCAGACCTTAAGATTGTTATGCGTTTCTCAAGCTGATTTTCTGCTTCAACTTTAAATGCTTTGAACATTTCAAAAGCATCCGACTTATGTCTCATGAGATACATATAGCCAAATCTTGAGTGATCACCCGTGAAAGTGATGAAGTACTCATATCCACCTCCGGCTTGATTGCTCATAGGTCCACACACATCAGTGTGTATAAATCCTAAACATTCGATGGCTCATGTGCCTTTGGTCGTAAACGACATTTTGTTCATTTTACCTTCCAAACAAGATTCATAAGTTGGTAGATCATCAACCTTTAAGTCACTTAGAGGTCCATCACTAACCAATCTTTTAATCCTATTTAAATTAATATGACCTAGGTACAAATGCCATAGGTAGGTTGCATCTTTTGATAATTTTACGCTTTTACGATTAGGTTTTGTTGATTTCGTGTCTAACAAATGAGAGATATTTCCATGCAAATAGAATAAATCGTTTTTCAATGTACCTTTGCAAATAATTTTGTTTTTCTTACTAATAATAAAACCTTTTATTAAAAGTAACCGAATATCCAAATTTATTTAGACAAGAGACCGAAATTCAGTTCCTCTTGAATTGTGGTACATAATAAACGTTTATTAATTCTAAATGCCTATAAGAATATAAATTGATTCTAATATCTCCCACTACACTAGTAGACACCAACACTCCATTGCTTAAATGCAAGTTGATTTCATTCTTATTCAGTCTATTCCTTTGACCCATTTCACCACAAAGGAAACACTTCCCTTTGATCTTGGTTACTTTCTTGGTCTCCATCTAAGAAGGCTCATGTTGGTTTTTCTTCTGTTGTCTCTTA
Source organism: Dipteronia dyeriana (assembly GCA_032871835.1). Taxonomy (NCBI): domain Eukaryota; kingdom Viridiplantae; phylum Streptophyta; class Magnoliopsida; order Sapindales; family Sapindaceae; genus Dipteronia; species Dipteronia dyeriana. The sequence goes on from CM065297.1 coordinate 54,425,524, forward strand.
ACCTTCCTACGGCTCTTAACAGAAGCAACTTTACTAACCGTATGAATCTCTTAACCCTTACCTTTCACAAGGAATTTCTTGATGCTTTGATCATCTTGGATCAGGCTTTCCAAGATGTTTTCTTTATTGTTCAAGGTGTAGTCCAACCTGAACTGATCAAAGGAATTTGATAGTGAGTTGACAATCATGTCAATTTTCACTCAACACAATTCAGTTCAGCATTGTTGAGATGTGCAATGACTTTCATCATGTGATCTTTCACACATTGTCCAGGTTTCATCCTAAGAATCATAAAAGAAGTTATTGCCTTTCTCTTAGTCATTCTAGACCTCATAACAAACATCTCCTCTAAAGACATCATTATAGCGGCAACAATCTCCATTCCTTCATGTTGCTGTTGCAACACGTTGGAGATGGTGGCCATAATGTAACGTACATTTAGCCATCTCTTGAAGACTTCCACTACTGATACTCATCTCTTTACTCTTGAGTAGATTCATTAGTTTGGTGGTTAAGGAATAGACATAATGAATTTATGTTTTTCAGCTTGCAATAACTACCCAATTTTCCTTTTCCATGTGACATAATTATCATCAATTAAAGTATTATATTTTAGGATATTGATTAAGGATGGGGTCATGATTTACTTATATTAAAAAAAATTATGTAAGTAAATAATCATGATATAGCACTTTTGAATATTTATCTTGAATTATAAATAAAATAATTCAATCATAAAATTCAACAGTGATCCAACACCCATAAATGTCACTCCTCCTTTGAGAGTTCACACCATTTCCTAGTTAGACTAGGTCCCACCTAATTGTTAACATAACAACCAACGTTTTCAATTTTACCCTTGCAATTTTATTAACAAGAACTCTTGGGAGGATATTAATAAAATTACATTGAGTGTGTTACCAAGTTATCGACCTTCAGTATAATACCTCACGAATATCCCTCCTTTGGGGAGTAGATATCGTTTGGGCTAATTGTCTAGTCTATCCTTGTGAGGAAGTATCTTGCTAAATTCCATTCATGAATACCTCTTGGGAGGTTATTACACGAAGCATAAAGCTCAACTAAAATTGGAGGTTGTAGGTGTTCCAAAAACACCTTCTCCCATACCATTATTTAAGGTGTGTGATCGAATTCCAAAGAATGATTTACCAAGTTATCTAGATGCCAATTTAGATACTTAAACCATTTAATGCATGTTCAAACCAAAAGAGATATATGAGTGGCACTCCTATTCTATATGACATGTTATCAAACAACTACAAACATTGCAATATTTACAACACATATAAATAACTTCAATTTTGGTCTATCCTATAAAAGCAAGTAAATTACATGTTTTTGAATACAAAAAACTCCTTTCTTGGTGAACAAGTCTTCACGTGACCTTCAACGTCCGGACTCTCTCAGCTGCCTCGCATGGGCGTGCGCACCCTTGGCCCTTATCCATGGGCGTGAGCATACAACAAACCCATAAAGGGCTGCCATGCGCATGTAGGAAAAAAAACACGCGTAACGGAAGCGTGAGAAAATTAATAAAATAAGGGTTTGAGTATAAATAAAAAAATTTCCCTTTTAAATAACTAGAACCTTAACCCTAGATTAGTTGATGTATATAAAAGTGTCGTAACTTTTTCTAATGACGATTGAACAAGCGCCGAATTGATTCCGTAAGATCTTCCAAACCGACCACGAACTTGAATCACCTAGGAGTGTGGGCTCCATTTCTTCAAATTTTATAACTGAGGATGAAAACAAACAAAATCTATTTATTTGTTAGTTACAAATATCCTCCAAGAGAAAAATCAGGAATGTCCGGCCACTTTTGAATTATCAGTCAATTTGATTGAAACTCGCGTGAACCTTGTTGCAATGTTGTACATCAAACCCTTTTGATGTATAAGATATTATTGTACTATCGAAAACAAAAACGTTATCTTTCTTTTCTCCTTGGCCGAATTCCACACCCTATAACTTAGAGTGGATTGAATTTTGTCTAGAGTAAAATACTAAATTTTTCTCTCTCAAAATTCTCTCCTGCCAAGAAAAATTCTCTCCTAGAAAACACTTAGGTTGGGTGAAATTTTCACTCTAAAAATCTTAGGGCTGGCCGAAATTCACAAGGGTATGTATATAGGATCACAAATCCTTTCCTAAGAAGGATTTACTTGGTTGGCAAGAATCCTTTCCTTAGGTGGATTTATTTTGGTAGTTAAGAATCCTTATATAAAAAGAATTCTATCCTTTTGTATATATACATGGGCTGGCCGAATTTCATAGGATATAGATTAGGATCACAAATCCTTTCCTAAGAAGGATTTACTTGGTAGTTAAGAATCCTTTCCTTAGGTAGATTTACTTGGTGGTTAAGAATCCTTTTTAAAAAGGAATTCTATCCTCAACCAAGACACCTAATACAACTCAATAGTATATTTGTAACCATATTAAAGATTTTCTAATTTGATTAAATAAATAATTCCTTTTATTTATCTACTTATCAAATATAGTCTTTAATATTAATTATACTACCAACAATAGTATAATTTTAGGAGACCAACTCGTACTAGGAAAAAGATTTTCACTTTTAATAAAATAATTAATTAATCAACAAATTAATTAATTTTAACTTAATTAAATAATAAAATAAAATAAAAAATATAATTAAGATATTCTTAATTAGCCTTGCCACCCAACACAAGTATATGGGCCATATATTATTTTTCTTACTTTATTAAATCCATTGGACCTTAATAAAAAGTTCACATGTGAACTAGACCTATTCTTACAAAAAGAAACAAGTTTTCATGCCTTAATACAATTCTAGATGGACCCCTAAATTGGTTCGGTAGAATATATCAAGTGATCCATGCAAGTTCGTGTGGATTAGGGATCTTAGCGGGCTATCAAAATTTAAGCTCCAATAGACACAACCCAATTACAATAAACAAATGATTCACTTAGGTCCGATCTATTTAATTTTAGTTCATTCCACTAAAGAACTAAAATTAAACTCTTAAATAAAGATAGAATAAGTTGATGTTACTCATTCGTACCCTAGACAACCTTATTGGAGAAAGTGTATCATTGTAAAGAATACCAGTAATCACCAAGAGCTCATAGATAGTCTATAGCTCTCTAAGTTACCATATTTACTCATATGACCGCATTTTGAACTTGGATATTTTGACTTGTTCATAAGCCATGTTTCAATAGACACTATTGAAAACTTAACGTTAAGATTTAATATCCAATACCTCAAAACATACATATGATGATATTCTACTCTCATTTAATAAATGGAGCCATGATGTCCATATCTATAAATGAAGTCCTCTAGCGATTAACAAATGAATACCAGCAAACTATCGAGGATAGACAATGCTATATAATCGTATTCATTGATAGCTCAAATGATAACACTTGCAACCATAAGTCCATCATTTATCTCAGGATTGAGATAGACTCTCCGATTGTCTTCAAATGAAAAACTTTTATTTATTGACAATTCTAGATAAAGTATTTCATTGTGATCCAATTCAATGCAACTAGTTCACTAGATTCATTTGCCCACACTTTGATGATTTTAGACTCATCATAACACATTTGATCTCACTTAAATGCTAGCAAAAGAATCTACAACTTTAACCAGATAAAGGTGCCCAACCTTTATCTTAAGTTGTGAATAATATTCAAGACTGTTAGGTTTTAGTTTGTGTTGGCATTAATTCCATATCAAAATGATGTTTACGTTGTAATGACTTAGTTGTTTAGGTTCATGATGATTCAAGCTTCATGGAAGAAGAAACAACAAGTCAAAGCAAGTTCTAAGTATTCAAAGAGAAAGGATGCAATTTGGTTCTACAAAGATATACTAAGACCTTATCTTTCTCTTACAGGGCTTAGGCACACACACACATATCATACATTTGTGTCCCTGCATCGTTGTGCACCATTATAGGCACACACATACAATTCATTCATATGTGTCCCTGCATAATTGTGCACCGTGTATAACACATTCACACACTTGAAGATGAATGCTCATGCATTGGTTTGGAATAACATGTTTTGGAATATGCATGATTGGAAACTATCTCTATGTAGTTTGCATTCTAGTGTGAATTGTGTTTGTGTGCGTATATGTTTGTATAACATGGATATTGAACTTGGATTTAGTCTTAAATAATTCTTGATTGAGTTCCGGTCATTTAAGTTGCTCATACTATTGATTTCAAGTTCTAAGTCAAAAGATACTACAATTTCAACTCATGTTTCATACATTGTCTTCGTCTTCGTATATAGAGTCGAATTATTATTTTCTAGGTTGAGTATCTTATATGTCCATGTCCTTGTGAGATTTATGTTTTGTAATCTGTAAACGGATTCAAATTCTGAGTTTGGAGGCCGGAGAACGGTCGATGAATGCGAAGGAAGCGCGAGGGATTGCACCATGGCCAAAAGGCCATGAAGGTGTGCAAGCCCGAGATGGCGCGTGGCCATCTCGGCAGCACAACCTTGCTGCCCTGAGATGCCCACGTGCCATCTCGGGGCAGCACTTCAAAAGGAGGGCAAAAATGTCTTTTCAGATTTCATCTTTCTCACTTCTTTATAATCTTTCTCCCTCTCACATTTTATTCCAATAAGAAATTCAAATCAAGTGTGCAGAATTATTCTCTCTAAATTTTCTCACCTTCCAAACACCATAACTTCTTCATTTGAACTACGATTTGAGTTGATAGTGTTCATCTATTCATCCTCTATCTTTTCTCTGAAGGTTTGAGTTTATTTTTCTGCTGTTTTTGGTGTCTAATCATACAAAATTAGGACTGCACCTAGATCAACTAATGTATTAATTTTCTCTCTAAGTTTTCTTTTAAAACTTGGTCAATTGCCTTGGGTTTTCTTATTCTACATATATTTGTATACTGTGAGTGTTTTGATTTGCATTTTGAACACTTTCAAAGCTAGATTGAATTTCAATTGAAATCATACATGTTGAGTTAGGTTTTGATTTTGCCTATTTAATCACTTGTGTGGGATTGTATTGTGCTAGCTTTGATTCTAGGACTATTTTATGATCTTTGATTGATTGATTTTGAGAAAAATAGTTCCTCACATGTATTAGGCTCTCTTGGCCAAAATTCTCACATAATACATGTGCTTATGTTCTTTTGAGTTATTCATGTGATTTGTTGAATCTATGATTAGGAATATGCTCTAGAACTTATGCTTAGATCTATTTGACATTGTCATATGATTTTAGCATGTTTTAGGTTTTTGTGATTTAGACTTGATCATGTGATTTGTTGATCATATCTTGTGATTCAAGTTTAGATATATGCATGAATCTAGTTTGTGATTAACGTTGATCATATCTTACATAATCTAGATTGACTACTCATGCATGATTAACTAGACTATATGTGATTTGTGCATTCATGCTTATGTCTAGTATTTTCCATAGGATGTGTTGATCATAGCATTCTATGTTGCGTGCTTGTTTGCGTTTTGCATTTTAATATCACCTAGATGCCTTGTGAGAAGGAAGTCTTGACAATAGGTGTGAGACCTATGATGTTGAGCAAGAAGTCTTGGCAAGAGATGTGAAGCCTCGGATTGTCGAGCAAGGAAGTCTTGGCTAGAGGTGTGAAGCCTTGGATAGTCGAGCAAGATGTCTTGCCTAGAGTTGGGAGAACTCAGATAGGTGAGCAAGGAAGTCTTGACTAGAGTCGGGAAGACTCAGATAGTTGAGCAAGAAGTCTTGCCTTGGGTTGTGAAGATCCAGATAAGGTGAGCAAGGAAGTCTTGACAAGAGGTGTGAAGCCTCAGATTGTTGAGCATAGGCCGACAATTTCTAGATTAGGATAGGATGGTAGTTTATAGGTGAACAGGTCACTTGAGAGATTGTACTTGTCTTATCTACTAGTTGATTTTGTTTGCCAGTGGCTGCTAGCCCGTGGATGTTTCCTCTTCGGAAGTTTACCACGTTATATCTTGTGTCAACATTTCTCTATCCCTGTCTCTCTAATATTTGTATTGTGGATAGAACTCTCTATATATGTTAACTTCCTTTCTATAGAATAAATTGTGTATGTGTTACAATTACTTGTTTGTATCACACTTTACTTGTGGTTATATATTGATTAATTGTCTTCAATTAATATATATATTGTGATACAAGCAATCTAGAGGGACAAACTTTTGTATGTTTCTAAGGGAGTCGAAAAAGGTTTCTAACCTATTCACCCCCCTCTAGGTTAGCCTTGAGCATTTAACCTTGATTGTATTTTCAATTGGTATCAAAGCAGGACAATAGATTGCACTTAGTGTGAGTCCGGGGTGATACTTTCACAATTTTTGTAAGGCATTTGAAGTCATGGGTTTACAAGATGATGTAATGCCTCAAATACTAGGTCACCATTACTTCGTGGCACTAACTATAGGTATTGGAAGTTGAGGATGAAAGCCTACATCTGCTCTATTGATGAAAGGGCTTGTATGGTAGTGGAAGAAGGTTATAGTCCTCCTACCAAGGTTTTAGAGGATGGAACCATGATACTCAAGCCAAGGAGTGAATGGACAACAAATGAGTTTGAGGTTGCTAAATGGCATCATCGTGCTATGAATGCCATCTTTGGAGGAGTTGATGGGCATCAATTCTCTTACATTTAAAATCTTGAATCCGTAAAGGAAGCTTGGGATACTCTCCAAGTTACTAATGAAGGAACCTTAGCGGTGAAGAAATCGAGGCTTCAAATGTTGGCATCATAATTTGAAGGTTTAAGTATGGGTGAGGAAGAAAAGTTTGAAGACTTCAAATTCCGGCTTCTTAACATAGCTAACCAATGTCAAGCACTTGGAGTACCTATCTCAAAAGAGCATTTAAATTGGAAAATCCTTAGGTCTCTTCCTAAGAGAGTCAAATCAAAGGTGACAGCCATTGAGGAAAGCAAGGATATGGATAGTATGAACATCGATGAGTTGCTTGGGTCTCTCCAAACTTATGAGATATGCTTGAAGCTAAAGATCAAGAGTAAGGGAATTGCTCTCAATGCTATTGAAGAGGAGAGTGATGATGAAAAAGAAGAAATGGCACTCTTGGTTAGAAGGTTCAAGAAGTTTCTAAAGAAGAATGCCAAACCTAAAGGCAAGTCTTCTAAGGAAAAAGGAGTCAAGAGAACATCATCTCCAAGGATTGTGAAGAATAGTCAAGCCATGAACAAAAAGGAGGTTCAATGCTATAATTGTCAATCTTTTGGTCACTTTGCTAGTGAGTGTACCAAGAAGCCATCTATGAAAGACAAGAAAGGCAAAGTGTTGGCGGCTACTTGGAGTGATGATAATTCTAGTGATAATGAGAGCTCTAGTAGTGAGTCTTCAAGTGATGAAGAGTTGGTGAGCAACCTTCTATCTCTAACGGCTTCTCATTCTCCACTAGATGTTAGTAGTACAATATCTTTGAACAAGGACCTTGATGTAAATCATGATGGAAGCTCTAGTTCTATTCCTACTAATCTTGAGTTGTTGAAAAAGATAGAAAAGCTTGAAGAAGCTAGAGACAATGCTCAAAGAGAAATAGTTGTGAAGGATGATTTGATCAAGAAGCAACTAGATGAGTTTATGGTTGTTACTCGTAGACTTCTTGGTGAAAAAGGTGATATTATGAAGAAATTTAGAGAACTTGAAATGATTAACCTTGAGAAGGATAATGTGATATCTTCTTTGAGGAAGAGAGAACAAGAATTGGTGGAAGAGATAGATACGGCTAAGGAGGCTATCAAGGATTTAGAGAATGATTCGGTTAGTGTGTCTAGTGTTAGGAATCTTGTTAACTCTCATAGTGGTGAAGACAACTTGGTAGTTGAAGAGAATCTCATGGAAGCAGCACTTCCTACACACTTTGATGAATTCGTGATAGATAAGAAACCACACAAGAAGAGAAGATCAAAAGCCAAGAGGAAGTTGGCAAACAAGGTATCTTTGCAAACTCATAGTGAAGCTAGTTCAACTCCAAAAGGTACAATCTCATCTTTTATTCTAATTTTCCATTATTGCAAAACAATAGGTCACATTAAGCCTAGGTGTTATAAATATATTGAAAAATGCAAATTAGGAAATGAATCTAGGGATAAAGAGATTAAATTTCAACTTGAACATGCTAAAGCCTTGAAAGTTGAGAAACATGATAATTTTGCTAAGCATGAGAAAAAGTTGTGGAGTAGAAAGAATTCTAATCTTGTTCAACTTGACAAAGCTTGTGTTGAAAATGTTAAGGAAGAGTGTGTTAATGATATTCTTGTTAAGACATTGAAGGACTTTACTCTAGATTTAACATTATTGTCAAGGATGATATTGGAAATGTTTGTGTAGGTACACCCAAGAACAAGTGGTTCAAGAGTGAGTGCTCTTATCACTAAAATAAGAAGAACATGTGAGACAGGTTTGAGGCTATATATCAATTGTGTTGAGAATTCTTGCTTGCTAGCTTTGAATACTCCATGTATTGATATGAACTTTGTTATCTCACATCATGATTGTTTTGATGGTCAAAATTTGTTGATTAACTTTGAAGAAGTTCTTTTTGTACCTGATCACATATGGAAACGTTTCAATGAACTCCACCCACTTGGCATGCCGCTTATTTAGCTTGTGTTACCCCTTTATATGCTTCAAGGACTCATGATCCGTGTGAATCACAAATTCTCTTGGCCAAAGGTAGTGTTGCCAAGTTTCCAATGCTCTAATCAAAGCGTACATCTCCTTGTCATAGGTAGGATAATTCAAGGCTGCTCCACTTATCTTCTCACTAAAATATGCAATGGGACGACCTTCTTGCATTAGAACAGCTCCAATACCTATTCCTGAAGCATCACACTCAATCTCAAAAGTTTTAGCAAAGTCAGGCAAAGCAAGGAAAGGTGCATTAGTTAATTTTTCCTTAATCAAGTTAAATGCCTTTTCTTGTTCATTACCCCACTTAAAACCCACATTCTTTTTGATAACTTCGGTTAAATGTGCAGCTACACTACTAAAATCTTTCACAAACCTCCTATAAAAACTAGCCAACCCATGAAAACTTCTCACTTGTCCCACATTGGTAGGTTTCGGCCACTCCTTAATTGCCTTAACCTTTTCTTCATCAACCCCAATTCCCTTAGCACTAACAACAAAGCCTAGAAATACAAGTTTATCGGTGCAAAAGGTGCACTTTTTAAGATTAGCAAACAACTTTTCTGTTCTTAAAACTCCTAAAACAAGTTTTAAATGTTCAACATGCTCATCCAAGTTTTTGCTATAAATCAGAATGTCATCAAAATAAACAACCACAAACTTTCCAATAAAAGCACGCAAAACATGGTTCATTAATCTCATGAAAGTACTTGGTGCATTAGTTAATCCAAAAGGCATAACTAACCACTCATATAATCCATATTTTGTTTTGAAAGCAGTTTTCAACTCATCACCTTCCTTCATCCTAATTTGATGATATCCACTTTTAAGATCAATTTTAGTAAAAACAATAGAACCATGTAATTCATCAAGCATATCATCTAATCTAGGAATAGGATGTCGATACTTTACAGTGATATTGTTGATGGCACGACAATCAATGCACATCCTCCATGTTCCATCCTTTTTTGGCACAACCAATACGGGAACCGCACAAGGACTCATGCTCTCACGTACATACCCCTTTTCCATGAGCTCACTAACCTGCCTTTGAAGTTCCTTTGTCTCCTCAGGATTACTTCTATATGCTGGTCTATTTGGGATGGGTGCTCCGGGTACAAAGTCAATTTGGTGCTCAATCCCCCTTATTGGTGGTAAACCAATAGGCATCTCTTCGGGAAACACTTCATCAAAGTCCTGCAATAGAGAAACAACAACACTAGGCAAGGAAGGGTTAAGTTCATTAGTACTAAAGCAAGCCTCTTTGTACAAAAGTACAACCATTGGCTGATTTAAAAATAGAGCCTTTTTGACCTCACTCTCCCTTGCATAAAAACTTACTTGTTTTCTCTCTCTTTTTTTCTCAACAACCACTTTTTCTTTTTCATCTTTTTTTTCTTTTTTTGCTATTTCAGAATCTTTTTCTTTTCTCTCTCTTTCTTTTGAACTCTCACTCTCACTCTTTTTTTTTTACATCTCTCTCTTTTCTTAACCTTACTTGATCTTCATACACTTGTTTTGGGGTTAAAGGTACAAGAGTGATTGATTTTTTATTGAGTACAAAGGAGTATCTATTGGTATACCCATCATGGGTCACAAGCCTATCGAACTGCCATGGTCTCCCCAAAAGGATATGGCCCGCATTCATTGGTACCACATCACAAAGGACTTCATCTTTGTACTTTCCAATTGAAAACGTCACCAACACTTGTTTAGTCACCTTGATTTCCCCACTATCATTTAACCATTGTAGCTTATATGGTTTTGGATGCCTCAAAGTGGCTAAATTCAATTTCTCCACAAAATTAGTGCTAGCCACATTAGTACAACTCCCCCCATCAATGATCATGCTACATACCTTATCATTAACATGGCAGCAGGTATGAAAAATGTTGTCACGTTGTACCTCAACATCTTCCTTGGCTTGAGCACTAAGAGCTCTTCTCACCACCAAAAGGTCTCCATCCACCGGATATTCAATATCACTTGCATCCTCCAAAGGTGGCATGGACTCATCATCAGATTCACCTTCAGATTCGATCTCACCATCATCCTTCAAAACCATTACTCTCTTGTTTGGGCATTGAGATGCAATATGACCTGCTCCCAGACATTTAAAGCACTTAATGTCACGATTTCTAGAAGGTTGAGAATCTGATGTACCTTGTTTTAATGTGCCTCCGACTTTATGATCTCTGGAAGGTTCGGCCTTGGCCTTGAAACTAGGTTGGTCATCCCTCTTGCTCCAATTTCGGTTTCCATGATGATGAAGAACCCGAATTTTGCCCAACCCGTGTGGAACTCTTTCTCTTCAACTGTTGTTCCACCTTAATTGCCATGTGAACCATGTCACTCAATTCAACATAATGTTGCAACTCAACCACATTTGCTATGTCTCGGTTTAGTCCACTTAAAAACCTAGCCATAGTAGCCTCTCGATCTTCCTCTACATCAGCTCGAATCATGGCTATCTCTATCACCTTGTAGTAATCTTCAACACACTTAGACCCTTGAGTAAGAGTTTGTAATTTTTGAAACAAACCCCTATAATAGTGATTCGGAATGAAACGCTTCCTCATGACAGCTTTCATCTCCTCCCAAGTCTCAATAGGTCTTTCTCCATTTCGTCTTCTACTCACAATCAATTGATCCCACCAAACAATAGCATAATCAGTAAATTCTATGGCAACCAACTTTACCTTCTTTAATTCAAAATAGTCATGGCAGTCAAATACCAATTCTATTCTTTTCTCGCACTCTAAATAAGCTTCGGGATCAGTTTTACCTTGGAACGTTGGGATTTTCACCTTTATACTACCCAAATTATTATCAGCCCTCTCTCCATACCTATCTCCTCTATACCCATACCTATCTTCTCTATTCCCATACCTAACTCCTCTACCTCCCATTTCGTGCCTCAATCTACCTGTACCCACATTGGACATGAGATCACCCTCCTCTAGGTCATTCCCATAATCATCTTCATAATCGTCTCTAGGTGGGTTTCTTTCTCTTCGTTCCACATTAGGAACCCTAATTGGTTGCACCCTTTGTGAACTAGACTCCACCTTATCTATCCTATCATGCACCTCACCAATCTTAATCTCCATCCGCTCCATGTTTTTTTGTATGGCTTTATAGAAAAAATTAAGATCTATCGTTTCTGGTGCATCATCAGATAAGTCTCTACTTTTATCACGTGACATATTTGAAACCTGCAAAGCAAAAGAAATTAGTAAGCCTCACAAACACTCCCTCACGTGTTTACTCTCAAAGATGGTGGCACTCACACTCGTGTTTTCACTCAATTCTTTGGCTTTTACCCTTTGATGAGCTCACACACTCTTGCCTTTTTCCACTCTTTGTTAACTCTTTCAGTTCTTCCTTTTTTTTTTGACTTATACGGACACTCACAAGAAGTGCAAGAAAAAATAGAAGTAACTGAGCAAAAGGACAAGAATAATGAAGACAAAATTCTTTAGCTATTAATTTTTTTTTTTTAATATCAATGCACGAAATCAAGATAATGAATAGAAATAGTTGATATAGGTTCAACTACACGACCCAAAAAAAATTTGTTTTTTTTTTTTTTTTACCGACCTTGATCAAGTGGACACAAGCAAGCTTTTGGTACTTCCATTTTTTTTTTTTTTTTTTTCGGTACCTGATTTGATCAAACGTTTTTTTTTTGTTGTTGTTGTTTTTGAAACAAATGAATACAGAGAAGAGAAAGAACAAGGATAGATTAAACCTGATTTAGAAGCCTAAGCTCTGATACCAACTGATATGAACCTCAACAAGAGCAGTGAGACCCGGAACCAATATATGGTAACGAAGGATCGTTTTCTAACCAAGTTTATAAACAAGAACATTATTGGACCGCGGCCCGTTACCTATATAGAGGTAAGAACCAACGGTATCAAGAAGTTGAAGACGCCACACTAAAGAACAAGAAGAAGATGTGAGTGATAAGTCAAGTTTTCAGAACCAAAAAGAGATGAACTCTCACAATTTTTATTCAATTCAAGTCTGTTCTCCAACTACATCAATTGGTCCCTTTTATACTAAAAATATCTAAGACCTAAAAGGGAATAAATATTAGGCAATTAATGCCTTACAATTATGAAAATAAATGCAAACAAATTTAGGAAATAAATAAATACTAAACTAGCAACTATTGAATTGCTTCCTAATTGGAAAGCTAAATCTGGAAACAAATCAGCCCCTTAATTTGGGAAACAAATCAACCATTATTCTTTGGAAATTAAAAGGGAATAAATCAGCCAAAGTTGACTCTTCTCCTAGCTTGTGCCACACACCCAAGTCTTCCTTCTTCGGCCCAATCAATTGCCTTAATGACATTAATTATGCCTTGGTCTTCATGTGGGCTTATCTTGGACTTCAACAATTCAAAATCAGCCCAAGTGTCTTGAATTAGGCCATTTAGTGCTTCTTTGAATCTCTTAGCTCTTGCCCTTGTGATTGGCCCAACCGGAACATGCAATGGATCATTTGATGCAGCTGCCTTGTTCTCATCATTGGTAACATTCGGATGTTTCGTGGCCATTTTCTTGGTGGAATCGACGGTACTTTGTAGTATCTCTTCTGGCAAAATTTGATTGCCTCGGGGTTTTTTATATAATTTTTTGTCTTCTATTATATATAGGATTTCCTCCTACTTCTTGGCTAATGGGATATAGTTGGTGTATGGGCGCCTCGGATTTCTCTCTGCTCTATCATAATCTTTTCCCCCGTCTTTTCCTTTTCCTCCGTTGCCCTTGGGTTCATTTTTACCATTGTCTTTTAAACCACCTTCTTGGCTCTTTTGACTGCTGATGGGGCGACCCCATGTATGAACTCTCCCAGTCAGCAATTTTTTCTTCTTCTACCATGGTTTGTCCCCCGACATAATCTACCATGCTTGCATATGTGGTCGGTCCCCGCTGCCTTAGGTTCAAAGTTAGGTGACTGTGTTGCATGTTTTTTATGAATGCGGATACCACTACATCATTATTGGGATCCTGAACTTTCGATACCTTCTGTGAGAATCTGGTTAAGTAATCTTTTATTTTTTCATCTTTTCTTTGCTTCAAGGTAGAAAGAGTTGACACAGACTTCCTCCGCTGGATATTTGTCATAAATTGTTCGGTGAATGGTCGTGTCAATCCTTTGAAATTCCTGCTCGACCTTGAAGTTAGTTCTCCAAACCACCTAGATTCTTGATCTCCCAATGTCTAAGGGAACATACGACACATGAGGGCATCATCATAATCATACTGAGCCATGACGCTCTGGTATCTTCTAATATGTTCTTATGGAATGGTATTGACTTTTAATTGCTTCACATGCGGCATCTGGAATTTAGTTGAAAAATGAGCTTGCCTTAAGGTATCAGTAAACAGACTCCCAAAATTCTCGACTAGAGGGTTTTCTTGACTTTGCATTTTGTCTATGGCTTCTATCCTTCTAAGAAGAACTTCGAGCTTTCCTTCGGTTTCACCATGCCTATCTAACCTTTGGTGGATTGTGAGGCCGTCCCTTTACCTTTGGCGGCACGTTCGTCTTCACTTAGAACCGATCAAGGCTTCTTTCCCCATCCATCATACCTATCTTCTTCCTCATAGTATTATCCTGCATCGTCATACCTCGCGGTATCATCAAGTGAGCTAAACCCCTCACATTCATTCGCTCTTCTATCCTGATGGGGTCTGTTTCTTTTATGTGAATGATCTCTTTTGTCCTGCTTTTTCACTTTATCTCTTCTGAATTTTTAGGGCACGCTTGTAGCAGTTGCCACTATCTCAATGTGCACCTTGGGTCCTTGAGTTGCTATGCATATAGAGAGCTGGTATGGTGAACGTAGATTTACAGTTGCAGTTATGCTAATTCCCTATCAAGCAGTGTCATCAATGACTCTCCGTAAGGATCCCTGAACTTGTCTAAGCACATCTGTAGATATTTCTGCAGTCAAGCCCGTGGTTATGATGGCGTCATATTTGTTTGTTACTGGAGTTCTTGGAGGTGGATCTATTCTTGGTGCATTGGCATCCACGACGTTTGCCTCCTACGAACCACCAACATTGTGTGGGGACAAATCTCTGTCAGTGCTGGAAACCATGATTTTGCCTTATATGACTAAATCCCTAGCTAATCAAAATATCGGATGTTCAGACCCTCCTTCTAGCGCCAGTTATTGATGGTGATTTTTGGATCGATCACATGTCGAACAGAGTATATATGAGATCACACAATTGCCAATTATGAACGATCAAAGAATTAAAGAGAAACAAAGATTTTACATGGTAAAACCCCAAGATGGGGAAACATCCACGGTTGCCGAAAATCGGCGAAGAAAGAATTTTAATATGAACAATAGATTACACGCTCAATCTCTTAAGTTCTCTCTCTTTATTATTCTTAACCCTTTTATGGGTGCTATTAGGGTCTATTTATACATGTATAATTTGTGTTATACAAGTAAGTGGAATTGACATATTTAAGTAGTTTTATTCTTCTTTCCTGTTCCTGTTAGGTTTTAGTTTGTGTTTGCATGAATTCCATATCAAAATGATGTTTACTTGTATTGATTTAGTTGTTTAGGTTCACGATGATTCAAGCTTCAAGGAAGAAAAAACAACAAGTCAAACCAAGTTCTAAGTCTTCAAAGAGAAAGGATGCAATTTGTTTCTACAAAGGTATACTAAGACCTTATCTTTCTCTTACAAGGATTAGGCACATACACAATATCATACATTTGTGTCCCTGCATCATTGTGCACCGTGTATAACACATTCAAACACTTTAAGATGAATGCTTATGCATTGGTTTGGAAATAACATGTTTTGGAATATGCATGATTGGAAACTATCTCTATGTAGTTTGCATTCTAGTGTGAATTGTGTTTGTGTGTGTATATATTTGTATAACATGGATATTAAACTTGGATTTAGTGTTAAATCATTCTTGATTGAGTTCCGGTCATTTCGGTTACTCATACTATTGATTTCAAGTTCAAAGTCAAAAGATACTACACTTTCAACTAATGTTTCATACATTGTCTTTGTCTTCGTATATCGAGTCAAATTATTATATTCTGGGTTGAGTATCTTATATGTCCATGTCCATGTTAGAGTTATGGTTTGAAATCCATAAACGGATTCAAATTTCGAGTTTGGAGGCTGGAGAACGGTTGAAGAACGCGAGGGGAATGCACCATGGCCAAAAGGCCATGGAGGTGTGCATGCCCAAGATGGTGCGTGGCCATCTCGGCTGCACTACCTTGCTGCCCCGAGATGCCCACATGCCATCTCAGGGAGCACTTCCAAAGGAGGGAAAAATTGTCTTTTCATCTTTCTTCTTTCCCACTCCTTTATAAACTCTCTCCCTCTCACATTTCATTCTAAGAAGAAATTCAAATCAAGTGTGCAGAATTTTCTCTCTAAAATTTTTTCACATTCCAAACACCATAACTTGTTCATTTGAACTCCGATTTGAGTGATTCAAAGTTGAAAGTGTTCATCTATTCATCCTCCATATTTTCTCTGAAGGTTTGAGTTAATATTTCGGCTGGTTTTGGTGTCTAATCACACAAAAACGGGACTGCACCAAGATCAACTAAGGTATTGATTTTCTCTCTAAGTTTTCTTTTAAAACTTGGTCAATTGCCTTGGGTTTTCTTCTTCTACATATATTTGTATATTGTGAGTGTTTTGATTAGTGTTTTGAACACTTTCAAAGCTAGATTGAATTTCAATTGAAATCATTCATGTTGAGTCAGGTTTTGATTTTGCCTATGTTATCACATGTTTGGGATTGTATTGTGCTAGCTTTGATTGATTGATTTTGTGAAAAATAGTTCATCACATGTATTAGGCTCTCTTAGCCGAAATTCTCACATAATACATGTGCTTATGTTCTTTTGAGCAATTCATATGATTTGTTGAATCTGTGATTAGGAATATGCTCTAGAACTTATGCTTAGATCTATTTGACATTGTCATATGATTTTAGCATGTTTTAGGTTTTTGTGATTTAAACTTGATCATGTGATTTGTTGATCATATCTTGTGATTCAAGTTTAGATATATGCATGAATCTAGTTTGTGATTAACGTTGATCATATCATACATAATCTAGATTGACTACTCATACATGATTAACTAGACTATATGTGATTTGTGCATTCATGCTTATGTCTAGTATTTTCCATAGGATGTGTTGATCATAGCATTCTATGTTGCGTGCTTGTTTGCGTTTTGCATTCAAGATCACCTAGATGCCTTGTGAGAAGGAAGTCTTGACAATAGGTGTGAGACCTATGATGTTGAGCAAGAAGTCTTGGCAAGAGATGTGAAGCCTCGGATTGTCGAGAAAGGAAGTCTTGGCTAGAGGTGTGAAGCCTTGGATAGTCGAGCAAGATGTCTTACCTAGAGTTGGGAGAACTCAGATAGGTGAGCAAGGAAGTCTTGACTAGAGTCGGGAAGACTCAGATAGTTGAGCAAGAAGTCTTGCCTTGGGTTGTGAAGATCCAGATAAGGTGAGCAAGGAAGTCTTGACAAGAGGTGTGAAGCCTCGGATTGTTGAGCACAGGCCGACAACTTCTAGATTAGGATAGGATGGTAGTTTATAGGTGAAGAGGTCACTTGAGAGATTGTACTTGTCTTATCTACTAGTTGATTTTGTTTGCCAGTGGCTGCTAGCCCGTGGATGTTTCCTCTTCGGAGGTTTACCACGTTATATCTTGTGTCAACTTTTCTCTATCCCTGTCTCTCTAATATTTGTATTGTGGATAGAACTCTCTATGTATGTTGACTTCCTCTTTTTAATATAGAATGTGTATGTGTTACAATTACTTGTCTGTATCACAATTTACTTGTGTTTATATATTGATTAATTATCATTAATTAATATATATATATATATATATATATATATATATATATATTGTGATACAAGCAATCTAGAGGGACAAACTTTTGTTTGTTTCTAAGGGAGTCGAAAAATGTGCCTAACCTATTCACCCCCTCTAGGCTAGCCTTGATCATTTAACAATGATTGTATTTTTCAGTTTCATGTTCTTCACATATTGGACTTTTTGCCTAATTTAGGCTCTAGCATTGATAAGGAAATTTTCTTCCTTATCATTGTGTGCTTCAAGATACCTTATTAGAGTAAGACTCATTCTGCGAGCATATCCATGTGTCTATCTGGCAACCATCTAATCAATCCTGCCTTGTTCTCCCCGACCATTGACTCAATCCTGACCTGGGGCTTTGGTCCGACCTGAGGTTTTGTCCCGATCATCCTGATAATCTCGACCGGGTATCACGAGATCTTTTTTTGTTATTGTAGGTGGGTTCGGTGATGTTGTCTTTTGATGATGTGGTATCTCTAACTCCCTTGGTTTTTGGGCAGTTATGCTGACTCACCATTCTTTAGATTTTACCAATAACAATATATATATATATATATATATATATATATATATATATCAAGCGATGCTCCGAAGAGCTTACAAAGATGGCGAAGTAGTACAATGTATATGCTCCGGAGAGCTTACAATAGTAAGAGAAAGTTAGCCAATCTAGGTATATTTCTTGGAGAGGCAATACATGTCATTGAGACAATACAACAATGGTGATCTAAGGAGGACTCAGGCAAAATATGTAGACTTGCCTAGGGCTGGTCGATTTTTGAGATTAGAGATGAGAACTCCCATATCCAATATCATTACAAGTGTATTTATACATGGTGTAACTACCTTGGCATGGAAGTTCAGGATTCTTGAATTGTTCTCATTTCCTTATTGAACACGATTCTTCATTTAATGTTGTTGATCGGCTTGTAGCTAATATCTTGGAAAAGATGTGTTTGTTTCCTCTTTGAACTTTTCCTTGTTTCTCACTCCATTAATTTAGCCAATCAATTCGTAATTATATGAGGTAACAATTGAGTTGACATATTAATGGCGTTAATTAAGGAGTTGACTAATTTAATGTCGTTGATGATCTCCATTAATAGGGTTGACTACCTCCATCAATAAGGTTGACCTCATTAATAAGGTTGACTAGCTCAATTAATACGATTTGACCTCATTAATAGGGTTGACTATATCCATTAATACGGTTGACCACCATTAATGGTTGTTAACGGAGAATTTACTAGAGGTGAGAAATTTCAGTTAACACCCTCGAGACCACTACCACATAGGTGGTGGCCGGGGTTGGTACCTTAGGTCCCTAACCTTACAGAATAAAGATGGATTTATGAATATAAGTGCAATGAAGACGGGAATGTAATGGCTTTATTATCAACTGTGAGTATCGTACAAAATGACTCTTAAACACTCTTAATCTCTCTGGGATATAGTAGGGTGGAAACCTCGTACCTATCCAACAGTAGGTAATAACGTAGGCCATGTTCTAATCATAAAATTTAGGCCAAAAACTTTCTTCATTTGTTTACCCTCTGTCGCTCCCTTCACTCTTTTCATGTTGGGCATATTTATACACTGTCCCACTAGTTCAAACCAGTGAATCTCCCCCCACGATTTTATGAATCCATTCCCTCCTTATCCGACGGGATCTCTTATTTGAAAGCCATTGACCTTGTATTAGTAACGGTTTCGAGAACATCTTTAATGGAGATTAGTTTGTTTCCTTTTTCGACTCAATATCTTACCTTACATGTGCGTAGAGTTTTAATGTTCACAGATATGATCTTGTGTGTAGTCACGACATGATTCTTCATTGAGGCCTTTGAGTTAGTTATTTGTTGTTACGTAGAGGGAGGTAGACCCATGACTTAGTCCTAGTCCCAGAAGCTATGCCTAACCATTCCTGGTCCCTTAGAGCTTGAGACGGCCTTGTAGGCACTCATTGAGGGTAGCATGGATTAGGTGAGCTTCCTTTTTCTCGTCCAGATAGGTTCGAATCTTCCTTAAGAGAGGCGAAGCAATACTATAGTACAAGATGGGCACTTAATGGGTATCTCTCTATGCGTGGGGAGGACGGTTGGCTTCTGGAGAGGCTGTAAGATAGTTTCGATCTCGGGGAGCATTTATTTGGTAGAAGGAGCTCGATTTGTTTGTGTCGAGCTTCACCTTAAATGTTTGCTGAGCTCGGGGACCTTTCCTTACTTTTACGGGGTGGTTTCGAAGCCAGACCCCAGGAACAGGAGTTCTAGGTTAGGTGATCTCGGGATTGGATTCGGAGTAAAAAGTTTCACTTTGGTCCCTAGCTAAATTTGGCTATTAACAGAAGTCCCCTCTAACTTGAACACCGATGATTGAGTTGGGGTTGGAATCTGATTCCTTATTTTAATTGGGAAATTTTCCCTCTTTTATCGTTACTAAATTTAGGTAGAAATCTCCTCATTTAATGCACGCATGACATGGCCTGCGCATACCGGTATGTTTTTCAAAATAATCTGACTACGTTACGGCTATCCCAGTGTTTCGAAGCGATCCTATCGAAGATTTCATCGACGTCACTGCCCACTATGCTTCTATTTATACCCGACCGCTTCTTGCCTACCTCACGCTTTCTTTTAAACTTCAAGTTTTCAAAAATCCCTCTCTTTAGTTACCTTTGAAAAACTCTTTATTGTTTTCTTTGTTCTTTAAGCCCCACATCCAACAATATCGAACTCTGCTGACAGTATTAAGGCAATGGTTGAGGGCACTGGTGCCCCCAACCTGGTTCCAAGGAAGCGGGTGAGAGAACATTAGAGCGACAAGAAGGTTTCCCCGCTCCGTCAGCGTTGTCGTTCTGGTAAGAACGTTTCGATAGGCTCTGGCTTATCTAACCAACCCGACAACCCCCTGAACTTAGTCGATAAAGATTCTGATGAAAGAGAGAGGCCTGACACCTTTGGGAAGGGTTAAGTCGCGGTTGCTGGACCACCTCCAATGAGGCCTCTTCCTTATAACTTTAGGGCCATCCCCGATTCTGCTGTTGATCCTGAATTGATCGACTATCTGAGGACAAAGTACTGTATTCCTGAAAGCATCTCCCTCACAGTTCCCCACATGAATTATGACTTCTTCAATCCGCCAAAAAGAGTGCTCCCCATCCATGTGGCGGCCTTTGAGAATGGGGTCAGGCTTTCTCTCTATCTTACCCTTCGATGGGCTATCAATGCCCTACAACTAGCTCCCGTCCAGCTGACACCCGGCTTTTAGAGGCATCTGATTGGCTTTCTTATGCTGTTGAGGGAATAATGTGAGTTGGGCATGGTCACCCGAAAGCCAGAGCAAAAGAGCTGGCCTACCTTTTTCAAATCAGGAGTCTGTCCAGAGTTCCCTAGGGTCAGCTCTATGCGAAGGCTAAGAACAAACTAACTTCATCATCTATGGTTCTTCGAGGAATGACCCAGCTTGGAAGGAAGAGTGGATCCTGGCGGGGGGTGATTGAGGAAGCTCCAAATTTATCGGCGGGCATGAGTTTACGGTTCACACCACTTTCAACGATAAACCCTCGTGGGACTGGGACTCCTTGCCTTCTAAGTCTGAGGTTGCACTAAAGACTATCCTTGCTAGGAACTATTTGAACCTGAAATGCCCAACTGCTGAACCCTTTGACTCTCGCAGGGTGAATCGATACCTTCAAATCTTTTATGCTACCCCTTGTAAGTAACACCAAGTTATTATGCTTCGTTCCATTAGTTAGTTCATTTCTAACATCCTTCTTCTATTTTTTTAATAGTTTTTGTAGTTGCTTCGGCTTTTCGTGAAGCCCAACAAGCTCTCACTCTTCTCCCTTCTGCCAAATCGAATCAGGAAATTCCTCTGGATTCCTTAAAAAAAGGGGGGCCAACTGCTCTAGTTGATGTTTCATCTGCTCTTGCTCCGTCTTCTTCCAGCACAGGTCCTAGCTATCATTCCTCGCATCTCAGGCCTCCAAGGTGCAGGGTAAAGGGGTCTTTGTTTCTCAAGCCGCTGATGAAGTGACATCAGCTCCTACTATAATTATCCCTACACATCCTTCTGCCCCAGTCACCCCGGCTTCAAGCTTATCGAATGTTTCTGCCTCTCCTTCCCCGAGGCTAGTGTTGAAGGGGTTTACCCTGTTCGCCTGTAAAATCAGTCCGGTTCTGCCTCTAAAGACGAGGTTATAGGGTAATTCGTTGCTTCCTGCGCCAGAGGCAGTCTTTCTATGATGGCTTCAATGCCCATAGATATTCTAATCACCAAGGGATCTACCCTCTTGGCCAAGGTAATCATCTATTTTTATATTCTCATGCAATAGTTTTGTTCAAAGTTTCCTACAGTGAACTCTTTTACAGGCGTTCAAATTCCAAGTGGCCATGGGTCACCAGGTGGCTTCTCTCTGTTACCGGCAACCAAGGCTGAAGCAGAAGTAGAACGGGCCACGGATTGGTTGGCACGGGCTCAAGACTTAGTACAAGAGAAGGCCTCTAGCCAGAGGAGGATGGAGGCAGAGCTAACTGAGCTTCATTGTGACAACGAGAGGTTGAAGCGATCTTTCCATCAAGAAATCTTTGGTCTCAACGTCGAGCCAGTCAATGGAATTCTTGGAAGAAAGAAGCAAAGCGCTGGACATAGAAAACCAAGGTCTGCAAGCCCAAGTATCCAAGCTTCAGACAGAGGTGGATGCCTCATTCATCAACGGATATTTCTATGCCTCCTTCGACCTCTCGATCGTAACTAGTTGGGAGAGGGATGAGATAATGGCTAAGTTTGTATTGATGTCTCTCCCCAAGGGTGATGGAACCAATCTTTCTAGCGGGATTATTGTCCGGAAGTAAATAATTATCCATGACCTCCCTCCTCTTAATGAAACCTTCTTAGCATCTGGTCCTAGAGAGTCCTCGAGAGGGGTTCAGCTTGTGAAGCCAGAAGAATGCCAACCAGGAACCAAGGCTGCCTTAAAAATCTTTTAGAAGTGAACCGGAGGTCTGAAAGAGTGGAATGGAGTCAATCACTACCTTCCTTGATGCGTCCATTCCTTTTTAGGTAATGGCGGTGGTCAATGAGGTTTTGGATAAGGACCTATAGAGCAGTAGGCAGCGGAGGATCCCCCGGAGAAGGGGGTAGTGGGAAAAGGTGGTCATGGCTAGCAATTACCTGAGGGAGAGACAGGAGGAGCAGAGGGCAAGGTCCACCAGGCAGGGGGAGCAGCAGAAAGGAATCAAGAGGAAGCAGGAGTCTGATACAATTTATTCACAACTTGCCTTTACAACCCGGAAAGGGGGGGTGTTCACCCCACTTTATTCAAGCCTGATCATCATCATTCTTTTTAATAGCCTGGAACCAGAGGTTGGGCTGCTTGTTTGACAATTGTAGCCCAACAGGGGGATAGGCTCTCTTATCATTAATGAATATTGGCTTTAGATTTCATTCAAACTTGCTTCAATGAATTTTGATTTTACTGACATCCTCTTGCTTCATTCCTGATTCCGACCTAGATGCGACATCTGAAATAACTTGACTTACTCAAATCTTGGCAGAGATAACAAGATATAAAATTTTATTTAAGTGTGAAAGTAGGCAGCTAGCTCGAGCTTTCCACTCTTATCAGAAACTCGTAGCTTGATGACTTTAGTGGATAGTCCCCTTATGTGATTATAGGATATTTTGCACCTGTCACAGCAAGCAATCTATACACATGGAAGATTAATAATTAGTAACAATTGGAACATTAGAGTTTAAGTAGGAGAGCGTTCCAATCCCGTGCCCCTTAGGGGGGTTATAGCCCGACCGAGGCGTCTAGCTATTTCCTAATCTTGTGATCTGGATGGTAGCTAAGCTCTTACACTTAAACCCTTCTTGGGGGTGGTAGTTTGACCAAGGCATCATGAGGGCTATCTAGCTATTTCCTGGTCTCGTGATCTGGATGGCAGCTATGCTCTTACACTTAGACCCTTCTTGGGGGTGGTAGCCTGACTAAGGCATCATGAGGGTTATCTAGCTATTTCCTGGTCTAGTGATCTGGATGGCAACTATACCCTTACATTTAGACCCTTCTTAGGTGTGGTAGCCCGACTAAGGCATAAGGGATAATGGGTGGGATTCCCCGGCTAATCTCTGGTCTCAAGATCTGGATGGCAATAATGCTCTTACACTCAAACCCTTCTTGGCAAAGGTGGTGCCCGGTTGAGGCATCAAGGATAGCGAAGGGGCTTTCCCGGCCCTTGGTCTTAGGATGACTATGTCAAACTTACCCCTGTAGACCCTAGTCTAATATAGAGAAATCATTGTAGAATATAATCGAAGATGGAGAAAGAAAACTTTATTGATAAAAAATGAAGTACATTATTGTTGGGGATTTCAACAAAACCTAAATGGAGGTGGTCTGCCCATGAGTTCTCTATTTAGGGGTAATATTTCCTCAAATGATCTGCATTCTAGGTGTGGTCGATGGGTCGACCATTCATGTTCTCAAGCTTGTATACCCCATTGCAGACCACTACCTTTACTAAGTAAGGCCCTTCCCAATTCGGCCCCAAGACCCCGTCTGACCTATCCTAGTATTCAAGGTCATTTTCCCAAGAACTAGGCCCCCTTCCTTAAAGTTTTGAGCTTTAACCCTCTTGTTAAAGTACCTAGCGATTTTGCTCTGGTAAATCGCTACTTTCTCAAACACCCAATCATGTTTCTCTTCTAAGAGATCTAGGCTAGCTTGGAGCTTATCCTTATTGCTTCCATGTTCAAAATGTTGAATTCTAAAGAAGCTTAGTTTGTGCATGATGGGAAGAACGGCTTCAACTCTGAAGGTTAAAGAATAGGGTGTTTCTCCGGTGGTTGTTTTCCATGAAGTACGATAAGCCCATAGGACCTTAGAAAGTTCCTTGGTCCATCTGCCTTTTCTCTTCCGTAACTTCTTTTTCAATAGCTTCTCGATAATTTTATTGGTGGATTCCACCAGCCCATTAGTCTTAAGGTGGGCTACTGAAGCGAATCCAGGGTCGATTCCCAAGCCTTTACAAAAGTCCTTGAATCGGCCATTATCAAACTTCTTGCCGAGGTCAATTATATTGATAAGAGGGGTCCCGAACCTATAAACTACATTATTTTTTATGAAGCTTGTCATATTCTCTTCTGATATCTAGGAGAGCGGTCAAGGTTCAACCCATCTTGTGAATGTTAGGTTTTAGATTGTGTTGGCACTAATTCCATTTCAAAATGATGTTTACTTGTAATGATTTAGTTGTGTAGATTCATGATGATTCAAGCTTCAAAGAAGAAGGAACAACTATTCAAAGCAAGTTCAAAGTCTTCAAAGAGA
Organism: Dipteronia dyeriana; assembly: GCA_032871835.1. Lineage (NCBI taxonomy): Eukaryota > Viridiplantae > Streptophyta > Magnoliopsida > Sapindales > Sapindaceae > Dipteronia > Dipteronia dyeriana. The sequence goes on from CM065297.1 coordinate 54,450,459, forward strand.
AAGGATGCAATACAGCTTTACAAAGGTATACTAAGACCTTATCTTTCTCTTACAAGGCTTAAGCACACACACACAATTCATACATTTGTGTCCCTGCATCGTTGTGTACCATTACAAGCACACACACACAATTCATACATTTGTGTCCCTACATCGTTGTACACCATTATAGGCACACACATACAATTCATTCATATGTGTCCCTGTATCGTTGTGCACCATGTATAACATGTTCACACACTTGAAGATGAATGCTCATGCATTGGTATGGTAATAACATGTTTTGAAAAATGCATGATTGGAGACTATATCTATGTAGTTTGCATTCTAGTGTGAATTGTGTTTGTATATGTATATGTTTGTATAACATGGATATTGAACTTGAATTTAGTCTTAAATCATTCTTGATTGAGTTCTGGTCATTTCGGTTACTCATACTATTGATTTCAAGTTCTAAGTCGAAAGATATATGTCCATGTCCATGAGAGAGTTACGGTTCAAAATCCGTAAACGGATTAAAATTCTAAGTTCAGAGGCCGGAGAACGGTCAAAGAACTCGAGAGGAGTTCAAGGGAGTTGCACCATGGCCAAAGGCCATTAATTGGTGCAAGCCCAATATCAAAGGGGGCATTTTGGTCCTTTTGCTTCTCTTCTTTCCCTCTCCTTTATATTTCCATTCCCTCTCACATTTCATTCTAAGAAGAAATTTAAAGCTTGAGTGCAGAATTTTCTTTCTACATTTTCTCATCTTCCAAACACCATAACTTCTTCATTTGAACTCCGATTTAAGTGATTCAAGGTTGAGAGTTTTTTTCTATTTATCCTCCATCTTTTCTCTGAAGGTTTGAGTTAGTTTTATCACTCTTTTTTGAGTTTAAACACAAAAACGAGACTGCACCAAAATCAACTAAGGTATTGATTTTCTCTCAAAGTTTTTTTTAAAACTAGGTCAATTGCCTTGGGTTTTCTTCTTCAACATATATATGTATCTTGTGATAGTTTTGATTTAAGTTTTGAACTCATTTAAAGCTAGATTGAGTTTCAATTGAAATCTCACACGTTGAGTTAGGTTTTGATTTTTCCTATGTTTTCACATGTTTGGGATTGTATTGTGCTAGCTTTGATTGATTGATTTTGTGAAAAATAGTTCCTCACATGTATTAGGCTCTCTTTGGCCAAAATCTCACAATGATACATGTGCTTTGTTGAATCTGTGAATAGGAATATGCTCTTGAACTTTAGCTTTAATCTAAATGAATTTGTCATATGATTTTAGCATGTTTTTGGTTTATGAGATTTAAACTTTATTATGTGCTAATTGAACATATCTTGTGATTCAAGTTTTAGATCTATGCATGTATCTAGATTTTAATTAATGTTAAACATATCTTACATGATCTAGATGGATTAAACATGCATGATTGACTAGAATACATTTGTTTTGTGCATTCATACTCATGTCTAGTATTTTTCATAGGATGTGTTGATCATAACATTCTAAGTTGCGTGCTTGTTTACATTTTGCATTCATGATCACCTAGATGCCTTGTGAGAAGGAAGTCTTGACAATAGGTGTGAGACCTATGTTGATTGAGCAAGAAAGTCTTGACAATATGTGTGAGACCTATGTTGATTTAGCAAGAAAGTCTTGGCAAGAGGTGTGAGACCTTGGATTGTCAAGCAAGGAAGTCTTGACTAGAGTAGGGAGGACTCAGATAGTTGAGGAACAAGTCTTGCCTAGGGTCATGAGGATCCTGAAGGGTGAGCGAGGAAGTCTTGACTAGAGTCGGGATTACTCGGATAATTCAGCAAGAAGTATTGCCTAGGGCCGTGAGGATCCGAAAGGGTGAGCGAGGAAGTCTTGACAAGAAGTGTGAGGCCTCAGATTGTTGAGCAAGAGGGAAACATCTTCATGAGTAGGATAGGAGGGTAGTTTCTAGGTGAAGGGGTCACTTGAGAGATTGTACTTGTCTTATCTACTAGTGGATTTTGTTTGCCGGTGGTTGCTAACCTGTGGATGTTTCCTCTTCGTAGGTTTACCACGTTATATCCTGTGTCAACTTTTCTCTATCCCTATCTCTCTTATATTTGTATTTGTTATTTGAATACTATGGATATAACTCTATATGTAAGTTGACTTCCTTTCTTTAATATCGAAATTGTGTATGTGTTATGATTACTTGTTTGTATCACACTTTTCTTGTTTTATATATTGATAAAATGTCTTTAATTGATATATATATATATATATATATATATTGTGATACAAGCAATCTAGAGGGACAAACTTTTGTTTGTTTCTAAGAGAGTCAAAAAAGGTGTCTAACCTATTCACCCCCACTCTAGGTTAGCATTGAGCATTTAACCGTGTTTGTATTTTTAATTGGTATCAAAGCAGGACACTAGATTGTACTTAGAGAGAGTCAAGGTGATACATTTACAGTTTGTTTTTGCAAAGCTTTTGAAGTCATAGGTTTACAAGATGATGTAATGGCGGAAGAAGCCTCAAATACTAGGCCACCATTACTTCGAGGCACTAACTATAGGTATTGGAAGTTGACGATGAAAGCCTACATCCGCTCTATTGATGAAAGGACTTGGATGGTAGTGTAAGAAGGTTATAGTCTTCCTACCAAGGTTCAAGAGGTTGGAACCATGATACTCAAGCCAAGGAGAGAATGGACAACGAATGAGTTTGAGGTTGCTAAGTGGCATCATCGTGCTATGAAGGCCATATTTGGAGGATTTGATGGGCATCAATTCTCCTACATTCAAAAACTTGAATCCGTAAAGGAAGTTTGGGATACTCTCTAAGTTAGTAATGAAGGAACCTTAGCGGTGAAGAAATCAAGGCTTCAAATGTTGGCATCACAATTTGAAGGTTTAAGTATGGGTGAAAAAGAAAAGTTTGAAAACTCCCAATTCCGGCTTCTTAACATTACTAACCAATGTCAAGCACTTGGAGTACCTATCTCAAAAGAGCGTTTAAATTGGAAAATCCTTAGGTCTCTTCCTAAGAGATTTAAATCAAAGGTGACGGACAATGAGAAAAGCAAGGATGTGGATAGCATGAACATTGATGAGTTGGTTGGGTCTCTGTAAACTTATGCGATATGCTTGAAGCCAAAGATTAAGAGTAAGGGAATCGCTCTCAATGCTATTGAAGAGGAAAGTGATGTTGAAAATGAAGAGATGGCTTTTTTGGTTAGAAAGTTCTTGAACTTTCAAAGAAGAATGCCAAGCCTAGAGGCAAGTCTTCTAATGACAAGGGAGTTAAGAAAACATAATCTCTAAGGAATGAGAAGAATAGTCAAGCCATGAACAAGAAAGATGTTCAATGCTACAATTGTCATGGTTTCGGTGACTTTGCTAGTGAGTGCACCAAAAAGCCATCTAAGAAAGACAAAAAAGGAAAAGTGTTGGCGGCTACTTGGAGCGATGATAATTCTAGTGATAATGAGAGCTATAGTAGTGATTCTTCAAGTGATGAAGAGTTGGTGAGCAACTTTGTAGCTCTAACGGTTTCTCATTCTCCACTAGATATTGATGGTACAATATCTTTGGACAAGAACTTTGATACAAATCATCATGGAAGCTGTAGTTCAATTCCTACTAATCTTGAGTTGTTGGCCAAGATAGAGAAGCTTGAAAAAGATAGATATAATGTTCTAAGAGATGTAGTTGAGAAGGATGATTTGATCAAGAAACAACTAGATGAGTTTGTGATTGTCACCCGTAGACTTCTTGGTGAGAAAGGTGATATTATAAAGAAGTTTATAGAACTTGAAAAGATAAACCTTGAGAAGGATAATGTGATATCTTCTCTGAGGAAGAGAGAACAAGAATTAATGAAAGAGATAGACACGGCTAAGAAGGCTATTAGGACTTAGTGAATGATTCCGTATGTGTGTCTAGTGTTAGGAATCTTGTTAACTCTCATAGTGGTGAAGACGACTTGGTAGTTAAAGATGAGCCCTTGGAAGCACCACTTCATACTCACGTGGATGAAGTTGTGATTGATAAGAAACCACAAAATAAGAGAAGATCAAAAGCCAAGAAGAAGTTGGCAAACAAGGTATCTTTGCAAACTCCTAGTGAAGCTAGTTCAACTCCAAAAGGTACGATCTCATCTTTTATTCCAATTTACCACTATTTCAACACAATATGTCACATTAAGCCTAGTTGTTATAAATATATTGAAAAATGTAAATTAGGAAATGAATCTAGAGATAAGGAGATTAAAGTTCAACTTGAACATGCTAAGGATTTGAAAGTTGAAAAAAATGATAATATTGCTAAGCTTGAAAGGAAGTTTTGGAATAAAAGAAAACTAATCTTGTCCAACTTGAAAAAGCTTATATTGAACATGTTAAGGAGAGTGTTAATGATATTCTTTTTAATCAAGTCATTACTCTAGATTTAACATTGTTGTCAAGGATGATCTTGGAAATGTTTGTGTAGGTACACCCAAGAACAAGTGGTTCAAGGGTGAGTGCTCTTATCATTAATATAAGAAGCACATGTGAGATAGCTTTGAGGCAATATATCAATTGTGTTGAGAATTCTTGTTTGCTAGCTTTGAATACTCCATGTATTGATATGAACTTGGTTATCTCACATCATGTTTGTTATTATGGTCAAAATTTGTTGGTTAACTTTAGAGAAGTTCTTTTGATATATGTGTTGATTGAGTTGAGATATTATGCTTTTTATACTCTTGTTGTGAAACATCATCAACTTGGTGTCATGAGGACATTCAAGGCAAGAGTGCTCATAAAAAGGGCGGAAGTATGATATTTGGTGAATATAATGTGCAAAAAGGTATCTCTATACTTTAATGCATGTTCTCTTAATTCATATTTTGACTCAATTTTTGATATAAATCTCATTGCATGTCATATTAGAGAATTTTGTATAGCATACATATTGTTCTCATTGACATTTGCTATTTTAGGATCTAATAGTGATATTGTTCACTTTGATCTTAACTTTGATGATTGTTTGTGTATAGTATATTGAGTGGCATTACTTTTGTAAATATGAACTTCATATTCTTTGAAAGCTACACATTAGAGAAGTTTGCTCTTAGATCATGTGCTTATGAGCCATAAAATCTTGGTTTTCTAAAATTGCACCTTGCTTCTCTTATATGTTTTGCTAGTAGGTTGAGTTTACTAATATGTAAACGTTGGATACACCTTGAAGTTTTTATGCCGAAAAAGAAAAGGTGGAAGGCTTAAAAAGGAGTATAGTTGAAAATCAAATGAGCTTGGGTTGAAAAATAGAGATGGGATGACGAGCCACATGCACACACACGCTCATATATTGAAATCTATTCTCCTTAAAGCAAAAAATTCTGGATGATAATCGGTTTGACTTTTTATAGAAAAAGCTCAAGATGAACAGTTGTTGGAAATTGTTTGCATGTTGATTATCAAACTACTTCTTGATATATATTTGAAGCATATCTCTCACGCACAAACTTTGTTTATGAGTATGATGATATTTTAGCAATTGTTGAAGAATTATGAGAGAACTTGTAAAATCTTTGTGTATCTCTCTTACCATATGAAGCTTATTTTGTTGATATTTCTTCAAATTGCTTGAATGTGAGATTGTGTGAACATCTTTGTGAACCTTATGCTATCATTGATTTTAGTTATAACATCTATCAAGGGGGAGCATTGTATGCTAGACATTGTTCTCTTTTATTATATGTTCACATGCTTCATTTTGTTACATATTGGCATATTTTGACTTAATGATACTTGTAAGATATTACTCACTATCCTTGTCTTGCATGATGATTCATTCTTAAGTCATATGTCTTTGTTTTTATATATTTGTGACTAATATTCTTGTTTTGTCTTTCACTCACTTTTATTGTATGTATTTAGCATCTTATAACACAAGAACAAACGGGAAGAACTAAGATTACCGGAAGTTGAAATCAATTGAATCCCATTGTGAAAGTCAATTCTACCTCAAAAGGATCCAAAGCTTCAAGGATAAAAGATTTAGGGATCTTTGGAACAAAGAAGATATTTCAAGAGAGAGCCATTGACTTTGGTAGGTGTAAAGATTCTTATGTTCTTAAGTGCTTAAAAGATAGAAATTGGGAATTGAAACAAATATTATGGTGTGTATAATATTAATATAGAGGGGCGGTGAATAGATTTTAAACAAATTCACCTTATTTTCGTTAAAGGTAAATTTGACAAAAATGCCCCTAGCTAGTTACGACAAAATCACAAGTGTAAAGATTGCAGAAATATTAAAGACACTTGAGATATACGTGGAAACCCTCCAAATGGGAAAAACCACGGGCTGATGAGTGCACCACACTAGAACCTCGAATCCACTAATGGCAAAGGAATTACAACCTAATCCCGATTTAAATCCACCACCACTACCTAATCCTGGTATAAATGAACCTAGTCCATCTTGATTGCTATTTAAGCTACCTACTCCCAGAAGCAACACAAGTCTTACTTCTAAATGAAGAGATAAAATGTCCTATGTGAATATATGATGATATTCAATGAACAAATAAGGCTAGGAGACCCTATATGCTTATCTAGGATAATGAGATGACAATTAATGCAATCCTAGATATCATGAGCTAAATGACATGTTCAAAAAGCTTAGCCAAACATAGATCAAACAATCCTATGAAGCTATCATAATACAACACTCAATCATGTCATCAACAACAATCTCTAATTTGTATCTAAAATATATTCTAAGAGCATACAAATAATTAAAGAGATGGCTTAGCAAGCAAAACACTTAACTTGTAAGAAGATAGTGAAGAACTTACCAAACAAGATGTGATGAAGCAAACCTATCCATAGATGCACTCTAAATGGCTATAGAAGATGCAAGATGATGTTTTTATGCATATAGGAATGCTTTGAGTGTTTAAAGATGAGTGCTTGGAAGAGTTTTTCCTTTGAAATATGTTCTAAGGAAAATATTCGAAGTTCTGAACTATTTCATGACCTTAAAGCAAAGAGTTATATATATATATATATAAGATCCAAACAAAGTGAGGTCATTTTGGAAAAAACGTTCCAGTTTCCTCTGTATGCGCTGGTGACGTGCATTGGTCGAGTAGCGCACCACCAGCGCACAGCCTGATTTTTCAATAGGCGTTGGACGAGTGGCGCAGCCTAGTGGCGCAACACATGCGACAATCTACTGGAATGTTGCGCTGGTGAGGTTGCGTTAGTTGAGTAGCGCACAACCAGCGCATTGCCCATTTTTCCAACTATGTGAGGGTGCAGTGGCGTAACTCAGTGGCGCAACACATGTGATGATCCGCTGGAAAGTTGTGCTTGTGAGGTGCACTGGTTGAGTAGCGCACCACCAGCGCAAAGCCTATTCTCTCAACACTCAAACACACAAAATCAACAAGTTCAAGAGTGATGAAAGTGCATCCTATTCTAATGCCTAGCATGACATAAAACTTTAATTACAAGATGTAAATAAATCAACAAGAGTCATTTAAATAAAAATGCACACAAGTACAAACACTTAACATATATGAATAAGAGTTATGCATGAATATGTGAATGTGTGCAACTATCTTTTCAAAGCAAGTAAGCACAATAAAATTTTCCTTTGATGCTTCTCCTCTTGAGGTATTGAGAGCCTAAGCTACCCTTACATAATACGCCAAAAATGTGATTTTTTCACGAAATAAGCCAATCAATAAATGAGGACTTTACAATTTCCCCCTTTGGCTATTTCGTGACAAAACCACCACTCACATTGATCCTCACAAAACAAGATAAAAACACCGGGAAGATATTCTACATTACAAAGAGATATACATGAAAAAGAAACTTCAAATCTTCAATGTCTTGTAGAATCATCAACCCTACACACAAAGCAACCAACAAATACACTTTCCAAACCAAGTGCATGTGAGATGATAAAGTGGATAGAAAACAAAAGCATTTGCATATAAGAATATGAGTAATACACTACATCATGCAATGCTCCCCCTCAAAGGGTTACTCCCTCTAAATGTAATCTTTCCCTAAAACACGGACTACTTCCCTTCAAGTCAACACATGCTACCACACATGCTACTCCCCTAACACCATAATGCTAGGTCAATGCTACTCCCCCTTTTTGTCATGATATAGGCAAATGAGAAGTCCCCAACCGGGTCACTCAAGGCAAAGAAAGAAAGGAGTATACAAGATTGTTGCATTTTATATAAGCCACATTTATGCAACTCTATTAATAGGAGAGAAACAAGGAGAGTTATTTATAGAAAATGTGTGAATAAAAAATTCTTTGTATACAAGACATGTTGCATTCAAGGCCAAAAGCAATGGTATTTGGCAAAGCAAATGACAAAGGTTTCCATAATTCAAACCAATTTCACCATTTGTCATGAGAGAAGCAAAGAAATAGAGCTTTATAGATATCAAATTTTAATGGCACTATATCCAACTTTATGAGATAAACATGGCATGAGCAACTTTGCACCCTATTTGATTTTTTCGGGAGGATACCCGTATGATTGTAGCCATGTTCAACTAATAAAGAAAGAGAGACATTGATGCAACATTTTAGTCTCACTAGCTTTTTCACACAATATTTTGCATTCAACAATTGCAATCATCAATTCATGCTTTTTCATTTTTCATTAGCATGTCATTAAAGAATCATCATGTCATGGAGATAATTATAGGTCATTCAATATGTACTTCCTATGTAGATCTCCTAGTCCAAAAATGCATGTTTGAACATAAATATGACATGGATTGTAATCAAAGCAAAGTTCACACTTATTGAAGAAAAATACAATATACTATAGTATAAGTGCAACCAAGCTACTCAAGCAATCAATAAAGGAGCATAAACATTTTAAAAAAAAAATATTGCACGCAACAAGTATACAATAGCTCTATTTGCTTGAGTTCCCCTTATGGGGTCAAAGACCACAACACATCACTCCATTAAACAAATTCCAATAAATCTACTAAGAGTTTTGAATCGAGTAGCATCTAAGGGTTTAGTAAATAGATCCGCTAGTTGATCATTAGTACCTACATACTCAAGTACTATGCATTTGCTCTCAACTGGTTCTCTAATGAAATGATGACGAATGTCAATATGCTTAGTTCTAGAATGTTGAACCGGATTCTTGGAAATATTAATTGCACTCATGTTATCACAAAAGAGAGTAAGAGTACCTTCATTGAATCCATAGTCGACTAGCATTTGCTTCATCCAAAGGAGTTGTGTGCATGGACTCCCAGCAACTATGTGTTATAAGAAAAATATATGAAGTTCTGAACTCTTTCACGACCTTAAAGCAAAGAGTTATATATATATATATATATAAGATCCAAACAAAGTGAGGTCGTTCTGGAAAAAATGTTCCAGCTTCTTCTGTGTGCGCTGGTCTAGTAGCGTATCACCAGCGCACAACCTAATTTTTCAATAGGCGTTGGACGAGTGGCGCAACACATTCGACGATCAATTAGAATGTTACGCTGGTGAGGCTACACTAATCGAGTAGCGCACCACCAGCGCACTGCCCATTTTTCCAACTATGCACCGGTGCAGTGGTGTAACTCAGTGGCACAACACATGTGATGATCCACTGGAAAGTTATACTGGTGAGGTGCGCTGGTCGAGTAGCGCACCATTAGCGCAAAGCCTATTCTCTCAACACTCAAACAAACAAAATCAACAAGTTCAAGAGAGTGATGAAAGTGCATCCTATTCTAATGCCTAGCATGACATAAAACTTTAATTACAGAATGCAAATAAATCAACAAGAGTCATTTAAATAAAAATGCACACAAGTACAAACACTCAACATATATGAATAAGAGTTATGCATGAATATATGAGTGTGTGCAACTATCTCTTCAAAACAAGTAAGCATAAGAAATTTTACCTTTGGTGGTTCTCCTCTTGAGGTCTTGAGAGCCTAAGCTATTACATAATGCCCCAAAAATTTGATTTGTTCAAGAAACAAGCCAATCAATTAATGAGGACTTTACAGGAATCTTGGGTGAGCATGTTAGGAGTTATAAATTATACTCTTGTTAGAGAGTTTTATCTTGAATATAGAGAAAGTGCCACCTTATTAGAAGCTTTGATGGAAATTAGGGATGTTTTGTTTAGAGTTAACCCGGAAAACATTAACAAGTTTCTTGGGCTATCTAATGATATATATTCTAGTTTTCTAGATGTGGATGTCATTGAAAATCTTAATATCACGGGTAGAACTTTTTGTGACAATGCTTCTTTTGAGTGGAAAGGTAGAGCATATATTAGTCAACATGAGTTAACTAAGGCTAGTGCATTTTGGCATCTATTCATTTGCACTAACATTATTGGATCTTCGAATTCAACCGAGTTGAATAAGAACAAGATCAAAATAGTGTATTCCTTGGTGACTAATCAACCTATAAACCATGGAGATCTTCTCATGTATTACATTGATAGTGTGGCTTTCTCTACTAGAGGTGATAAAAAGCTTGCATTACCGGGGGTTATAATTTCAATGTGTTTAGCTCGTGGGGTTAGGAGTAGAGAAGATGATGTGTTAGTTGAACCCTTGGAAAAGTATTGTGATAAACGTGTGTCATACATGTCATATAAGAATAAGGGTAAGACTTGTGATATTTTTGGACTATTTAGTAGTTCTTAAGTTGATAGTCATGTGATTAGAACAAATATTCTTTCGGATTGGGCTATATAATTGAAGAAGAAGGTTGATGAACTTAGTGCCATAGTTGTTCAATAAGATGCTAGGATAAAAGAGTTGGAGGAGTGTATTGCTTCAAGTTCAAGACCACCTCTCAAGCATTATGTTAGATCAACTACTCGCACAACTTTCTTTGGTGGAACAAGTAGCTAGTATTTGAGTCTTGAGGTTTATTTCTTAACTTTTGGCATCATTTCATGTCAAAAAGGGGGAGAAAGAGATGCTAGTTACTTAGTTTCTTTTTATGTTGTTTTTGTGAACTTTTGAACTTTCAATGGCATGTAATAATTAGTCTTAAGATTTGGTTAAGAATTCTTGTGTTTTGGCATGTATTGAGGGGGAGATACATGTATTTGTGAACTTAATTGTATATTCTTATCCATATTATATGTTACCATTTATTGTTTTTCTCTTGTATATGCATTGTGCTTTGAGATGATTTGTTGGTTGCTTCAAGAGAAGATCAAAATGAAGTTCATGAGTTGATGAAGATTAGTTATAGGAATCTTACTTATTGTAATGTGAGGGAGTGATTTTGTGACCTATCTTCCTTTTTATATTTGTAGTAAATGTATAGGTGTTTTGACTTGGAATTTACCGAAGGGGGAGATTGTTAGGTTTTAGATTGTGTTGGCATTAATTTCATTTCAAAATGATTTTTATTTGTAATGATTTAGTTGTTTAGATTCGTGATGATTCAAGCTTCAACGAAGAAGGAACAAGTAGTCAAAGCAAGTTCAAAGTCTTCAAAGAGAAAGGAAGCAATATGGTTCTACAAAGGTATACTAAGACCTTATCTTTCTCTTACAAGGTTTAGGCACAAACACACAATTCACCATTATAGGCACACACACACAATTCATACATTTGTGTCCCTCCATCATTGTGCACCATTATAGGCACACACATACAATTCATTCATATATGTCCCTGTATCGTTATGCACCATGTATAACACATTCACACACTTGAAGATGAATGATCATGCATTGGTATGGAAATAACATGTTTTTAAAAATGCATGATTGAAGACTATCTCTATGTAGTTTGTATTCTAGTGTGAATTGTGTTTGTATGTGTATATGTTTGTATAACATGGATATTGAACTTGAATTTAGTCTTAAATCATTATTTATTGAGTTCTGGTCATTTCGGTTACTCATACTATTGATTTCAAGTTCTAAGTCTAAAGATACTACACTTTCAACTCATGTTTCATACATTGTCTTCGTATTCGTATAACGAGTCAAGTTATTATTTTATAGGTTGATCATCTTATAATCCCATGTCTATGAGAGAGTTACGGTTCAAAATCCACTAAAGGATTCAAATTCAGAGTTTGCAAGCCGGAGAACGGTCGAAGAACGTTAGAGGAGTGCAAGGGAGTTGCACCACGGCCAAAGGCCATCAATTGGTGCAAGCCCGAGATGGCGCGTGGCCATCTCGGCCGCATCTACTTGCTGCCCCGAGATGCCCACGTGCCATCTCAGGGAAGTATTATCAAAGGGGGCATTTTGGTCCTTTTACTTCTATTCTTTCCCTCTCCTTTATATTTTCCTTCCCTCTCACATGTCTTTATGAGAAGAAATTTAAAACTTGAGTGCATAATTTTCTCTCTACATTTTCTCACCTTCCGAACACCATAAATTATTCATTTGAACTCCGATTTGAGTGATTCAAAGTTGAGAGTGTTTTTCCATTCATCTTCCATCGTTTCTCTGATGGTTTGGGTTAGTTTTATTGCTGTGTTTGGAGTCTAAACTCACAAAAAAAGGGACTTCACCAAAATCAACTAACGTATTGATTTTCTCTCAAAGTTTTCTTTTAAATCTTGGTCTAGTGCCTTGGGTTTTCTTCTTCAACATATATATGTGTCTTGTGATAATTTTAATTTGAGTTTTGAACTCATTTAAAGCTAGATTGAGTTTCAATTGAAATCTCACATGTTGAGTCAATTGAAATCTCACATGTTGAGTTAGGTTTTGATTTTGTCTATTTTTTCACATATTTGGGATTGTATTGTGTTATATTTGAACCTAGGACTATTTGATGATCTTTGATTGATTGATTTTGAGAAAAATAGTTCCTCACATGTATTAGGCTCTCTTTGGCCGAAATCTCACAATGATACATGTGATTGTGTTCTTTTGAGCTATTCATGTGCTTTGTTGAATCTATGAATAGGAATATGCTCTAGAACTTTAGCTTTAATCTAAATGACTTTGTCATATGATTTTAGCATGTTTTTGGTTTTTGAGATTTAAACTTGATTATGTGCTAAATAAACATATCCTGTGATTCAAGTTTTAGATCTATGCATGTATCTAGATTGTAATTAATGTTGAACATATCTTACATGATCTACATGGATTAAACATGCATGATTGACTAGACTACATTTGTTTTATGCATTCATGCTCATGTCTAGTATTTTCCATTGGATGCATTGATCATAACATTCTATATTGCGTGCTTGTTTGCGTTTTGCATTCATGATCACCTTGATGCCTTGTGAGAAGGAAGTCTTGACAATAGGTTTGAGACCTATGTTGATTGAGTAAGAAAGTCTTGACAAAAGGTGTGAGACATATGTTGATTGAGCAAGAAAGTCTTGGCAAGAGGTGTGAGACCTTGGATTGTCAAGCAAGGAAGTCTTGACTAGAGTCGGGAGGACCCGAATAGTTGAGCAAGAAGTCTTTCCTAGGGTCGTGAGTATCCGAAAGGGTTAGCGTGTAAGTATTGACTAGAGTTCGGAGGACTCAGATAGATGAGCAAGAAGTCTTTCCTAGGGTCGTGAGGATCCGGAAGGGTGAGCGAGGAAGTCTTGACAAGATGTGTGAGGCCTTGGATTGTTGAGCAAGAGGTCGACATCTTCATGAGTAGGGTGAGAGGGTAGTTTCAAGGTAAATGGGTCACTTGAGAGATTGTACTTGTCTTATCTACTAGTGGATTTTCATTGCCCTTGGTTGCTAACCCTTTGGTTGTTTTCTTTTCAGTGGTTTACCATGTTATATCTTATGTCAACTTTTCTGTATTCCCATCTCTCTTATAATTGTATTTGTTATTTGAATACTATGGATAGAACTCTATATGTAAGTTGACTTCCTTTCTATAATATAGAAATTGTGTATGTGTTATGATTACTTGTTTGTATCACACTTTGCTTGTTTTATATATTGATTAAGTGTTTTTAATTGATATATATATATTGTGATACAAGAAGTCTAGAGGGACAAACTTTTGTTTGTTTCCAAGGGAGTTGAAAAGGTGTGTAACCTATTCACACCCCCCCCCCATCATCTAGGTTAGCCTTGAGCATTTAACTGAATTTGTATTTTCAATTGGTATCAGAGCAGGATAGTAGATTGTACTTAGTAAGAGTCCATGTGATACATTCACGGTTTTTTTTGCAAAGCTTTTGAAGTCATGGGTTTACAAGATGATGTAATGGCGGAAGGAGCCTTAAATATTAGGCCATCATTACTTCGAGGCACTAACTAATGGTACTGGAAGTTGAGGATGAAAGCCTACATCCACTCTATTGATGAAAGGGCTTGGATGGTAGTGGAAGCAGGTTATAGTCCTCCTACCAAGGTTCAAGAGGATGGAACCATGATACTCAAGCCAATGAGTGAATGGACAACGAATAAGTTTGAGGTTGCTAAGTGGCATCATCGTGCTATGAATGCCATCTTTGGAGGAGTTGATGGGCATCAATTCTCCTACATTCAAAATATTGAATCCGCAAAGGAAGCTTGGGATACTCTCCAAGTTACTAATGAAGAAACCTTAGCGGTGAAGAAATCAAAGCTTCAAATGTTGGCATCACAATTTGAAGGTTTAGGTATTGGTGAAGAATAAAAGTTCAAAGACTTCCAATTCCGGCTTCTTAACATTACTAACCAATGTTAAGCATTAGGAGTACCTATCTCAAAAAAACGTTTAAATTCGAAAATCCTTAGGTCCCTTCCTAAGAGATTTAAATCAAAGGTGACGGCCATTGAGGAAAGCAAGGATGTGGATTGCATGAATATTGATGAGTTGCTTGGGTCTCTCCAAACATATGAGATGTGCTTGAAGCCAAAGATTAAGAGTAAGGGAATCGCTCTTGAAACAAATATTATGGTGTGTAATATATTAATCTAAAGGGGGTTAATAGATTTTAATCAAATTTTACCCATTTTTCGTTAATGGTCAATTAGACGAAAATACCCCTAACTAGTCACAATAATATCACAAGTGTAGTAAGTGCGGAAATAATAAAGACACTTGAGATATACGTGGAAACCCTCCAAATAGGAAAACCCACGGGCTGTTAAGTGCGCCACAATCAAACAACGAATCCACTGATGATAGAGGCGTTACAACCTACTCCCGGTATATAACCGACTAGCACTACCTAATCCCGGTATTAAGTGGACCTAGTCCAATTTGCTTACATTTGAAGCAACCTACTTCTAGATGCAATGCAAGACTTACTTCTCTTAAATGAAGAGATAAACACCCTATGTGAACATATGATGATATTCAAGCAACAAACAAGGCTAGGGTACCTTATAAGCTTATCTAGGATTATGAGATGGCAATAAATGCAATCTTAGATATCAAGAACTAAATGACATGTCATAAAGCTTAGCTAAACATAGAACAAGCAATCCTATGAAGCTATCATAAAAGCCAAATCAACACATGTTGTCATTAAGCATAGCATAGACTATAATGCAATTACTAAATGCAATTAATGAGTCCAAAACAATATCTAAATGCAAAGCATAAAAATTTAGCTAGAAGTTATTAACAACAACAATCCTAGCTATCACAATACAACACTCAATCATGTCATCACAACAATCTCTAATTTGTATCTAGAAATATTCTAAGAGAATACAATTAATTAAAGAGATGGTTTAGCAAGCAAAAACACTTAACTTGTAAGAAGATAGTGATGAGCTTACCAAACAAGATGTGATGAAGCAACCCTATCCATAGAGCTCATACTTAGATGATACAAGATGAAGTTTTGATGCGCATGAGGATGCTTTGAGTGATTAAAAATGAGTTCTTGGAAGTGTTTTTCCTTTGAAATGTGTTCTAAGGAAAATATATGATATTTTGAACTTTTACACGACCTTAAGGCATTTAGTTATATATATAGAAGATCCAAACAAAGTGAGGTCATTTTGGAAAAAATGTTCTCGCTTCCTCTGTGTGCGCTGGTCGAGTAGCGCACCACCAGCGCACAACCTATTTTTAAAACAGGCGCTAGACAAGTGGCGCATCACAGTAGCGTAACACAAGCTCAAATTCTCTGGAATGTTTGCGCTGGTGAGGCTGTGCTAGACGAGTAGCGCACCACCAGCTCACGCCCATATTTTTCAACTACGCGCGGGTGCAGCAGTGCAGCTTAGTGGCGCATGACTAGCGGCGGTCCACTGTGAATGTTGCACTGGTGAGGTGCGCTTGTCGAGCAGCGCACCACCATTTCAAGGCCTATTTTTTCAACACTCAAATGTACAAAAACAATAAGTTAAAGAGTGATGAAATTGAATCCTATTTTAATGCCTAGCATGACATACAACTTTCATAGCAAGATGCAAATAGGTCAACAAGAGTCATTTAAACAAAAATGCACACAAGAAAACACTCAACATATAAGATCAAGAGTTATGCATAAATATGTGAGTGTGTGCAACTATCTCTTCAAAGTAAATAGGCACAAGAATTTTACCTTTGATGCTTCTCCTCTTAAGGTCTTGAGAGCCTAAGCTACCCTTACATGAACCTCAACAATGTGGTTATTCACGAAATAATCCAATCAACAAATGAGGATTTTTCAATCTCCCCATTTGGCTATTTCATAACAAAACCACCACTCACATTGATCCTTACAAAACAAAATAGAAAAACAACGGGAAGATATTCTACATTACAAAGAGATAACCATAAAAAAAAAACTTCAAGTCTTCAATCTCTTGTAGAACTATCAACCCAACACACAAGGCAAGCACAAATACGCTTTCCAAACCAAGTGCATATGAGATGATCAAGTGAATCTAAAAAAAACATTTGCATTTAAGAATATGAATATGACAACATGCAATGTATACGAATGCAATGCTCCCCCTAGACGGGTTACTCCCCCTACATGTAATCTCCCCCTCAAACAAGTACACTCATGCAATGCTCCCCCTCAAAGCCAACACATGCTACTCCCCTAACATCATAATGCTAGGTCAATGCTACTCTCCCTTTTTGTCATGATATAGGCAAAGGAGAAGTCCCCAACTGGGTCACTCGAGGCAAAAAAAGAAAAAGAGCATACAAGATTGTTGCATAATTATATAAGCCACATTTATGCAATCTCAATTGATGGGAAAGACACAAGGAGATTTATTTGAAGACAATGTGTGAATCCAAACAATGCTTTGCATACAAGACATGTTGTATTCAAGTCCAAAAACAATGGTATTTGGCAAAGCAAATGACAAAGGTTTCCAATATAATTCAAACCAATTTCACCATTTGTCATGAGAGAAGCAAGGATATAGAGTTCTTATAAATATCAAGTTTTAAAGGCACTATATCCAACTTTAAAAACTAAAAATGGCATGAGCAACTTTACACCCTATTTGATTTTTCCGGGAGTATACCCGTATGATAATAGCCATGTTCAACTAATAAAGAAAGAGAGACATTGATTAAACATTTTAGTCTCACTAGTATGTTGCACACAATGTGTTGCATTTAACAATTGCAATCAACAAATCATGCTTTATCATTTTTCATTAGCATGTCATTTAAGAATCATCATGTCATGGAGATAATTTAGGTCATTCAAACATGTACTTCCAGTGTATATCTTCTAGTCTAAAAATGCATGTTTGAACATAAATATGACATGGATTGTAATCAAAGCAATGTTCACACTTATTTAAGAAAATACAATATACTATAAGTGCAACCAAGCTACTCAAGCAATCAATAAGGAGGCATAAACATATTTAAGAAAAATTACATGCAACAAGTATACAATAGCTCTCTTTGCTTGAGTTCCCCATATGCGGTCAAAGACCACAACTTATCACTCCATGTGACAAATCCCAATCGATCTACGAAATCCATTGGACATAGTTGAGCATATGGGTGAAAACATAGCACAATGACAAGCTGATTCATCTTTCTTAATCCACTTAGGTGACATATTGCTATTCCTAGTGGTCAAGATCATCATATTACTCATAGGATCATTAACAATAGCTTTCCTAGGCTCATGCATATTGGCTCTACCCTTTTTTCTTTCAATCATGCTCTTAGTTCTACACATGTTAATGTACTTAAAGCAATTTGGTCTAATATGACCATCAATACCACAAAAATGACAGGAAGGAATAAAATAAGGGGTCATACCATTCCTTTGTGAGGACAAAGGTGCTTTCCCATGTCTTTGAGCTTTCCTTTGGTGTGGTATTGATTCTCTTCTCCCTTGTTGAGTTGGAGAAGATTGCTTTCTTTGTTGAGCATGTAGGAAATGCTTCTTGGCTTGATGGCTTTTAGTTTGAGGGATAATTGCTTGAAGTGCTCTCATTGGTTTAGCTCAAGCTTGACTTCTTGGTGCCATCTTGACTTGGACATTTCTGGAACACTCTCCTAGTTCAATTTTCTTCTTAGGATAAAGTGGAGGAAGAGGTTCTTTGAAGTCCAAGCTCTTGACAAATACCGTATTGCTAGGAGTTGAGGTTTCATTGTCATCTTCAAACCTAGACCTCTCTTGTCACTTGGCTTCTTGCCAACTCCCAACATATGGTCAAGCTTCTCCGTACTCGAAGTCATCTTAGCAATCAACTCTCTAGCTTCTCTAAGCTCCTTCTTCAAGCTTTCTTCCACTTTTATTCCATTCTCCACTTTCTCACTTAAGTAAGTCACTTCAGTTGATAGCTTGATGTTCTCTTCCTTTAGCTTCCGAACCTCTTTCTTCATATTCAACCTTGAGACCCTTCAAGGT
Organism: Dipteronia dyeriana; assembly: GCA_032871835.1. Classification (NCBI taxonomy): domain Eukaryota; kingdom Viridiplantae; phylum Streptophyta; class Magnoliopsida; order Sapindales; family Sapindaceae; genus Dipteronia; species Dipteronia dyeriana. The sequence goes on from CM065297.1 coordinate 54,469,202, forward strand.
TCATACTCTCTACATTTCCATTTGTAGATTGAGATGGAGAACTCTTATCACTAGAGTCATCACTAGTGTCAGTTGTTGCCATGATGGCATCATCAATGTAAGTAGCTTCACTTATCACTCTCTTAGCTACTTTTATATCACATCCTTCTTCAAGGTTGCAAACTAAGGCCTTGTTGCCTTTTTCTACATCTTCCACAAAGGAGGCTCCAAAAGACGTGTAGTTAAGAATAATCTCTTCATCACTAGAGGAATCATCTTCTTCATTGGAGTTATCACTTCCACTATCAATTGATGGGGTGGTCACCATATTTCCTTTCTTCTTCTTCTTCGAATTAGCACATTCGGGGGCAAAGTGAACTATCCCACCACATTCATAACATCGGACCCATTTCCTTCCGGTCTTTTCTTCCATAGGCTCAAACTTCTTGAAATGAATCTTATTCTTCAAGTCTTGATCCTTGGATCCAAAACCTTTCCTCTTGGACTTGTAGAATTTCTTGAACTTCCTCATTAGTAATGCCATTTCCTCATCCGAGTCATATCTTTCCTCATTCTCAACTTTAGAGGCTTTCAAAGCAATTCCCTTTTACTTTTTAGGAGATGTGGTGGTAAGACACTTCCATGATTCATAAGCTAGTAGTTTCCCAATCATTTTACTTGGCTTCATATCCTTGTAAGCATTATTCTCTTCTAAAGCCATCACCTTAGACTCAAATCTTTTGGGTAGAGATCTCAAAATCTTTTGCTTGATTCTCTTATCCGAATAAGGGTCACCAAGTAGATGACTTTGATTCACAATGTCCATTAATCTTACTTCAAAGTCATTGAGGCCCTCGTTCTAATCCATCTTGAGCAATTCGAATTGAGTTTGGAGAACTTGAAGCTTCGATTCCTTAACCATATCGATTCCCTCATGTGCAACCTCTAGGATATCCCATGCCTCCTTAGCTATCCTAGTATTTTGAACCAACTTGTACTGGTTCTCATCCATTGCACATAGGATGGCATGCATTGCCTTCCTATTCCATTTTGATGCCTCAAACTCTTGTTCGTTCCATTGTGCCTTTGGCTTGAGTACATCATCTCCTCCATCCGTAGGAGTCATCATGGGTGGAGTGTAGCCATCTTCTACCGCCATCCATGCCCTATCATGAATTTGGCAAATATACGACTCTATCTTGCCTTTCCAAGAGGCATAATTCAATCTGGTGAGAAGTGGAGATATAGTGCTAGAAGCTCCCTTGTTGTCACCGTTTCCACTCACTGTGTTTAATGAATGAATGATATGATTGCAAATGTATGATTGATCAATACAAACACAAAATGCAACACACACCGAAAATGAGAAAGGATCACCTATGTATGTCTAAGAACCCGCTCTGATACCAATTGAAACAAATATTATGGTGTGTAATATATTAATCTAGAGGGGGGTGAATAGATTTTAATCAAATTTTACCCAATTTTTGTTAATGGTTAATTAGACGAAAATACCCCTAACTAGTCACAATAATATCACAAGTGTAGTAAGTGCGGAAATAATAAAGACACTTGAGATATACGTGGAAACCCTCCAAATGGGAAAACCCATGGGCTGATAAGTGCGCCACACTCAAACAACGAATCCACTGATGATAGAGGCGCTACAACCTAATCCCGGTATATAACCGACTAGCACTACCTAATCCCGGTATTAAGTGGACCTAGTCCAATTTGCTTACATTTGAAGCAACCTACTTCTGGATGCAATGCAAGACTTACTTCTCTTAAATGAAGAGATAAACACCCTATGTGAACATATGATGATATTCAAGCAACAAACAAGGCTAGGGTACCTTATAAGCTTATCTAGGATTATGAGATGGCAATAAATGCAATCTTAGATATCAAGAACTAAATGACATGTCATAAAGCTTAGCTAAACATAGAACAAGCAATCCTATGAAGCTATCATAAAAGCCAAATCAACACATGTTGTCATTAAGCATGGTAAGGACTATAATGCAATTACTAAATGCAATTAATGAGTCCTAAACAATATCTAAATGCAAAGCATAAAGATTTAACGAGAAGTTATCAACAACAACAATCCTAGCTATCACAATACAACACTCAATCATGTCATCACAGCAAAATCAAATTTGTATCTAGAAATATTCTAAGAGAATACAATTAATTAAAGAGATGGTTTAGCAAGCAAAAACACTTAACATGTAAGAAGATAGTGAAGAGCTAACCAAACAAGATGTGATGAAGCAACCCTATCCATAGATGCACTCTAGATGAACTTAGATGATACAAGATGAAGTTTTGATGCTCATGGGGATGCTTTGAGTGATTAAAAATGAGTTCTTGGAAGTGTTTTTCCTTCGAAATGTGTTCTAAGGAAAATATATGATATTTTGAACTCTTACACGACCTTAAGGCATTGAGTTATATATATATATATATAAGATCCAAACAAAGTGAGGTCATTTTGGAAAAAACTTTCCATCTTCCTCTTTGTACACTGGTGACATGCGTTGGTCGAGTAGCGCACCACCAGCGCACAGCCTATTTTTAAAACAGGCGCTGGAAGAGTGGCGTATCTCAGTAGCGTAACACAAGAACAGATTATCTGGAATGTTTACACTGGAAAGGATGGGCTAGACGAGTAGCGTACCACCAGCGCACACCCACATTTTTCAACTACACGCGAGTGCAGCAGCGTAGCTCAGTGGCGCATGACTAGCGGCGGTCCACTGTGAATGTTGCGCTGGTGAGGTGCGCTTGTCGAGTAGCGCACCACCATTTCAAGGCCTATTTTTTCAACGCTCAAATGCATAAAAACAATAAGTTCAAGAGTGATGAAATTGCATCCTATTTTAATGCCTAGCATGACATACAACTTTCATATCAAGATGCAAATAGGTCAACAAGAGTCATTTAAACTAAAATGCACACAATAAAACACTCAACATATAAGATCAAGAGTTATGCATGCATATGTGAGTGTATGCAACTTTCTCTTCAAAGTAAGTAAGCACAAGAATTTTACCTTTGATGCTTCTCCTGTTGAGGTGTTGAGAGCCTAAGCTACCCTTACATGAACCCCAACAATGTGGTTATTCATGAAATAAGCCAATCAACAAATGAGGACTTTTCAGCTCTCAATGCTATTGAAGAGGAGAGTGATGATGAAAATGAAGAGATCGCTCTTTTTGTTAGAAAGTTCAAGAAGTTTCTAAAGAAGAATGTCAATCCTAGAGGCAAGTCTTCTAAGGAATAGAGAGTAAAGAAAACATCATCTCCAAGGAGTGAGAAGAATAGTCAAGCCATGAACAAGAAAGATGTTCAATGCTACAATTGTCAAGGTTTCGGTGACTTTGCTAGTGAGTGCACCAAAAAGCCATCTAAGAAATACAAGAAAGGCAAAGTTTTGGTGTCTACATGGAGTGATGATAATTCTAGTGATAATGAGTGCTCTAGTAGTGATTGTTCAAGTGATAAAGAGTTGGTGAGCAACTTTGTAGCTCTAACGGCTTCTCATTCTCCACTAGATGTTGATGGTATAATATCTTTGAACAAGAACTTTGATACAAATCATCATGGAAGCTCTAGTTCAATTCCTACTAATCTTGAGTTGTTGGCCAAGATAAAGAAGCTTGAAGAAGATAGAGATAATGCTCTAAGACAGGTAGTTGAGAATGATGATTTGATCAAGCAACAACTAGATGAGTTTGTGATTGTCGCCCGTAGACTTCTTGGTGAGAAAGGTGATATTATGAAGAAGTTTAGAGAACTTGAAAAGATAAACCTTGAGAAGGATAATGTTATATCTTCTTTGAGGAAGAGAGAACAATAATTAATGGAAGAGATAGACACGGCTAAGGTGGCTATTAAGGACTTAGTGAATGATTCGGTAAGTGTGTCTAGTGTTATGAATCTTGTTAACTCTCATAGTGGTGAAGACAACTAGGTAGTTGAAGAAGAGCCCTTGGAAGCACCACTTCCTACTCACTTGGATGAAGTTATGATTGATAAGAAACCACACAAGAAGAGAAGAACAAAAGCCAAGAAGAAGTTGGCAAACAAGGTATCTTTGCAAACTCCTAGTGAAGCTAGTTCAACTCAAAAAGGTACAATCTCATCTTTTATTCCAATTTGCCCATATTGCAACACAATAGGTCACATTAAGCCTAGGTGTTATAAACATATTGAAAAATGCAAATTAGGAAATGAATCTAGAGATAAGGAGATTAAACTTCAACTTGAACATGCTATGGATTTGAAAGTTGAAAAACATGATAATAATGCTAAGCATGAAAAGAAGTTTTGGAGTAGAAAGAAAACTAATCTTGTTCAACTTGACAAAGCTTGTGTTGAAAATGTTAAGGAAGAGTGTGTTAATGATATTCTTGTTAACAAGTCATTGAAAGACTTTACTCTAGATTTAACATTGTTGTCAAGGATGATATTGGAAATGGTTGTGTAGGTACACCCAAGAACAAGTGGTTTAAGGGTGAGTGATCTTATCACTAATATAAGAAGCACATGTGAGATAGCTTTGAGGCAATATATCAATTATGTTTAGAATTCTTGCTTACTAGCTTTGAATACTCCATGTATTGATATGAACTTGGTTATCTCACATCACGTTTGTTATTATGGTCAAAATTTGTTGGTTAACTTTAGTGAAGTTCTTTTGATACATGTGTTGATTGAGTTGAGATATTATGCTTTTTAAACTCTTGATGTGAAACCTCATCAACTTGGTGTCATGTGGACATTCAAGGTAAGAGTGCTCACAAAAAGGGCGGAAGTATAATATTTGTTGAATATAATGTGCAAAAAGGTATCTCTAAAATTTAATGCATGTTCTGTTAAATATTCATATTTTGACTCAATGTTTGATATACATCTCATAGCATGTCATATTAGAGAATTTTGTATAGCATACATATGGTTCTTATTGACATTTGCTATTTTAGGATCTAATAGTGATATTGTTCACATTGATCTTAACTTTGATGATTGTTTGTGTATAGTATATTGAGAGGCATTAATTTTGTAAATATGAGCTTCATATTCTTTGAAAGCTACTCATTAGAGAAGTAATGATCTTGAATAAGTCTCTACTTATTGCTCTTAGATCATGTGCTTATGAGCCATAAAATCTTGGTTTTCTAAAATTGCACCTTGCTTCTCTTATATGTTTTGCTAGTAAGTTAAGTTTACTAATATGTAAACTTTGGATACACCTTGAAGTTTTTGTGCTTAGGTACATTTAAAATGACCTATGGTTTGTATCCATTTTCCTACATAGAACCCAACGAGCACCTTCATGGAAAGGGCTACACACATTGGTTATGAAAGCTACCCAATTTTTGAAAACGCTACACCATTATGATGAGTGATAGCCACCATAATGTGAATTTTGTTTATGTTAAAATAAAATGGAAAAATCAAAGAAGCGTTGAAATGGAATCATGAAAAGAAAAAATTCTTTGATTCAAAGCCTAAAAAGAAAAAGGAGGAAGGCTTAAAAACGAGTATAGTTGAAAATCAAATGAGCTCAGGTTGAAAAACAAAAATGGGATGACGAGCCTCATGCACACACACAGCTCATATGTTGAAATCTATTCTCTTAAAAGCAAAAAATTCTGGATGATAATCGGTTTGACTTTTTATGGAAAAAGCTTTAGATGAATTGTTGTTGTAAATAGTTTGCATATTGATTATCAAACTACTTCTTGATATATATTTGAAGTATCTCTCACACACACACTTTGTTTATGAGTATGATGATATTTTAGCAATTGTTGAAGAATTATAAGAGAACCTGAAAAATCTTTGTGTAACTCTCTTAGCATATGAAGCTTATTTTGTTGATATTTCTTCAAATTGCTTGAATGTGTGATTGTGTGAACATCTTTGTGAACTTTATGCTATCATTGATTTTAGTTATAGCATATATCAAGGAGCAGCATTGTATGCTAGACATTGTTCTCTTTTATGATATGTTCACATGTTTTATTTTGTTACATGGTGGCATATTTTGACTTAATGATACTTGTAAGATATTACTCACTATCCTTGTCTTGCATGATGATTCATTCTTAAGTCATATGTCTTTGTTTTTATATTTTTGTGACTAATACCCTTGTTTTGTCTTTCACTCACTTTTATTGTATGTATTTAGCATCTTATAACACAAGAACAAATGAGAAGAACTAAGATTACCGAGAGTGGAAATCAATTGAATCCCATTGTGAAAGCCAAGTCTACCTCAAAAGGATCCAAAGCTTCAAGGACAAAAGATTTAGGGATCTTTAGAACAAAGATGATATTTCAAGAGAGAGGCATTGACTTTGGTAAGTGTAAAGATTCTTAAGTTCTTAAGTGTTTAAAAGATAGAAATTGGGAATCTTGGGTAAGCATGTTAGGAGTTGTAAATGATACTCTTGTTAGAGAGTTTTATCTTAAATATAGAGAAAGTGTCACCTTATTAGATGCTTTGATGGAAATTAGGGGTGTTGTGTTTAGAGTTAACCCGAAAAACTTTAACAAGTTTATTGGGCTAGCTAATGATATAGATTCTAGTTTTCTGGATGTGGATGTCCTTGAGAATCTTAATATCATGGGTAGAACTCTTTATGACAATGCTTCTTTTGAATGGAAAGGTTGAGCATATATTAGTCAACATAAGTTAACTAAGGCTAGTGCAATTTTGCATCTATTCATTTGCACTAACATTATTGGATCTTCGAATTCAACCGAGTTGAATAAGGACAAGATTAAAATACTGTATGCCTTGGTGACTAATCAACCTATAAACCTTGGAGATCTTCTCATGAATTATATTGATAGTGTGGCTTTCTCTACTAGAGGTGATAAAAAGCTTGCTTTACCGGGGTTAATAACTTCAATGTGTTTAGCTCGTAGGTTAAGAGTAGAGAAGATGATGTGTTAGTTCAACCATTGGAAAAGTATTGTGATAAACGTGTGTCATACATGTCATATATAAATAAGGGTAAGACTTGTAATACTTTTGTACTATTTAGTAGTTCTCAAGTTGATAGTCATGTGATTAGCACAAATATTCTTCCGGATTGGGCTATACAATTGAAGGAGAAGGTTAATGAACTTAGTGCTATAGTTGTTCAACAAGATGCTAGGATAAAAGAGTTGGAGGAGTGTATTGCTTCAAGTTCAAGACCACCTCTCAAGCATTATGTTAGATCAACTACTCGCACAACTTTCTTTGGTGGAACAAGTAGCTAGTATTTGAGTCTTGAGGTTTATTTCCTAACTTTTGGCATCATTTCATGTCAAAAGAGGGGAGAAAGAGATGCTAGTTACTTAGTTTTTTTTATGTTGTTTTTGTGAACTTTTGAACTTTCAATGCCATGTAATAATTAGTCTTAAGATTAGGTTAAGAATTCTTGTGTTTTGGCATGTATTGAGGGGGAGATACATGTATTTGTGGACTTAATTGTATATTCTTATCCATATTATATGTTGCCATTTGTTGTTTTTCTCTTGTTTATGCATTGTGCTTTGAGACGATTTGTAGGTTGCTTCAAGAGAAGATCAAGATGAAGTTCAAGAGCTGATGAAGATTAGTTATAGGAATCTTACTCATTGTAATGTGAGGGAGTGATTTTGTGATCTATCTTCATTTTTATATTTGTAGTAATTGTATAGGTGTTTTGACATGGAATTTGCCAAAGGGGGAGATTGTTAGGTTTTAGATTGTGTAGCCATTAATTCCATTTCAAAATGATGTTTACTTGTAATGATTTAGTTGTTTAGATTTATGATGATTCAAGCTTCAAAGAAGAAGGAACAACTAGTCAAAGCAAGTTCAAAGTCTTCAAAGAGAAAGGATGCAATAAGGTTCTACAAATGTATACTAAGACCTTATCTTTCTCTTACAAGGCTTAGACACACACACACAATTCATACATTTGTGTCTCTGCATCGTTGTGCACCACTATAGGCACACTCACACACAATTCATACATTTGTGTCCCTGCATCGTTGTGCACCATCATAGGCACACACATACAATTCATTCATATGTGACCCGGCATCGTTGTGCACCATGTATAACACATTCACACACTTGAAGATGAATGCTCATGCATTGGTATGGAAATAACATGGTTTGAAAAATGCATGATTGGAGACTATATCTATTTAGTTTGCATTCTAGTGTGAATTTGTGTTTGTATGTGTATATGTTTGTATAACATGGATATTGAACTTGAATTTAGTCTTAAATCATTCTTGATTGAGTTCCGGACATTTCGGTTACTCATACTATTGATTTCAACTTCTAAGTCAAAAGATACTACACTTTCAACTCATGTTGCTTACATTGTCTTCGCCTTCATATATCGAGTCAAATTATTATTTTCTAGATTGAGTATCTTAAATATACATGTCCGTGAGAGAGTTAATGTTTGAAATCCATAAACGGATTCAAATTCTGAGTCCGGAGGCCGGAGAACGGTCAAAGAATGCGAGAGGAGTGCAAGGGAGTTGCACCATGGCCAAAGGCCATCAATTGGTGCAAGCCCGAGATGGCTCGTGGCCGTCTCGGCCGCAACTCCTTGCTGCCCGAGATGGCGCGTGGCCGTCTCTGCCGCAACTCCTTGAGTGCAGAATTTTCTCTCTAAATTTTCTCACCTTCCAAACACCATAACTTCTTCATTTGAACTCCGATTTGAGTGATTCAAAGTTGAGAGTGTTTATCTATTCATCCTCCATATTTTCTCTGAAGGTTTGAATTAGTTTTATTGCTGTTTTTGGAGTCTAATCTCACAAAAATTTGACTGCATCAAAATCAACTAAGGTATTGATTTTCTCTCAAAGTTTTCTTTTAAAACTTGGTCAATTGCCTTGGGTTTTATTCTTCAACATAAATATGAGCCTTGTGATAGTTTTTCTTTGAGTTTTGAACTCATTTAAAGCTATACTGAGTTTCAATTGAAATCTCACATGTTGAGTTAGATTTTGATTTTGCCTATGCTTTCACATGTTTAGGATTGTATTGTGCTAGCTTTTATTCTAGGACTATTTGATGATCTTTGATTGATTGATTTTGTGAAAAATAGTTCCTCACAAGTATCAGGCTTTCTTAGGCTGAAATCTCACAATGATACATGTGCTTGTGTTCTTTTGAGCTATTCATATGCTTTGTTGAATCTATGGATAGGAATATGCTCTAGAACTTTAGCTTTAATCTAAATGACTTTGTCATATGATTTTAGCATGTTTTTGGCTTATGAGATTTAAACATGATTATGTGCTAATTGAACATATCCTGTGATTCAAGTTTTAGATCTATACATGTATCTAGATTATAATTAATGTTGAACATATCTTACATGATCTAGATGGATTAAGCATGAATGATTGATTGACTAGACTACATTTGTTTTGTGCATTCATGCTCATGTCTAGTATTTTCCATAGGATGTTTTGATCATAACATTCTATGTTGCATGCTTGTTTGCGTTTTGCTGGGGGGGTGAATAGGTTAGACACCTTTTTCGACTCCCTTAGAAACAAACAAAAGTTTGTCCCTATAGATTGCTTGTATCACAATATATATATTAATTAAAGACAATTAATCAATATATAAACACAAGTAAAGTGTGATACAAACAAGTAATTGTAACACATACACAATCAATTTTATAGAAAGGAAGACAACATACATAGAGAGTTCTATCCACAATACAAATATTAGAGAGATAGGGATAGAGAAAAGTTTACACAAGATATAACGTGGTAAACCTCCGAAGAGAAACATCCACGGGCTAGCAGCCACTGGCAAACAAAATCCACTAGTAGTTAAGACAAGTACAATCTCTCAAGTGACCTCTTCAACTAAAAACTACCCTCCTATCCTAGTCTAGAAGTTGCTGCCCTATGCTCAACAATCCGAGGCTTCACACCTCTTGTCATGACTTCCTTGCTCACCTTATTCGGATCCTCACGACCCAAGGCAAGGTGAGAAAGCATGCAACATAGAATGCTATGATCAACACATCCTATGGAAAATACTAGACATGAGCATGAATGCACAAATCATATATAGTCTAGTTAATCATGCATGTATAAACAATCTAGATCATGTAAGATATGTTCAATAACAATCACAACCTAGATACATGCATACGTCTAAATTTGAATCACAAGATATGATCAACAAATCACAAGATCAAGTTTAAAACACATAAACCTAAAACAAGCTAAAATCATATGACAATGTCAATAAGATTTAACCTAAAGTTCTAGAGTATATTACTAATCATAGAATTCAACAAATCACATGAATAGCTCAAAAGAACATAAGCACATGTATTATGTGAGAATTTTGGCCAAGAGAGCCTAATACATGTGAAGAACTATTTTTCACAAAATCAATCAATCAAAATCATAAAATAGTCCTAGAATCAAAGCTAGCATAATACAATCCCAGACATGTGAAACATAGGCAAAATCAAAACCTAACTCAACATGAATGATTTCAATTGAAACTCAATCTAGTTTTGAAAGTGTTCAAAACACTCACAATATACAAATAAATGTAGAAGAAGAAAACCCAAGGCAATTGACCAAGTTTTAAAAGAAAACTTTGAGAGAAAATCAATACCTTAGTTGATTTAGGTGCAGTCCCGTTTTTGTATGATTAGACACCAAAAAAAGCAGAAACACTAACTCAAACCTTCAGAGAAAAGAGAGAATATGAATAGATGAACACTCTCAACTTAGAATCACTCAAATCAGAGTTCAAATGAAGAAGTTATGGTGTTTGGAAGGTGAGAAAATTTAGAGAGAATTTCTGCACACTTGTTTGAATTTCTTCTTAGAATGAAATGTGAGAGGGAAAGAGTTAATAAAGGAGTGGGAAACTTAGACATGTGAAATGACCAAGAGGGGAAAGATGAAGCCAAGCAAGCTTGCTGCCCGAGATGGCACGTTGGCATCTCGGGGTAGCAAGCCTTCTGCCCCGAGATGGCCACGTGCCATCTCGAGAAAGAAGACATTGCTTGCTTCTTTCTCCTTCGACCTTTCTTCACGTTCTTTTACCGTTCTCGGGCCTCGAAACTCGGAATTCAAATCCGTTTGTGGATTATGAACCATAACTCTCACATGGACATGGAACTATAAGATAATCAACCCAGAAAATAATAATTCGACTCGATATATGAAGACGAAAACAATGTATGAAACATGAGTTGAAAGTGTAGTATCTTTTGACTTAGAACTTGAAATCAATAGTATGAGTAACCGAAATGATCGGAACTTGATCAAGAATGATTTAAGACTAAATCCAATTTCAATATCCATGTTATACATAACATATACACACACAAACACAATTCACACTAGAATACAAACTACATAGAGATAGTTTCCAATCATGCATATTCCAAAATATGTTATTTTCATACCAATGCATGAGCATTCATCTTCGGGCACCACCTTAATGGTAGTGGTCTCGAGGGTGTTAACTGGAATTTCTCATCCCAAGCAAATTTACCTTTAAGGCTTTCTAGCACCGTCTGTGGGAACACCCACACCTGACTCACCAAACTAAAGGTTTACATGTTCATTGTTTTACAAGAATTTTGAGGCTCTGATCCTCCCAGGGATAGCCCGAGACATCGGGACAACCTTCTGCTACATCGACACGAAAGACTCTAAGGAAGGGAAGGGAAGGAAGTCCGGGCACTATAGACAAGCTGCGGTCCAGCTAACCGCTGCGCGGGCTTCTTACCCTCCCATAATAAACCAGACCATGTTTGACCAACAGGCAGAGACCATTGTGGAGATGCCAGCCTTCTCCTTCTCGCGGAGGGCATCGTAGTCCATCCAGGAAATCCCAACACTCAAGGAGAGTCGAGCAGGCCCAAAACTAGGCAGTAGTCTTTGACCGATTGGGACCTCCCCCGCCAGAGCCAGTCCGCGATAGGATAAGGCTTCAACCTTCAATCCAGGAAATGCTTAGGCCTAGGCCCCCGGTGCTTTGCGGGTCAAGTCTGTAGCGGATGCCCTACCGCGAGAGCAGCACGAGGCTCCCCATTAGTGGCTTCAAGAAGGGAAAACCAGGTTAGAGAGGAAAGTAGCCAGCAAAGCCACCGGGTAGTTCCTGCTCAAAGAGAAAACCAAGTGGAGATCGCCAGTTCATCGAAGGGATCCGACAGTGAGGAGTCTGAGGTCAACACAAAGAAACCCGGGAACAAGCGCTTAAGGGATTAATTGGCGAGGTTATAGAAAGTGATCCAGCAAATAAAGAAGTGAAAGCACAAAGAGGTTATTAATAACCAAATTTGGCTAGGGACCAAAGGAAAATTTTCCACTCTCTGGCCAGAGTCCAAGCTCGAGATTACCCACCATGGAACCGCGGGTCCTGGGGTCGAGCTGTGGAGCCACCCCGTAGAAAAGAGAAAAGGTCGTCGAGCTTTGAAAGTACCCAATGTGGAGCTCGACACGATCAGATCAAGCTCTTTGCACCGAAGCAATAATTCAAGAAAAGCCGGACGAATGACGATCTAGGCTCCCCGAAGTAGAGATCACCTCGTAACCTCCCTAGAAGCCCGCCATCCTCTCCAAGCATAGAGAGACACCTATTAAGCACCAATTGTAGGGGAAAAAAACACGCGCAGCGGAAACGTGAGAAAATTTATGAAATTAGAGTTTCAGTATAAATAAAAAAATTTCCCTTTATAATAACAAGAACCTTAACCCTAGATTAATTGATGTATATAAAAAAAGTATCGTACCTTTTTTTTTCGTGACGATTGAACTAGCATCGAATTGAATCCGTAAGATCTTCCAACCCAATCACGAACGTGAATCACCTATGAGTGTGGGCTCTCTTTCTTTAAATTGTATACCTGAGGATGAAAACAAACAAAATCTTCTTCTTTGTTAGTCACAATAATCCTCCAAGAGAAAAACCAAGAACGTCCGGTCACTTTTTAATTATCAATCAATTTAATTGAAACTCGGGTGAACCTTGATTCGATGTTGTACACAAAACCCTTTTGATGCAAAGGATACTAATGTACTATCGAAAACAAAAACGTTCCCCTTTTCTTCTTATTGGCCGAATTCACACTATCTTTATGAGTTGGTCGAATTTTGTCTAGAGTAAAAAATAAATTTTTCTCCCTCAAAATTCTCTCTTGCTAGGCCAAATTCTCTTCTAGAAAATGGCTTAGCATGACAGAAATTCCTCTCATAGAAAAACTTAGGCTGGCTGAAATTAACATACGTATATATATATATAGGATCATAAATCCTCTCCCAAGAAGGATTTACTTGGTTGGCAAGAATCCTTTCCTTAGGTTAATTTATTTGTTAGTTAAGAATCCTTATCTAAAAGGAATTCTATCCTATTATATATATATATATATATATATATATATATATATTGGCTGGCCGAAATTTCATTGGATATATGTTAGGATCACAAATTGTTTCCTAAGAAGGATTTACTTGGTAGTTAAGAATCCTTTCCTTAGGTAGATTTACTTGGTGGTTAAGAATCCTTTTCTAAATGAATTCTATCCTACAACAAGACTCCTAATCCAACTCAATATTGTATTTGTAACCATATTAAAGACTTCCTAATTTGATTAGATAAATAATTCCTTTTATTTATCTACTAATCAAATATAGTCTTTAATATTAATAATACGACCAACAATAGTATAATTTTAGGAGACCAACTGCTATTAGGAAAAAGATTTTGACTTTTAATTAAATAATTAATTAATCAACAAATTAATTAATTTCCATTTAACTAAATAATAAAATAAAAATAATATAATTTAAGCTATTCTTAATAGCCTTGCCGCCCAACACATGTATGTAGGCCATATATAATTTTTCTAACTTTATTAAATCCATTGGACCTTAATAACAGAAATCCACATGTAAACTAGACCCATTATTACAAAAAAAAAAACAAGTTCACATACCTTGATACAATTCTAGATGCACCCCTAAATTGGTCCGGTAGAATATATCAAGTGATCCATGCAAGTTCGTGTGGATTGGGGATCTTAGTTGGCTATCTAAATTTAAGCTCCAGTAGACACAACCCAATCACAATCAACAAATGATTCACTTAGGTCCAATCTATTTAATTTTAGTTCATTCCACTAAAGAGCTAAGATTGAACTCTTAAATAAAGATGGAATAAGTTGATGTTACTCATTCATACCCTAGACAACCTTATTGGAGAAAGTGTATCTTCGTGAAGAATACCAGTAATCGCCAAGAGCTTATAGACCGCCTATAGCTCTCCAAGTTATCATATTTACTCATATGGCCACATTTTGAACTTGGATATTTTGACTTGTCCAGAAGCCATGTTTCAATAGACACTATTGAAAACTTAACGTTAAGATTTAATATCTAGTACCTCAAAACATCCATATGATGATATTCTACTCTTATTCAATAAATGGAGCCACGATGTCCATATCTATAAATGAAGTCCTCTATCGATTAACAAATGAATACTACCAAACTATCGAGGATAGACTATGCTGTATAATCGTACTCATTGATTTCTCAAATGATAACACTTGCAACCATAAATTCATCATTTATCTCAGGATTGAGATAGACTCTCCGATTGTCTTCAAATGAAAACTTTATCCATTGACGGTTCTAGATAAAGTATATCATTTTGATCATATTCAATGCACCCAGTGCGCTAGATTCTTTTTCCCAACGACACCACACTTTGATGATTTTAGACTCATCATAACACATTTGATCCCACTCAAATGCTAGCGAAAGAATCTACAACTTTGACAAGATAAAAGCACCCAACCTTTTATCTTAAGTTGTGAATGTTATTCAAGACTAACTAAGGAATTGTGTCTACCTTATACATATCTATATGTATGAACAATTCTTCTTTTCTCATAGTCTTTTGACCTTAAGATTATATACTTTTGACAAATATAATAATTAAACTATAAATGTTATAAGATTTGTTAAAATAGAAATCACTTTATTAATATAAAAAGATTGTCAAATACATTATTATACTCTTGTTATCGAGCATAATCCTTACACCAAGCTCGCACTACAATATTGCATTATCTCACCGAGGGAAGACTCGATTCTGTCTGGACAGGTAGGAGGAAGCTTGTCAAAGCTCTGTTACCACCGAAGAGCGTCAAGAGGGACATCTTAAGCTCTAGGGAACCTGGAAAGGTCAAATCAAGCTCAAAGTACCAAGACCAGAACACAGCTATACTTCTCTCTTTAAGGAAGCAAACGACATACTTGACGACCTCCATGAGGCATTACGCCGTTAAGGCACACATGATCATATCTACACTCCAACGATTGTTAAAACATCACGTGTATACAGGGCAAGTGATTGAGTCCAAAGAGGAAACAAACTTATCTCCACCTAAGATATTCTCGAATCCGTTATTAAATCAGAGTCAACAACATTCAAAATAGTCGATCCCGCCCGATAAAGGGGGATTGGATTCAGGAAAAAAGGGTGGGAGGATTACAAGTTAAATCTAGTAAGACTATGTATAAAGAGGGCCCAAGCATGCACAAAGTAGGAGGATGGAACAAAAAAAAAGAAAAGAAAAACACACAAGTAGAGAGGACTCTCTTAGCCTAAATTCTGTCATCAGAACATAGCCATCATTGTATTCTACTTCTCGACAGGCACGAAGTTTCCACCCAAATAAACCCTAGAGAGATTAAGAGTATTTAAGAGATTTTTATACGATATACATGATTTATAATAAAGCCATTACATTATTCTCTTTCACATCGTGTTAGCACTTGCTTTTAACATCCGCCATTGTGTGAACAAACTAGGTACCAAAAGTACCAACCCCGGCCACCACCTCCGTGGTAGTGGTCTCGAGGGTGCTAACTAGAATTTCTCACCCCAAGTAAATTCTTTGTTAACACTTTCTGTCGCCGTCTGTTGGAACATCCACACTCAGTTAATCAAATCAACAGTTACGTGTTTATTATTTTGCAAGAGTTATGAGGCTCCGCTTCTCTTAGGGATAGCCTGAGGCTTCAGAACAACCTTTGGCTGCATCAACGTGAAAGGCCCTAAGGAAGGGAAGAAAACCTGGGCACCAGAGCCATGTTCCGGTCGAGCCAACCACTGCGCAGGCTTCTTGCCCTCCTATGATAAGCCATGCCGCACTCGACCAACAAGCGGCGGTCTTAGTGGAAAATGTCTGCCATCGCATGCTCGCTGAGGGCATCACGGTTCAGCCAGCAAATACCAACACTCAGAGAGAGCCAAGTAGGCCAGGAACCAGGTAACCCACCTTCGATCTGTTAGGACCTCCTCCGCTAGAGCAAGTCCACGATAGAACCGGGCCTCAACCTTCGATCCGAGATTGGTTAGAGCCCGTGACCCCAGTTATAGTAGACCATCACATTACCAGCCCAAGCGAGTTAAATATATGGCAAACACCCTGCCCTAGGAGCAGTGAGAGGCTCTTCACCCGGTAACTTCAATGAGGGAAGCCCGGGCTAGAGAAGAAGGTAGCCTGCAAAGCCCCTGGGTAGATCCCTCTCGTAAGGAATACCGTGTAAAGATCGCCAGTTCATCAGAGGGATCCAACAATGAGGAGTCTGAGGTCAACTCAAAGAAACTCAGGAACAAGCATCTCAGAGATCAGCTGGCAAAGTTACAGAAAGAGATCCAGTATATAAAGAGGGGAAAGCACAAGAAGGACAAGAAGGATCTTTTGAGTGAGATGAATGCTCCCTTCACCAGAAGGATACAGGAGGCGGAGCTCCCACCGAAATTTAAAATACCGACAGATAAATTCTCCAAAACAGAAGACCCCTTAAGCCACATTACGAGCTTCATCCAACAAATAGAAGTCCATAATACTACCAGGGCTGCCATGTGTAGGATGTTTCCTACCACCCTGATTGACTATGCAAAGACTTGGTTCAGAAAGTTGCATGCTGGTAGCGTGGATTCTTTCACAAAGCTATCGACGGATTTCTGCTCACAGTTCCAAGGGGTCAAACCGCGTCTAAAGGATTCCATACACCTTCAATATGAGGTCCAAGAGCGAGGTGAGACACTCCGATCCTATGTGGAATGCTTTTTCAAGGAAGTCATCTAGATGGGAGTGAGTCTTCACCGAGAAAGAGACCCTCGTCAACTTCCCGTGGAACTTGTGGGTGGTTAAGTTTTTTCGATCCTTTGCCAAGTGACCTTTAGAGACCTATCAGCAGGCCTATGATTAGGCTCTTATACAGGTTGAATATAACGAACAACTCAAGGTCAAGATGGAGCATAACGATATTAGAACAGTGAAGCACCATAAGAAGAAAGCTCTCAGACGCAAGCTAGCTTAGAAAAAACAAAACAAACCTCCCAATAGGTCGACATACGGCTTCACTTTCTTCCAGGCAAGAAAGGTATCCAGCATGGCGAACCCATCCATGAGTTTCGCTTTCTTCCAGGACTATAGCCCCCGTAATACTAGAAGAAAGAGGGTATGATTACTACACCCCCTTAAATGCATCACGTGAAACAATCTACCTCGCCATTCAGGATAAGGGCTACTCTAGAAGCTCACACCCATAAAAACCCTATTCGATAGGAGGAACCGGTACAAGTATTGTGACTTTCATAAGGACATGGGCAACAACACTTCAGAGTTCTATAACCTACGTAACTAGATCGAGGCTCTAATAAAAAGAGGATGTTTGATAGAGTTCTAGCATTAGGTCAGGGACAATATTTAAACTGGAAGAGAAGTACAAGCCGAGATCTATGAGCATGCTAAGAAGAGAAAGGGGGAATAGACGGATCTGATGCAACAAATCCAGGTGATACATACCATCAGCAGAAGGCTTATTTTGGCTGACACCTCCAACAATTCCAAAAAAAACCATACGAGGAAGATTCCTCATGTAGATGAAGGTTGGGGTATCTTCAAGGTCGACTAGAGCCAGGCTGGCCCCTCTTAGTCAGCACAGATTATTTTCATTTGTGCTAATGCCTACAACACCGTGCAACATCATGACGATCCCATGGTGATCATGGTACAGATTACCAACTGTGTGGTTCACCGCGTGCTCGTTGACACAGGCAGCAACATCGACATCCTTTTTAAAGATACCTTGGAGAAGTTGAAATTGAAGGAATGGTGTTACTGTTGGGATTATGCATGATAGCAAGAGTACAATAATGTATTTGACAATCTTTTCATATTAATAAAGTGATTTCTAGTTTAACAAATCTTATAGCATTTATAGTTTAATTATTATAATTGTCAAAAGTAATTAATCATAAGGTCAAAAGACTATGAGAAAAGAAGAATTGTTCATATATCTAGATATGTATGGGGTAGACACAATTCTTTAGTGAGTCTTGAATATTATTCACAACTTAAGAAAAAGGTTGGGTGCCTTTATCTTGTCAAAGTTGTAGATTATTTTGCTAGCATTTGAGTGGGATCAAATGTGTTATGATGAGTCTAAAATCATCAAAGTGTGGTGTCTTTGGGAAAAAGAATCTAGTGCATTGGGTTCATTGAATTGAATCACAATGAAATACTTTATCTAGAACCGTCAATGGATAAAGTTTTCATTTGAAGACAATCGGATAGTCTATCTTAATCCTTTGATAAATGATGGACTTATGGTTGCAAGTGTTATCATTTGAGCAATCGATGAGTATGATTATATAGCATAGTCTATCCTCGATAGTTTGGTGGTATTCATTTGTTAATCGATAGAGAACTTCATTTATAGATATGGACATCGTGGCCCCATTTATTAAATGAGAGTAGAATATCATCGTATGGATGTTTTGAGGTATTGAATATTAAATTTTAACGTTAAGTTTTCAATAGTGTCTATTGAAACATGGCTTCTTGACAAGTCAAAACATCCAAGTTAAAAATGTGATCATATGGTTAATTATGATAACTTGAAGAGCTATAGGCGGTCTATGAGCTCTTGGTGATTACTGGTATTCTTCACGAGGATACACTTTCTCCATTAAGATTGTCTAGGGAATGAATGAGAAATATTAACTTATTCTATCTTTATTTAAGAGTTCAATTTTAGTTTTTTAGTGGAATGAACTAAAATTAATAGATTGGACCTAAGTGAATCATTTGTTGATTGTGATTAGGTTATGTCTATTGAAGCTTAAATTTAGATAGCCCGTCAAGATCCCTAATCCACACGAACTTGCATGGATCACTTGATATATTCTACTGGACCAATTTAGGGGTCCATTTAGAATTGTATTAGGGTATGTGGACTTGTTTCTTTTTGTAAGAATGAGTCTAGTTCACGTGTGGACTTTTATTAAGGTCCAATGGATTTAATAAAATAAGAAAAATAATATATATGCCCGTATAATGTCTTGGGCGGCAAGGCTAATATATAAAAGCCTAATATATTTTTATTTTATTTTATTATTTAATTAAATGTAAATTAATTAATTTCTTGATTTATTAATTATTTAATTAAAAAACAAAATCTTTTTACTAATAGGAGAAGGTCTCCTAATATTTTACTATTGTTGGTAGTATAATTAATATTAAGGACTATATTTGATATGTAGATAAATAAAAGGAATTATTTATCTGGTCAAATTAGGAAGTTTTTAATATAGTCACAAATACATTAATGAGTTGGATTAGGAGTCTTGGTGTAGGAAAGAATTTTTTTTGGAAAAGGAGTCTTGGTGTAGGAAAGAATTTTTTTTGGAAAAGGATTCTTGGTCTCTAAGTAAATCCACCTAAGAGGATTCTTGCCTACCAAGTAAATTCTCTTTAGAAGAAGGTTTGTGAACTTATAAATATAGGTTGTAAATTTTGACCAAGCCTTAGTTTTTGGTGTAAGAAGTTGTTTTTTATTTGTTTTTTTTATTGTTATAAAAAAAAACTTCGCCCAACTCATTGTGTGAAGAATTAGGCCAAGCATAGAGAAAAGAGAGAACGTTTTTGTTTTCGATAGTACACTAGTATCCTTTGCATCAAAAGGGCTCTGTGTACAACATCGAATCAATGTTCACGTGAGTTTCAATCAAATTGATTGATAATTCAAAAGTGACCGAATGTTCTTGGTTTTTCTCATGGAGGATTATTGTGACTAACAAAGAAGAAGATTTTGTTTGTTTCCATCCTCATGTATACAATTTAAAGAAAGGGATCCCACACTTCTAGGTGATTCATGTTTGTGATTGGATTGGAAGATCTTGCAGATTCAATTCGACGCTAGTTCAATCGTCACGAAAAAAAAGGTACGATACTTTTTATATACATCAATTAATCTGGGGTTAAGGTTTTTGTTATTAAAAAGGGAAAAAAAATTATTTATACAAAACCCTAATTTTTAATTTTCTACGCTTTCGTTGCGCGATTTTCCCTACAATTGGTATCAAAGCCTGGTTGTACCCTTGATTAATTGATGTATGTGTTTGTGAATCTTTTTATTTTTATTGTATATATGAATGTTTTAGAAAGAGATGACACTCTAGGTATTCGCATATATATTTACATTGGAATGTATGGATATATATATATATATATATATATATATATATATGTTTTATATGTGGATTGATATTGCTCAATTTTGGTCATAGAATTTCAATGTATTTTTGGTTTGGGATTGTAACAAGAAGGGTGGTATCATCGCCATAATTTCTTTCTTGATAGTTGCTAAGTTTTTTTTTTATTTTGTCGTTGTAATTTAAAAAACATTCACTATATTGTAATAAAAAATTATAGTATTTTTTTATTTAAAATTCTTCTGTAATACATTCAAGTATCGAAGACTCGAAGGTTTGAAGAAATGGAAGCAACCAGAACAAGTTCGGGACCGTGTGAGCCATAACAACAAACGTGCATGCGAAAAGCACGAGGCTACGACTGTGGTGGCATGGGCTGCGCACGGCAGCCCTATGGAAGCCATGGGCTGTGCATGGCAGCCCCTTATGAGGTTGTGGGCTGCGCACGCCCATGGGAGGCAGCCGCGGGAGTCCAAACGATGAGGGTCGCGTGAAGACTTATTCTCCAAGAAAGGGGTTTTTTGTATTACAAGACATATGTAATTTACTTGCTTTTCTAAGTGGACCAAAATTGTAGCTATTTATATTTTTTTTGTAAATACTGCAATGTTTGTCATTGTTTGATAACATGTCATATAGAATATGAGTGCCACTCATATATCTCTTTTGGTATGAACATGCATTGAATGGTTTAGGTATCTAATTGGCATCTAGATAACTTGGTAAATTATTCTTTGGAATTCAATCACACCCCTTAAATAATTGAGTGAGAGAAGGTGTTTTGGAACACCTACGGCCTCCAAGTTTAGTTGAGCTTTATGTTTCATGAAATAACCTCCCAAGAGGTATTCATGAATGGAATTTAGAAAGATAATTCCTTACAATGATAGACAAGACAATTAACCCAAACGATATCTCTTCCCAAAGGAGGGATATTCGTGAGGGAATATATTGAAGGTCGATAACTTGGTAACATACTCAATGTGATTTTATTAATTTCCTCCCAAGAGTTCTTGTTAATAAAATTGCAAGGCTAAAATAGAAAACACTGGTTGTTATGTTAACAGTTATGTGAGACCTAGTTCAACTAGTAAATGGTGCGAACTCCCAAAGAAGACGTTACATTTACGGGTGTTGGATCACCGTTGAATTTTACGATTGAATTATTTTATTTAATTCAAGATAAATATTCAAAAGTTCTTATCATGATTATTTACATATATAATTTTTGTTATTAAAAAGAAATCATAACACCATCCCTAATCAACATCCTAAAAGATAATACTTTAACTGATGATAATTATGTCACATGGAAAACGAAAATTGGGTTGTTATTGCAAGCTGAAAAACATAAATTCGTTCTGTGCACTCTTAAACCACCTACTCCTACTAATGAATCTACTCAGGAGCAAAGAGATGAGTATCAATAGTGGGAGTCTTCTGATGAGATGGTTAAATGTTACATTATGGCCACCATCTCTGACGTGTTACAACAACAACGTGAAGGAATGGAGACTGATGCCGATATAATGATGTCTCTCGAAAAGATGTTTGCTATAAGGTCTAGAAAGACTAAGAGAGAGGCAGTGACTGCTTTTATGAATCTTAGGATGAAACCTGGATAGGGTGTGAAAGAACATATGATGAAAGTCATAACATATCTCAACATTGTTGAACCGAATGGTGCTGAGATAGATGGTAAGACCAAAATTGACACGATTGTCAACTCAATGTTGGATTCCTTTGATCAATTCAAGTTGGATTACACCTTGAATAATAAGGAGTACACCTTGCAATGCCTGATGCAAGATGTTCAAAGCACCAAGATAATCCTTATGAAAGGCATGGGTCAAGAGATTCATATGCTTGGTAAGTTGCTACTGTTAAAAACCCGTAAGAAGGTCAACAGACAACAGAAGAAAAAACAACTTGAGCCTTCTTAAAAGAAGACCAAGAAAGTAACCAAGATCAAAGGGAAGTGTTTCCTTTATGGTGAAAAGGGTCAAAGGAATAGACTGAATAAGAATGAATTCAACTTGAATTTAGGCAATGGAGCGTTGGTGTCTACTAGTGTAGTGGGATATATTAGAATCAATTTAGATTCTTATAGGCATTTAGTTTTAATAAACGTTTATTATGTATCACAATTCATGAGGAATTTAATTTCGGTCTTTTGTCTAAATAAATTTGGATATTCGGTTACTTTTAATAAAGTTTTTATTATTAGTAAGATTAACAAATTTGTTTGCAAAGGTACATTGGAAAACGATTTATTCTATTTGCATAGAAATATCTCTCACTTGTTAGATACATAATCAACGCAACCCAATCATAAAAGAGTAAAATTATCAAAAGATGAAACCTACTTATGGCATTTATGCCTAGGTCATATTAACCTTAATAGGATTAAAAGATTGGTTAGTGACAAACCTCTAAGAGACATAAAGGTTGATGATCTACCAACTTGTGAATCTTGTTTGGAAGGTAAATTGACCAAAAGGTCGTTCACGACCAAATGCACAAGAGCCATCGAATGTTTAGGATTGATACAGACTGATGTGTGTGGTCCTATGAGCATTCAAGCTAGAGGTGGATATGAGTACTTCATCACTTTCACATATGATTACTCAAGATTTGGCTAAATGTATCTCATGGGAAATAAGTCGGATGCTTTTGACATGTTCAAAATATTTAAAGTTGAAGTGGAAAATCAGCTTGAGAATTGCATAAAAATCTTGAGGTCTAATCGTTGTGGAGAATATCTATCTGGTGAGTTTCAACAATATCTTATTGATAATGGGATAATTTCTCAGTTTTCTGTACCAGGTACACCTCAACAAAATGGGGTGGCAGAAAAAGAAATAGAATTCTTTTGGACATGGTTAGGTCTATGTTGAGTTATTCAACACTTCCTAATTCTTTTTAGGGATATGCTTTACAAACTGGCATGTATATTATTAATGATGTACCATCTAAGTCGGTTCCTAAAACACCGCATGAGTTATAGGTCGGGCGAAAGACTAGTTTACAACACTTAAGGATATTTGGATGTCCTACGCACGTGTTAAAAAGAAAAGACAAAAGATGGAGTCCCGTTCAGAAACATGCATATTTGTAGGGTATCCAAAAGGAACAAAAGGATATTATTTCTTTAGTCCTTCAGATCTTAAAGTATTTGTTTCGATAAATGCTAAATTTCTGCAAGAGGTTTATATGAATAATTTTGTGCCTAAAAGTAGAATTGTCCTGAATGAGCTTTCATGAGATACAATTCCACAAAAGGTTTCACTACCATGCCCAATTGTAAGTTCAGCACCAACACAAGATCAACAATCGACCATTCCTCGTCGTAGTGGGAGGGTTAGTAGACAACCCGAGAGATACATCTATCTAAGAGAATTTGTAGAAAATCTTTCGGATGACGATGATCCATAAACGTACAAGAAAGTAATGGAAGATGTTGATCGTCTCCATTGAAAAAAGGCAATACAATCCGAAATTGAATCTATGTTCAAAAACAAAGTCTGGTCTCTTGTAGACTTGCCTAAAGGGATAAAACCCATGGGGTACAAGTGGGTATACAAGAGGAAAGTAGGAATGGATGGAAAGGTGGAAACCTTTAAAGCTAGATTGGTTGCTAAAGGTTTTACACAGAAGGAAGATATCGATTATGAAAAAACCTTCTCTCTTGTGGCCATGCTTAAATCCATTAGGATACTCTTATCCATTGCGGCAACTATAGACCTAGAGATTTGGCAAATGGACGTCAAGATAGCTTTACTTAATTGAAATATTGACGAAAGCATCTACATGATACAACCAAAAGGATTCATTGAAAAAGGCCAAGAAGAAAGTGTATGCAAGTTGCAAAGATCCATATATGGATTGAAGCAAGCGTCCAGATCCCGGAACATAAGGTTTGATCAAGCTGTGAAAAGTTTTAGATTTATTCAAAACCTTGACGAACCTTGTGTATACAAAAGGTTTAAAGGCGAAAAGTTGGTTTCCAAGTTCTTTACATTGATGATATACTACTCATCAGAAACGATGTAGGTGTATTGACATCAATAAAAGAATGGTTAGCAAAACAATTTGATATGAAGGATTTAGGAGAAGCAAGTTATATTATTGGTATCCAAGTCATAAGGGATAGAAAAAATAGAACGATTGCATTATCCCAAGCTTCATACATAGATAAAATCATGTCTAGGTTTTCCATGCAAGATTCCAAGAAAGGTATGTTACTTTTCAGACATAGAATCAAACTTTCTAAGGAACAAGTTCGTAAGAATGAGCATGAAGAGCAATTCATGAGTAGGGTTTCATATGCATCGGTAGTTGGAAGTCTCATGTATGCAATGCTCTGTACTAGACCAGATATTTGTTTTGTCGTGGCCATAGTTAGCAGATTTCAATCGAAACCTGATCCTTATCACTAGACGGTTGTCAAGCATATTTCCAAGTACCTTAGGAGAACAAGAGATTATATGCTTGTATACTCGGAGGGGATTTAATTCCCATTGGGTATACAGATTCTGATTTTCAGTCAGATTCTGACTTCAGGAGATCAACATCAGGATCTGTGTTTACTGTTGGAGGAGGGGCAGTCATATGGAGGAGTATCAAGCAATCTTGTATTACTGATTCCACCATGGAAGCCGAGTATGTTGCAGCATGCGAGGCTGCTAAAGAGGCTGTCTGGCTCCACCAATTCTTGATTGACTTGGAAATGGTTCTTGATGTGAATAAGCAGATCACTATCTATTGTGACAATAGTGGAGCAGTGGCTAATTCGAGAGAACCAAGAAGTCATAAGAGAGGGAAACACATTGAAAGAAAGTATCACCTTCTAATGGAAATTATGCATAGGGGTGACGTGACGATTACCAAGACCGCGTCAGCAGATAATCTAAAGGATCTCTTTACAAAAGCTCTTCCACAAAAGAGTTTTGATGGGCATCAATAGAACATGAGGATGAGAGATATGACACATTTACTATAGAGCAAGTGAGAGATTGTTGGAATTATACACGATAGCAAGAGTACAATAATGTATTTGATAATCTTTTCATATTAATCAAGTGATTTCTAGTTTCACGAATCATATAGCATTTATAGTTTATTTATTATAATTGTCAAAATTAAATAATCATAAGGTCAAAAGACTATGAGAAAAGAAGAATTGTTCATACATCTAGATATTATGAGGTAGATACAATTCTTTAGTTAGTCTTGAATGATATTCACAACTTAAGAAAAAGGTTGGGCGCCTTTATCTTATCAAAGTTGTAGATTCTTTTGCTAGCGTTTGAGTGTGATCAAATGTGTTATGATGAGTATGAAATCATCAAAGTGTGGTGTCTGTGGGCAAAAGAATCTAGTGCACTAGGTGCATTGAGTAGGATCACAATGAAATACTTTATCTAGAACCATCAATGGATAACATTTTTCATTTGAAGACAATCAGATGGTCTATCTCAATCCTAAGATAAATGATGGACTTATGGTTGCAAGTGTTATCATTTGAGCTATTAGTGAGTACGATTATATAGCATAGTCTATCCTCGATAGTTTGGAGGTATTCATTTGTTAATCGATAAAGGACTTCATTTATAGATATAGACATCGTGGCCCCATTTATTAAATGAGAGTAGAATATCATCATATGGATGTTTTGAGGTATTGGATATTAAATCTTAACGTTAAGTTTTCAATAGTGTCTATTGAAACATGGTTTCTGGACAAGTCAAAATATCCAAGTTCAAAATGTGGTCATATCAGTAAATATGGTAACTTGGAGAGCTATAGGCGGTCTATGAGCTCTTGGCGATTACTGGTATTCTTCACGAGGATACACTTTCTCCATTAAGATTGTCTAGGGTATGAATGAGAAATATTAACTTATTCTATCATTATTTAAGAGTTCAATTTTAGTTCTTCAGTGGAATGAACTAAAATTAATAGATTGGACCTAAGTGAATCATTTGTTGATTGTGATTAGGTTATGTCAATTGAAGCTTAAATTTAGATAGCCCGCCAAGATCCCCAATCCACACGAACTTGCATGGATCACTTGATATATTCTACCAGACCAATTTATGGGTCAATCCAGAATTGTATTAAGGCATGTGGACTTGTTTCTTTTTGTAAGAATGATTCCATGTCACATGTGGACTTGTATTAAGGTCCAATGGATTTAATAAAATATGAAATATAATATATATGCCTATATAATCTCATGGGCGACAAGGCTAATATATAAAAGCCTAATATATTATTTTATTATTTTATTATTTAATTAAATAAAAATTAATTAGTTTGTTGATTAATTAATTATTTAATTAAAAGTCAAAATCTTTTTAAGGTCTCCTAATATTATACTATTGTTGGTAGTATACTTAATATTAAAGACTATATTTGATAAGTAGATAAATAAAATGAATTATCTATTTAGTCAAATTAGGAAGTCTTTAATTTAGTCACAAATACACTAATGAGTTGAATTAGGAGTCTTGGTGTAGGAAAGATTTTTTTTTTGGAAAATGATTCTTGGTCACTAAGTAAATCCACATAAGAATAGGATTCTTGCCTACCAAGTAAATCATCTTTAAGAGAAGATTTGTGAACCTATAAATATAGGTTGTAAATTTCGACAAAGCCTTAGTTTTTGGTGTGAGAAGTTGTTTTTTATTTGTTTTTGTTAATAGTAAAATTTGGCCAGGGGTCAAAGAGAAATTTCCACTTTCCCGCCACAAGTCAAAGCCCATAATCAACGTTCATGAAGCCCGGATAGACCATAAAGCCACTCCGCAGGAGCAGGGAAGGCCGACCTGGCTTCAAAACTTCCAGAAAACAGGCTAGGCGCGACCAGGACGAGCCCCCACATGAATACTAGAACCCGGGATTCTCCAGGCCACATATTGGGGAACCTCGGGTCTGAGGTCGAGCTCCTCAACCGGCTCATGAATGCCAGGATGAGTCTCCAAGTTCGAGAGAAGCCCGCTGTCCCTGCTGGACATGAAAGAGGAATCACACATAAATCTACATTATCCCGGCTACCTCCCAGGAATGTCTACAGGGACACCTCAAGCTCCCAAGGGTCAGGGAAAATCCATCCCAAGCTTCTAAGAACAGAATCGAAGCAGGGGTCTACCTCACTCTACGGGACGACAGGCATCTAGCTGGGTGGCCTCCATGAAAAACCGTGCCGCGATAACATACAAGATCATATCTATGAGATAACCAACATTAATCCCGTATACGTGCGAGTCAAGAGTTTGATTCCTAAAAGGAAACAAACTCATTCACGTTAACAATATCATCATTTCTGCTACTTACTCGGGGTCAACAACTTTTAAATAAAGGATCCCGCACGATAAGGAGGAAATGGATTCGAAGGATCGGGGCGGGATATCAGCAAATTCAAACCTACTTGGACCATATATAAATAGGGCCAAGCATGACACACGAGAGAGATATCAAATAAAAAAAGAGGAGAAGAAGATCGACATATAGAAGAAAGTAAGAAAAGAAGAAGGGAAGGCCTAAATTCTATACTCAGAACACGGCCGCATTTGTTTCCACTATTTGACAAGCACAGAGTTGCCACATTCCTAGATCCTAGAGAGACTGCGAGCATATAAGAGAGTGATTTGTATTTCGAAGCAAGTAATCAATAATAAAAGCTCCCGTTTACCTCTTAACAGGTCAGGTATTAACGGTACCAATCTAGGCCACCACTTTCGTGGTAGTGGCCTCAAGGGTGTTAGTAGGAATTTCTCATCCTGAGCAAATTTCCCGTTAACACTTTCTGGAGTTGTCTGTGGGAAACTCTCACACCACCATCTTTGTATTCAAAAGTTTGTTATTTTTACAAGAATCATGAGGCTTTGCTCATCACAAGGACAACCGGGCGCATTGGGACAACCTTCTGCTGAGTCAACATGAAATGTCCCGAAGAAAGGGTAGGAAATCCCGGCTCCATAGCCAGGTTCCATCCTAACCAGCCACTGTGCGAGCTCTGAATCCCCTTCTGGGAAATCAGGTCGAGCTTGACTAACAAGCGGCTGCCTTCGTAGAAAACATCTGCCTTTGACTTCTCGTTGAGGGCATTACCATCCAGTAAGCAGACCTTTGCAATAAGCGGGAGTCAAGCAGGTCCAGGGCTAGGCAGCCCGCCTTTGATCATCTGGGATCTACTCATGGGAACCAACTCGTAATAGAACAGGGCTCCCAACCTCGATCTGGGATAGGTTAGGGCCCATGCCCCCCTTTCCCGATGCACTACCGCACTGCCACACTACCAACCAAGGCAAGTCAAATCTGCGGCGGACATCCTTCCCCGAGAGCGGGGAGAGTTTCTCCACCCAAAGACTTCAAGGAGAGAAGCCTGAGGTAGTTAAGAAGAAAGTCAGCAAAGCCCCTAAGCAGACCCCCTCCGAAGAAGGAACCGGGTAGAGGTCGCCAGTTCGTCAGAAGGATCCGATAGTGAGGAAACCGAGATCAATTCAAGGAAATCTGAAAAGCAAACGTCTAAAAAACCAGTTGACAAAGCATCAGAAAGAGGTCCAATTGATGAAGAAGGGAAAGTACAAGGAGGACAAAAAAGATCCTCTAAGTGAAATGAATGCTCCCTTCACCAGAAGGATCCGGGAGGAGGAGCTCCCACCCAAATTCAAAATGCCAACTGACAGATTCTCTGGGATTGAGGATCCCCTAAGCCACTTAGAGAGCTTCATTCAACAGATGAAGGTCCAGAACCAGGGCCGCTATGTGTCGAATGTTCTCTACTACACTTACAGATTACGTAAAAACCTGGTTTAGGAAACTACCTGCTGGTAGTGTGGATTCCTTCACCAAGCTATCAACCGATTTTGCTTACATTTCCAGGGGGTGAAGCCCCGGTTGAAGGATCCGATCCACCTACAGTACATGATCCAGGAGAGAGGGGAAACCCTATGAGCTTATGTCGAGCGTTTCCACAATGAAGTCATCCAGATGGGGGTCTTCACCGAGAAAGAAACTCTAGCCAATTTCAAGAGGAACCTACGGGCGGGAAAGTTTTTCCGGTCTTTTGCTAAGAGACCTCCAGAAACTTACCAAGAAGCCTATGATCAGGCTCTGGAGCAGATTGAGGTCGACGAACAACTTAAGGTCAAGATGGAACACGAAGACATGAGAGCCGTAAAGCGACGTAAGAAGGAAGCTTCTAGACCTGAGCAAGCTCAGAAAAGCCAGAACAAACCCCCTAATAAATCAATATACCATTTTCCCCTTCCTTGACCCAGATAGGAAAGGTATCCAGGGAAACGAACTCCCCCGCAAGCTTCATCAACACCCAGAACAGTGGCCCCAATAGCTCGCGATGAGAGGGGGTACGATCATTATACTCCCTTAAATGCGTCCCGTGAGACAGTCTACCTCGCCATTCGGGACAAGGGTTTGCTATAGAAGCCTGCTCCCATGAAAGCCCCGGTCGATAAGAGAAATCGCTATAAATACTGTGACTTTCATGAGGACGTGGGGCATAACACTTCAGAATGCTACAACCTGCGAAACTAGATCGAAGCTTTGATAAGAGGAGGATGCCTGGTGGAATTCCTACAGCAAGTTAGGGAAACCATTCAGACTGGAAGAGAGGTGCAAGCTAAGATCCGAGAACATGTCGAGAAAAAGAAGGGGGAACAAGCAGACCTAATGCAATAGATTCAGATAATACATACCATCAGCGGGTCCTACTCTGGCCGGCACCTCCAATAGTTCTAGGAAAAACAGTAGTGGAAAGTCTCTCGTACGGATGACTAGAGACCGACCAACCCCATCCAGCTGTCACAAATCATTTTCACCGAAGCAGATGTCTAAAACACCGTGTAGCCTCATAATGACCTTATGGTGATCATGGTACAAATTGCCAATGCATGGTACACTGTGTGCTCGTTGACAAAGGTAGCAGCGTGTTGACGTCCTATTTAAAAATACATTGGAAAAGTTAAACTTGAAACAGTGGTGTTACAATAGCTGCACTACCCGCTATATGGGTTCGCTGGAGACTCAATCACACCCGTAGGATCAAAAATCCTACCAGTGATCATTCGAGCCACACCTCTCCAGCAGAATATCATGACCGACTTCGTAGTGGTGGATACCCCATCGTCCTACAATGGAATATTAGAGAGGCCATTTTTATCATCCTTGAAAGGGGTCCTTTCCATTTACCACAACGTCCTGAAGTTCCCAGTAGGATACAAGGTGGGGGAAGTTCGAGTTGATCATCAAGCAGCCAAGAGATGCTACGCAGTGTCGGACAACCCAGCAGCTCTAGCTAAACAACTCGTCCATATGAAAACAATCCAAGAAAGGGCATTCCCTGCACTAAACCTAGAAGATACAGGGTCCACCGATCACCCTGAAGACAACTTCATAATGCCCGACATGGAGGAACAAAGAAGGGAATGGGCCAGCGGCCATCCTGTGGATAAGTTAAAAGAGATTCCTATCCAAGTAGGTGATCCCTCGAAGGTAGTCAAAATCGGAGCCACCCTTGAGCCGGAATGAAACAGGCTTGATCAGGCTTCTCACAGAGTTCAACGACATTTTTGCTTGGAGTGATGCTGAGATGCCAGAGATTCTGATGACATTGGATGCTCATCGATTGGCAGTGGATCCGACTTTCAAACCCATTAAACAGAAAATGCGCCACTTTAACACCGAAATAAATGTTACGGTTCAGGAAAAGGTGGATAAATTGACCCGGGCGGGTTTCATTCGAGAAGCGTGTTATCCCGAGTGGATTGCCAAAGTGGTCATGGTCACAAAAGCAAATGGAAAGTTGCGCATGTGTGTTGATTACACCGACCTCAACTGGGCCTGCCCGAAGGACAGTTTCCCTTTACCAAAAATTTATCAGCTGGTCGATTCTACCTCCAGAAACAAGCTCCTGAGCTTCATGGACGCATTTTCAGGGTACAATCAGATTATGATGCACCCCACAGACCAGGAAAAGACCAGTTTCATCACATCGCAAGGCTTGTACTACTATAACTTGATGCCTTTCGGGCTCAAGAACGTTGGAGCTACTTATCAGCGGCTAGTCAATCGGTTGTTCAATCCTGAAATCGGAAGGTCAATGGAGTTGTATATCGATGACATGATCACCAAATCTTCAACCTCGAAAGGCCACCTGAATGACATTTGTAGAACCTTCATGATCATAAGGGAGAACTAGATAAGGTTTAACCCTTCCAAATGCGCATTTGTGGTAACTGTGGGGAAGTTTTTGGGCTGCATGGTTGATGAGAGAGGCATAGAGGCTATCCCAGAAAAGATCATGGCTATCTTGGATCTAGAATCCCCCACATCTCTTAAACAGGTTCAAGCTTTGACTGGATATGTAGCAGCGCTCAATAGGTTCATCTCTCGGTCTACAGATAAGTGTCTACCATTCTTCAAAGCCATCAACCAGGGAAGAAACATGAAATGGGATCAGGAGAGCGAACAAGCTTTTCAAGCTTTAAAAAAATACCTATCAAGCCTCCACTGCTAGTTAAGCCAAGTCCTGGAGAAGAGCTTCAAATATACTTGGGCGTTTCATAAACCACCGTAAGTGGGGCTTTGGTCAAGGAATGCGGGGTTAGGGTCCAGCGACCTTTTTACTATGTGAGTCACGCTCTAACCAAGCCCGAAAAGAACTATACTCTGTTGGAGAAGCTCGCTTATGCCTTGGTGACCTCGGCAAGGAAACTTCGTCCCTACTTCTATGCTCATTCAATAGCAGTGGTGTTACAAAGGCCGGATGTTTCCTGAAGGCTTGTTTTATGGACTGTGGAGCTTACCCAGTTTGATTTAATGTACAAGCCTAGAATCTCAATAAAAGCTTAGGCACTAGCAGACTTTGTGGCAGAGCTCTCAACACTTTCAGGCCAAGCAATCCCCACGGTAATATACGTAACCGCTGAGAGGATTCCAGAATCCGACAACTGGCCGGAAGGCTGCGAGTCATGAACCCTCTACACTAATGGAGCTTCCAAGCAAACAGGGGGAGGAGCGGGCATAGTCCTCATCCACCCAGAAGGAACTGAGTGCTGCCACTGTTTCATGTTTGAATTTAAAGTTACGAATAACGAGGTAGAGTATGAAGCCCTTCTAGCCGGAATAATGGCAACCATATAACTCGGGGTTGATTATCTGAATGTCAAGAGCGACTCTTCGCTCGTGATCAACCAAGTCTCTGGAGATTATCAAGCAAAAGGGGATAATATGATCGCTTACCTGAAATTGGTTTAACTACTCAAGAGCAGATTTAAGGGATTCAGAATCGAGCAGATACCTCGACAACTGAATCATTTAGCTGACGTACTTGCCAAGATAGCTGCACATGGTGGCCAGACCTTACCTCACGGAGTCCCTCTTCAAGCGATCCCCCTACTTAGCATTATGACAGGTAAGGAAGCTTATACCTTGGACCGATAGCCGTGCTGGATGGATCCAATAGTGGATTATCTACAGGATGGGAAACTCCCCGGGGAGCCCGACCAAGCTAGGAGAGTCAAAAGGCTCTCGGTCAAGTATTGTATGGTGGATGGGCATTTATACCAGAAGGGGAAAATCCTTTCCCCTTTTCTGATGTCTACACCCTGAAGATGCCAAGTGGGCTTTGAGAGAGGTTCATTCCGGGGAATGCGGGAACCACATTAGGGGGGAGGCTTTGGCATATCAGGTTCTCCGCATGGGATATTATTGGCCAACAATCCATCAAGATGCGAAGAACTTGGTACAAGCCTGAGAGGCATGCCAGAAGGCCGTAACTTGAGTCACCTCCCTCCGGAGCGGTTGTCGTCCTTTAGCTCGCCATACCTCTTTGCTATGTGGGGAGTCGACTTGATTGGACCGCTTTCTACAGCTACAGGTCAGGCCAAGCATGTTATCGTAGTAATTGACTATTTCACAAGATGGGTCGAAGTCGACCCGCTCTCCTAGATATCAGAAGAAAACACTATTGGATCCATCCAGCACGGCTATCGGTAGCTTACAGGTTCGGAACCTCCCTTGCCATTATAGCTGACCTCAGAAAACAGTTCGATATTGGCCGATTTAGAGATTTTTACAAAGGCATGGGAATCGACCTTCGGTTTGCTTCGGTAGCCCACCCTCAGACTAACGGTCTGGTGGAATCCACGAACAAAACCATTAAGAAGCTATTGAAAAAAAACTACAGCAGAAGAAAGGTAGATAGGCAGAGGAGCTTCCCGAGGTCTTCTGGGCTTACTGTACTACAAGGATATCAGCTACTGGGGAAATGCCCTACTAGTTAGCCTTCGGGGTTGAAGCAGTCCTACCTTTCGAGCACAAATTAACCTCCTTTAGAGTCCAACATTTCGAACCATGGAGCAATGTAAGTAAGCTTCGAGCTAGCTTGGACCTCCTGGAAGAGAAACAAGATCGAATAGCCGAGAAGGTAGCAATCTACCAAAGTAGGATTGACAGGTACTTCAACAGAAGGGTTAAAGCCAGAAACTTCAAAGAAGGGGACCTAGTTCTCAGGAAAGTAACGTTGAATACCAGGAAGAGGTCAGATGGGGTTCTAGGGCCTAATTGGGAAGGACCATACCTAATAAAGATGGTGATCCATAATGGGGCATACAAGCTTGAGGATATGAATGACCGACTCATCGATTATACTTGGACTGCAGATCACATAAGAAAATTCTACCCTTGAACATGGAGTCATGAGCAGGCGGCCTCCGCCTAGTTTCATTTTATCTCCGACAATAATGTATTCCATCCTTCGTATCAATAAATCCTGCTTTCTTTTTTACTCATTCTTCAATGATTTGGGTTTACGTGGGAAAATTGACATTATCACCCCAAGACCAGAGATAGGTCAGGGAAGCCCCCTCGCCACTCTTGATGCCTCGGCCGGGCACTACCCCCCGCCAAGAAGGGTCTGAGTGTAAGAGCATAGTTGCCATCCAGATCTCAAGACCATGAAATAGCTAGATAGCCCTCCAAATGCCTTGGTCGGGCTACTACCCCCAAGATGGGTCTGAGTATAAGAGCATAGTTTCTATCTAGATCTCAAGACCAAGAAATAGCTAGATAGCCCTTCTAATGCCTTGGTTGGGCTACCACCCCCAAGAAGGGTCTGAGTGTAAGAGCATAGTTGCCCTCCAGATCTCAAGACCAAGAAATAGCTAGATAGCCCTTCTAATGCCTTGGTCGGGCTACCACCCCCAAGAAGGGTCTGAGTGTAAGAGCATAGTTTCCCTCCAGATCTCAAGACCAAGAAATAGCTAGATAGCCCTTCTAATGCCTTGGTCGGGCTACCACCCCCAAGAAGGGTCTGAGTGTAAGAGCATAGTTTCCATCCAAATCTCAAGACCATGAAATATCTAGATAGCCCTCTTAATGCCTTGGTCGGAATACAACCCCCAAGAAGGGTCTGAGTATAAGAGCATAGTTGCCATCTAGATCTCAAGACCAAGAAATAGCTAGATAGCCCTCTTGATGCCTTGGTCGGGCTACAACCCCTAAGAAGGGTCTAAGTATAAGAGCAAAGTTGCCATCTAGATCTCAAGACCAGGAAATAGCTAGATAGCCCCCTGACGCCTTAGTCAGGTTACCACCACGAAGAATGATTCGAGTTTAAGAGTGCGAAAGCTCTCCCGATCCCTAGCCTAAAAGGGGGTTAAACAGTCCTTTACATGATGCCTCACTCGGTTTACAACCCCTAAAAGAGGCTTAAGGATGGAGGGCTTGATTTACTTGAAATCTAAATATTCCAGTTATTGTTGGTTACTAATTTTCCTAGATATGTGGTTGCTTACTATAACAGGCCTATGATCAAACTAGGGGACTATCGACTAAAGACGTTGAGCTACGAGTCTTTGTAGCCAGAAAGCCCGAGCTAACTGTCTGCTTTCACGCTTAAACAATGTTCTTATCTTGTTATTTCACCTAAGATAAGTCAATTTGCTATGAATGCTGGACCTAGAGAGAGATCGAGTAAGTACATGCAAGTCGGAGTGTGAACTAGATCTAAAGTTAAAATTTATTGATGTACGGGGGAGCCCATTCCCCAATAAGGTTATATTAGGCAAGGAGCCCAACTGATATGAACCTTACCAAGAGCAGTGAGACCCGGAACCAATATATGGTAACGAATGATCGTTTTCTAATAAAGTTTTTAAACAAGAATATTATCGGACCGCGACCCGTTATCTATAAAGAGGTAAGAACCAACGGTATCAAGAAAGCTGTAAACGCCACACTCAAGAATAAGAAAGAAGGTGAGTGATAAGTCAAGGTTTGAACGCCACAAGGTAGAACCTTGATAAGTTCACAAGTTCTATAAAGAACCAAAGAGAAAATTCTCTCAAATTTATTTCAATTCAAAATCTATTCTCAAATTACATCAATTGGTCCCTTTTATACTAAAAATATCTAAGACCCAAAAGGGAATAAATATTAGGCAATTAATGCCTTACAAATATGAAAATAAATGCAAACAAATTTAGGAAATAAATAAATACTAAACTAGCAGCTATTGACTTGCTTCCTAATTGGAAAGCTAAATCTGGAAACAAATCAGCCCCTTAATTTGGGAAACAAATCAACTATTATTCTTTGAAAATTAAAAGGAAACAAATCAGCCAAAGTTGACTATTCTCCTAGCTTGTGCCACACGCCCAAGTCTTCCATATTCGGCCCAATCCATTGTCTTGATGACATTAATTAAGGCTTGGTCTTCATGTGAGCCGAATTTGAACTTTAACAACCAGAATCAGCCCATAAATAAATGTTTCTTTGATCCTATTGCTTTCATGTAATTGGCCCAACTGGAATATGCAGTGGATCCTTTGGTGACGCTTCTTGATTCTCATCATTCCCCCTCTCTTCAAAATGATTCGTCCTCGAATCTTCACCATAATACTGTTGATAGTTTGCACCATGAAATATGGTTCCCCTCTTTTATCTTTGTTTGATGAATCACTTTTGAAAGACATATTATTTTTTGTTATATCAATGCTCGGAATCAAGAAAATAAAAAAAAATAGTTGATATAAGTTCAACCACACAACCAAAAAAAATGTATTTTTTTTAATATAACGAAACTAATCAAACTTTTTTTTTTATTTTTAAAAATCTGATTTTTTTTTATCAAATAGAAAAATAGAAGAAGAAGAACAATGATAGATTAAACCTGATTTAGAAGCCTAAGCTCTGATACCAACTGATATGAACCTAACCAAGAGCAGTGAGACCCGGAACCAATATATGGTAACGAAGGATCGTTTTCTAATAAAGTTTTTAAACAAGAATATTATCGGACCGCGACCCGTTACCTATAAAGAGGTAAGAACCAACGGTATCAAGAGAGTTGTAGACGCCACACTCAAGAATAAGAAAGAAGGTGAGTGATAAGTCAAGGTTTGAACGCCACAAGGTAGAACCTTGATAAGTTCACAAGTTCTATAAAGAACCAAAGAGAAAATTCTCTCAAATTTATTTCAATTCAAAATCTACTCTCAAATTACATCAATTGATCCCTTTTATACTAAAAATATCTAAGACCTAAAAGGGAATAAATATTAGGCAATTAATGCCTTACAATTATGAAAATAAATGCAAACAAATTTAGGAAATAAATAAATACTAAACTAGCAGCTATTGACTTGCTTCCTAATTGGAAAGCTAAATCTGGAAACAAATCAGCCCCTTAATTTGGGAAACAAATCAACTATTATTCTTTGAAAATTAAAAGGAAACAAATCAGCCAAAGTTGACTATTTTCCTAGCTTGTGCCACACGCCCAAGTCTTCCATATTCGGCCCAATCCATTGTCTTGATGACATTAATTAAGGCTTGGTCTTCATGTGAGCCGAATTTGAACTTTAACAACCAGAATCAGCCCATAAATAAATGTTTCTTTGATCCTATTGCTTTCATGTAATTGGCCCAACTGGAATATGCAGTGGATCCTTTGGTGACGCTTCTTGATTCTCATCATTCCCCCTCTCTTCAAAATGATTCGTCCTCGAATCTTCACCATAATATTGTTGATAGTCTGCACCATGAAATATGGTTCCCCTCTTTTATCTTTATTTGATGAATCACTTTTGAAAGACATATTAATTTTTGTTATATCAATGCTCGGAATCAAGAAAAGAAAAAAAAATAGTTGATATAAGTTCAACCACACAACCAAAAAAAATGTATTTTTTTTAATATAACGAAACTAATCAAACTTTTTTTTTTATTTTTAAAAATCTGATTTTTTTTTATCAAAAAGAAAAATAGAAGAAGAAGAACAATGATAGATTAAACCTGATTTAGAAGCTTAAGCTCTGATACCAACTGATATGAACCTCACCAAAAGCAGTGAGACCCGGAACCAATATATGGTAACGAAGGATCGTTTTCTAATCAAGTTTTTAAACAAGAATATTATCGGACCGCGACCCGTTACCTATAAAGAGGTAAGAACCAACGGTATCAAGAGAGTTGTAGACGCCACACTCAAGAATAAGAAAGAAGGTGAGTGATAAGTCAAGGTTTGAACGCCACAAGGTAGAACCTTGATAAGTTCACAAGTTCTATAAAGAACCAAAGAGAAAATTCTCTCAAATTTATTTCAATTCAAAATCTATTCTCAAATTACATCAATTGGTCCCTTTTATACTAAAAATATCTAAGACCTAAAAGGGAATAAATATTAGGCAATTAATGCCTTACAATTATGAAAATAAATGCAAACAAATTTAGGAAATAAATAAATACTAAACTAGCAGCTATTGACTTGCTTCCTAATTGGAAAGCTAAATCTGGAAACAAATCAGCCCCTTAATTTGGAAAACAAATCAACTTTTATTCTTTGAAAATTAAAAGGAAACAAATCAGCCAAAGTTGACTATTCTCCTAGCTTGTGCCACACGCCCAAGTCTTCCATATTCGGCCCAATCCATTGTCTTGATGACATTAATTAAGGCTTGGTCTTCATGTGAGCCGAATTTGAACTTTAACAACCAGAATCAGCCCATAAATAAATGTTTCTTTGATCCTATTGCTTTCATGTAATTGGCCCAACTGGAATATGCAATGGATCCTTTGATGACGCTTCTTGATTCTCATCATTCCCCCTCTCTTCAAAATGATTCGTCCTCGAATCTTCACCATAATACTGTTGATAGTCTGCACCATGAAATATGGTTCCCCTCTTTTATCTTTGTTTGATGAATCACTTTTGAAAGACATATTATTTTTTGTTATATCAATGATCGGAATCAAGAAAAGAAATAAAAATAGTTGATATAAGTTCAACCACACAACCAAAAAAAATGTATTTTTTTTAATATAACGAAACTAATCAAACTTTTTTTTTTATTTTTAAAAATCTGATTTTTTTTTATCAAATAGAAAAATAGAAGAAGAAGAACAATGATAGATTAAACCTGATTTAGAAGCCTAAGCTCTGATACCAACTGATATGAACCTCACCAAAAGCAGTGAGACCCGGAACCAATATATGGTAACGAAGGATCGTTTTCTAATCAAGTTTTTAAACAAGAATATTATCGGACCGCGACCCGTTACCTATAAAGAGGTAAGAACCAACGGTATCAAGAGAGTTGTAGACGCCACACTCAAGAATAAGAAAGAAGGTGAGTGATAAGTCAAGGTTTGAACGCCACAAGGTAGAACCTTGATAAGTTCACAAGTTCTATAAAGAACCAAAGAGAAAATTCTCTCAAATTTATTTCAATTCAAAATCTATTCTCAAATTACATCAATTGGTCCCTTTTAAACTAAAAATATCCAAGACCTAAAAGGGAATAAATATTAGGCAATTAATGCCTTACAATTATGAAAATAAATGCAAACAAATTTAGGAAATAAATAAATACTAAACTAGCAGCTATTGACTTGCTTCCTAATTGGAAAGCTAAATCTGGAAACAAACCAGCCCCTTAATTTGGGAAACAAATCAACTATTATTCT
This sequence comes from Dipteronia dyeriana, assembly GCA_032871835.1. Classification (NCBI taxonomy): domain Eukaryota; kingdom Viridiplantae; phylum Streptophyta; class Magnoliopsida; order Sapindales; family Sapindaceae; genus Dipteronia; species Dipteronia dyeriana. The sequence continues at coordinate 54,508,761 of CM065297.1, forward strand.
TTGAAAATTAAAAGGAAATAAATCAGCCAAAGTTGACTATTCTCCTAGCTTGTGCCACACGCCCAAGTCTTCCATATTCGGCCCAATCCATTGTCTTGATGACATTAATTAAGGCTTGGTCTTCATATGAGCCGAATTTGAACTTTAACAACAAGAATCAGCCCATTAATAAATGTTTATTTGATCCTATTGCTTTCATGTAATTGGCCCAACTGGAATATGCAATGGATCCTTTGGTGACGCTTCTTGAAAATGAAATGATAAAGGATCAAACACGGTTAAAGATGGGATGCCCACCCTGTTTTTCAGGCATTCAAAATGAATTACGAGAGAGAGAATTCAAACTTCTTCATCTTTCTGATGACCTTCAGCCTCCTCTTCCATAGAATGAACCTCGCCCTATACTCCCCTCTCTTGTGGTAGCTCATCATGGTCAGCTGCATCTACCGCCTCTGCCACCTCCTCTTGGGGATTCGCCTCGGCTACTTCAGGGTCAACAAGGTCCCTCCTTCATGACTTCATTGATCACCGCTATAACCTCAGGCGGTATGGTTGCATCAAGAAGGCTGGCCACTGACTCGGGCATAATCCCGCCTTCTGTTGACTCTACTCTTGAGAGCACTATGGAAGGATCTCGGGCTTCAACAAGGTCTCATTCTAGCTCCTCGGTTTGGACCCCCATAAGGATTCGCCAGGACCAGACGCTGGTAAGGTCGAAACAGGAGGAAGCGGATCTGGCACTTCAAACCGCTTCCCAGCTCCCTCCCCAGTAGAAGGACCTGCTCCATCATTTTCAGGGTGAGACATCTCTTTAGCCTGTGACATAACCTCTTTCCTGTCCCAGCCGGTGATGCTGGAGAGATCAAATAAAGGGGGGGGGGGGAGGGAATGGCTTCCGTAACCTGATAGGAGGCATAGAATTACCCCTCATTGAAAATGGCTTCCACCTCGACCTAGAGCTTGGTAACTTGAGCCTGTAGAGCTTGGTTCTCGACATCCAGTGCCTGAGCCTCTCTCTTTCAGTCATCTCGTTGGCTAGCTCGTCGCATTGACTGGAGAGTTTCTTGATCAAAGGCCTGCTTCAACCTCTCTTGGGTGCACTGGAACTCAGCCTGTTGTGTTTCCATTCCCCTCTGGCTAGAGGTCATCTCTTGGACCAGGGTTTGAGCTAGCGCCAGCAACCCCATGGCTCGCTCAGCTTTAGCTGCCCGATCACGGAGAGAAGCCACCTGATGTCCCATGGCTACTTGAAACTTGAAGGCCTACAAAGGGAATCCATGTTAGGAAATGATAAATCAAGCCACTGAATGAGGAAGTAAAAGCGACGATTACCTCGGCTAGAAGGGCAGACCCTTTGGTAACCATGACTTCCACAGGAGGTCTTCCTAGAAAGGCCGCCACCTGGACAGGATGCAACCAATTGCTTAAGGACCTCGTTCTGACCCTCCGAGCTCGATTGCTGGTGGGGGCGAGAGAGGGCGATCTCAAGAGTACCGGCCTCGGGATCCTTGGGAACTTGAACTACCAGGGATGCAGCTAGATCAGTAGAAAAGGATAATATGACTGGGGAAGCATCAGTTAAAATAGGAACCACTGGTAAGGGGGCAGAGGTATACTTATCAACTGTTGGGGAAGCGGGCCCTCCTCGGTTTAGAGCCTTTGCTGCCCAAGACGCAAGAATAGCCATCTTGGATTTCACTTGGGAAGGCGATGGAGCAGGAACGAGCGAGGTAGCAGCCCTAATGGTTGACCCCCCCTTCTTCGAAGCAGTCGAGAAAGCTCTTAAGGACGATCTGGAAGGGGGATAAGGGGTCCTAGCTTGCCAGGCATCGCGAGGGGCTGGATCAACAACAAACACTGTTAAGAAAGGGGTTAAGACCATCAGAACTGAACCATCCAACAATCCAAAAGCGTGATAGAGCAAGATACTTACGAGGAGTAGCATCAGAGATCCGCAGGTACTTGTTCACCCTGCGGGGGTTGAAGGGGTCAGTAGTTGGAATCTTTAAATTCAGATAATTTCTGGCTAGGATGGTCTTCAACACAGCCTTAGACTCAGCAGGCAAGGAGTCCCGATCTTATGAGGATTTGTCACTGAAAGCAGAGGGGACCGCGAGCTCATGCCCACTGATGAAAATGGAGCTCCCCCAATCACCCTCTAGTACCTACTCTTCTTTCCACACGGGGTCTTTCCTTAAAGCCCTAGGGATGATAAAATTGAATTTGTTCTTGGCTTTGGCATAAAATTGACCCCGAGAGACCCTAGCCAGACTCCCAATCTGGAATAGGAAAGCAAGCTCCTCTGCCCCGGGCTCTCTAGTTATGCTGCTCATCTCGCATTGCTCTCTCTATAGCCAAGAGGAAGCAGACAAGGTGCCTCCTAAAGCTAGGCGTTAGTTGGAACGGGGCCAGTTGAAGGGCCGTGAGAGCCTGCCGAAGGGTAGGATGAAGAGGGAGCCTCACCCAGCTCTCAAAGGCTACGACATGAATGTGAAGTATGCCTTAGGGCGGGCTGAAGACATCATAATTTCTGTGAAGGATGGTGAGAGAAACAGTGTCAGGGATACCGTATTTATCCCGAAGGCGGCTAATAGACTGAGGGTCAACGGTGGAATCAGGGAGGACCCTGGATTCGAAAGGAATGGTTATCCCTGAAGGATGCTCCACCATTGTAACCTGAACCTTTCCGACAGCGTCGACTCTCTCCCCAACATCAGAATCCTCATTAACTAGGTTTAGAGGGTTGTCAGGCTGCTTCGAGAAGCCGGAGCCAATAGTGACGTTCTTGCAAGAACAATGACGCTGGCGGACTGGGGAAGATTCCTCGTCACTCGAAATTCCTCGCACCCGTTTACGAGGAACCAGGTTAGAGCCTCCGGTGCCCTCAACCAAGGCTTCTATACTTTTTGAGGAATTCGACATTGATGGGTGAGAAGAACTTGGAAGTAAGCGGAAGATAAAGAGAAATCGGCAGTGGAAAGCAGGGAAGAAGAAATCTGAAATTTTGAAATTTGAGAAAGTGTGAAGAAAGTGATGGTAAGGACGGGTTTAAATAGAGGTAAAGTGGAATGATGTCGGCGATATCTTCGGGAAGATCACCTGGAGCCACGGAGGGAGCCGTTTTGCAACCGTTTTTTCCCTGAAGAAAACACTGTTTCAAATTCAATATTAGGTAATTAATGAGAAGATTTCGCTCTCATTAATTATTTTTATAACGGAAAAATTTCCCAATTAAACAAGGAATCTGACTTTAACCCCAACTATACCACCGGAGTTCAAGTCAGAGTGGACTTCTGTTAATAGTAAATTTTGGCCAGGGGTCAAAGAGAAATTTTTCACTTTCTCGACACAAGTCAAAGCCCATAATCAACGTTCATGAAGCCCGGATAGACCATAAAGCCACCCTGCAAGAGAAGGAAAGGCCGATTCGGCTTCAAAACTACTAGAAAACAAGCTAGGCACGGCCCCACACGAATACTTGAACCCGGGCTTCTCCAGGCCACCTATTGGGGAACCTCGGGTCTGAGGTCAAGCTCTTCAACCGCCTCGTGAATGCCATGAGGAGTCTCCAAGCTCAAGAGACATTTGAGAGAAGCCCACCAACCTCTCTAGAAGCCCGATGTCTCTGCTGGAAATGAAAGAGGAATCACACCTAAATCTACACTACCCTAGCTAACTTTCAGGAATGTCTACAGGGACACCTCAAGCTCCCCAGAGAAAATCCATCCCAAGCTTCTAAGAACACAGTGGAAGCAGGGATCTACCTCGCTCTACGAGACGACATGCAGCTAGCTGGGTGACCTCCATGAAAAACCATGCCGCGATAACATACAACATCATATCTATGAGATAACCAACATTAATCCCGTATACGTGCGAGTCAAGAGTTTGATTCTTAAAAGGAAACAAACTCATTCATGTTAACAGTATCATCGTTTCCGCTATTTACTCGGGCTCAACAACTTTTAAATAAGGATCCCGCCCGATAAGTAGAAAACGAATTCGAAGGATCGGGGCGAGATATCAGCAAATTCAAACCTACTTGGACCATATATAAATAGGGCCAAGCATGACACACGAAAGAGATATCAAATAAAAAAAGAGGAGAAGAAGAGCAACATATAGAAGAAAAGAAGAAAAGAAGAAAAGAATAGGGGAATGCCTAAATTATGTACTCAACACGACCGCCTTTGTTTCCACTATTCGACAAGCACAGAGTTGCCACCTCCCTAGATCCTAGAGAGACTGTTAGCATATAAGAGAGTGATTTATAATCGAAGCAAGTAATCAATAATAAAAGCTCCCGTTTACTATTATTGCGATTCAGCCTCTCGTTTACCTCTTAACAGGTCAGGTATCAACTGTACCGACCCCGGCCACCACTTTCGTGGTAGTGGTCTCGAGGGTGTTAGTAGGAATTTCTCATCCTGAGCAAATTTCCCATGAACAGCTTTTTGTATTGTTAAAAAAAAAACTCCGTCCATCTCATTTAGTGAAGAATTCGGCCAAGCATAGAGAAAAGAGGAACATTTTTGTTTTCGGTAGTACACTAGTATCCTTTGCATCAAAAGGGTTTTATGTACAACATCGAATCAACGTTCACGCGAGTTTCAATCAAATTGATTGATAATTTAAAAGTGACCGGACGTTCTTGGTTTTTCTCATGGAGGATTATTGTGACTAAAAATGATGAAGATTTTGTTTGTTTCCATCCTCAGGTATAAAATTTAAACAAAGGGAGCCCACACTCCTAGGTGATTCATGTTCATGATTGAATTAGAAGATCTTACGGATTCAATTTGATGCTAGTTCAATCATCACGTAAAAAAAGGTACGATACTTTTTATATACATCAATTAATCTAGGGTTAAGGTTTTTGTTTTTAAAAGGGGAGAATTTTTATTTATACCAAACCCTAATTTTGAATTTTCTACTCTTCCGTTGCACGATTTTCCCTATAGTTACAGTAGCTGTGCAACCCCGCTGTTTGGATTCACTGGGGACTCGATTATACTAGTGGAATCGAAGATCCTCCCATTGATTGCTGGAACCGCACCTCCCCAACAAAATGTTATGACAGACTTCATTGTGGTTGATAACCCATCGACTTACAATACGATACTAGGAAGACCATTCTTATCTTCCATGAAAGGAGTCTTGTCCATCTACCACATATCCTAAAGTTTCCAGTAGGGAACAAGGTAGAGGAGGTGCATGGTGACCAACAAGCAGCCAGGAAGTTCTATACAGTGTCTACCAATCCAATAGCTTTAGCAAAACAGTTTGTATAGGTTGCAACGATCCAGGATGTGGAAACACCAGGGATGACCTTGGAAGGCACGAATCCCGCCAATCTTCCAGATGATGACCCTCTAATGATGGAGGAGGAAGAACAGAGTAGGAAATGTGCCAACGGGCACACTATGGACAAGCTAGAAGAGATACCTATCAGGAATGACTATCCCTCAAAGGTCGTCAAGGTCGGAGCCACCCTTGAGCTGGGAGTGAAGAAAGGTTTGATAGGGCTTATATGAGAATTTAGAGATATCTTCGCTTGGAGTTATGACGAGATGCCCAGGATCCTCATATCATTGGCTGCTCATCGATTAGCAATGGATCCAACCTTCAAGCCCGTCAAGCAGAAACAGTGTCACTTTAATGCCGAAAGAAACGCTGCGATTCAGGAAGAAATGGACAAGCTGATCAGAGCAGATTTTATTAGAGAGACACGCTACCCTGAATGGATCGCCAACATGGTCATGGTTACAAAGGCGAATGAGAGGTGGCATATGTGCGTCGACTACTCTGACCTCAATCGGGTATGTCCAAAAGATAGCTTTTCTCTGCCGAAGATCGATCAGTTGATCGACTCCACATCCGGGAACAAGCTCCTAAGCTTCATGGATACGTTCTCGGGGTAAAATCAGATTAAGACGCACCCAGCAGACCAGGATAAGACCAGTTTCATTACCGGACAAGGTCTGTACTGGTACAAGGTAATACTGTTTGGTCTTAAGAACACTGGGGCTACAAATAAGTGGCTAGTTAACCGACTGCTTAGACCTGAAATTAGAAGGTCGATGGAGGTGTACATCATTGACATGATTAAAAAAATCATAGTCCATAGAAGGACATCAGGACGACTTTCACAAAATATTTATGATCCTAAGGGAAAACCAGATGTGATTAAACCTATCCAAATGTGCTTTCGGGGTAACTGTGGGGAAGTTTCTAGGCTCATGGTTCATGAGAGAGGCATAAAGGCCAACCTAGAAAAGATCAAGGCTATCTTAGACCTGGAATCCCCCACATCACTTAAATAGGTACAAGTCTTGACCGGGCATGTATCATCGCTTTACAGGTTCATTTCTCGGTCTACCGATAAATGCCACCCTTTCTTCAGAAGAGGAGGAACATGAAATGGAACCAGGAGAGTGAGCAAGCCTTTCAAGCCTTGAAAAATTATCTAACGAGCCCTTTATTGCTAGTCAAGCCAATTCCCGGAGAGGAGCTACAAATCTACTTGGCTATTTCAAAGACTACAGTAAGTGGAGCTTTGATCAAGGAATGTAGAGACAGGGTCCAACAATTTATCTACTACGTGATTCATGCTCTAACCAAGCCAGAGAAAAATTATACTCTCCCGGAGAAGCTCACCTATACTCTGGTGACCTCATAGAGGAAGCTCCGTCCCTATCAATAGCAATGGTGACGAACAGCCTTTCCGCCAACTTTTACAAAGACTAGATGTATCCAGAAGGCTAGTTTTGTGGGCCTAGAACTCACTTAATTTGACTTGAAGTATAAACCTAGGACTACAATCAAAGCCCAGGCTTTGGAGGACTTCATGGCAGAATTCTCAGCGCTCCCAGGCCAAGCGACCTTCGCAGCGATGAATAAAGATTATGAGAGGATTTTAGAAATCGATAGCTGGCCAAAAGGTTGTAAGACCTAGATCCTCTACACAGATGGAGTGTAAGGAAAAGCTGGGAGAGGAGCCGGCATAGTTGTAGTGGACCTAGAAGAGACTGAATGTTGTCACTGCTTCAAATTCGAGTTTAAGGCTACCAACAATGAGTCAGAGTATGAAGCCCTCCTAGCTAGGATGAAGACAGTTGTCTAGCTCGGGGTCGACTACCTACATGTCAAGAGTGACTCATTACTAATAGTCAATTAGGTTTCCGGGATTTATCAGGCAAAAAGGGAAAACATGGTCACCTACCTGAATCTAGTTCTGTTGCATAAGAACAAATTTAAGGGATTCAAGATCGAGCAGGTGCCCCGACTATAAAATCATCGAGCAGATACCCTAGCTAAGATAGCTGCGAATGGCCAAGCCTTACCACGAGGAGTTCCTCTCCAAGTGATTTCCCAACCAAGCATAATAGCGGGCAAGGAAACTTGCCCCCTGGATTATCTACCTTGCTGGATGGATACAATAGTTACTTATCTCCATAAAGGAAAGCTCCATGAGGAGCGCGATCAAGCTCGAAGAATTAAGAGGCTCTCTGTCTGATATTACCTGGTAGACGGGTACCTCTACAAGGGTGGCAGGTCCCTTCTTTTGCTTCGGTGTTTGCATCCTGATGATGCCAAATAGGCATTGAGAGAGGTTCACTCTGAGGATTGCGAGAGTCACATTGGTGGTGAAGCTTTAGCATATCAAGTGCTCCGTATGGTGTATTACTAGCCAACTATTCACCAAAATGTGAAGAGCTTTGTACAATCTTGTGAACCATGCCAGAGAACCTCGAACATGAGTCACCTCCCACTGGAATGGCTGTTATCTCTCAATTCACCCTACCCCTTTGCCATATGGGGTGTCGACCTGATCGAACCACTTCCCACTGCTCCTAGGCAAGCTAAGCATGCCATCATGGTAATCAACTATTTTACAAGATGGGTCGAGGCCAGACCACTCTCCCAAATATCAGAAGAGAATGCGATGAGGTTCATCAAAACCAACGTGGTTTACAGATTTGGGACTCCTCTCATCATTGTAGCCGACCTAGGTAAGCAGTTTGGCAATGCCTGATTCAAAATTTTTTATGAAGAATTGGGAATCGACATCAGGTTCGCTTCAGTAGCCCACCCTCAGACTAATAGGCTGGTTGAATCCACCAATAAGACCATCAATAGGCCATTGAAGAAGAAATTAAAGTAGAAGAAAGGCAAATGGGCTGAAAAGCTTTCCGAGGTTCTTTAGGCATACTGTATAACGAAGAGAACAATCACCAGAGAGACACCCTACTCCCTAGCCTTTGGGGTTGAAGCGGTCCTTCCCATCGAGCATAAATTAACCTCATTCAAGGTACAACACTTTAAACCTAAGAGCAACGAGGTTAAGTTGTGAGCTAATCTAGATCTCTTAGAAGAAAAACATAACCGGGTATCTGAGAAAGTAAGGGTATACCAGAGCAAGATAGCCAGGTATTTCAACAGAAAAGTCAGAGCTTGAAATTTTAAGGAGGGAGGTTTGGTTCTCAGAAAAGTTACCCTGAACACCCAAAAAAGGTAGGATGGAGTCTTAGGACACAATGGGTCCTACAAGCTAGAAGGCATGGATAGTTGACCCACAATGGGGCCTAACCCATCAACCACACCTGGAATGCTGATCACTTGAGGAAATTCTATCCGTAAGTAGGGGACCCCTGAGCAGACTACTTTCATTTAGGTTTCAATAAAATTCTTAAGGATAATGTACTCCATTTTGATCATCAATAAAGTATGTTTTCTTCATCTCCGATTTTGTTCTCCATAAGTTGTAAATTTCTCCATATCTGATTAGATATTATATGAGTAAATTCACCTTAATCACCTCGAGACCAGCGGTTAGCCGGGGAAGCCCCATCGCTACCCCTGATTCCATGGCCGGGCACCACCCCCCGCTATAAAGGGTCTGAGTGTAAGAGCACAGTTTCCATCCAGATCTTGAGACTAAGGACTAGTCGGGGAAGCCCCTTCGCTACCCCTGATGCCTTGGTCTGGGTTACCACCCCCGAGAAGGGTTTGAGTGTAATAGCATTGTTGCCATCCAGATCTCGAGACCAGGAAATAGCTAGACAATCTTCCTGATGCCTTGGTCGGGATACCACCCCCAAGAAAGGTCTGATTGTAAGAGCATAGTTGCCCTCCATATCTCGAGACCAAAATTTAGCTAGATAGCCCTCCGGATGCCTCGATCGGGCTACCACCCCCTGAAATGGATCCAAGTATGAATAACAATTTCGCCTACGGCAGTGAGGTCACCATGATAAGATACCTTTCCGAAGGCCGTGAAAGAATGTGTACAAGGTTATACTAAACAACCTAGAGGGGGGGGGGGGGGGGGGGTGAATAGATTGTTTCTCAATTTTGACAAATATTTGGAGACTAGTGACAAAACCTTGATAAGCATAAAAATTAATAGTCAACATGATTGTTATGAGAAAACAATATATTCATGTATGCTCAAATCTCCACTCTTAGTCTACAAAACATATAATACGAATCAATGTATCTTATGAACAAGTATTTTCAATGTAGACAAAATTCCATAAGTTGTACTTAGAGTATTACAAAGTGGTACTTTACAACTTGAATGGAATATCACAAGATACAAAGTTATCTAACATACACAAACAATATTGTATAAGGAAGTCAACTTACATATGAAGTTCTATCCACATTATTCAAATAACAATTACCAATATAAGAGAGATAGGGATAGAGAAAAGTTGACACAAGATATAACGTGGTAAACCTCCGAAGAGGAAACATCCACGGGCTAGCAGCCACCGGCAAACAAAATCCACTAGTAGATAAGACAAGTACAATCTCTCAAGTGACCCCTTCACCCAGAAAATACCCTCCCATCTTACTCTAGAAGTTGCCGCCCTATGCTCAACAATCCGAACTTCACACCTCTTGTTAAGACTTCCTTGCTCACCTTCTCCGGATCCTCACGACCCAAGGCAAGACTTCTTGCTCAACTATTCGAGTCCTCCCGACTCTAGTTAAGACTTCCTTGCTCACCTATCCGAGTTCTCCCAACTCTAGGCAAGACTTCTTGCTCGACTATCCAAGGCTTCACACCTCTAGCCAAGACTTCCTTGCTTGACAATCCAAGGCTTCACACCTTTTGCTAAGACTTTCTTGCTCAACACCGTAGGTTTCACACCTATTGTCAAGAGTTTCTTCTCACAAGGCATCTTTGTGGTCATGAATGCAAAACGCAAACAAGCACGCAACATAGAATAAGATGATCAACAAATTCTATGGAAACTAGAATTAATCAATGAGCACACAAAGTATATTTTTCAAGTTTATAATCCAAAAGTGACACCACACAAGATGATCCATGAGCATATGAAATGTATGGGTTAGGTACACTCCATGAAGAACTAGACATAGACAATAAAGTTCACAAAACAAGATTGTCTAGATCTTATACATGAACAAAAATCTAGAGCATGCCAAATTTCCAAACACACACTTTAAACCTAGATTTTATTCATGTTGCTAAAGCTTGAAATAAACATGTTCATGAAGTACATATTCAAGTCTTTAGTACTAACACAAAAATGCTAGAAACACAAGAAATGATCAATCAAATCTCTAGCAATCATTTAGAGCATATATTCACAAAATAGTCAATTAAACTCTAAGACTCTAAATATATAATCAAATGTGCTAATCCTAAATTTATTCAACAAATGAGTTCTAGCACATGATAAGACTATTAATCATGAAAGTTAAGTCAATCAAAGCACAAATAGTCCTAGATAAGATGCTAGCACAATACAACTCACAATCATGTGAAAATATAGGTTTAATTGAAACCTAACTCACAATCAAGTTTCTAATTAAGTACAACTAGCATTTAATTGAAGATCTATCACTCATCAACATATGTTCAAGTCAAATACACACAAGTAGGAAGAAGACCCAAGGTATTTGAACATTAGAATCAAGGAAATCAAAAGATAAACAAATACCTTGACAATTTCGAGTGCAGTCACGAAAATGGTGCAATCCACCAGAAAACTTGAACAAATGACTTCAAGGTTGCTTGGAGATGATAGAGAACTTTAATACGAAACTTCTCCAACTTGAATCACTCAAATCGGATAAGAAATGAGAGAGATATGGTGATTCAAAGTTGAGAGAAAAAATCTGAAAATTTTCTGCACTACATTTTCTTCTTTCTTGGTTTCAAATGAGAGAGAGAAGAGATATATAAAGGAGAGAGAAGAGATATATGCAAAAGGACCAAAGCTACCCCTTCAAGATGCTTCCCTGAGATGGTGTGTGGGCATCTCGGGGCAGCAAGGATTTGCAGACGAGATGGCCACGCACCATCTCGGTCTTGCACCTCTTGTTGGCCTTTCGGCCATGATGCAACTCCCCTGCGCTTCCCTCACGTTCTTCGACCGTTCTCAGGCCTCTGAACTCCGAATTCGAATCCGTTTGTGGATTATGAACTGTAACTCTCTCACAAACATGCACATATAAGATACTCATTCCAGAAAATAATAATTTGATTTGATATACGAAGACGAAGACAATGTACACAACATGACTGAAAAGTATCATAACTTTTGACTCGGAACTTGAAATCAATAGTATGAGTAACCGAAATGACCGGAACTCAATCAAAAATGTTTTAATACTAAAATCAAGTTCAATATCCATGTTATACAAACACAATTCACACTAAAATGCAAACTACATAGAGATAGTTTCCAATCATGCATATTCCATAACATGTTATTTCCAAACCAATGCATGAGCATTCATCTTCAAGTGTGTGAATGTGTTATACATAGTGCACAACGATGCAGGGACACCAATGTATGAATTGTGTGTGTATGCCTATAATGGTGCACAATGATGCAGGGACACAAATATATGATATGTGTGTGTGTGCCTAAGCCTTGAGAGAGAAAAGAAAGGTCTTAATATACCTTTGTAGAATCATGAAGCACTTTTCCCTTTGAAGACTTGAACTTGCTTGAATAGTTGTCATTTTCTCTTTGAAGCTTGAATTATCATGAATCCTAGACAACTAAACAATACAATGGAAATGTTGTTTTGATATAGAATAATGCCAACAAAACGCACAAACCTAACAATCTCCCCTTTTGGCAAATTCTATGTCAAAACACCTATACAAAATACTAAAACACATAAAATGAAGACTGGTCACAAAATCACACCCTCACATTACAATGAGTTTGTTCCTTAAGACAAATCTTCAACAAGTCTTGAACTTCTTCTTGATCTTCTCTTGTAGCCACCTAAAATCAACTTAAAGCAAAAAGCATATCCAAGAGAAAGACACATATGACAATATACAATTATGGCAAGAATTAAACATGTTAATGGGAAATTTGTCTAGGATGAGAAATCCCCATTATCACCCTCAAGACCACTACCACGGAGGTGGTGGCCGGGGTTGGTATCGTCGATACCTGACCTGATCTTGTATGAATATGAAAGAGGATGAAATATAAGGTAGGAGACAAGCCATCCCGCCCGACGGGCTTCGTTCTTATGAAGTAGATATGGGGAGCTTGAGGTTCTCTTGCTGGTGTGAAAGGGATCTTGGTCCTGGTTCTGGTCTTGGTCCTCGGTCGGATTCGGAGCCCGTCATGATACCTAGAGCCAAGTTCTAGAGCTCGATTCCTTCCTGTAATTCCCCGACCTAGATAGCAAGTAAAGAGGCAGCTTATCTAGCTCCAGTGTCGGAGAGCTCGATTTCTGCCATAGAGATGATGCAGGAGAGCCAAACGACTTCCTTCAAGCTGGTTTGGGTGGTTTCTCCTCATCTTGATATGCGACTTTAGCATATAGATGGGAAGATAAGAGCGTTAGGTCCAGCGAGGTAGGAATCTAGCTCACACTCATATACGCATGCATTACACAGGACACAAGTAAGAGAAACACAAATCTTTTGTAGAAGAAGGTGGACTGACCAAGGGGGAAAAACGCATCACAAGTGATCACATGCTGAAAAACCCCAAGGTAGTATCCGAAGGAAGAAGGAATACCCTTCCTTATGTATATATCAGAGAATGCTCGTAATACAACGTAGTTGCTCTGGAGAGCTTACAATGGTGGTTGAATGTAGACCGATACCGGTATATTCTAGGTAAAGGTAAATGAAGCATGTCTATTTTCTGTTATTGATCGGAGAGCCCCCCCGATATGCCTTTTACATGTATATTTATAAATTGTGACTACCTTGGCGTGCAAGTCCAGGATTCTTCAATCTTCCTTTCCTTATTGAATACGATTCTTCCTTTTATGTAGTTGATCGAATCGTGGCTAATATCTCGGAGGGGATGGGTTTGTTTCTTCTTCGAACTATTCTTTCCTTGATAGGCGAGATTCTCTGTTATAGTTGACCCCTAATAATAGGTTGTGGAGGATATCTTGGAGGAAAAGGTATTTGACCTCATTAACAGGGTAGACTATCTCTATTAATACGGTTGACCTCATTAATGGTACTTTAAATGTCATGGAAGTCAATCCTCTCATCCTACGTTGCCGAGAGGAGAGCTCTAGTTCTATATGTCACTTTGGAGAGGTACTTCATGGAGGTTACCTGAGGTGCCATTTGATATTCCTTGAGGGCGAGGCACTCTATGATCCAGTACACTGGCGGGGTACCCCGGGGACCTCTCGATTGTCATGGAGCTAGATGCTGGTTTTCCCATGGAGCTTGTGCTAACCATTTTAGAGGAAAAATATCCCATTGGGTTCCAACCTTGTAGTTGGGAGCTTGTTTTAGCTACATCGAGCTTTATCATGGAGCTTGACCTTTTTATGCAAGCTTCCTAGCGGGGTAGCGAGGTAGCGGGGTAGCGGGCTTGGCTAGCAGGCCCTGGTAAGGTCTTTTCCATAAACAGGTGACCTTGGCTCGCTTCTAGAAGGGTGGAGAGGTATGCTCGAGTACTGCTATTACTACTTGATTCAACCATACCAGGATCTACAGTGGATCTTGGCGCTTTTAGTGATGACGAGGCTTTACGGGCTTTTAGTGATGCTCGAGTACTGCTATTACTACTTGATTCAACCATACTTAGTTTCTTTTTATGTTGTTTTTGTGAACTTTTGAACTTTCAATGGCATGTAATAATTAGTCTTAAGATTTGGTTAAGAATTCTTGTGTTTTGGAATGTATTGAATGGGAGATACATGTATTTGTGAACTTAATTGTATATTCTTATCCATATTATATGTTGCCATTTATTGTTTTTCTCTTGTATATGCATTGTGCTTTGAGATGATTTGTTGGTTGCTTCAAGAGAAGATCAAGATGAAGTTCAAGAGTTGATGAAGATTAGTTATAGGAATCTTACTCATTGTAATGTGAGGGAGTGATTTTGTGACCTATCTTCATTTTTATATTTGTAGTAAATGTATAGGTGTTTTGACATGGAATTTTCCAATGGGGGAGATTGTTAGGTTTTAGATTGTGTTGGCATTAATTTCATTTCAAAATGATGTTTACTTGTAATGATTTAGTTGTTTAGATTCATGATGATTCAATCTTCAAAGAAGAAGGAACAAGTAGTCGAAGCAAGTTCAAAGTCTTCAAAGAGAAAGGAAGCAATATGGTTCTACAAAAGTATACTAAGACCTTATCTTTCTCTTACAAGGTTTAGGCACAAACACACAATTCATACAATTGTGTCCCTGCATCGTTGTGCACCATTATAGGCACACACACACACACAATTCATACATTTGTGTCCCTCCATCATTGTGCACCATTATAGGCACACACATACAATTCATTCATATATGTCCCTGCATCGTTTTGCACCATGTATAACATATTCACACACTTGAAGATGAATGCCCATTAATTGGTATGGAAATAACATGTTTTGAAAAATGCATGATTGAAGACTTTCTCTATGTAGTTTGCATTCTAGTGTGAATTGTGTTTGTATGTGTATATGTTTGTATAACATGGATATTGAACTTGAATTTAGTCTTAAATCATTCTTTATTGATTTCTGGTCATTTCGGTTACTCATACTATTGATTTCAAGTTCTAAGTCTAAAGATACTACACTTTCAACTCATGTTTCATACATTGTCTTCATATTCGTATAATGAGTCAAGTTATTATTTTATAGGTTGAGTATCTTATAATCCCATGTCTATGAGAGAGTTACGGTTTGAAATCCAATAAAGGATTTAAATTCCGAGTTTGCAGGCCGGAGAACGGTCGAAGAACGTTAAAGGAGTGCAAGGGAGTTGCACCATGGCCAAAGGCCATCAATTGGTGCAAGCCTAAGATGGCGCGTGGCCATCTCGGCCGCATCTTCTTGCTGCCCCGAGATGCCCACGTGCCATCTCAGGGAATTATTATCAAAGGGGGCATTTTGGTCCTTTTACTTCTATTCTTTCCCTCTTCTTTATATTTCCCTTCCCTCTCACATTTCATTATGAGAAGAAATTTAAAACTTGAGTGCAGAATTTTCCCATAAATTATTCATTTGAACTCCGATTTGAGTGATTCAAAGTTGAGAGTGTTTGTCTATTCATCCTCCATCGTTTCTCTGAAGGTTTGGGTTAGTTTTATTGCTGTGTTTGGAGTCTAAACTCACAAAAAAAGGGACTGCACCAAAATCAACTAACGTATTGATTTTCTCTCAAAGTTTTCTTTTAAAACTTGGTTAATTGCCTTGGGTTTTCTTCTTCAACATATATATGTGTCTTGTGGTAATTTTAATTTGAGTTTTGAACTCATTTAAAGCTAGATTGAGTTTCAATTGAAATCTCACATGTTGAGTTAGGTTTTGATTTTGTCTATTTTTTCACATGTTTGGGATTGTATTGTGTTATATTTGAACCTAGGACTATTTGATGATCTTTGATTGATTGATTTTGTGAAAAAAAGTTCCTCACATGTATTAGGCTCTCTTTGGCCGAAATCTCACAATGATACATGTGATTGTGTTCTTTTGAGCTATTCATGTGCTTTGTTGAATCTATGAATATGAATATGCTCTAGAACTTTAGCTTTAATCTAAATGACTTTGTCATATGATTTTAGCATGTTTTTGGTTTATGAGATTTAAACTTGATTATGTGCTAATTGAACATATCCTGTGATTCAAGTTTTAGATCTATGCATGTATCTAGATTGTAATTAATGATGAACATATCTTACATGATCTACATGGATTAAACATGCATGATTGACTAGACTACATTTGTTTTATGCATTCATGCTCATGTCTAGTATTTTCCATAGGATGCGTTGATCATAACATTCTATATTGCGTGCTTGTTTGCGTTTTGCATTCATGATCACCTAGATGCCTTGTGAGAAGGAATTCTTGACAATAGGTTTGAGACCTATGTTGATTGAGAAAGAAAGTCTTGACAAAAGGTGTGAGACATATGTTGATTGAGCAAGAAAGTCTTGGCAAGAGGTGTGAGACCTTGGATTGTCAAGTAAGAAAGTCTTGACTAGAGTCGGGAGGACTCGAATAGTTGAGCAAGAAGTCTTTCCTAGGGTCGTGAGTATCCGAAAGGGTTAGCATGTAAGTCTTGACTAGAGTTCGGAGGACTCAGATAGATGAGCAAGAAGTCTTTCCTAGGGTCGTGAGGATCCGGAAGGGTGAGCGAGGAAGTCTTGACAAGATGTGTGAGGCCTTGGATTGTTGAGCAAGAGGTCGACATCTTCATGAGTAGGATGAGAGGGTAGTTTCAAGGTAAATGGGTCACTTGAGAGATTGTACTTGTCTTATCTACTAGTGGATTTTGATTGCCGGTGGTTGCTAACCCTTTGGTTGTTTCCTTTTCAGAGGTTTACCATGTTATATCTTATGTCAACTTTTCTGTATTCCCATCTCTCTTATAATTGTATTTGTTATTTGAATACTATGGATAGAACTCTATATGTAAGTGGACTTCCTTTCTATAATATAGAAATTGTGTATGTGTTATGATTACTTGTTTGTATCACACTTTGCTTGTTTTATATATTGATTAAGTGTTTTTAATTAATATATATATATTGTGATACAAGAAATCTAGAGGGACAAACTTTTGTTTGTTTCCAAGGGAGTTGAAAAGGTGTGTAACCTATTCACCCCCCCCCCCCCCCCCCATATAGGTTAGCCTTGAGCATTTAACTGAATTTGTATTTTCAATTGGTATCAGAGCAGGACAGTAGATTGTACTTAGTAAGAATCCATGTGATACATTCACGGTTTTTTTTGCAAAGCTTTTGAAGTCATGGGTTTACAAGATGATGTAATGGCGGAAGGAGCCTCAAATACTAGGCCACCATTACTTCGAGGCACTAACTAATGGTACTGGAAGTTAAGGATGAAAGCCTACATCCGCTCTATTGATGAAAGGGCTTGGATGGTAGTGGAAGCAGGTTATAGTCCTCCTACCAAGGTTCAAAAGGATGGAACCATGATACTCAAGCCAATGAGTGAATGGACAACGAATAAGTTTGAGGTTGCTAAGTGGCATCATCGTGCTATGAATGCCATCTTTGGAGGAGTTGATGGGCATCAATTCTCCTACATTCAAAATCTTGAATCCGCAAAGGAAGCTTGGGATACTTTCCAAGTTACTAATGAAGAAACCTTAGCGGTGAAGAAATCAAGGCTTCAAATGTTGGCATCACAATTTAAAGGTTTAGGTATTGGTGAAGAATAAAAGTTCAAAGACTTCCAATTCCGGCTTCTTAACATTACTAACCAATGTTAAGCATTAGGAGTACCTATCTCAAAAAAACGTTTAAATTCGAAAATCCTTAGGTCCCTTCCTAAGAGATTTAAATCAAAGGTGACGACCAAGAGGAAAGCAAGGATGTGGATAGCATGAAGATTGATGAGTTGCTTGGGTCTCTCTAAACTTATGAGATGTGCTTGAAGCCAAAGATTAAGAGTAAGGGAATCGCTCTTGAAACAAATATTATGGTGTGTAATATATTAATCTAAAGGGGGTTAATAGATTTTAATCAAATTTTACCCATTTTTCGTTAATGGTCAATTAGACGAAAATACCCCTAACTAGTCACAATAATATCACAAGTGTAGTAAGTGCGGAAATAATAAAGACACTTGAGATATACGTGGAAACCCTCCAAATGGAAAAACCCACGGGCTGTTAAGTGCGCCACACTCAAACAACGAATCCACTGATGATAGAGGAGTTACAACCTACTCCCGGTATATAACCGACTAGCACTACCTAATCCCGGTATTAAGTGGACCTAGTCCAATTTGCTTACATTTGAAGCAACCTACTTCTGGATGCAATGCAAGACTTACTTCTCTTAAATGAAGAGATAAACATCCTATGTGAACATATGATGATATTCAAGCAACAAACAAGGCTAGGGTACCTTATAAACTTATCCAGGATTATGAGATGGCAATAAATGCAATCCTAGATATCAAGAACTAAATGACATGTCATAAAGCTTAGATAAACATAGAACAAGCAATCCTATGAAGCTATCATAAAAGCCAAATCAACACATGTTGTCATTAAGCATGGCAAGGACTATAATGCAATTACTAAATGCAATTAATGAGTCCTAAACAATATCTAAATGCAAAGCATAAAAATTTAGCTAGAAGTTATCAACAACAACAATCCTAGCTATCACAATACAACACTCAATCATGTCATCACAACAATCTCTAATTTGTATCTAGAAAAATTCTAAGAGAATACAGTTAAATAAAGAGATGGTTTAGCAAGCAAAAACACTTAACTTGTAAGAAGATAGTGAAGAGCTTACCAAACAAGATGTGATGAAGCAACCCTATCCATAGATGCACTCTAGATGAACTTAGATGATACAAGATAAAGTTTTGATGCTCATGAGGATGCTTTGAGTGATTAAAAATGAGTTCTTGGAAGTGTTTTTCCTTTGAAATGTGTTCTAAGGAAAATATATGATATTTTGAACTCTTACACGACCTTAAGGCATTTAGTTATATATATATAAGATCCAAACAAAGTGAGGTCGTTTTGGAAAAAATGTTCTAGCTTCCTCTGTGTGCGCTGATGATGTGCACTGGTCGAGTAGCGCAATACCAGGGCACAACCTATTTTTAAAACAGGCGCTGGAAAAGTGGTGCATCCCAGTAGCGTAACACAAGCTCAAATTCTCTGGAATGTTTGCGCTGGTGAGGCTGTGCTAGACTAGTAGCGCACCACCAGCTCACGCCCATATTTTTCAACTACGCGCGGGTGCAGCAGCGCAGCTCAGTGGCGCATGACTAGCGGCGGTCCACTGTGAATGTTGCGCTGGTGAGGTGCGCTGGTAAAGTAGCGCACCAACAGCGCAATGGCTATTTTTTCAACACTCAAATGTACAAAAACAATAAGTTCAAGAGTGATGAAATTGAATCCTATTTTAATGCCTCGCATGACATACAACTTTCATAGCAAGATGCAATTAGGTCAACAAGAGTCATTTAAACAAAAATGCACACAAGAAAACACTCAACATATAAGATAAAGAGTTATGCATAAATATGTGAGTGTGTGCAACTATCTCTTCAAAGTAAATAGGCACAAGAATTTTACCTTTGATGCTTCTCCTCTTAAGGTCTTGAGAGCCTAAGCTACCCTTACATGAACCTCAACAATGTGGTTATTCACGAAATAAGCCAATCAACAAATGAGGAGTTTTCAATCTCCCCATTTGGCTATTTCATAACAAAACCACCACTCACATTGATCCTTACAAAACAAAATAGAAAAACAACGGGAAGATATTCTACATTACAAAGAGATAACCATAAAAAAAAAACTTCAAGTCTTCAATCTCTTATAGAACTATCAACCCAACACACAAGACAAGCACAAATACGCTTTCCAAACCAAGTGCATATGAGATGATCAAGTGAATCTAAAAAAAAACATTTGCATTTAAGAATATGAATATGACAACATGCAATATATGCGAATGCAATGCTCCCCCTAGACGGGTTACTCCCCCTACATGTAATCTCCCCCTCAAACAAGTACACTCATGCAATGCTCCCCCTCAAAGCCAACACATGCTACTCCCCTAACATCACAATGCTAGGTCAATGCTACTCTCCCTTTTTGTCATGATATAGGCAAAAGAGAAGTCCCCAACTGGGTCACTCGAGGCAAAGAAAGAAAAAGAGCATACAAGATTGTTGCATAATTATATAAGCCACATTTATGCAATCTCAATTGATGGGAGAGACACAAGAAGATTTATTTGAAGACAATGTGTGAATCAAAAAAATGCTTTGCATACAAGACATGTTGTATTCAAGTCCAAAAACAATGGTAATCAAAGCATTGTAAAATGCATGTTTGAACATAAATATGACATGGATTGTAATCAAAGAAATGTTCACACTTATTTAAGAAAATACAATATACTATAAGTGCAACCAAGCTACTCAAGCAATCAATAAGGAGGGATAAACATATTTAAGAAAAATTACATGCAACAAGTATACAATAGCTCTCTTTGCTTGAGTTCCCCATATGGGGTCAAAGATCACAACTCATCACTCCATGTGACAAATCCCAATCGATCTACTAAATCCATTGGACATAGTTAAGCATATGGGTGAAAACTTAGCACAATGACAAGCGGGTTCATCTTTCTTAATCCACTTAGGTGACATATTGTTATTCCTAGTGGTCAAGATCATCATATTACTCATAGGATCATTAACAATAGCTTTCCTAGGCTCATGCATATTGGCTCTACCCTTTTTTCTTCCAATCATGCTCTTAGTTCTACACATGTTAATGTACTTAAAGCAATTTGGTCTAATATGACCATCAACACCATAAAAATGACATGAAGGAATAAAATGAGGGGTCATACCATTCCTTTGTGAGGACAAAGGTGCTTTTCCATGTCTTTGAGCTTTTCTTTGGTGTGGTATTGATTCTCTTCTCCCTTGTTGAGTTGGAGAAGATTGCTTTCTTTGTTGAGCATGTATGAAATGCTTCTTGGTTTGATGGCTTTTAGTTTGAGGGATAATTGCTTGAAGTGCTCTCATTGGTTTAGCTTGAGCTTGACTTCTTGGTGCCATCTTGACTTGGACGTTTCTGGAACACTCTCCTAGTTCAATTTTCTTCTTAGGATGAAGTGGAGGAAGAGGTTCTTTGAAGTCCAAGCTCTTGACAAATACCGTCTTGCTAGGAGTTGAGGTCTCATTGTCATCTTCAAACCTATACCTCTCTTGTCACTTGGCTTCTTGCCAACTCCCAACATATGGCCAAGCTTCTCCGTACTTGAAGTCATCTTAGCAATCAACTCTCTAGCTTCTTTAAGCTCCTTCTTCAAGCTTTCTTCCACTTTTATTCCATTCTCCACTTTCTCACTTAAGTGAGTCACTTCAGTTGATAGCTTGATGTTCTTTTCCTTTAGCTTCCGAACCACTTTCTTCATATTCAACCTTGAGACCCTTCAAGGTTCATACTCTCTACATTTCCATTTGTAGATTGAGATGGAGAACTCTTATCACTAGAGCCATCACTAGTGTCAGTTGTTGCCATGATGGCATCATCAATGTAAGTAGCTTCACTTATCACTCTCTTAGCTACTTTTTCATCACATCCTTCTTCAAGGTTGCAAACTAAGGCCTTGTTGCCTTTTTCTACATCTTCCACAAAGGAGGCTCCAAAAGCCGTGTAGTTAAGAATAATCTCTTCATCACTAGAGGAATCATCTCCTTCATTGGAGTTATCACTTCCACTATCAATTGATGGGGTGGTCACCACCTTTCCTTTCTTCTTCTTCTTCGAATTAGCACATTCGGGGGCAAAGTGAACTATCCCACCACATTCATAACATCGGACCCCTTTCCTTCCGGTATTTTCTTCCATAGGCTCAAACTTCTTGAAATGAATATTTTTCTTCAAGTCTTGATCCTTGGATCCAAAACCTTTCCTCTTGGACTTGTAGAATTTCTTGAACTTCCTCATTAGTAATGCCATTTCCTCATCCAAGTCATATCTTTCCTCCTTCTCAACTTTAGAGGCTTTCAAAGCAATTCCCTTTTACTTTTTAGGCGATGTGGTGGTAAGACACTTCCAAGATTCATAAGCTAGTAGTCTCCCAATCATTTTACTCGGCTTCATATCCTTGTAAGCATTATTCTCTTCTAGAGCCGTCACCTTAGACTCAAATCTTTTGGGTAGAGATCTCATAATCTTTTGCTTGATTCTCTTATCAGAATAAGGGTCACCAAGTAGATGACTTTGATTCACAATGTCCATTAATCTTACTTCAAAGTCATTGAGGCCCTCGTTCTAATCCATCTTGAGCAATTCGAATTGAGTTTGGAGAACTTGAAGCTTCGATTCCTTAACCATATCGGTTCCCTCATGTGCAACCTCTAGGATATCCCATGCCTCCTTAGCTATCCTAGTATTTTGAACCAACTTGTACTGGTTCTCATCCATTGCACATAGGATGGCATGCATTGCCTTCCTATTCCATTTTGATGCCTCAAACTCTTGTTCATTCCATTGTGCCTTTGGCTTGAGTACATCATCTCTTCCATCCGTAGGAGTCATCATGGGTGGAGTGTAGCCATCTTCTACTGCCATCCATGCCCTATCATGAATTTGGCAAATATACGACTCTATCTTGCCTTTCCAAGAGGCATAATTCAATCTGGTGAGAAGTAGAGATATAGTGCTAGAAGCTTCCTCGTTGTCACCGTTTCCACTCACTGTGTTTAATGAATGAATGATATGATTGCAAATGTATGATTGATCAATACACACACAAAATGCAACACACACCAAAAATGAGCAAGGATCACCTATGTATGTCTAGGAACCCGCTCTGATACCAATTGAAACAAATATTATGGTGTGTAATATATTAATCTGGAAGGGGGGTGAATAGATTTTAATCAAATTTTACCCAATTTTTGTTAATGGTTAATTAGACGAAAATACCCCTAACTAGTCATAATAATATCACAAGTGTAATAAGTGCAGAAATAATAAAGACACTTGAGATATATGTGGAAACCCTCCAAATGAGAAAAACCATAGGTTGTTAAGTGCACCACTCTCGAACAACGAATCCACTGATGATAGAGGCGTTAACAACCTACTCCCGGTATATAACCCACTACCACTACCTAATCCCGGTATTAAGTGGATCTAGACCAATTTGCTTACGTTTGAAGCAACCTACTTTCGGATGCAACACAAGACTTACTTCTCTTAAATGAAGAGATAAACACCCTATGTGAACATATGATGATATTCAAGCAACAAAAAAAGGCTAGGGTACCTTATAAGCTTATCTATGATTATGAGATGGCAATAAATGCAATCCTAGATATCAAGAGCTAAATGACATGTCATAAAGTTTAGTTAAACATAGAACAAGCAATCCTATGAAGCTATCATAAAAGCCAAATCAACACATGTTGTCATTAGGCATGGTAAGGACTATAATGCAATTATTAAATGCAATTAATGAGTCCTAAACAATATCTAAATGAAAAGCATAAAGATTTAGCTAGAAGTTATCAACAACAACAATCCTAGCTATCACAATACAACACTAAATCATGTCATCACAACAAAATCAAATTTGTATCTAGAAATATTCTAAGAGAATACAATTAATTAAAGAGATGGTTTAGCAAGCAAAAACACTTAACTTGTAAGAAGATAGTGAAGAGCTAACCAAACAAGATGTGATGAAGCAACCCTATCCATAGATGCACTCTAGATGAACTTAGATGATACAAGATGAAGTTTTGATGCTCATGGGGATGCTTTGAGTGATTAAAAATGAGTTCTTGGAAGTGTTTTTCCTTCGAAATGTGTTCTAGGGAAAATATATGATATTTTGAACTCTTACACGACCTTAAGGCATTGAGTTATATATATATATATATATATATATATATAAGATCCAAACAAAGTGAGGTCGTTTTGGAAAAAACTTTCCACCTTCCTCTTTGTACACTGGTGACGTGTGTTGGTCGAGTAGCGCACCACCAGCGCACAACCTATTTTTAAAACAGGCTCTGGACAAGTGGCGTATCTTAGTAGCGTAACACAAGAACAGATTATCTGGAATGTTTACACTAGAAAGGATGGGCTAGACGAGTAGCGTACCACCAGCGCACGCCCACATTTTTCAACTACACGCGAGTGCAGCAGCGTAGCTCAGTGGCGCATGACTAGCGGCGGTCCACTGTGAATGTTGCGCTGGTGAGGTGCGCTTGTCGAGTAGCGCACCACCATTGCAAGGCCTATTTTTTCAACGCTCAAATGCATAAAAACAATAAGCTCAAGAGTGATGAAATTGCATCCTATTTTAATGCCTAGCATAACATACAACTTTCAAATCAAGATGCAAATAGGTCAACAAGAGTCATTTAAACTAAAATGCACACAAGAAAACACTCAACATATATGATCAAGAGTTATGCATGAATATGTGAGTGTATGCAACTTTCTCTTCAAAGTAAGTAAGCACAAGAATTTTACCTTTGACGCTTCTCTTGTTGAGGTGTTGAAAGCCTAAGCTACCCTTACATGAACCCCAACAATGTGGTTATTCATGAAATAAGCCAATCAACAAATGAGGACTTTTCAGCTCTCAATGCTATTGAAGAGGAGAGTGATGATGAAAATGAAGAGATGGCTCTTTTTGTTAGAAAGTTCAAGAAGTTTCTAAAGAAGAATGTCAATCCTAGAGGCAAGTCTTCTAAGGAATAGAGAGTAAAGAAAACATCATCTCCAAGGAGTGAGAAGAATAGTCAAGCCATGAACAAGAAA
This sequence comes from Dipteronia dyeriana, assembly GCA_032871835.1. Lineage (NCBI taxonomy): Eukaryota > Viridiplantae > Streptophyta > Magnoliopsida > Sapindales > Sapindaceae > Dipteronia > Dipteronia dyeriana. The sequence continues at coordinate 54,533,556 of CM065297.1, forward strand.
GATGTTCAATGCTATAATTGTCATGGTTTCGGTGACTTTGCTAGTAAGTGCACCAAAAAGCCATCTAAGAAATACAAGAAAGGCAAAGTTTTGGTGGCTACATGGAGTGATGATAATTCTAGTGATAATGAGTGCTCTAGTAGTGATTGTTCAAGTGATAAAGAGTTGGTGAGCAAATTTGTAGCTCTAACGGCTTCTCATTCTCCACTAGATGTTGATGGTATAATATCTTTGAACAAGAACTTTGATACAAATCATCATGGAAGCTCTAGTTCAATTCCTACTAATCTTGAGTTGTTGGCCAAGATAAAGAAGCTTGAAGAAGATAGAGATAATGCTCTAAGACAGGTAGTTGAGAAGGATGATTTGATCAAGCAACAACTAGATGAGTTTGTGATTGTCACCCGTAGACTTCTTGGTGAGAAAGGTGATATTATGAAGAAGTTTAGAGAACTTGAAAAGATAAACCTTGAGAAGGATAATGTTATATCTTCTTTGAGGAAGAGAGAACAATAATTAATGGAAGAGATAGACACGGCTAAAGTGGCTATTAAGGACTTAGTGAATGATTCGGTAAGTGTGTCTAGTGTTATGAATCTTGTTAACTCTCATAGTGGTGAAGATAACTAGGTAGTTGAAGAAGAGCCCTTGGAAGCACCACTTCCTACTCACTTGGATGAAGTTGTGATTGATAAGAAACCACACAAGAAGAGAAGAATAAAAGCCAAGAAGAAGTTGGCAAACAAGGTATCTTTGCAAACTCCTAGTGAAGCTAGTTCAACTCAAAAAGGTACAATCTCATCTTTTATTCCAATTTGCCCATATTGCAACACAATAGGTCACATTAAGCCTAGGTGTTATAAACATATTGAAAAATGCAAATTAGGAAATGAATCAAGAGATAAGGAGATTAAACTTTAACTTGAACATGCTATGGATTTGAAAGTTGAAAAACATGATAATAATGCTAAGCATGAAAAGAAGTTTTGGAGTAGAAAGAAAACTAATATTGTTCAACTTGACAAAGCTTGTGTTGAAAATATTAAGGAAGAGTGTGTTAATGATATTCTTGTTAACAAGTCATTGAAAGACTTTACTCTAGATTTAACATTGTTGTCAAGGATGATATTGGAAATGTTTGTGTAGGTACACCTAAGAACAAGTGGTTCAAGGGTGAGTGCTCTTATCACTAATATAAGAAGCACATGTGAGATAGCTTTGAGGCAATATATCAATTATGTTTAGAATTTTTGCTTACTAGCTTTGAATACTCCATGTATTGATATGAACTTGGTTATCTCACATCACGTGTGTTATTATGGTCAAAATTTGTTGGTTAACTTTAGTGAAGTTCTTTTGATACATGTGTTGATTGAGTTGAGATATTATGCTTTTTAAACTCTTGATGTGAAACCTCATCAACTTGGTGTCATGTGGACATTCAAGGTAAGAGTGCTCACAAAAAGGGCGGAAGTATAATATTTGTTGAATATAATGTGCAAAAAGGTATCTCTAAACTCTAATGCATGTTCTGTTAAATATTCATATTTTGACTCAATTTTTGATATACATCTCATAGCATGTCATATTAGAGAATTTTGTATAGCATACATATGGTTCTCATTGACATTTGCTATTTTAGGATCTAATAGTGATATTGTTCACAATGATCTTAACTTTGATGATTGTTTGTGTATAGTATATTGAGAGGCATTAATTTTGAAAATATGAGCTTCATATTCTTTGAAAGCTACTCATTAGAGAAGTAATGATCTTGAATAAGTCTCTACTTATTGCTCTTAGATCATGTGCTTATGAGCCCTAAAATCTTGGTTTTCTAAAATTGCACCTTGCTTCTCTTATATGTTTTGCTAGTAGGTAAAGTTTACTAATATGTAAACTTTGGATACACCTTGAAGTTTTTGTGCTTAAGTACATTTAAAATGACCTATGGTTTGTATCCATTTTCCTACATAGAACCCAACGAGCACCTTCATGGAAAGGGCTACACACATTGGTTATGAAAGCTACCCAATTTTTGAAAACGCTACACCATTGTGATGAGTGATAGCCACCATAATGTGAATTTTGTTTATGTTAAAATAAAATGGAAAAATCAAAGAAGCGTTGAAATGGAATCATGAAAAGAAAAAATTCTTTGATTCAAAGCCTAAAAAGAAAAAGGAGGAAGGCTTAAAAAAGAGTATAGTTGAAAATCAAATGAGCTCGGGTTGAAAAACAAAAATGGGATGACGAGACTCATGCACACACACAGCTCATATGTTGAAATCTATTCTCTTAAAAGCAAAAAAATTCTGGATGATAATCGGTTTGACTTTTTATGGAAAAAGCTTTAGATGAATTGTTGCTGGAAATAGTTTGCATATTTATTATCAAACTACTTCTTGATATATATTTGAAGTATCTCTCACACAAACACTTTGTTTATGAGTATGGTGATATTTTAGCAATTGTTGAAGAATTATAAGAGAACCTGAAAAATCTTTGTGTATCTCTCTTAGCATATGAAGCTTATTTTGTTGATATTTCTTCAAATTGCTTGAATGTGTGATTGTGTGAACATCTTTGTGAACTTTATGCTATCATTGATTTTAGTTATAGCATATATCAAGGAGCAGCATTGTATGCTAGACATTGTTCTCTTTTATGATATGTTCACATGTTTTATTTTGTTACATGGTGGCATATTTTGACTTAATGATACTTGTAAGATATTACTCACTATCCTTGTCTTGCATGATGATTCATTCTTAAGTCATATGTCTTTTTTTTTTATATTTTTGTGACTAATACGCTTGTTTTGTCTTTCACTCACTTTTATTGTATGTATTTAGCATCTTATAACACAAGAACAAATGGGAAGAACTAAGATTACCGAGAGTGGAAATCAATTGAATCCCATTGTGAAAGCCAAGTCTACCTCAAAAGGATCCAAAGCTTCAAGGATAAAAGATTTAGGGATCTTTGGAACAAAGATGATATTTCAAGAGAGAGGCATTGACTTTGGTAAGTGTAAAGATTCTTAAGTTCTTAAGTGCTTAAAGGATAGAAATTGGGAATCTTGGGTAAGCATGTTAGGAGTTGTAAATGATACTCTTGTTAGAGAGTTTTATCTTAAATATAGAGAAAGTTTCACCTTATTAGATGCTTTGATGGAAATTAGGGGTGTTGTGTTTAGAGTTAACCCGGAAAACTTTAACAAGTTTATTGGGCTATCTAATGATATAGATTCTAGTTTTCTAGATGTGGATGTCCTTGAGAATCTTAATATCATGGGTAGAACTCTTTATGACAATGCTTCTTTTGAGTGGAAAGGTTGAGCATATATTAGTCAACATGAGTTAACTAAGGCTAGTGCAATTTTGCATCTATTCATTTGCACTAACATTATTGGATCTTCGAATTCAACCGAGTTGAATAAGGACAAGATTAAAATACTGTATGCCTTGGTGACTAATCAACCTATAAACCTTGGAGATCTTCTCATGAATTATATTGATAGTGTGGCTTTCTCTACTAGAGGTGATAAAAAGATTGCATTACCGGGGTTAATAACTTCAATGTGTTTAGCTCGTAGGGTTAAGAGTAGAGAAGATGATGTGTTAGTTCAACCATTGGAAAAGTATTGTGATAAACGTGTGTCATACATGTCATATATAAATAAGGGTAAGACTTGTAATACTTTTGTACTATTTAGTAGTTCTCAAGTTGATAGTCATATGATTAGCACAAATATTCTTCCGGATTGGGCTATACAATTGAAGGAGAAGGTTAATGAACTTAGTGCTATAGTTGTTCAACAAGATGCTAGGATAAAAGAGTTGGATGAGTGTATTGCTTCAAGTTCAAGACCACCTCTCAAGCATTATGTTAGATCAACTACTCGCACAACTTTCTTTGGTGGAACAAGTAGCTAGTATTTGAGTCTTGAGGTTTATTTCCTAACTTTTGGCATCATTTCATGTCAAAAGAGGGGAGAAAGAGATGCTAGTTACTTAGTTTTTTTTATGTTGTTTTTGTGAACTTTTGAACTTTCAATGCCATGTAATAATTAGTCTTAAGATTAGGTTAAGAATTCTTGTGTTTTGGCATGTATTGAGGGGGAGATACATGTATTTGTGGACTTAATTGTATATTCTTATCCATATTATATATTGCCATTTGTTGTTTTTCTCTTGTTTATGCATTGTGCTTTGAGATGATTTGTAGGTTGCTTCAAGAGAAGATCAAGATGAAGTTCAAGAGTTGATGAAGATTAGTTATAGGAATCTTACTCATTGTAATGTGAGGGAGTGATTTTGTGATCTATCTTCATTTTTATATTTGTAGTAATTGTATAGGTGTTTTGACATGGAATTTGCCAAAGGGGGAGATTGTTAGGTTTTAGATTGTGTTGGCATTAATTCCATATCAAAATGATGTTTACTTGTAATGATTTAGTTGTTTAGATTCATGATGATTCAAGCTTCAAAGAAGAAGGAACAACTAGTCAAAGCAAGTTCAAAGTCTTCAAAGAGAAAGGATGCAATAAGGTTCTACAAATGTATACTAAGACCTTATCTTTCTCTTACAAGGCTTAGGCACACACACACAATTCATACATTTGTGTCTCTGCATCGTTGTGCACCATTATAGGCACACTCACACACAATTCATACATTTGTGTCCCTGCATCGTTGTGCACCATCATAGGCACACACATACAATTCATTCAGATGTGACCCGGCATCATTGTGCACCATGTATAACACATTCACACACTTGAAGATGAATGCTCACGCATTGGTATGGAAATAACATGGTTTGAAAAATGCATGATTGGAGACTATATCTATTTAGTTTGCATTCTAGTGTGAATTTGTGTTTGTATGTGTATATGTTTGTATAACATGGATATTGAACTTGAATTTAGTCTTAAATCATTCTTGATTGAGTTCCGGTCATTTCGGTTACTCATACTATTGATTTCAACTTCTAAGTCGAAAGATACTACACTTTCAACTCATGTTGCTTATATTGTCTTCGTCTTCATATATCGAGTCAAATTATTATTTTCTAGATTGAGTATCTTAAATATCCATGTCCGTGAGAGATTTAATGTTTGAAATCCATAAACGGATTCAAATTCTGAGTCCGGAGGCCGGAGAACGGTCAAAGAATGCGAGAGGAGTGCAAAGGAGTTGCACCGTGGCCAAAGGCCATCAATTGGAACAAGCCCGAGATGGCGCGTGGCCTTCTCGGCCGCAAATCCTTGCTGCCCCGAGATGCCTATGTGCCATCTCAGGGAAGCATTATCAAACGGGGCATTTTGGTCCTTTTGCTTCTATTCTTTCCCTCTCCTTTATATTTCCCTTCCATCTCACATTTCATTCTAAGAAGAAATTTAAAACTTGAGTGCAGAATTTTCTCTCTAAATTTTCTAACCTTCCAAACACCATAAATTCTTCATTTGAATTCCGATTTGAGTGATTCAAAGTTGAGAGTGTTTATCTATTCATCCTCCATATTTTCTCTGAAGGTTTGAATTAGTTTTATTGCTGTTTTTGGAGTCTAATCTCACAAAAACGGGACTGCACCAAAATCAACTAAGGTATTGATTTTCTCTCAAAGTTTTCTTTTAAACTTGGTCAATTGCCTTGGGTTTTATTCTTCAACATAAATATGAGCCTTGTGATAGTTTTGATTTGAGTTTTGAACTCATTTAAAGCTATATTGAGTTTCAATTGAAATCTCACATGTTGAGTTAGATTTTGATTTTGCCTATGCTTTCACATGTTTAGGACTGTATTGTGCTAGCTTTTATTCTAGGACTATTTGATGATCTTTGATTGACTAATTTTGTGAAAAATAGTTCCTCACAAGTATTAGGTTTTCTTTGGCTGAAATCTCACAATGATACATGTGCTTGTGTTCTTTTGAGCTATTCATGTGCTTTGTTGAATCTATGGATAGGAATATGCTCTAGAACTTTAGCTTTAATCTAAATGACTTTGTCATATGATTTTAGCATGATTATGTGCTAATTGAACATATCCTGTGATTCAAGTTTTAGATCTATACATGTATCTAGATTATAATTAATGTTGAACATATCTTACATGATCTAGATGGATTAAGCATGAATGATTGACTAGACTACATTTGTTTTGTGCATTCATGCTCATGTCTAGTATTTTCTATAGGATGTTTTGATCATAACATTCTATGTTGCATGCTTGTTTGCGTTTTGCATTCATAATCACCTAGTGAAAATACAATCATGTTAAATGCTCAAGGCTAACCTAGAGGGGGGGGGGGGGGTGAATAGGTTAGACACCTTTTTCGACTCCCTTAGAAACAAAGAATGCTATGATCAACACATCCTATGGAAAATACTAGACATGAGCATGAATGCACAAATCATATGTAGTCTAGTTAATCATGCATGTATAAACAATCTAGATCATGTAAGATATGTTCAATAACAATCACAACCTAGATACGTGCATACGTCTAAATTTGAATCACAAGATATGATCAACAAATCACAAGATCAAGTTTAAATCTCATAAACCAAAAACATGCTAAAATCATATGACAAAGTCATTTAGATTAAAGCTAAAGTTCTAGAGCATATTCATATTCATAGATTCAACAAAGCACATGAATAGCTCAAAAGAACACAATCACATGTATCATTGTGAGATTTCGGCCAAAGAGAGCCTAATACATGTGAGGAACTTTTTTTCACAAAATCAATCAATCAAAGATCATCAAATAGTCCTAGGTTCAAATATAACACAATACAATCCCAAACATGTGAAAAAATAGTTAATTAATCAACAAACTAATTAATTTCTATTTAATTAAATAAAAAAATAAAAAAAATATATTTAAGCTATTTTTAATAGCCTTTGCCACCCATACCAAATATATGGACCATATAGCATTTTTCTTATTTTATTAAATCCATTGGACCTTAATAAAAAAGTCCACATGTGAACTAGACCTATTCTTACAAAAAGGAACAAGTTCTCATGCCTTAATAAAATTCTAGATGGACATCTAAATTGGTCCGGTAGAATATATCAAGTGATCCATACAAGTTCGTGTGGATTGGGGATCTTGGCGGGCTATCTAAATTTAAGCTCCAATAGACACAACCCAATCACAATCAACAAATGATTCACTTAGGTCCTATCTATTTAATTTTAGTTCATTCCACTAAAGACCTAAAATTGAACTCTTTAATAAAGATAGAACAAGTTGATGTCACTCACTCATACTTTAGACAACCTTATTGGAGAAAGTGTATCCTCGTGAAGAATACCAGTAATCGTCAAGAGCTCATAGACCACCTATAGCTCTCCAAGTTACCATATTAACTCATATGACCACATTTTGAACTTGGATAATTTGACTTGTCCAGAAGCCATGTTTCAATAGACACTATTGAAAACTTAATGTTAAGATTTAATATCTAATACCTCAAAACATCCATATGATGGTATTCTACTCTCATTCAGTAAATAGAGCCACGATGTCCTATCTATAATTGAAGTCCTCTATCGATTAACAAATGAATACCACCAAACTATCGAGGATAGACTATGTTGTATAATTGTACTCATTGATAGCTCAAATGATAACACTTGCAACCATAAGTCCATCATTTATCTCAGGATTGAGATAGACTCTCTGATTGTCTTCAAATAAAAACTTTTATCCATTGACGGTTCTAGATAAAGTATTTTATTTGGATCCTATTCAATGCACCCAGTGCACAGATTCTTTGGCCCAAAGACACCACACTTTGATGATTTTAGACTCATCATAACACATTTGATCCCACTCAAATGCTAGCAAAAGAATCTACAACTTTGACAAGGTAAAGATGCCCAACCTTCTATCTTAAGTTGTGAATATTATTTAAGACTAACTAAAGAATTGTGTCTACCTTATACATATCTAGATGTATGAACAATTCTTTTTTTCTCATAGTCTTTTGACCTTATGATTATTTACTTTTGAAAATTATAATAATTAAACTATAAATGCTATAAGTTTTGTTAAACTAGAAATCACTTTATTCATATGAAAAGATTGTTAATTACAATATTAAACTCTTGCTATCAAGCATTTAGAGTTATGGTGTTTGGAAGGTGAGAAAATTTAGAGAGAAAATTTCTGCACACTTGTTTGAATTTCTTCTTAGAATGAAATGTGAGAGGGAAAGAGTTAATAAAGGAGTGGGAAACTTAGACATGTGAAATTACCAAGAGGGGCAAGATGAAGCCAAGCAAGCTTGCTACCCGAGATGGCTTGTGGGCATCTCGGGGTAGCAAGCCTTCTGCCCCGAGATGGCCACGTGCCATCTCGAGAAAGAAGACATTGCTTGCTTCTTTCTCCTTCGACCTTTCTTCTAGTTCTTTTACCGTTCTCGGGCCTCAAAACTCGGAATTCAAATCCGTTTGTGGATTATGAACCATAACTCTCACATGGACATGGAAATATAAGATAATCAACCCAGAAAATAATAATTCGACTCGATATATGAAGACAAAAACAATGTATGAAACATGAGTTGAAAGTGTAGTATCTTTTGACTTAGAACTTGAAATCAATAGTATGAGTAACCGAAAAGATCGGAACTTGATCAAGAATGATTTAAGACTAAATCCAATTTCAATATCCATGTTATACATAACATATACACACACAAACACAATTCACCCTAGAATACAAACTACATAGAGATAGTTTCCAATCATGCATATTCCAAAATATGTTATTTTCATACCAATGCATGAGCATTCATCTTCAAGTGTGTGAATGTGTTATACATGGTGCACAACGATGCAAGGACACATATGAATGAATTGTATGTGTGTACCTATAATGGTGCACAATGATGTAGGGACACAAATGTATGATAAGTGTGTGTGTGCCTAAGCCTTGTAAGTGAAAGATAAGGTCTTAGTATACCTTTGTAGAACCATATTGCATACTTTCTCTTAAAGACTTAAAACTTGCTTTGACTTGTTGTTTCTTCTTCCTTGAAGCTTGAATCATCATGAATCTAAACCCATGGGAGGTAGCCGAGGGAGTCCGAACGACGAAGGTTGCGTGAAGACTTGTTCGCCAAGAAAGGAGTTCTTGTATTCCAAGATATATGTAATTTACTTGTTTTTCTAGGATGGACCAAAATTGTAGCTATTTATATTTTTGTAAATATTGCAATGTTTGTCATTGTTTGATAACATGTCATATAGAATAAGAGTGCCACTCATATATCTCTTTTGGTATGAACATGCATTGAATGATTTAAGTATCTAAATTGGCATCTAGATAACTTGGTAAATCATTCTTTTGAATTCGATCACATGCCTTAAACAATAGAGTGGGAGAAGGTGTTTTGGAACACCTACGGCCTCCAATTTTAGTTGATCTTTATGTTTCGTGAATAACCCCCCAAGGGGTATTCATGAATCGAGTTTAGCAAGATACTTCCTTACAAGGATAAACTAGACAATTAGCCCAAACGATATCTACTCCCAAATGAGGGATATTCGTGAGGGAATACATTGAAGGTTGATAGCTTGGTAACACACTCGATGTGAGTTTATTAATATCCTCCCAAGAGTTCTTGTTAATAAAATCACAATGCTGAAATTGAAAACGTTGGTTGTTATGTTAACAATTAGGTGGGACCTAGTCCAACTAGTAAATGGTGCGTACTCCCAAAGGAGCCGTGACATTTATGGGTGTTGGATCACCGTTGAATTTTTAAGATTGAATGATTTTATTTAATTCAAGACAAATATTCAAAAGTGCTATATCATGATTGTTTACTTATATAATTTTTGTTATTAAAAAGAAATCATAACCCCATCCATAATCAATATCCTAAAAGATAATACTTTAACTGATGATAATGTCACATGGAAAAGGAATATTGGGTTGTTGTTGCAAGCTGAAAAGTATAAGTTCATTCTGTATATTCCTTAACCATAAAACTAATGAATCTACTCAGAAGCAAAGAGATAAGTATCAGTAGTGGAAGTCTTTAGATGAGATGGCTAAATATACGTTACATTATGGTCATCATCTCCAACGTGTTGCAGCAACAACAACATGAAGGAATGGAGACTGCTGCCGATATTATGATGTCTCTAGACAGGGATTTACATGGTTGGTAAAGTTGCTATTGTTAAGACCCGTTAGAAGGTCAAGAAACAACAGAGGAAAAAGCAACTTGGGCCTTCTTAGAAGAAGACCAAGAAAGTAACCAAGATCAAAGGGAAATGTTTCCTTTGTTGTGACAAGGGTCAAAGAAATAGACTAAATAAGAATGAATTCAACTTGCGCTTAGGCAACATAACGTTGGTGTCTACTAGTGTAGTGGGAGATATTAGAATCAACTTAAATTCTATTGGGCATTTAGATTTAATAAACGTTTATTATGTACCTGAATTCAAGAGGAATTTAATTTCAGTTTCTTGTTTAAATAAACTTGGTTATTCGGCTACTTTTAATAAAGCTTTTATTATTAGTAAGAATGACAAAATTATTTGCAAAGGTACATTGGAAAACGGTTTAATCTATTTGCAAAGAAGTATCTCTCACTTGTAAGACACAGAATCAATGGAACCTAATTATAAAAGAGTAAAACTATCAAAAGATGAAACCTACCTATGACATTTGAGCTTAGGTCATATCAACCTTAATAGGATTAAAAGATTGGTATGTGGCGGACCTCTAAGTGACTTAAAGGTTGATGATCTACCAACTTGTGAATCTTGTTTGGAAGGTGAAATGACCAAAAGGTCGTTCTGACCAAAGGCCAAGAGCCATCGAATGTCTAGGATTGATACACACTAATGTGTGTGGACCTATGATCATTCAAGCTAGAGGTGGATATGAGTACTTCATCACTCTCACGGATGATCACTCAAGATTTGGCTATGTGTATCTCATGAGACATAAGTCAGATGCTTTTGATATGTTTAAAGCATTTAAAGCTGAAGTAGAAAATCAGCTTGAGAAACGCATAAGAATCTTGAGGTCCGATCGTGGTGGAGAATATCTATCTGGTGAGTTTCAGTAATATCTTATTGATAATGGAATAATTTCTCAGTTTTCTACACCAGGCACACCTCAACAAAATGGGGTGGCAGAAAAGAGAAATAGAACTCTTTTGGATATGGTTAGGTCTATGTTGGGTTATTCAACGCTCCCTAGTTCTTTTCGGGATATGATTTACAAACTGCCATGTATATTCTAAACGATGTACCATCTAAGTCGGTTCCTAAAACATCGCATGAGTTATGGACCGGGCAAAAGCCTAGTTTACAATACGTTAGGATATTTGGAATTCCTGCACACGTGTTAAAACAAAAGACAGAAAAGATTGAGTCCCGTTCAGAAACATGCATATTTGTAGGGTAACCAAAAGGAACAAAAGGATATTATTTTTATAGTCCTTCAGATCTTAAAGTATTTGTTTCGACAAATGCCAAATTTCTAGAAGAGGACTATATGAATAATTTTGTGACTAAAAGTAGAATTGTCCTAAATGAGCTTTTAGGAGATACAATTCCATAAGAAGTTTCGCAACCAAGCCAAATTGTAAGTTCCTTACCAACACAAGATCAACAATCTACCATACCTCGTCATAGTGGGAGGGTTGTTAGACAACCCGAGGGATACATCGGTCTAGGAGAATTTGAAGAGAATATTCCGGACGACGATGGTCTCTATACGTATAAGGAAGCAATGGAAGATGTTGATTGTCGCCATTGGCAAAAGGCAACTCAATCCGAAATTGAATCTATGTTCAAAAACAAAGTATGGTCTCTTGTAAACTTGCCTAAAGGGATAAAACCTATCGGGTGCAAGTGGGTATACAAGAGGAAAAGAGGAATGGATGGTAAGGTTGAAACCTTTAAAGTAATAATGGTAGCTAAAGGTTATACACAGAAGAAAGGTATCGATTATAAAGAAACCTTCTCTCATGTGGCCATGCTTAAATCCATTAGGATACTCTTATCCATTGCGGCATCTCTAGACCTAGAGATTTGGCAAATGGAAGTCAAAACAGCTTTCCTTAATGGAAGTCTTGTCGAAAGCATCTATATGATTCAACCAAAAGGATTCATTGAAAAGGGCTAAAAGGAAAGGGTATGGAAGTTGCAAAGATCTATATATAGATTGAAGCAAGAATCCAAATCCTGGAACATAAGGTTCGATCAAGCTGTAAAAGATTTTAGATTTATTCAAAACCTTGATGAACCTTGTGTATACAAAAGGATTAAAGGCACAAATTGGTTTTCTTAGTTTTTTACGTTGATGATATACTACTCATCGGAAACGATGTAGGTGTATTGACATCAATAAAAGAATGGTTGGCAAAACAGTTTGACATGAAGGACTTAGGAGAAGCAAGTTATATTTTTGGTATCCAAGTCATAAGGGATAGAAAGAATAGAACGATTGCATCATCCCAAGCTTCATACATAGATAAAATCTTGTCTAGGTTTTCCATGCAAGATTCCAAGAAAGGTATGTTACCTTTCAGACATGGAATCAAACTTTCTACGGAACAAGTTCCTAAGAATGAACATGAAGAGCAATTAATGAGACTTCAGCAGTAGGAAGTCTCATGTATGCAATGTTTTGTACTAGACCAGATATTTGTTCTGTTATGGGCATAGTTAACAGGTTTCAATTGAAGCCTGGTCCTGATCACTAGACGACAGTCAAGCATATTTTCAAATATCTTAGGAGAACAAGAGATTATATGCTTGTATACTCTAGAGGGGATTTAATTTCTGTTGGATATACATATTTTGATTTTCAGTAAGATTTTGACTCTAGGAGATCAACATCAGGATCTGTAATTACTATTGGAGGAGGGCAGTCATATGGAGGAGTATCAAGCAATCTTGTATTGCCGATGCCACCATGGAAGCCGAATATGTAGCCGCATACGAGGCTGCTAAAGAGGCTGTCTGGCTCCGCTAATTCCTGATTGACTTGGAAATGGTTCCTGATGTGAATAAGCCGATCACTATCTATTGTTACAATAGTGGAGCAGGTGGCTAATTCGAGAGAACCAAGAAGTCATAAGAGAGGGAAACACATTGAAAGAAAGTATCACCTTTTAAGGAAAATTGTGCATAAAGGTGACGTGACGATTACCAAGATCGCTTCAGTAGAAAATCTAGCGGATCCTTTTACAAAGGCTCTTCCTCAAAAGAGTTCTGATGGGAATCTAGAGAACAAGGGGATAAGAGATATGACACATTTGCTATAGAGCAAGTGGGAGATTGTTAGGATTATGCTTGATAGCAAGAGTGTAATATTGTAATTAACAATCTTTTCATGTGAATAAAGTAATTTCTAGTTTAACAAAACTTATAGCATTTATAGTTTAATTATTATAATTGTAGAAAGTAAATAATCATAAGGTCAAAAGACTATGACAAAAGAAGAATTGTTCATACATCTAGATATGTATGAGGTAGACACAATTCCTTAGTTAGCCATGAATAATATTCACAACTTAAGATAGAAGGTTGGGCAACTTTACCTTGTCAAAGTTGTAGATTCTTTTGCTAGCATTTGAGTGGGATCAAATGTGTTATGATGAGTCTAAAATCAACAAAGTGTAATTTCTTTGGGCAAAAGAATCTAGTGCACTGGGTGCATTGAATATGATCAAAATGAAATACTTTATCTAGAACCGTCAATGGATAAAAGCTTTCATTTGTAGACAATCGGAGAGTCTATCTCAATCCTGTGATAAATGATGGACTTATGGTTGCAAGTGTTATCATTTGAGCTATCAATGAGTACAATTATATAGCGTAGTCTATCCTCGATAGTTTGGTGGTATTCATTTGTTAATTGATAGAGGACTTCATTTATAGATATGGACATCGTGGCTCCATTTATTGAATGAGAGTAGAATACCATCATATAGATGTTTTGAGGTGTTTGATATTAAATCTTAACGTTAAGTTTTTAATAGTGTCTATTGAATCATGGCTTATGGACAAGTCAAAATATCCAAGTTCAAAATGTGGTCATATGAGTTAATATGGTAACTTGGAGAGCTATAAGCGGTTTATGAGCTCTTGGCGATTACTGGTATTCTTCACGAGGATACACTTTCTCCAATAAGGTTGTCTAGGGTATGAGTGAGTGACATCAACTTATTCTATCTTTATTTAAGAGTTCAATTTTAGTTCTTTTGTGGAATGAACTAAAATTAAATAGATCGGACCTAAGTGAATCATTTGTTGATTGTGATTGGGTTGTGTCTATTGGAACTTAAATTTAGATAACCCGCCAAGATCCCCAATCCACACGAACTTGCATGGATTACTTGATATATTCTACCGGACCAATTTAGGGGTCCATCTAGAACTGTAATAAGGCATGAGAACTTGTTTCTTATTGTAAGAATAGGTTTAGTTCACATGTGGACTTCTTTATTAAGGTCCAATGGATTTAATAAAAAAATAAAAATAATATATGGTCCATATATTTGGTATGGTCGGCAAAGGCTATTAAAAATAGCTTAAATATATTATTTTTAATTTATTATTTAATTAAATAGAAATTAATTAATTTTTTTATTAATTAATTATTTAATTAAAAGTCAAAATCTTTTTCCTTGGAGGAGATGGTCTCCTAAAACTATACTATTGTTGGTAGTATAGTTAATGTTAAAGACTATATTTGATAAGTAGATAAATAAGAGGAATTATTTATCTTATCAAATTAGGAAATCTTTAATATGGATACAAATACACTATTGAGTTGGATTGGGAGTCTTGGTGTTAGGATAGAATTCGTTTTTGAAAAGGATTCTTAACCAACAAGTAAATCTACCTAAGAAAATGATTCTTAACTACCAAGTAATCCTTCTTAGGAAAAGAATAGACTCTCCTAATCTATATCAATGAGAAATTTGGCCATTCCATATGGATATAGAAGAAGTTAGATTTCCTTTTAGACAAGGAATCTTAACTACCAAATAAATCCACCTAAGGACAGGATTCTTGGCAACCAAGTAAATCCTTCTTAGGAAAGGATTTATGATCCTATATATATGTGTGTGTGATTTTCGGCCAGCCATAAGAATTCTATGATGAAAATTTCGGCCATGCTAGGTAATTTTCAAGAGAGAATTTGGCATAGCAAGAGAGAAATTTGAGGGAGAAAAATTTAGTTTTTTCTCTAGACAAAATTCGATCGACTCATAGATAAAGGGTGTGGAATTCGGCAAAGGAGAAAAGAGAAAAAGAGAATGTTTTTGTTTTCGATAGTACACTAGTATCCTTTACATCAAAAGGGTTTTGTGTACAACATCGAATCAAGGTTCACGCGAGTTTCAATCAAATTGATTGATAATTCACAAGTGACCGGACGTTATTGGATTTTTTTCTTAGAGGATATTTGTAACTAACAAAGAAAAGATTTTGCTTTGTCTCCATCCTCAGGTATACAATTTAAAGATTTTGCTTTGTCTCCACAGTCCAAGGTGATTCACGTTCATGATCGGATTGGAAGATCTTGCGGAATCAATTCAGCACTTGTTCAATCGTCACGACGAAAAGGTACGATACTTTTATACATATCAATTAATCTAGGGTGAAGGTTCTAGTTGTAGAAAGGGAAAAAAAATTATTTATACGCAAAACCTAATTTCTAATTTTCTCACGCTTCCGTTGCATTTTTGAAACGTATTTTCCCTACAAACCCATGGATTTTTCCTCTTCGGAGGTTTACCACGTTATACCTTGTGTCAACTTTTCTCTATCCCTATCTCTCTTATATTTGTATTTGTTATTTGAATACTATGGATAGAACTCTATATGTAAGTTGAATTCCTTTCTATAATATAGAAATTGTGTATGTGTTATGATTACTTGTTTGTATCACACTTTGCTTGTTTTATATATTGATCAAGTGTCTTTAATTGATATATATATATATATATATATATATATATATATATATATTGTGATACAAGCAATCTAGAGGGACAAACTTTTTTTTGTTTCTAATAGAGTCGAAAAAGGTGTCTAACCTATTCACCCCCCCCCCCCCCCCCCCCTTCCAGGTTAGCCTTGAGCATTTAACCATGTTTGTATTTTCAGTGAAATAGTTAATCACTACAATAGCATGCTTGACTTGTCTAGGAGCGGTAGGAATTGGTTTGATCAGGTCAATTCCCCACATAGCAAAGGGGTAAGGCGAGCTGAGTGATGACAGACGCTCCAGCTAGAGGTGGCTCAAGTTGGAAGTCTTCTGGCATGGTTCATAGGATTGTACAAAGTTCTATACATCTTGATGGATAGTTGGCTAATAATACCCCATGTGGAGTACCTGATATGCCAAAGCTTCCCCACCAACATGGTTCCCGCATTCCCAGAGTGAACCTCTCTTAATGCCCATTTGGCATCATCAAGATACAAACATCGAAGCAGGGGAAGGGACCTACCTCTTCTGTAGAGGCACCCATCTACCAGGCAATATCGGATTGAGAGCTTCTTAATTCTACTGGCTTGGTCAGGCTCCTCGGGAAGCCTTTTTTCTTGGAGATAAATCACTACTAGGTCCATTCAGCATGGCTGTTGATCCAGGGTATAAGTCTTCTTACCTACTACTATGCTTGGTAGGGAGATCACTTGGAGAGAGACTCCCTGTGGTAACGCCTGGCCACCATTCCTAGCTATCTTGGCTTGAACATCGGCTCAACGATTTTGTTATCGAGGCACCTGCTCAATCTTAAATCCCTTAAACTTATTCTTTAGCAGTTGAATTAGCTTCAAGTAGGCAATCATGTTATCCTCTTTTACCTGGTAAAACTGATTGATTATGAGTATTGAGTCACTCGACCTGAAGGTAATCGACCCGGAGCTCGGCGGCTGCCTTCATCCCGGCTAAGAGGGCTTCATGCTCTGCTTCATTCTGAATGACCTAAAATTCTGATCTAAAACAATGGCAACACTCAGTCCCCTCTAGGTCTATCAAGACTATGCCCGCTCCTCCCCCGGCTTGCCCGGACGCTCCATCAGTGTAAAGGATCCATGACTTACAGCCTACCGACCAACTGTCAGACTCTGGAATCTTCTCATGAGCTATATTGGTTGTTTCAGAGGTTGTTGGGGGCACTGAGAGCTCTGCCACAAAGTCTGCCAAAGCCTGGGCTCTAATTGCGGTCATGGGTTTATACCTTAAATCAAAATGGGTGAGTTCCAGGGCCCACAAAACTACTCTTTCGGACACGTTCGGCCTTTATAGGAATTGACGGAGAGGTTGGTCTATTACTACTGCTATTGAGTGATCTTGAAAGTAGGGACAAAGCTTCCTTGCCGAGGTCACCAAGGCATAGGCGAGCTTTTCTAGAAAGGTGTAATTCTTTTCCAGATTGGTTAGGGCATGACTTACAAAGTAGATAGGTCGAAAGACCCTATCTCCACATTCTTTGACCAAAGCCCCACTCACTGCAGTTTTCGAAATGGCCAAGTGGATTTACGGCTTCTCATTCGGACTTGGCTTGACTAGTAACGGAGGGCTTGACAGATACTTCTTCAAAGATTTAAAAGCTTACTCACTCTCCTAGTCCAATTTCATGTTCCTTTCCTGCTTGATATCTTTGAAGAAAGGGAAACATTATCGTGGGCCGAGAAATGAACCTGTTGAGCGTTGCTATTTACCATGATATGAACCTCACCAAGAGCAGTGAGACCCGGAACCAATATATGGTAGCAAGGATCATTTTCTAATTCAAGTTTATAAACAAAGAAAATAAAAAGGACCGCGACCCATTATCTATATGGAGATAAGAACCAACGGTATCAAGAAGGTTGTAGACGCCACACCCAAGAATAAGAAAGAAGGTGAGTGATAAGTCAAGGTTTGAACGCCACAAGGTAGAACCTTGATAAGTTCACAAGTTCTATAAAGAACCAAAGAGAAAATTCTCTCAAATTTATTTATTCAATTCAAGTCTATTCTCAAATTACATCAATCGGTCCCTTTTATACTAAAAATATCTAAGATCTAAAAGGGAATAAATATTAGGCAATTAATGCCTTACAATCATGAAAATAAATGCAAACAAATTTAGGAAATAAATAAATACTAAACAAGCAACTATTGACTTGCTTCCTAATTGGAAAGCTAAATTTGGAAACAAATTAGCCCCTTAATTTGTGAAATAAATCAACTATTATTCTTTGGAAATTAAAAGGAAATAAATCAGCCAAAGTTGACTATTTTCCTAGCTTGTGCCACACGCCCAAGTCTTCCTTATTCAGCCTAATCAATTGCCTTGATGACATTAATTATGCCTTGGTCTTCATGTGGACTTATCTTGGACTTCAACAATTCAAAATTAGCCCAAGTGTCTTGAATTAGGTCATTTAGTGCTTCTTTGAATCTCTTAACTCTTGTCCTTGTTATTGGCCCAACCGAAACATGCAATGGATCATTTGATGACTTCTTGATTCTCATCATTCCCCCTCTCCTCAAAAGGATTCGTTCTCGAATCTTCACTATAATATTGTTGACAAACTGTAGCACAAAGGATGGTTCCCCCGTTTTATCTTTTTTTGATGAATCTCCTTTGAAAGACATCTTTTTTTTATCAATGCACGAAAACAAGAAAAGGAATAAAAATTGTTGATATAAGTTCAACTACAGACCTAAAAAAAATTGTACTTTCTGTTTTTTTTCGGGATTTTTTTTATATCAAAGCTGGTTTTTTTTTTGTTTGTAATAGATCTGATTTAAAAAAAATAGACAAAGAAGAACAAGGATAGATTAAACCTGATTTAGAAGCCTAAGATCTGATACCAACTGATATGAACCTCACCAAGAGCAGTGAGACCCGGAACCAATATATGGTAACGAAAGATCGTTTTCTAATTTCGGATTTATGAAAGAAGAAAATAAAAAAAAGGACCGCAACCCGTTATCTATATGGAGATAAGAACCAACGGTATTAAGAAAGTTGTAGACGCCACACTCAAGGATAAGAAAGAAGGTGAGTGATAAGTCAAGGTTTGAACGCCACAAGGTAGAACCTTGATAAGTTCATAGTTCTATGAAGAACCAAAGAGAAAAATTCTCTATAAATTTATTTCAGTTCAAAATCTATCCTCAAATTACATCAATTGGTCCCTTTTATACTAAAAATATCTAAGACCTAAAGGGAAATAAATATTAGACAATTAATGCCTTACAATCAGGAAAATAAATGCAAACAACTTTAGAAAAATAAATAAATACTAAACTAGCAACTAGTTGATTTGTTCCTTATTTGGAAAGCTAAATTTGGGGAACAAATCAGCCATTTATTTGGAAAACAAATCAACTTTTTATTTGGGGAAATAAATAAAATAAGGAATATGCTGAAATTGGCAATATGCTGAAATTGAATTCTCCTCCAACCATACGTCGCCCAAAATATAGGAAATATGTTGAAATTCGGACTCCTCAACTCAAGTCTTCGCGCAATAAGATAGATGGCCAAATTTGGACTTTTTTTGATCTGTTTTGGAGGACAGGGTCTTCATATCATATGTAGATCTTGTCTTGGGCTTTCCGAAAATATTTTATAATAGACGATCCGACTTCAGATGCTCTCTATAGAGGTCCACGAAGTTCAGCCCGGATTTGGTCTTCATGTGGGCAGAATTTGGACTTTAGCAACTCGGAATCAGCCCATCATTTAATACTTCTTTGATCCTCTTGCTTCCTTTTAATTGGCCCAATTGGAATATGCAATGGTTCCTTTGGTGATGCTTCTTGATTCTCATCACATCTAGTGGAGAATAAGAAGTCGTTAGAGATACAAAGTTGCTCACCAACTCTGCATCACTTGAAGACTCACTACTAGAGCTCTCATTATCACTAGAGTTATCATCACTCCAAGTAGCCGCCAACACTATTCCTTTCTTGTTCTTCTAAGATGGCTTCTTGGTGCACTCACTAGCAAAGTGACCGAAACCATGACAATTGTAGCATTGAACATCTTTCTTGTTCATGGCTTGACTATTCTTCTTATTCCTTGGAGATGATGTTTTCTTAACTCCGTTTTCCTTAGAAGACTTTCCTCTAGGCTAGGCATTCTTCTTTAGAAACTTCTTAAACTTTCTAACCAAAAGAGCCATCTTTTTATTTTCATCATCACTCTCCTCAATAGCATTGAGAGTGATTCCCTTACTCTTAATCGTTGGCTTCAAGAACATCTCATAAGTTTGGATAGACCCAAACAGCTAATCAATGTTCATGCTATCCACATCCTTGCTTTCCTCAATGGCCGTCACCTTTAATTTAAATCTCTTAGGAAGAGACCTAAGGATTTTCCAATTGAAACGCTCTTTTGAGATAGGTATTCCAATTGCATGACATTGGTTAGCAGTGTTAAGAAGCCGGAATTGGAAGTCTTCAAACTTTTCTTTTTCATCAATACTTAAACCTTCAAATTGTGATGTCAAAATTTGAAGCCTTGATTTCTTCACCACTAAGGTTCCTTCATTAGTAACTTGGAGACTATCCCAAGCCTCCTTTGTGGATTCAAGATTTTGAATGTAGGAGAATTGATGTCCATCAACTCCTCCAAAAATGGCATTCGTAGCACGATGATGCCACTTAGAAACCTCAAACTCATTCGTTGTCCATTCACTCCATGGTTTAGTATCATGGTTTCATCCTCTTGAACCATGGTAGGAGGACTATAACCTTCTTCCACTACCATCAAAGCCCTTTCATCAATAGAGCGGATGTAGGCTTTCATCCTAACCTTCCAATACCTATAGTTAGTGCCTCGAAGTAATAGCGGCCTAGTATTTGAGGCTCCTTCTGCCATTACATCATCTTGTAAACCCATGACTTTAAAAGCTTTACAAAAACCATGAATGTATCACCTGGACTCTCACTAAGTACAATTTAGTGTCCTGCTCTGATACCAAATTTAAATGACAAACACGGTAAATGCTCAAGGTTAACCTAGAGGGGGGTGAATAGGTTTGGCACATTTTTCGACTCCCTTAGAGACAAACAAAAGTTTGTCCCACTAGATTGCTTGTATCACAATATATATATCAATTAAAGACACTTAATCAATATATAAAACAAGTAAAGTGTGATACAAACAAGTAATCATAACACATACACAATCTCCACTATAAAAAAGGAAGTCAACTTACATATAGAGTTCTATCCATAGTATTCAAATAACAAATACAAATATAAGAGAGATAGGGAAAGAGAAAAGTTGACATAAGATATAACGTGGTAAACCTCCGAAGAGGAAACATCTACGGGTTAGCAACCACCAGCAAACAAAATCCACTAGTAGATAAGACAAGTACAATCTCTCAAGTGACCCCTTCACCTAGAAACTATCCTGCTATCCTACTCATGAAGATGTCACCCTCTTGCTCAACAATCCGAGGCCTCACATGTCTTGTCAAGACTTCCTCGCTCACCTTTCCGTATCCTCATGACCTTAGGCAAGACTTCTTGCTCAACTATCCGAGTCCTCTCGACTCTAAGAATGACTTCCTCGCTCACCCTTTTGGATCCTCACGACCTTAGGTAAGACTTCCTTGCTCAACTATCCGAGTCCTCCTAAAACTAGTCAAGACTTCCTTGCTTGACAATCTGAGGTCTCCCACCTCTTGCTAAGACTTCCTTGCTTAACAACATAGGTCTCACACCAATTGTCAAGAATTCCTTCTCACAAGGCATCTAGGTGATCATGAATGCAAAACGCAAACAAGCATGCAACATAAAATGTTATGATCAACACATCCTATGGAAAATACTAGACATGAGCATGAATGCACAAATCAAATGTAGTATAGTCAATCATGCATGTTTAATCCATCTAGATCATGTAAGATATGTTCAATATTAATTACAACCTAGATACATGCATAGATTTAAAACTTAAATCACAATATATGTTCAATTAACACATAATCAAGTTTAAATCTCATAAACCAAAAACATGCTAAAATCATGTGACAGAGTCATTTAGATTAAAGCTAAAGTTCTAGAGCATATTCCTATTCATAGATTCAACAAAGCACATGAATAGCTCAAAAGAACATAAGCACATGTATTATTGTGAGATTTCGGACAAAGAGAGCCTAATACATGTGAGGAACTATTTTTCACAAAATCAATCAATCGAAGATCATCAAATTGTCCTAGAATCAAAGCTAGCACAATACAATCCCAAACATGTGAAAATATAGGCAAAATCAAAACCTAACTCAACATGTGAGATTTCAATTGAAACTCAATCTAGCTTTAAATGAGTTCAAAACTCAAATCAAAACAATCAAAAGAGACATATATATGTTGAAGAAGAAAACCCAAGGCAATTGACCAAGTTTTAAAAGAAAACTGAGAGAAAATCAATACCTTAGTTGATTTTGGTGCAGTCCCGGTTTTGTGAGATTAGACTCCAAAACTAGAAAAACAACTAACTTAAACCTTCAGAGAAAAGATGGAGGATGAATAGACAAACACCCTCAACTTTGAATCACTCAAATCGGAGTTCAAATGATGAGTTTATGGTGTTTGGAAAGTGAGAAAATTTGGAGAGAAAATTCTGCAGTCAAGTTTTTGAATTTCTTCTTTGAATTAAATGAGAGAGGGAAAGAATATATAATGGAGAGGGAAAGAATAGAAGCAAAAGGACCAAAATGTCCTGAGATTTCCACGCGCCATCTCGGGCTTGAACCATTTGATGGCCTTTGGCCATTGTGCAACTTCCCTGCACTCATATCCCGTTCTTCTACCGTTCTTTGACCTTCAAACTCAAAATTTGAATCCATTTGTTGATTACAAACCATAAATCTCTCACGGACATGGAAATATATGATACTCAACCAATAAAATAACAATTCGACTCAATATACGAAGACGAAGACAATGTATGCAACATGAGTTGAAAGTGTAGTATCTTTTGACTTTGAACTTGAAATCAATAGGTTGAGTAAACGAAATGACTGGAACTCAATCAAGAATGATTTAAGACTAAATCCAAGTTCAATATCCATGTTATACAAACATATATACATACAAACACAATTCACACTAGAATGAAAACTACATAGAGATAGTTTTCAATTATGCATTTTCCAAAACATGTTATTTTCATACCAATGCATGAGCATTCATCTTCAAGTGTGTGAATGTGTTATACATGGTGTACAACGATGCAGGGACACATATGAATGAATTGTATGTTTTTGCCTAAGCCTTGTAAGAGAAAGATAAGGTCTAAGTATACCTTTGTAGAACCATATTGCATCCTTTATCTTTGAAGACTTTGAACTTCTTTTTTGAACCTTGAATCATCATGAATATAAACATCCAAATCATTGCAAGTAGACATCATTTTGATATGGAATTAATGCCAACACAATCTAAAACCTAACATAAGTTTTATTGTCTTTTCGGGGCTACCATCATCAACCGTAACTTCCACAGTTGGCTCTTCTTCTTGGTTTTTCCATTCTTCTAGAGATTTCTCCCTTGGTTCCAAGTTGAACTAGGTTCACGTTTCCACTTCAAAATCTCCATCATCTAATTTTGGGTCTCCCTCTTCCCCTTGGACTTCTATTTGCATTACCCATAGTTCCACTTTCTCCCTATATACATCCAGGGTTACCTTTCTCGCTCATTCTTGAGAGCTTTTCTTGACACCTACTTTGGCTTCTGTTGGAAACTTCACTGTTAGGGCATAGGTGGCAATCATAACTCTTGACTTGTTTATGAACAATCTGCCCATCAAAGAGTTGTATGACCAATTCTGTATATTTTCAACCAAAAAATCAAATAGCACTGTTTTGGTGCAAGATAACTCCCGATCTCCACTGACAGCTTCACTGTTCCCAGTGACCTTACGTTTACTCCTCCAAAGCCCCTTAGCGGGACCCTGAGTGGCTGAAGGTCATTTCTCTATAGTCACAATTTGTCGAACACTTTGAAACTCAAGATATCTACTGGGCTTCCATTGTCGATCAACACTCTTCTTACCTCTTTATGGACCACACAAACCGATATGAGAATCACATCATTTGGTCATACCTCCGACCTATACGTGTTTAACTTAGAGAACATTATCAGGTCCCATCCTTGTTTGAATTTTTTCCGATCGAGGCCAAGTGAGTTTACTTCAAGATTCCTCTGGCCGTCTATAGCTTCCCTGACCTCGGTCATTCTCTCCCGGCTGCTACTCCCTGTGTATGGCCCACCAAATATGGTGTTGCTTACCCTAATGTCTACACTTATTCTGGGGCTTTTTTGACTTCTATCGCTTTCTTCCTTCTAGGTGTCCTTGTACTGGTCATTCCAGTTTCTTAGGACCATATCATTGAGATGCCCTTCTTTGATCTACTTTTCGCTGCAATTTCTCAACCAGTAGCACTTGGAGGTTTCATGATCGTTCTCTTGGTTAAATCTGTTATACTTGTTAGTGTCTTTTCTCATAAAGCTAGACTGTCTAGGGGTTTTTTTTACAGAAGTTCTTATCTTTTATTACATTCAAGATCTTATCTTATCTTTCAGCCAATGGGGTGTAATTGGTGTATTGCCTTTTGAAGTGCTTGCCATACATATGGTTGTCATCTTTGCATCCGTCCTTGCTCTTTACCCCATTGCTCTTCTGGTCCCTTGCTGCTACTTTTCAAGTTACCGTCTTTGGTTTTTTTGCTCTCGAGCCGACCTCCATGTTTAAGATCCTCTTTGTGGGCTACCTGTTTTTCCTTTACCATGGCATATCCTCTGAAGTTATCTATCATGCTTTCATATGTGGTCAACCCTTTCTGTCTTATGCTCAGCGATAAGTGGTTCTGTTGCAGACTGTTGATGAATGTGGAAACTACCGCGTCATTATTTGGGTCTTGTACTTCTGATACCGTCTGCGAGAATCTGGTTAGGAAACCTTTCATCTTCTCGTCCTTCCTCTGTTTTAAGGTTGACAAGGTTGGTATGGATTTCCTTCGCTTGATATTCACCATAAATTGCCTAGTGAAAGCTTGCATTAGTTCCTCAAAGTTCCTAATGGACTCCTTCGTAAGTCCTCTAAACCACATAGACCCCAAGTCTCTAAGGTCTAGGGAAAATTTGACACATGAGGGCATCATTATAATCATACCACACCATTGCACGTAGATATCTCCTAACATGCTCCAGTGGGTCAGTTTTAGCCTTGAAATTCTCCATATGTGACATCCTGAATTATTGAATCAATGAATGGACACTCGTAGTTTTCGATTAATAGGTTTCCCCGGCTTTGTCTTTGTTCAAAGGCCTCTATCCTTCTTAGAAGGACCTTTCTCCATGCTCGTCAAACCTTTGGTGGATGGTGAGGTTGTACGGGGTCCCTGAGGACTCGCCCAGTAATATAGGCACCATACGAGTTTTGTCTACCCACAGGAGTTGGCTCTCTACGTCTTTTTGGGGTAGCATTGTCATCACTTGAAACCGAGCGTGATCTTTTCCTTCTGCTATCATGTCTATCTGCCTGCTTAGAATAGGTTTCTCCTCCATCATATCTTCCCGCATCTTCCAGTTAATTGGACTCCCTGTGCTCCCTTGTTCCCTGGTCCTCTTGGCGGTTGCCCTTTTTACATGAATGTTTTCTTTCACCACGCTCCGCCTTATCTTTCCTAGTTTTTTGGGGTGCTTATAGAGTGGTTGCCTCTATTTTAAAGCTGGCATAGCAAATTCAAGTTGGCAGTGGCCGTTATGTTGAATCCCTGTCTAGCAGCGTTGTCAATGACCTTTCGTATAGATTTTTGGATCTACCAAAAAGCAATTGGGGAAATACAAGTGGATACATCTGTGTATGTTATTATGTCAGGTTTAGTAGATGGTGGAGTCTTTGAGGATGGATTTTCTTCATCGGCATTAACGTTAGCTGAGTTAGGGATGTTGGCACCGCATAAGGCATCATTGTTATGTGGATGTTGACTTTTGTCTCTAAGTGTTACCATAATATCGTCTTTCACAGGCTTTTTCTGGAATTAACTATTCAAATTCAATGCTAACGGAGGTTCCACCCCTCCTTCTACCGCTAGTTATTGACGATGATTTTTGGATCGATTACAACTCACCCCACATCTCACAAATAGACGTAAATAAAGATGAACAGTAAACTATAAAGAGAGACAAGGTGGGGAAATATCCACGGCTACCGGCGATGGCAAGAAAAGTACACTATGTAAAAGATGTTTACACTCTCAATCTCCATGGGAGTATGTTTCCTAATCAAAGTGTACTTCAAGGTGTCGTAACTTTATTAAATTTGAATTTTGTCCACGTGTCAGTCAACTGACCATATAATAATCCCGACCAAAGGTCCTTCCCCCGACTGGTGGGTTCATCTGATCACAAACTTTGGCACGACCATCTTGATGGTGCCGGTCAGGCCTTCTTATCTGACCATCTGTGTAATCTTGACTAAGGGTTTATGGGCTTTCTTTGGTCAACTCAGGTTAGTTCGGTCTGGTTAACCTTTGGTGATATGGCACCCCCGACCCTTGTCTACCGCTGACATATCATACTATTTAAATAACACTTGACTTTTATGTAGAAACCCTTCAAACGGGAAAAATCAAGTGAGTAGCCATGCTATCCACTTGAGCCACAGAAATCCACCATATGTAGAGAAAGTTACACCCTCTAGTCATTCACAGATTCTCACTCTAGATAACCTCAGGTTGTGGACATTACCACTCACTACTCTTGGTTCAATCCCTAGTGATATCCCTCGATCCACTACTCTTGTTGTGAGCACCTTCTAATCTACACAAAGGCCTTTTACAATGGAACTTGACAAAATGCCTGCCAACCACACCTGGGTTGCAAGGCTTCACTTGATTGTGCAAGTACCATCCATAGCCACAAAACTTTGACTCATTTAAGAGAATTAAAGTCTAATTGTGAACATGTGAATGATGCTCAAATGCAAAGAGTGATAGACTAACACAAAATGATTAACTAGAAATTTAATGATGCTATCCAAAAATCCAAGTTATCAATATCTAAATGCAAAACAAAAAAATTAGAAAAAAGTTATCAATGACAGACAATCCTAGCTATCAAATAATGCATACAAGCCCATTTTTGTATTCTTAATTAGTTATGCAGAGATTTTCCAACAACCTAATTGTTATTAACATAACCATGAATATGTAGGGAAAAAACCACGCGCAGTGGAAGCGTGAGAAATATTTATTAAAATTAGAGTTTGCGAATAAATAAATTTTTTCCCTTTTAATAACAAGAAAATTAACCCTAGATTAATTGAAGTATATAAAAGTATGGTACCTTTTTCTCGTGACGATTGAATAAGAGCCGAATTGATTCTGCAAGAGCTTCCAATCCAATCACGAACAAGAATCACCTAGGAGTATGGGCTCCCTTTCTTTCAATTGTATACCTGAGGAAAGAGATAAACAAAATCTCTTCTTTGTTAGTTACAAATATCCACTAAGAGAAAAAACCAAGAACGTCCGGTCACTTGTGAATTATCAATCAATTTGATTGAAACTCGCATGAACCTTGATTCGATGTTGTACACAAAACCCTTTTGATGTAAAGGATACTAGTATACTATCGAAAACAAAAACTTTCCCCTTTTTTCTCTTCTTGGCCGAATTCACACATAGTTGCTTAGAGTTGATCGAATTTTGTCTAGAGTAAAAACCAAATTTTTTCTCCCTCAAAATTCTGTCTTGCTAGGCCAAAATCTCTCTTCAAAAAAGTCCTAAGCTTGGCCGAATTTAATTCTTGCAATTAATTATGGGTTGGCCGAATTTCAAACACATATATATATATATATATATATATATATAGGATGACTAATCCTCTCCTAAGAAGGATTTACTTGGTTGGCAAGAATCCTTTCCTTAGGTGGATTTATTTGGTAGTTAAGAATCCTTATCTAAAAAGAATTCAATCTTCCTCTTATATATACATAGCTGGCCAAAATTCATAGGATATGTATTAGGAAACTTAATTCTTTTCCTAAGAAGGATTTACTTGGTTGTTAAGAATCCTTTCCTTAGGTAGAATTACTTGGTGGTTAAGAATCCTTTTCAAAAAGGAATTCTATCGTACACCAAGACTCCTAAACCAACTCAGTAGTGTGTTTGTAAAAATATTAAATGATGAGAATCAAGAAGTCATCAAATGATCCATTGCATGTTCCGGTTGGGCCAATAACAAGGGCAAGAGCTAAGAGAATCAAAGAAGCACTAAATGGCCTAATTCAAGACACTTTGGCTGATTTTGAATTGTTGAAGTCCAAGATAAGCACACATGAAGACCAAGGCGTAATTAAGGTCATCAAGGCAATTGATTGAGCCGAAAGGAAGACTTGGGCGTGTGGCACAAGCTAGTCAACTTTGGCTGATTTATTTCCTTTTAATTTCCAAAGAATAATAGTTGATTTGTTTCCCAAATTAAGGGGCTAATTTGTTTCCAGATTTAGCTTTCCAATTAGGAAGCAAGTCAATAGTTGCTAGTAGTATTTATTTATTTCCTAAGGCATTAATTGCCTAATATTTATTCTCTTTTAGGTCTCAGATATTTTTATTATAAAAGGGACCAATTGATGTAATTTAAGAATAGATTTTGAATTGAAATAAATTTGAGAGAATTTTCTCTTTGGTTCTTCATAGAACTTGTGAACTTATCAAGGTTCTACCTTGTAGCGTTCAAACCTTGACTTATCACCCACCTTCTTTCTTATTCTTGAGTGTGGCGTCTACAACTTTTTTGATACCATTGATTCTTACCTCCTTATAGGTAACGGGTCGCGGTCCGATAATATTCTTGTTTAAAACCTTGATTAGAAAACGATTCTTCGTTACCATATATTGGTTCCAGGTCTCACTGCTCTTGGTGAGGTTCATATCAGTTGGTATCAGAGTTTAGGCTTCTAAATCAGGTTTAATCTATCCTTGTTCTTCTTCTTCTATTTTTTTTTTAAAATCAGATCTATTACAAAAAAAAAATAATCAACTTTGATATAAAAAAAATCCCATAAAAAAAGAAAGTATAATTTTTTTTAGGTCGTGTAGTTGAACTTATATCAACAATTTTTATTCCTTTTCTTGTTTTCGTGCATTGATAAAAAAATGATGTCTTTCAAAGGAGATTCATCAAAAAAAGATAAAAGGGGGGAACCATCCTTTGTGCTACAGTTTGTCAACAACATTATGGTGAAGATTCGAGGACGAATCCTTTTGAGGAGAGGGGGAATGATGAGAATCAAGAAGTCATCAAATGATCCATTGCATGTTCCGGTTGGGCCAATAATAAGGACAAGAGCTAAGAGATTCAAAGAAGCACTAAATGACCTAATTCAAGACACTTTGGCTGATTTTGAATTGTTGAAGTCCAAGATAAGCACACATGAAGACCAAGGCGTAATTAAGGTCATCAAGGCAATTGATTTAGCCTAACAAGGAAGACTTGGGCGTGTGGCACAAGCTAGTCAACTTTGGCTGATTTATTTCCTTTTAATTTCCAAAGAATAATAGTTGATTTGTTTCCCAAATTAAGGGGCTAATTTGTTTCCAGATTTAGCTTTCCAATTAGGAAGCAAGTCAATAGTTGCTAGTAGTATTTATTTATTTCCTAAATTTGTTTGCATTTATTTTCATAATTGTAAGGCATTAATTGCCTAATATTTATTCCCTTTTAGGTCTCAGATATTTTTAGTATTAAAGGGACCAATTGATGTAATTTAAGAATAGATTTTGAATTGAAATAAATTTGAGATAATTTTGTCTTTGGTTCTTTATAGAACTTGTGAACTTATCAAGGTTCTACCTTGTGGCGTTCCAATCTTGACTTATCACTCACCTTCTTTCATATTCTTGAGTGTGGCGTCTACAACTTTCTTGATACCGTTGGTTCTTACCTCCTTATAGGTAACTGGTCGCGGTCCGATAACGTTCTTGTTTATAAACTTGATTAGAAAACGATCTTTCGTTACCATATATTAGTTCCGGATCTCACTGCTCTTGGTGAGGTTCATATCATTAAAGACTTCCAAATTTGGTTAGAAAAATAACTCCTTTTATTTATCTACTTATCAAATATAGTCTTTAATATTAATTATACTACCAACAATAGTATAATATTAGAAGACCATCTCCTAATAGAAAAAGATTTTGACTTTTAATTAAATAATTAATTAATCAAACAAATTAATCAATTTCCATTTAATTAAATAATAAAATAAAACAATATAATTAAGCTATTCTAAATAGCCTTGCCGCCCATACCTTATATATGGGTCATATATTATTTTTCTTATTTTATTAAATCCATTGGACCTTAGTAAAAAGTCCACACGTGAACTAGACCTATTCTTACAAAAATAAACAAGTTCACATGCCTTAATACAATTCTAGATGGACCCCTATATTAGTCCAGTAGAATATATCAAGTGATTCATGTAAGTTCGTGTGGATAGGGGATCTTGGTGGGCTATCTAAATTTAAGCACCAATAGACAAAACCCAATCACAATCAATAAACGATTCACTTAGGTTTGATCTATTTAATTTTAGTTCATTCCACTAAAGAACTAAAATTGAACTCTTAAATAGAGATATAATAAGTTGATGTTACTCATTCATACCCTAGACAACCTTATTGGAGAAAGTGTATCCTCGTGAAGAATACCAGCAATCGCCAAGAGCGCATAGACCGCCTATAGCTCTCCAAGTTACCATATTTACTCATATGACCATATTTTGAACTTAGATATTTTGACTTGTCCAGAAGCCATGTTTCAATAGACTTTATTGAAACTTAACGTTAAGATTTAATATCCAATACCTCAAAACATCCATATGATGGTATTCTACTCTCATTAAATAAATGGAGCCACGATGTCCATATCTATAAATGAAACCCTCTATCGATTAACAAATGAATACCACCAAACTATCGAGGATAGACTATGCTCTATAATCGTACTCATTGATAGCTCAAATAATAACACTTGAAACCATAAGTCCATCATTTATCTCAAGATTGAGATAGACTCTCTGGTTTTCTTCAAATGAAAAACTCTTATCTATTGACGATTCTAGATAAAGTATTTCATTGTGATCCTATTCAATGCACCCAGTGCACTAGATTCTCTTGCCCAAAGACACCACACTTTGATTATTTTAGACTCATCATAACACATTTGATCCCATTTAAATGCTAGCAAAAGAATATACAAATTTGACAAGATAAAGGCGGCCAACCTTTTTTCTTAAGTTGTGAATATTATTCAAGACTAACTAAAGAATTGTGTCTACCTCATACATATCTAGATGTTTGAACAATTCTTCTTTTCTCATAGTCTTTTGACCTTATGATTATTTACTTTTGATAATTATAATAATTAAACTATAAATGCTATAAGATTTGTTAAACTAGAAATCACTTTATTAATATGAAAAGATTGTCAAATGCATTATTATACTCTTACTATCGAGCATAACCCTAACAGAATATTCAAGAGAGCCTAACTGGATAAATAAACACAAATCTACCAATCTAATTATCAAACAATCTCTCAAGAATATTCAAGCCTTAGTTATTTAGGTAAAATTAGCCTAATCATGTAAGCTATCACAAATAAAACCCAATCATGTTATAAATCATCAATATAAGCAATCAATACAAGATTTCAACAAAAAATATCCAATAAAATGAATTCTCGTTGTTTAAGAACAATAACTAAGGATGGAAGTTTGTTCTTACTTACAAAGTTAAGAATGGTGAAGACCTAAGCAAGATTGATGTTATGGATGCATGAAAGATTAAATAAAAACTAATCATGTTCGACCTAACATTAATAGAGTCTAAAACTCTAATCAAAGTTTACACAATTAACATACATATATAGAAGAAGAAAACCCAGGGTAATTGAAAACTTTGAAGAGCAAAACACAACAAATTTTTCAATACCCTAATATAAATGCGCAATCTAGTTTTTTGATAAAGATGTTGGGATTATGCACAATAACAAGAGTGTAATAACGCATTTAACAATATTTTCATATAAATAAAGTGATTTCTTGTTTAACAAATCTTATAGCATTTATAGTTTAAATATTATAATTGTCAAAAGTAAATAATCATAAGGTCAAAAGACTATGATAAAAGAAGAATTGTTTGTACATTTGGATATGTATGAGGTAGACACAATTCTTTAGTTAGTATTGAACAATATTCATAACTTAAGTATAGGTTGGGTTCATTTATCTTGTTAAAGTTGTAGATTTTTTTGCTAGCATCTGAGTGGGATCAAATGTGTTATGATGGGTCTATAATCATCAAAGTGGTGTGTCTTTGGGCAAAAGAATCGAATGCACTAGGTGCAGTGACGATGATCACAGTGAAATACTTTATCCAAAACCATCAATGGATAAATGTTTTCACTTGAAGACAATCGGAGAGTCTATCTCAATCCTGAGATAAATGATGGACTTATGGTTACAAGTGTTATCATTTGTGCTATCTATGAATACGACTATATAACATAGTCTATCGTCGATAGTTTAGTGGTATTCATTTGTTAATCAATAGAGGACTTCATTTATAGATATGGACATCGTGGCTCCATTTATTAAATGTGAGTAGACTATCATCATACGGATATTTTAAGTTATTGGTTAATAAATCTTAACGTTAAGTTTTCAATAGTGTAAATTGAAATATGACTTATGGACAAGTCAAAATACCCAAGTTCAAAATGTGGTCATTCGAGTAAATATGGTAATTAGTAGAGCTATAGGCGGTCTATGAGCTCTTGGCGATTATCGGTATTCTTCACGAGGATACACTATCTCCATTAAGATTGTCTAGAGTACGAATGAGGACATTAACTTATTCTATATTTATTTAAAAGTTCAATTTTTGTTCTTTAGTGGAACGAATAAAAATTAATAGATCGGACCTAAGTGAACCATTTGTTGATTTTGATTAGGTTATGTCTGTTGGATCTTAAATTTTGATAGCCCGCTAGTTCCACAATTCACACGAACTTGTAAGGATCACTTGATATATTCTACCAGACCAATTTCTAGGTCTATCTAGAAATGTTTTTGGCTTTCGGAATCAATTTTTTTTAAGATGTGCGGTCATGTGTGATAAAGAAACGTGGGGACTCTTCAAAATACCTAGATTAGGTGACAAGGATGTGGGATTCCTTGGGCGGCCCTAATGGGGTGCAATTAGAATTCCATTAATACATTAAGAATATAATTTACACACTTTAATTAAATGGGCTGTTTAAATTATCTTAATGTATTAATTTAAGGTATGTGGACTTGTTTTTTTTTAGTAAGAATGGGTCAAGTTCACATGTGGACTTTTTTTTATTAAAGACTAATGGATTCAATAAAATGGAAAATACAATAATTGGCCCATGTATATGGCTTGGGCGGCGAGGCTTAAATAAATGGCCTAATTTATTGTTTTTTATTTTATTAATTAATTAAATGGAAATTAATTAATTAGTTAATTAATTATTTAATTTAAAGTCAAAAAATATTTTGGTAGGAGAAGGTCTCATAGTGTCATGCTATTGTTGGTAGTATGATAAGTATCAAATACTTTATTTGATAAGTAGATAAATTTATGTAGTCAAATTAGGAACTATTTGATATTTACCAAAACTCTAAGTGACAATTGGTCAAGTTAGAAAGTTTTTTTGATTAATTCACAATTCAATTTATATTCAATAACTAGTTATTGGATAAATACACTAAAGACTTGGAATAGGAGTCTTGGTGTGGAAAAAAATTCTTCTTTGAGTGAGGATTATTGGCCACCAAGTAAATCCTCCCAGAGAGAGGATTCTTGACCACTAAGTAAATCCTCATTTGGAGAGGATTTAACCACCTATATATATATAGCCTTGAAGATTTCTGCCAAGTCTAATAGAAATCGTAGAGAGATTTCAGCCAAGGCTAAGTGGTGACTTGTGAGAAGTTTTTTTTATTTGCTTATTGTAGTTAAAAAAATACTTCATCCATCCCATTGTGTGTTGAATTTGGCCTAGCATAGAGAAAAGAGGGAATGTTTATGTTTTTGATAGTGCACTACTATCCTTTATATCAAAACGGTTTTGTGAACAAAAATCAAATCAAGTTCACGTGACTTTCAATCAATTAGATTGATAATTCACAAGTGACCAAACGTTCTTGGCTTTTCTCTAGGAGGATTATTATGACTAACAAAAGAAAAGGATTTTGTTTGTTTCCATCCTCAGGTATACAATTCAAAGAAAGGGAGCCCACACTCTTAGGTGATTCACGTTCGTGATTGGATTGGAAGATCTTAAAAATTCAATTCAATGCAACTTCAATTGTCATGAGAAAAAGGTACGATACTTTATTATATGTTAATTAATCAAGGGTTAATATTCATTCTTTTAAAAGATTTTTTTTAAAATATACTAAACCAATTTTCCGCTACCATCATGCGATTTTTTCTACGATTGGTATTAGAGCCAGGTTGTACTTTTGATTAATTGATGTATATATACCTGAATCTGTTTCTTTCTATTTTAACTATGTATGTTTTAGAAAGAGATGACACTTTTGGTTTTCGCATATATATATATATATATATATATATATATATATATATATATATATATATATGTTTTTATGGTGTAATTTGATATTGCTCAATTTTGGCCATAGAATTTCAATTTATTTTTAGTTTTGGAATTGTAACAAGAAAGGTGGCCTATCATCGCCATAATTTCCTTCTTGGTAGTTGTTAAGTTTTTTTTTTGTTTTATTGTAGTAATAATAAAAAATATTCTGTTGTAATATATTCAAGTTTCGAAGAATTGAAGAATTCGAAGTAGAAAAGGTAGTATCGCAGTAAC
Organism: Dipteronia dyeriana; assembly: GCA_032871835.1. Taxonomy (NCBI): domain Eukaryota; kingdom Viridiplantae; phylum Streptophyta; class Magnoliopsida; order Sapindales; family Sapindaceae; genus Dipteronia; species Dipteronia dyeriana. The sequence continues at coordinate 54,568,521 of CM065297.1, forward strand.
CCGGAGTAGCCGCGCAAGGGTTGCCTGGACACGAGACCATTTGACGGTGGCCGCTTGATGACTTATTCACCAAGTTAGGTTTAGGATTTTGTGTTTCAAACAAATGTAATTTAGTTGTTATTCTAGGACGAACCAAAATTGTGGATATTTACTTTTCTGTAAATATTGTAATGTTTGACATTGTTTGATAACATGTCAAGTAAAATAGGAGTGCCACTCATATATCTCTTTTGGTATGAATATGCATTGAATGGTTTAGATATCTAATTGACATCTAGATAACTTGGTAAATCATTTTATGAAATCTGATCACACGCCTTAAACAACTGAGTGGGAGAAGGTGTTTGGAATGCCTATGGCCTCCAAGTTTAGTTAAGCTTTATGTTTCATGTAATAACCCCCCAAAGGGTATTCGTGAATGAAATTTAGCAAGATACTTCCTTACATGGATAGACTAGACAGTTGACTCAAACGATATCTACTCTTAAAGAAGGGATATTCGTGAGGGATTATAATGAAGATCGATAACTTGGTAACACACTCAATGTGATTTTATTAATATCTTCCCGGGAGTTCTTATTAATAAAATCACAAGGCTAAAATTGAAAACGGTGGTTGTTATATTAACCATTAGGTGGGACCTAGTCCAACTAGTAGATGGTATGAAATACCAAAGGAGGCGTGACATTTATGGCTGTTGGATCACCGTTGAATTTTATGATTGAATTAATTTATTTAATTCAAGATAAATATTTGAAAGTTCTTTATCTTGATTGTTTACTTATATAATTATGTCACATACTAAAATATGTTACTTTAACTGGTGATAATTATATCACACGAAAAAGGAAAATTGGGTTGTTGCTGCAAGCTGAAAAGCATAAGTTTATTTTGTGTACCCCTAAACCACCAACTCCTACTAATGAATCTACTGAGGAGCAAAGAGATGAGTAACAATAGTGGAAGACTTCAGATGAGATGGTCAAATATTACATTATGGCCATAATCTTTGACGTGTTACAACAGTAACTGAAGGAATGAAGACTGCTACCAATATAATGATGTCATCAGTATAAAGTCCAGACGACTAAGAGAAAGGCAGTGACTACTTTCATGAATCTTAAGATGAAATCTGAATAGGCTGTGAAAGATCACATGATTAAAGTCATAGCACATCTCAATATTGCTGAACTCAATGGTGCTGAGATAGATGGTGAGAAGAATATTTACATGATTGTCAACTTACTTTCTAATTCCTTTGATCAATTCAAGTTGGAATACACAGTGAACAATAAGGAATACACCTTCCAAAGCCTGATGTAAGATGTTAAAAGCGTTGAGAAAATAATTGTGAAAGGCAAAGGTCATGAGATTCACACGATAGGTAAAGTTGCTCCTGTTAAGAACCGCAATAAGGTCAAAGTGACGATAGAAGAAAAAACAACTTGGACCTACCAAGTAGGAGATCAAGAAACAACGACGATCAAATGAAAGTGTTTCCTTTGTGGTGAAAAGGGGTTCAAGGAAAAGATTAGACTGAATGAGAATGAATTCAACTTAAATTTAGGCTACAGAACATTGGTGTCTACCAGTGCAGTGGGTGATATTAGAAATAATTTAGATTCTTGTAGGCATTTAGATCTAATAGACGTTTATTATGTACTTCAATTTAAGAGGAATTTAATTTCAGTTTCTTGTTTAAATAAAGTTGGATATTCAGTCACTTTTAATAAAGTTTTAATTATTAGTAAGAGTAACAAATTTGTTTGCAAAGGTACATTGGAAAAATGGTTTATTCTATTTGCATAGCAATATCTCTCACTTGTTAGTTACAACGGAACCTAATCGTAAAAGAGTAAAATTACCAAAAGATGAAACCTCCTTATGCCATTTGCACCTAGGTCATATTAACCTCGATAGGATCAAAAGATTGGTTAGTGATAGACCTTTAAGTGACTTAAAGGCTGATGATCTACCAACTTGTGAATCTTGTTTGGTAGGTAAGATTACCAAAATGTCGTTCACGAACAAAGGCACAAGAAACACTGAATTATTATGATTAATACACACTAATGTGTATGATCCTATTAACATTCAAGCTTGAGGTGAATATAAGTAATTCATCAATTTCACAAATGATTACTCGAGATTTGGCAATGTGTATCTCATGAGACGTAAGTTGGATGCTTCTGACATGTTCAAAGCAATTAAACTTAAAGTAGCAAATCAGCTTGAGAAACACATATAAATCGTGAGGTATAATCGTTGTGGAGAATATCTATTTGGTGATTTTCAGCAATACCTTATTGATAATGGAATAATTTCTCAGTTTCTACGCCAGGCACACCTCAACAAAATGGGGTGATAAAGAGAGAAATAAAACCCTTTTAGACATGGTCAGGTCTATGTTGAGTTATTCAACGCTACCTAATTCTTTTTAGGGATAAGTTTTACAAATTGTTATGTACATTCTAAACAATGTATCATTTAAGTTGGTTCCTAAAGCACCGCATGAGTTGTGGACTGGGTGAAAGCCTAGTCTACAACATTTAAGGATATTTAGATCTCCTGGGCGCGTGCTAAAATGAAAGACATAAAAGATGAAGTCCCGTTCAGAAAAATGCATATTTGTAGGGTATCCCACCAAGGGATTTTACTTCTATAGTCCATCAGATCTTAAAGTATTTATTTATACAAATGCCAAATTTCTAGAAAAGAGCTATATGAATAATTTTGTGCCTAAAAGTAGAATTGTCCGGAATGAGCTTTCAAAAGAAACAATTCCACATGAGGTTTCATAACCTACACCAATTGTAAGTTCTGCACCAACACAAGATTAACAACCTACCATTCTTCATCATAGTGAGAGGGTTAGTAGACAACCTGAGAGATACATCAGTCTAAGAGAATCAGTAGAGAATATCTCAGATGACGATAATCCCTACACATATAAGAAAGCCACATATGCTGTTCATTGTCACCATTAACAAAAGGCAATACAATCCAAAATTGAATATGTGTTAAAAAACAAAGTCTGGTCCCTTGTGGACTTGCCTAAAGGGATAAAACCCATTGTGTGCAAGTGGGTATACAAGAGGAAGAGAGGAATGGATGGAAAGGTGGAAACCTTTAAAGCTAGATTGGTAGCTAAAGGTTAAACACAGAAGGAAAGTATGGATTATGAGGAAACTTTTTCCCCAATGGTTATGCTTAAATCCGTTAGGATACTCTTATCCATTCTGGCATCTCTAGACCTAGAGATTTGGTAAATGGACGTCAAGACAGCTTTCCTTAATGGAAGTCTTGACGAAAGCATCTATATGATGCAACCAGAAGGATTCATTGAAAAAGGCCAAGAGGAAAGGGTATGCAAGTTGCAAAGATACATATATGGATTGAATCAAGCATCCAGATCCTGAAACATAAGGTTTGATCAAGCCGTGAAAAGTTTTGGATTTATTCAAAACCTTGATAAACCATGTGCATACAAAAGGATTAAAGGTGGCAAGTTGGTTTTCCTAGTTCTTTACTTTGATGATATACTACTCATCGGAAGCGATGTAGGAGTATTGACATCAGTAAAAGAATGGTTAGCAAAACAATTTGATATGAAGGACTTAGGAGAAGCAAGTTATATTCTTGGTATTTAAGTCATAAGGGATAGAAATAACAGAACGAATGCATTATCCCAAGCTTCATACATAGATAAAATCCTGTCTAGGTTTTCCATGCAAGATTCTAAGAAAGATATGTTACCTTTCAAACATGGAATCAAACTTTCTAAGGAACAAGTTCCTAGGAATGAGCATGAAGAGCAATTCATGAGTAGGGTTCCATATGCATCAACAGTTTGAAGTTTCATGTATGCAACACTTTATACTACGCCATATATTTGTTTTACTGTGGGCATAGTTATCTGGTTTCAATCAAAGCCTGGTCCTGATCACTGGATGACAGTCAAGCATATTTTCAAGTATCTCAATAGAACGAGAGATTATATGCTTGTATACTCTGGAGGGGATATAATTCCCTTTGGGTATACAGATTCTGATTTTCAGTAAGATTCAGACTCCAGGAGATCAATTCTACTTTTAACACAAATTCAATTTTGGATTGCATTGCCTTTTGCCAATGGTGACAATCAACATCTTCCATGGCTTTCTTGTACGTGTAGGGATCATTATTGTCCGAGAGATTCTCTATTGATTCTCCTAGACAGATGTATCTCTCAGGTTGTCTAATAACCCTCCCACTACGATGACGAATGGTAGGTTGTTGATCTTGTATTGGTGCGGAACTTTCAATCGGTGTAGGTTGTGAAAACTCTTATGGAATTGTATCTCCTGAAAGCTCATTTAGGACAATTCTACTTTTAGGCACAAAATTATTCATATAGTCCTCTTCAAAAAATTTAGCATTTGTCAACAAATACTTTAAGATCTGAAGGATTATAGAAATAATATCTTTTGGTGCCTTTTGGATACCCTACAAATATGCATGTTTTTGAACGGCACTCCATCTTTTTTGTATTTCCTTTTAGCATGTGTGTAGGACATCAAAATATCCTTAAATGCTGTAGACAAGGTTTTTGCCTAGTCCATAACTCATATGGTGTATTAGGAACCGACTTGGATGGTAAATCATTTAGAATATACATAGCATTTTGTAAAGCATATCCCCAAAAAGAATTAGGAAGCGTTGAATAACTCAAAATAGATCTAACTATGTCGAAAAGAGTTTTATTTCTCCTTTCTGTCACCCAATTTTGTTAAGGTGTACCTGACACAGAAAACTGAGAAATTATCCCATTATCAATAAGATATTGCTGAAACTCACCAGATAGATATTCTCCACCACGATCAAACCTCAAGATTTTTTTTGTGTTTCCTAAGCTGATTTTTAACTTTAGCTTTAAATTCTTTGAACATGTCAAAAGCATCCGACTTATGTTTCATGAGATACACATAGTCAAATCTCGAGTACTCATCCGTGAAAGTGATGAAGTACTCATGTCCATCTCTAACTTGAATGCTTATAAGACCATACACATCAGTGTGTATCAATCCTAAACATTCAGTGGCTCTTGTGCATTTCATCGTGAACGACCTTTTGGTCATCTTACCTTCCAAACAAGAATCACAAGTTGGTAGATCATTAACCTTTAAGTCACTTAAAAATCCATCACTAACCAATCTTTTGATTCTATTAAGGTGAATAATGATGAGAATCAAGAAGTCATCAAATGATCCATTGCATGTACCGGTTGGGCCAATAACAAGGGCAAGAGCTAAGAGAATCAAAGAAGCACTAAATGACCTAATTCAAGACACTTGCGCTGATTTTGAATTGTTGAAGTCCAAGATAAGTCCACATGAAGACCAAGGCGTAATTAATGTCATCAAGGCAATTGATTGGGCTGAATAAGGAAGACTTGGGCGTGTGGCACAAGTAGGAAAATAGTCAACTTTGACTGATTTATTTCCTTTTAATTTCCAAAGAATAATTGTTGATTTGTTTCTCAAATTAAGGGGCTGATTTGTTTCCAAATTTAGCTTTCCAATTAGGAAGCAAGTCAATAGTTGATAGTTTAGTATTTATTTATTTCCTAAATTTGTTCGCATTTATTTTCATGATTGTAAGGCATTAACTGCCTAATATTTATTCCCTTTTAGGTCTTAGATATTTTTAGTATAAAAGGGACCAATTGATGTAATTTGAGAATAGATTTTGAATAGAAATAAATTTGAGAGAATTTTCTCTTTGGTTCTTCATAGAACTTGTGAACTTATCAAGGTTATACCTTGTGGCGTTCAAACCTTGACTTATCACTCACCTTCTTTCTTATTCTTGAGTGTGGCGTCTACAATTTTCTTGATACCGTTGGTTCTTATCTCCATATAGATAACAGGTCGCGGTCCGATAATATTCTTGTTTAAAAACTTGATTAGAAAACGATCTTTCGTTACCATATATTGGTTCCGGGTCTCACTGTTGTTGGTGAGGTTCATATCAGTTGGTATCAGAGCTTAGACTTCTAAATCAGGTTTAATCTATCATTGTTCTTCTTCGTCTATTTTTTTAAAAAAAAATCAGATCTATTACAAAAAAATAATCAGCTTTGATATAAAAAAAATCCCAAAAAAAAAACGAAAGTACATTTTTTTTTAGGTCGTTTAGTTGAACTTATATCAACAATTTTTATTCATTTTCTTGTTTTCGTGCATTGATAAAAAAAAGATGTCTTTCAAAGGAGATTCATCAAAAAAAGATAAAAGGGGGAACCATCCTTTGTGCTACAGTTTGTCGACATCATTATGGTGAAGATTCGAGGATGAATCCTTTTGAGGAGAGGGGGAATGATGAGAATCAAGAAGTCATCAAATGATCCATTGCATGTTCCGGTTGGGCCAATAACAAGGGCAAGAGCTAAGAGAATCAAAGAAGCACTAAATGACCTAATTCAAGACACTTGGGCTGATTTTGAATTTTTGAAGTCCAAGATAAGTCCACATGAAGACCAAGGCGTAATTAATGTCATCAAGGCAATTGATTGGGCTGAATAAGGAAGACTTGGGCGTGTGGCACAAGCTAGGAAAATAGTCAACTTTGACTGATTTATTTCCTTTTAATTTCCAAAGAATAATAGTTGATTTGTTTCTCAAATTAAGGGGCTGATTTGTTTCCAAATTTAGCTTTCCAATTAGGAAGCAAGTCAATAGTTGCTAGCTTAGTATTTATTAATTTCCTAAATTTGTTCGCATTTATTTTCATGATTTTAAGGCATTAATGCCTAATATTTATTCCCTTTTAGGTCTTAGATATTTTTAGTATAAAAGGGACCAATTGATGTAATTTGAGAATAGATTTTGAATAGAAATAAATTTGAGAGAATTTTCTCTTTGGTTCTTCATAGAACTTGTGAACTTATCAAGGTTATACCTTGTGGCGTTCAAACCTTGACTTATCACTCACCTTCTTTCTTATTCTTGAGTGTGGCGTCTACAATTTTCTTGATACCGTTGGTTCTTATCTCCATATAGATAATGGGTCACGGTTCGATAATATTCTTGTTTAAAAACTTGATTAGAAAACGATCTTTCGTTACCATATATTGGTTCCGGGTCTCACTACTCTTGGTGAGGTTCATATCAAATAAGACCTAGGAGCAAACGCTATACGTAGGTTTCATCTTTTGATAATTTTTTTTCTTTTATGATTAGGTTGTATTGCTTCCGTGTTTAACAAGTGAGAGATATTGCTATGCAAATAGAATAAACCGTTTTCCAATGTACATATGCAAACCAGATTGTTATTCTTATTCATAATAAAACCTTTATTAAAAGTAACCAAATATCCAAATATATTTAAACAAAAATCTGAAATTAAACGTCTAATAGATCTAAATGCCTATAATAATCTAAATTAATTCTAATATCTCCCGCTACACTGGCAGACACCAACGCTACTAAACCTAAACGCAAGTTGAATACAATCTTATTCAGTCTATTCCTTTCCCAGAACTCTTTCTAGTTGGGCTCAAGTTGTTTTTTCTTCTGTTGTTTCTTGACTTTCTTACGTGTCTTAACAGTATCAACTTTACTAACCGTATAAATCTCTTAACCCTTGCCTTTCATAAGGATTTTCTCAGTGCTTTGAATATCTTGCATCAAGCCCTACAAGGTGTATCTTTATTGTTCAAGGTGTAGTCCATCTTGAACAGATCAAAGGAATCCGACAGTGAGTTGACAGTGATGTCAATTTACGTCTCACCATTTATCTTAGCATCATTGATTTCAGTAATGTTGAGATGAACTATGACTTTTATCATGTGATATTTCATAGTCTGCCCAGGTTTCGTTATAAGATTCATGAAATCAGTCACTCCCTCTCTATTAGTCGTCTTAGACTTCATAGCAAACATCTCTTCCAGAGACATCATTATATCGACAGCAGTCTCTGTTCCTTCATGTTGCTGTTGCAACACGTCAGAGATGATGGCCATAATGTAACATTTAGCCATCTCATCTTAAGACTTCCACTACTGATGCTTATCTCTTTGCTCCGAGAAGATTCATTAGTAGGAGTAGGAGAAGGAGTAGGTGGTTTAGGAGTACACATAAGGTGTTTCGAAACACCTTTTCCCACTCAATTGTTTAAGGTGTGTGATCAAATTCCATAGAATGATTTACCCAGTTATCTAGTTGTCAATTAGATACCTAAACCATTCAATGCATGTTCATACCAAAATAGGTATATGTGTGACACTACTATTCTATATGACATGTTATCAAACAATGACAAACATTACAATATTTACGAAAATATAAATAGCTACAATTTTGGTCTATCCTAGAAAAGCAAGTAAATTACAATTTTCGGAATACAAAAAATTCTTTCTTGGCGAACAAGTCATCATGCGGTCATCATTCGTTTGCACACCCCTCGACTGTCTTCCATGGGCGTGCGCACTCCATGGCTCCATAAAGGGCTACCGTGCACAACCCATACCACAAGAGTCATGGTTGCGTGCTCATTCGCATGCACGATTTTTGCTATGGCGCGCACGGTACCAAAAATGTTCCGGTTGCCTCCAATTCTTCAAATCTTCGAATCTTCGATACTTCGAATATATTACAACAAGTTTTTTCTTTATTACAACAATAAGAGATAAAAAAAACTTAGCAACTACCAAGAAGAAAATTATGGCGAAGATAGGCCACCCTTCTTGTTACAATCCCAAAACAATATTACATTGAAATTCTAGGACCAAAATTAAGCAATAAAAAATCACATTACAAAACATATATATATCCATACATTCCAATGTAAATATAAATGTGAATACCTAGAGTACCATATCATTCTAAAACATGTATATTTACAATAAAAATAAGTAGATTCAAGTATATATACATCAATTAATCAAGGGTATAACCAGACTCTGATACCAATTGTAGGGAAAATTTGAATCAAAATGCGATGGAATCGTAAAAATAGGGTTTTAGTATATTTTAAATTTTTCCCTATAAAAGAAAGAACCTTAACCCTAGATTAATTAATGTATATTAATAGTATCGTACCTTTTTTCTCGTGATGATTGAACTAGCATCGAATTGAATCTGCAAGATCATCCAATCCAATCTTGAATGTGTATCACATAGGAGTGTGGGCTCTCTTTCTTTGAATTGTATACCTGAGGATGAAAACAAACAAAATCTTTTTCTTTTGTTAGTCACAAAAATCATCCAAGAGTAAAACAAAGAGCGTTAGGTCACTTTTGAATCATCAATCTATTTAATTGAAACTCGCGTGAATCTTGATTCAATATTGCACACAAAACCTTTTGATGTAAAGGCTACTAGTGGACTATTGGAAACAAAATGTTCTTTCTTCCTTTTTCTCTTTGCTGAATTTTTATGCACAATCTTTAATGTTGGACTAATTTATCTAAAGTAAGAACATAATTTTATTTTCTCAAAATCCTCTCTTGGCCGAAATTTCTCTCCCTTCGATTAGGGCTTGGCAAAAATTTCTCTCCAAGAAAGGGAAGTGGCCAAAATCTCTATCTCTAAAAATTAGCCTGGCCTAATTCCACAAAGAGATATATATAGCTTCTCAAATCCTCTTTTAATAAGGATTTACTTGATAGGCAAGAATCCTATCAATAGGTGGATTTACTTAGTTATATAAAATCATTTTCAAAGAAGAATTCTTTTCCACACCAAGACTCTTTTTCCAACTCATTGGCGTATTTATTCAATAACCAATTATTGAATATAAATTAAATTTGTGACTATATCAACACTTTCTAATTTGACCAATTGTCAATTCAGAATTTTAATAGAAATCAAATACTCCCTAATTTGCCAAGATAATAAATTCCTTTTATTTATCCACTTATCAAATATAGTATTTGATACTTATCATACTACCACGAATAGTATGAAACTAGGAGACTATATCCTACCAGGAAAAAGATTTTGACGTTTTAATTAAAAAAATAAAATTAATAAATAAAATTTTAAAATTTTAAATTAAATAATAAAGTAAAAAAAAATATATATATATAAGGCTATTATATAGGTCCAATATTGTTTTTTTCTATTTTATTAAATCCATTGGATTTTAATAAGAGGTCCATATGTGAACTAAATCCATTCTTACTAAAAGAAACAAGTCCACACGCCTTAATACAATTCTAGACAGACCCATAAATTGGTCCGGTAGAATATATCAAATGATTCTTGCAAGTTCATATAGATTGGGGATCTTGACGGACTATCTAAAATTAAACTCCAATAGACATAACCTAATCACAATCAATAAATTATTTACTTAGGCTCGATCTATTAATTTTAGTTCATTCCATTAAAGAACTAAAATTGAACTCATTCATGTCAAAACCCCAATATATTCCTCATTCATGCCCTACACAATCTAAATGGAGATAGTGTATCCTCATGAAGAATACTAGTAATCACCAAGAGCTCATAGACCACCTACAGCTCTCTGAGTTACCATATTTACTCATATGACCACATTTTGAACTTGGATATTTTGACTTGTCTAGAAGCCATATTTCATTAGACACTAACATTAAGATTTAATATCCAATACCTCAAAACATCCATATGATGATATTCCATTCATATGTAATAAATGGAGCCACGATGTCCATACCTATAAATGAAGTTCTCTGTCGATTAACAAATGAATACCACCAAACTATCAAGGATAGACTATGCTATATAATCGTACTCATTGATAGCTCAAATAATAGCAATTGTAACCGTAAGTCCATCATTTATCTTAGGATTGAGATAGACTCTCATATTGTCTTTAAGTGAACTTTTATCCATTAATGGTTCTGGTTAAAGTATCTCATTGTGATCATATTCAATGCACATAGTGCACTAGATTCTTTTACCCAAAGACACCAAACTTTGATGATTTTGGACTCATTATAACACATGTTATCACACCCAAATGCTAGCAAATTAATATACAACTTTAATAAGATAAAGGCGCCCAAGTTTTATCATTAGTTGTGAATATTGTTCAAGACTAACTAAAGAGTTGTGTTTACCTCATTCATATCCAGATGCATGAACAATTCTTCTTTTCTCATAGTCTTTTGACTTTACGATTATTTACTTTTGACAATTATGAAAATTAAACTACAAATGCTATAAGATTTGTTAAAATAGAAATCACTTTATTAATATGAAAAGATTGTCAAATACATTATTACACTCTAGCTATTGAGCATAATCCTAACACATAGTCTATCCTCGATAATTTAGTGGTATTCATTTGTAAATTGATAGAGGATTTCATTTATAGATATGGAAATCATGGCTCCGTTTATTAAATGTGAGTAGTAACGTTAAGTTTTCAATAGTGTCTATTGAAATATGGCTTATGGGCAAGTCAAAATATCCATGTTCAAAATGTGGTCACATGAGTAAATATGATAACTAGGAGAGCTATAGGTGGTCTATGAGCTCTTGGCGATTACTGGTATTTTTCACAAGGATACAATTTCTCTATTAAGATTGTCTAGAGTACGAATAAGGAACATTAACTTATTTTATATTTATTTAGGAGTTCAAGTTCAGTTCTTAAGTGGAATGAACTAAAATTAATTGATCGGACCTAAGTGAATCATTTGTTGATTGTGATTAGGTTATGTCTATTAGAGCTTAAATTTACATAGACTACCAAGATCCCCAATTCACACAAACTTTCATGGATCACTTTATATATTCTACTAGACCAATTTCGGGGTCCATCTAGATATTTTTTTGGATTTCGGAATCAAAAATATTTGAAGAGGTGCGGTCATGTGTAATTACGACATGTGGGAACTCTTCAAAAAACCTGGATTGGTCGGCCAAGGATGTGGGATTCCTTGGACGACCCTAATAGGGTGAGACTAGCATTCCATTAGTACATGAAGAATTTAATTTGCAAATTTTAAATAAATAAGCTATTTAAATTATATTAATGTATGAATTTCAGGCATGTGTAATTTTTTTTTATAAGAATGGGTCTAGTTTACTTGCGGTCTTTTATTTTTATTAAATTCTAATGGATTTATTAAAATAGAAAAAACTATATTCGGCCCATGTATATAGCTTGGGCGGCAAAGCTTAAATAAATGGCCAAAAATATTTTTTTTTATTTTATTATTTAATTAAATGGAAATTAGTTTATTTATTTGTTAATTATTTAATTAAATGTCAAAATCTTTTTCCTAGTAAGAGAAGTTTTCCTAGTGTCATACTATTGTTGATAGTATGATAAGTGTCAAATACTTTATTTGAAAAGTAGATAAGTAAAAAGAATTTATTTATCCAGTAAAATTAGGAAGTATTTGATATCTATGAAAACTCTTATTGACAATTGGTCAAGTTAGGAAGTTTTTTATAAAGTCACAATTTAATTTATATTCAATAATTAGTTATTGGTTAAATACACTAATGGGTTAGAATAAGAGTCTTGGTGTGGAAAAGAATTCTTCTCTGAATGAGGATTCTTGGCCACCAAGTAAATCCTCTCAGAGACAGGATTCTTGCCCACAAAGTAAAACCTCTTTAGGAGAGGATTTGACCACCTATATATATGGCCTTTAAGATTTCGGCCAAGGCTAATAGAAATCAAGGCTAATAGAAATCATAGAGAGATTTCGACCAAGGCTTGGTGGAGACTTGTGAGAAGTTTTATTTTATTTGCTTATTATAGTTGAAAAAAAATCATCTAGCCCATTGTGTGTAGAATTTGGCCAAGCATAAGGAAAAGAGGAAACGTTTTTGTTTTTGATAGTGCATCATTATCCTTTACACCAAAAGGGTTTTGTGTACAAAAATTGAATCAGGTTCACACGAGTTTCAATCAAATAGATTGATAATTAACAAATGACCACACATTCTTAGGTTTTCTCTAGGAGGAATATTGTGACTAGCAAAAGAAAAAGATTTTGTTTGTTTCCATCCTCAGGTATACAATTCAAAGTAAGGGAGCCCACACTCCTAGGTGATTAACATTCGTGATTGGATTGGAAGATCTTGAGGAATCAATTCGGCATAAACTCAATCATCATGAGAAAAAGGTACGATACTTTATTATATGTTAATTAATCAAGGGTTAAAGTTCATTCTTTTAAAGGAATTTTTTTAAAAATACACTAAACCTATTTTCCTCTTCCACCGCGTGATTTTTCCTACAAAAGAAACACTGTAAAACTTGATTAAACAACATAAAAGCTTCTTGTAGATGTTATAGAATTGATAGACAAACAAAATCCAATTTGAATCACTTGAATCGGAGTTCAAATGAGAAAGTTATAGTGTTTGGAATATGAGATAGTTTGAGAGAAAATTTCTGCACTATTGGTTTTTCATTTTTTTTCTTACTTGAAAATGAGAGGGAAAGGTGTTTTAAAGAGAGGGAAGATGATGTGGAGAGAGGGGCATCTTGGGTGGCATCTCAGGGTAGCATGCCTTCCTCCTCGAGATGGCCACAAGCCTTCTCGGGGAAGGGTAACTTGATAGCCTTTGGCCATAGACACTTCCCTTCACGCTCCTTTATCGTTCTTCGACCATTCTCCGGCCTTTGAACTCCATATTTGAATCTGTTTACAGATTACAAACTAGGGCTCTCTCACACACATGGACAACTATGAAACTTAGAATAGTTATTATGAATTCGACTCGATACACGAAGATGAAGATAGTACATGGTAAGTGACCGGAAAGTTCATAACATTTTACTCGGAACTTGAATTCTAATGAATTAGTAACTGAAATGACCAGAACTCATTAAGGAATATTATAAGACCAAATTCAAGTTCGAAGTCCACAAAATATAAACAAACAAACACATGAACACACAAGAGTGCCATATCCTAGATATAGTCCTAGAACATGCAATTTACAAAATTTAACAATTTAAATCTAATGCATGAGCATTCAATATCAAGTGTGTGAATATGTTATGCGAATTTAGCACAATGATGTAGGGATACATATGGATGCAATGTGTGTGTGCGTAAGCCTTGTAAGAGAAATGAGGTCTAAATATACTTTTGTTGAGCAATGAAGCACACTTCTCTTTGAAGACATAATCTTGCCTGATAAGTTGCCAAATCTTCTTTGAAGCTTGAATCATCATCAATCTAAGACAACTAATCAATGTAAGTGAAACATTGTATTGATATGGATTTAATGCCAACACAACCTTAGAAACCTAACAACCCCACCTTTGGTAAATTCCATGTCAAAACCCCTATATAAAAACTAAAACAATTACAAAGAAGATTAGTCACAATGAGCTACAATAACTACACACTCCTATACTAATCTTCAACAAGTCTTGATCTTCTTTTTTAGTCACTTAAAATCAACTCAGAGCACAATATATATACAAGAGAAAACACATTTGACAATATACATTCTCACAACAAAAAAGCATTTAAAACCCAAATAAACCATGTATCTCTCCCTTAATACATGCCAATCCAAAGTATTCTAGCAAAATTCAAAACAATATAACCTGTCAGAAAAGTTTAAGTTTCCAAATAAATCAAAAATGAAACATAAAATGATACCAATTGACATAAAATGATACCGATTGAAAATTGAGTTAAGACTAAGTAAGCTAGCACATAATTCTCACCCTTTTTGACTTGATACAAAGCCAAAAGGAAAGGAAAATGAAATGTATCTCATGGTTTTATATATGTTTTTGATCCTCATTCATCCAATCAATTGCTTGTTTCTCCATTTATTTTTGGGTGTTTGAGAATTTTCAAGGTATTTGGAGAATTTTCAAGGTATTTGGAGAATTTTAGACGAATAGAGGAATTATCGAATATTCAAGGGGCTTATCTGGAATATTCCATGACTGCTGTGAATTATCACCGCTGTGAGACAACGACAAGAGGGCATGCACTGATCACTGTGAGATCGATCCAACCGTTGTGTCCCTCACAAAGGTATCAAGGTTTTTCATCCAAGAAGTACGCCAGATGTTAGGATCGTTGTGCCACCTACAACGGTAAGCAATTCCATGGCAAAGATGGATTTATGGTTTCAATCAAATTGATGTTCCATAAAAATACATCATGATCTTAGGGTTTTAGAAGAGAAAGCAGAACTTACGGACCACTTTTCCATACCTCTTCACAATGCAACATAGTTCTTGCAACCATTGTGCACATTAGAAGATTCGAAGACTAAGAAGATTTCAATTGAAGACTTGAAGAATTCAATGGGTTCTATTTTTTCTTTTGCTTCTCTTTTTCTTTTCATGATGCTTAACAAATCCCATAACTAGGGAATTAGTGTGAACCTTTTGTGAATGCTCGTGTTTGGAACAATTATTAATTCATTAATTCCGCTCTTGATTCATTCATTATGCTTAACTGCTTAATCCACATTACTTTTACTATTTATTCACACCATATACCAAGGGTGAATGATTATTTGCCATGATTTTAGGGTTTAAACTATCTGAGAATTAGAGTTAGATTATAGACCAAACCTGACCTTGATTAATGCTTCTTTGAATGAATGAATTTTATCTTTTGCATAGGCAAAGCAAGGCAAAGCAAAGTATAGAATTTGGTTCTTATTTCTTGCACTTAACGGTTTTCCGATCATTATTCACACCATAGACCAAAGGGGAATAGTGGTTGGGAATACATGACTCATCCGACGATCAGACGGAAAAAGTTATATTAAAGATAAAGAATGAACCCTTGAATTGATTGATTTTTGTTTATAAATTAATTCCAAACAATGAGTGTTCATAATTGGGGATCATTGATGACCTAGTGCTTTATTTCTATTGATCTCAAACAAAAATTCTCAATTACTTTCTTCAGTTTTATTTAATTTAGTTTTAGTTTTAATTAAATCTTCAAACAATCTCCTGGTTATTTTTAGTTAAACTTTAAATATAATTAGATTTAACCGGTAAATTTCTAGTCTTCGTGGGAACGATCCTTATTTGGCCACTATTACGATTCTTTATGATTCGTACACTTGCGAGTATTGTTTTTATAACTACGATTTCAAGCAATCAAGTTTTTGGCACCGCTGTCGGGGACTAATTGATTTTTTGATTGATTCTAGTTTTAGTTTTAGTTATTAGATTTACTTTGTTATGTAGTCGAGTCATTAATTTTTAGATATTTAGTTTTATTTAGTTTTATTATTTTATTTTCCTTTTTGTAGATTACTGTGTGTCTGTTTTTCGTTATAGGTTGCAATGGTGAATGCAAGGTGGAAGATCACTGTAAGGAGAATTACTACCGTTCAACGACAACATTGATCGTATTAGACAAAGAGCAATGGTAGATGATAGGAATTGTAACATCCAGCAGGTTCTAGATTCGTCAACTGTACCTATCAAAACCATGAAGGATTACGGCATGCCCATTGTTGATAATCATCTTTTGTGCATTGCACTAGATGAGGTAGCAAAGAATTATGAGCTGAAAAGTTTTTACTACAATTTGTTGCCCGCTTTCCATAGGCTATCGAATGAAGATGTGCTTAAATTCCTTAGAGAGTTCTATGCAGCAATTCAAACTTTTCCAAACAGTAGGGTGATAGAAAACTATTTACGTATAAGGTGTATTCCAAATGCTCTACAGGAAAAGGCAAAGACATGCCTCTTAACTTTGCCCCCAGCTTCACTGACAACATGGGAGAAGGTGGTAGAGAAGATTACAGATAAGTTCTATTCTCCAAATAAAACAAGTGAGATTAGGTCTAAGATTACAAATTTCTTCCTAGGGGACCAAGAGATATTCTATGATGCTTGGGAGAGTTACAAGTTGCATCTTTTTGGTTGTCCTCAGCATGGATATCAAATTCACCAACTTTGTCAATGGTTCTAAGATGGACTAAATGAAGTCTCAAAAGTCTTGGTGAATTATGTGTGTGGAGGATCCATGACTGCCAAGACTCTGGAGTTACAAGCAATCTTTGTAAAAGTCACCAAAAATTCTCGAGAGAAGAGTTCTAGGAGAAGGAAGAGGATATACAAATTAGATGGTAATTTCAGGAACTCATTGGAAATGTCAGAAAAGCAAAAGTCTATTGAGCTACTTGTCAACGAGGTGGGATTACAAAGTCCTATTTATTGATTGGCTAACAAACCACATTTTGGGGTTTGATGTAAGGGTTGCTTAGGCTCTCAAGACCCCAAAAGAAGAAGCACCAAAGGTAAATTTCTATGTGCTTACTTGCTTTGAAGAGATATAGTTGCACACACTTCCAACTTATGTATATTCCTTATTCATATATGTTGTGTGTTTTTATTAGTGTAACTCTTCTTATATGTTTATAATGATCACATCCTTACAATTGTACTGACATGCATTATGTGTTGCTCTTACATACACACACTTTCTTGCATTTGATATGTTATGCATGTGTGCTTCATTGATTTCCCTTGCATTCATTATGTGTTTGGTGTGGTAGATTTTTCACTTAGAAAAATCCATAACAGGGCAGTACGTGGGTCTATGCATGGGTGCCTACCCACGTACTACCCGCGTAATGAGCTGATTGATTATTTTAATCTCTCAGTGTTAGGTCAATGCTCAGACAATTGAACGGGTTGGAACTCGCATAGGACCCACGTATTGCACTGGGTGATGTTTTTTTCATCTCTCGGTTTCTAGCCAACGCACGGACATTTGCGTGGCTTAACGGGGGTATGTACAGATCACTGCACGTGTCTGGACCAACACACAGACTTGTACACAGACCCGAACACTACACAGATCTTGCAATTTTTCTCAAAATCACAACACTTCATTTTTGACACCTATATATGTGTCTCTACATTTTTGGTCGTACTAAGAGTTCTAAATATCACATCTTTTCCTTAGAACATTTTTATGAAGGAAAAATCTCAAAAGAACTCACTTTTATACAATTAAAGCATCTTCTTGTGCATAAAAACATCATCTTGTATCTTTTATGGTCATATAGAGTGCATCCATTTATGGTTTTGCATCATTACATCTTGTTTGGTAAGTTTCTCACTACTTTCATTAAAGTTTAGTGTTTTTCTTATCAAACCATCTCTTTTATCATTTGTATCCTCTTAGAATATATTCTAGATACAAAATAGAGATTGTTTGTGATGACATGATTGAGTGTTGCATTGTGATAGCTTTATAGGATTGTTTGATCTATGCTTAGCTAAGCTTTTTGATATGTAATTTAGCTCTTGATATCTAGGATTGCATTAATTGCAATTTTATCATCCTAGATAAGCATCTAAGGTTTCCTAGCTATGTTTGTTCTTTGAATATCATCATATATTCACATAGGCCATTTTATCTCTTCATTGAGAAGTAAGAATGGTGTTGCTTTTGGGATTAGGTAGCTTAAATCACAATCAAGTAGGACTAGGTTCACTTATACCGGGTTAAGGTAGTTGTGGTGGATTATATACTGAGATTATGTTGTAATTCCTTTGCCATTAGCGGATTCAAGGTTCGAGTGTGCCGCACTTAACAGCCTGTGGTTTTTCCCATTTTTAGGGTTTCTACGTATATTTCAAGTGTCATTTAAATTCCGCACATATTAAACTTGTTATATAATTATGACTAGTTAAGGGTTTTTTGGTCTACTTGGCCATTAACGAAAATTGGGTAAAATTGATTAAAATCTATTCACCCAACCCCCCTTCTCCCCCCTTAGATTATTATCAAACACACCATAATTTGTTTCAGGGACAATTAAGAGAAATAAGATACTAGGGATATGAGAAACTAGGATATGGTATGGAAGCTTGTTAAGAAAGATGTTTGGACCTAATGATAAGGAAGAAGTGCAAGCCACGAACAATTTCAAGTCTAGACCTCAGATTGATCCTTTTTCAAATACTTACAATATGGGGTGGAGAAAGCATCTAAACTTCTCATGGAACAACAATCAAACCACCAGGAACCAATGGGGAAACAACAACATTGGCCAATGACAATATAATTTCGTTGCTTGGCAGAATCTTGTATCTCAATCCTTGAACCTATCATTGGAAGATACGATGAAGCAATTTTATACATAGCATGGACCAGAGAATGAATCAGCAAGAAAACAAAGTTACAAGAAACCCAACAAGATCATAATATCAGGTTCAGAACATAAAGACATCAATATGGAAGATGGAAGCGCAAATTGGGCAACTACGTGAAGACACTAAACAGGTTGAACTAGGATAATTTCCAAGCCATACTGAGCAAGCAAAGGCCATCACAGTTCTTTGGAATGGTAATGATGTAAATAATGATAAATCTGTTGAACGTTTTAATGCTTCTATTAATGTTTCAGGTTTCTCTAAGAAGAATAGTGAACCAGGAAAAGATGAAGAGTTTAAGGTGGAGAAGTCCAAGGATACATCGAAAATTCACAAATCGCCAAAACCTTATGTTCCCCCTATTCCTTTTTCAGCTAAAGTTCAAAGGAACAAGCTCAACCAATCATTCAAGGAGATTTATAATATCTGTCAAATGACAATGTTAGTCTGGAAACAATAGAGGAGATTCATACGATGCCAGCACATGCAAAGTATTTCAAAAAAATCAACTTAAGAAGTAAAAAAATCGATTCTCATGGAGTAAGTACAGTACTTTGAAAGAAGTTACCCTTGAAACATATGGATCTGGGAAGTTTCAATTTCACCATTATAATGGGAGAAACAAGAAAAGAGAAAGTCATACTGGATCTATAAGCGAGCATTAATTTGATGCTGTATGTTATATACAAGAAGATGAGGTTGAGTGATCTTAAACAAATCAACATGGAGCTTTTACTTGCCAAACGATCAATTAAGTATCCTCATGGAATTGTAGATGATGTTCTAGTCCAACTTTGCAAGTTCATTATAGTTACAGATTTTATAATATTGGATATAGAGGAAGAAGGCACTAGTGTGATTGATTCACCTATCTTTCTCGGTAGACCATTCATGTCAACCGTTAAAGCTATCATAGATGTGGAAGGTCTCCATGACAATGCATGATGAGATGATCAATGTAGATGTTTTTGAATCTTTGAAACAACTAGTTGATGTTGTTGATTATTTCTATATGGAAGTAGTAGAACAAAGAGTTTGTCTAGAGTAAGCTCCAACTTTCAAAGAATCTCAAGATGGAAGAGGAAGCAAAATTTTACCTACCCAAAATGATCAAACAAGTTACGAGAAAAAGATTGAGCAACTTATTTGCCCAATTTTCTTTCTTAGCATCGAGCTTGGCCTTCAAAGTAAGTTTGATTATTCTGTTCACCACTTCCATCTGGCCGTTGGTCTAAGGATGGGATAATTTGGCATAGTAATTCTTTATGCGAAAATCATGGCACATTTTCTTAAAGTCATAACTATCGAACTGGTTCCCGTTATTAGTGATAGTGGTATCCGAGATGCCAAATCGATAGATGATATTCTTTCTTACAAAACTGGTAGTGTTGTCTTCCATTTTGTGCACAAGTGCTTATTCTTCCGACCAATTTGTGAAGTAATCTACATCCATAACGGCATGCCTTAAACCTCCTTTCGTTGTCATTGGCATTAGATGGATTAGATCTAACCCCCGCATGGTGAATTGCAAGGGCAAAGTCAAGTTCTTCAACTGCTCATATGGCTTTTTGATGTTTTTGGCTACTCTATGTCCACTGCCACACTATTCTGCTACTGTCGATACATCATAGAATATGGTTAGCCAAAAGAAACCTTGCCTAATGGTCTTATGTGTCAAACTTTTACCCCTATAGTGGTTCCCTCACGCTCATCTTTGGATGCTTTCCAATATATGTCCCCTTTCTGGTAGGCAGTCACATCTCTATAAGGTCTTCGAGAATCCTCTCCCTCGACCATTGTGTATCTGGTGGTCCTATATTTGAGGCATTTTACTTCAGTCACATCTGTTGGAAGCATTCCATTTTCTAGGTATTTTCTGACCGGGGTCATCTAAGTGGCCTCCCCCTCTTCGATTACCCCCACTGTTGGTACCTCTTCTTCTTCTTCAATACTAAGTCTTTTAAGGTGAGCCACTAGGATAGTTTTCGACAATATACTAATGGTTGTTGATGCCAATTTTTACAAAGCATCAGTCTTCTCATTCTTCTCCTTTGGAATTTGAGTGATCTTATAGGCTTTGAATCTCCCAAGCAATGCTATAGCTATCTCCAGATAGGCAGCAATATTGTTGTCATTGGCTTGGTACTCATCCAAGATTTGGTTCACCACCACCTATGAGTCATTAAGTATCTCCAGCTCATACTTGGCCATGTTGTTAGTAGCTTTGAAGTCAAACCGTAGGGCACACTCTACCTGATCACCTTACGAGGTGGATATCACTATACCTATCTCATAAACATTTGTGTTTGATGATAAATCAACATGTAGTTTCTAGACATACTCCTTCTTTTCTTTTTGTTTGAGCATACTAATTACCTCGTTGTTTGGCTTAGTGAACTCGGTGATCAGGTCGACCATGATTTGGCCTTTTAATACGACTTTTGGTAGGTATATGATATCAAAATCACTCAGCTCCACTAACCACATAGTTAATCTCCCAGACACTTCAAGTTTAGATAGAATCTGCTTAAGCGGGCAATCCATGTAAACTTCAATTTTGTGAGCCTTGAAGTAAGGTCTTAATTTTATTTTGTGGTTACCATTGCCAATGCCATTTGCTCAACGATTGAATGTCTAGTTTCTATCGATAAAAAGCTTTGCTAGTGTACTACACCGGCTTCTGTACCTCATCTTCCGTCCCAACCAGCACTGGTCCCATTGACACAACTATAACTAATTAGTACAAGTAGAGAATTTCCCATCCAAAAGTTTGGATAGGATTGGTGATTTACCTAGGTGTTCATTAATCGTCTTAAAAGTCTACTCATACTTGTCGTTCCACTCTAGCCCGTTACCCTTTTTTATTGCCTTGAAAATAGGTAAGCACTTGTCTGTTGACTTACTAATAAATCAGTTAAGGGATGCCAGGAAACCTAATAGACTTTGAATTTCCTTTAGTGTACTTGGTTATCTCATCTTCTCCAATGCCGTTATCATTTTTGGGTTTACTTTGATCCTCTTTTGGTGGACTTGCAAACAAAGGAACCTGCCCGAAGGCACCCTAAACATACACTTCTCTTTTCTTCTAGGTTGGTGAATTTATAATGAGATTAGTCCCTTATTTTGATAGATGTACATTCATGAACAATAACTTATGGGTGGCCAATACTATACCCTATAGATTGGAAACCTATAAGGGATATACTGTAGGGAAAAAATGGTTCATAACGCAACGGAAGCGTGATAAAAAAAAACTAGGGTTTGAGTATAAATAAAAAAATTCCCTTTATGCAACGAGAGCCTTAACCCTAGATTAATTGACGTATATAAAAATATCGTACCTTTTCCTCGTGACGATTGAACAATTGCCGAATCGATTCGGCAAGATCTTCCAATCCAATCACGAACGTGAATCACCTTGGAGTGTAAGCTCCATTTCCTTAAATTGAATACCTGAGGATGGAGACAAAGCAAAATCTTTTCTTTGTTAGTTACAAATATCCTCCCAGAGAAAAATCAAAGAACGTCCGGTCACTAGTGAATTATCAATCAATTCGATTAAAACTCACGTGAACCTTGATTCGATGTTGTACACAAAACCCTTTTCATGTAAAGGATACTAGTGTACTATCGAAAACAAAAACGTTCTCTTTTTCTCTTTTCTTCTTGGCCGAATTCCACACCCTTTTTCTATGAGTTGATTGAATTTTGTATAGAGCAAAAACTAATTTTTCTCCCTCAAAATTCTCTCTTGCTTTGCCAGCCTTTGTAAAGGGATCCGCTAGATTTTATGCTGACGCGATCTTGGTAATCGTCACATCACCCCTATGCACAATTTCTTTTAGAAGGTGATACTTTCTTTCAATATGTTTCCCTCTCTTATGACTTCTTGGTTCTCTCGAATTAGCCACTACTCCACTATTCCACTATTGTCACAATAGATAGTGATCTGCTTATTCGCATCAGGAACCACTTCCAAGTCAATCAGGAATTGGCGGAGCTAGACAGCCTCTTTAGCAACCTCGCATACGGCTACATACTCGGCTTTTATGGTGGAATCGGCAATACAAGATTGCTTGATACTCCTCCATATGACTGCCCCTCCTCTAATAGTAAACACAGATCCTGATGTTGATCTCCTGGAGTCAGAATCTGACTAAAAAATAGAATCTATATACCCAACAGGAATTAAATCCCCACCAGAGTATACAAGCATATAATCTCTCGTTCTCCTAAGATACTTAAAAATATGCTTGACTGCCGTCCAGTGATCAGGACTAGGCTTCGATTGAAACCTGCTAACTATGCCCACAGTAAAACAAATATCTGGTCTAGTACAGAGCATTGCATACATGAGACTTCCTACTGCTGAAGCATATGGAATCCTTCTCATGAATTGCTCTCCATGCTCATTCTTAGGAACTTGTTCCTTAGAAAGTTTGATTCAATGTCTGAAAGGTAACATACCTTTCTTGGAATCTTGCAAGGAAAGCCTAGACAAGATTTTATCTATGTATGAAGCTTGGGATAATGCAATCGTTATATTCTTTCTATCCCTTATGACTTGGATACCAAGAATATAACTTGCTTCTCATAAGTCCTTCATATCAAATTGTTTTACTAACCATTCTTTTACTGATGTCAATACACCTACATCGTTTCCGATGAGTAGTATATCATCAACTTAAAGAAATAGGAAAACAAACTTGTTGCCTTTAATCATTTTGTATACACAAGGTTCATCAAGGTTTTTAATAAATCCAAAATCTTTTACAGCTTGATCAAACCTTATGTTTTAGGATCTGGATGCTTGCTTCAATCCATATATGGATCTTTGCAACTTGCATACCCTTTCCTCTTGGTCATTTTCAATAAACCTTCTGGTTGCATCATATAGATGCTTTCGTCAAGACTTCTATTAAGGAAAGTTGTATTGACCTCCATTTGCCAAATCTCTAGGTCTAGAGATGCCGCAACGGATAAGAGTATCCTAATGGATTTAAGCATGGCCACAGGATAGAAGGTTTCTTGATAATTGATACCTTCCTTCAGTGTATAACCTTTAACTACCAATCTAGCTTTAAAGGCTTCCACCTTACCATCCATTCCTCTTTTCTTCTTGTATACTTACTAGCACCCGATGGATTTTATCCCTTTAGGCAAGTCTAAAAGAGACCAGACTTTGTTTTTGAACATAGATTCAATTTCGGATTGCATTGCCTTTTGCCTATGGCGTCAATCAACATCTTCCATTGCTTCCTTGTACGTATAGGGATCATCGTCATCCGGAAGATTCTCTACAGATTCTCCTAGACCGATGTATCTCTCGAGTTGTCTGACAACCCTCCCACTACGATGAGGTATGGTAGATTGTTGATCTTGTGTTGGTACGGAACTTACATTTGGGCTTGGTTGCGAAACCTTTTGTAAAATTGTATCTCCTAAAAGCTCATTTAGGAAAATTCTACTTTTGTAGGTATAAAACTATTCATACAGTCATCTTCTAGAAATTTGGCATTTGTCGAAACAAATACTTTAATATCTGAAGGACTATAAAAATAATATCCTTTTGTTCCTTTTGGATACCCTACAAATATGCATGTTTCTGAACGGGACTCCATCTTTTCTGTCTTTCCTTTTAACACGTGTGCATGACATCAAAATATCCTTAAGTGTTTTAAACTAGGCTTTCGCTCGGTCCATAACTCATACGGTGTTTTAGGAACCGACTTAATTGGTACATCGTTTAGAATATACATGGCAGTTTGTAAAGCATATCCCCAAAAAGAACTATGGATCATTGAATAACTCAACATAGACCTAACCATATCCAAAAGAGTTCAATTTCTCCTTTTTGCCACCCCATTTTGTTGAGGTGTGACTGGTGTAGAAAACTAAGAAATTATTCCATTATCAATAAGATATTGCTGAAACTCACTAGATAGATATTCTCCACAACGATTGGACCTCAAGATTTTTATGCGTTTCTCAAGCTGATTTTCTACTTCAGCTTTCAATGCTTTGAACATATCAAAAGAATCCGACTTATGTCTCATGAGATACACATAGCCAAAATCTTTAGTGATCATCCATGAAAGTGATGAAGTACTCATATCCACCTCTAGCTTGAATGCTCATAGGTCCATACACATCAGTGTGTATTAATCCTAAACATTTGATGGCTCTTGCGCCTTTGGTCGTAAACGACCTTTTGGTCATTTTACCTTCCAAACAAGATTCACAAGTTGGTAGATCATCAATCTTTAAGTCACTTAGAAGTCCGTCACATACCAATCTTTTAATCCTATTAAGGTTGATATGGCCTAAGCGCAAATGCCATAGGTATGTTTCATCTTTTGATAATTTTACTCTTTTATGATTAGGTTCCGTTGATTCCATGTCTAACAAGTAAGAGATATTTCCATGCAAGTAGAATAAACCGTTTTCCAATGTACCTTTACAAACAAATTTGTTATTCTTACTAATAATAAACTTGTATTAAAAGTAACCGAATATCTAAATTTATTTAGACAAGAGACTGAAATTAAATTCCTCTTTAATTGTGGTTTATAATAAACATTTATTAAAACTAAATGCCTATTAAGAATCAAAATTGATTCTAATATCTCCACTACACTAGTAGATACCAACGCTTCATTACCAAAATGCAAGTTGAATTCATTCTTATTCAGTATATTCTTTTGACCCTTTACACCACAAAAGAAACACTTTCCTTTGATCTTAGTTACTTTCTTGGTCTCCTTCTAAGTTGCTTTTTCCTCTGTTGTTTCTTGACTTTCTAACGGATCTTAACAGTAGCAACTTTACCAACCATATGAATCCTTGTCTAGAGACATCATAATATAAGCAGCAGTCTCCATTCCTTCATGTTGCTGTTGCAACACGTTGCA
Source organism: Dipteronia dyeriana (assembly GCA_032871835.1). Classification (NCBI taxonomy): domain Eukaryota; kingdom Viridiplantae; phylum Streptophyta; class Magnoliopsida; order Sapindales; family Sapindaceae; genus Dipteronia; species Dipteronia dyeriana. The sequence goes on from CM065297.1 coordinate 54,594,533, forward strand.
GATGATGGCCAAAATGTAACGTACATTTAGCCATCTCTTCTAAAGACTTCCACTACTGATACTCATATTTTTGCTCCTGAGTAGATTCATTAGTTTGGTGGTTAAGGAATATATATAATGAACTTATACTTGTCAACTTGCAACAACAAACCAATATTCCTTTTTCCATGTGACATAATTATCATCAGTTAAAGTATTATCTTTTAGGATATTGATTAGGGATGGGGTCATGATTTCTTTTTAATAACAAAAATTATATATGTAAATAATCATGATATAGCACTTTTGAATATTTATCTTGAATTAAATAAAATAATTCAATCGTAAAAATTCAACGGTGATCCAACACCCATAAATGGCATGCCTCCTTTGGGAGTTCACAATATTTACTAGTTGGACTAGGTCCCACCAAATTATTAACATAACAACCACCTTTTTCAATTTTAGCCTTGTGATTTTATTAACAAGAACTCTTGGGAGGATATTAATAAACTCACATTGAGTGTGTTACCAAGTTATCGACCTTCAATATAATCCCTCACGAATATCCCTCCTTTGGGAGTAGATATCGTTTGGGCTAATTGTCTAGTCTATCCTTGTAAGGAAGTATCTTGCTAAATTCCATTCATGAATACCCTTTGAGGTTATTCATGAAACATAAAGCTCAATTAAACTTGGAGGCCGTAGGTGTTCAAAAACACCTTCTCCCACTCAATTGTTTAAGGCGTGTGATCGAATTCCAAAGAATAATTTACCAAGTTATCTAGATGTCAATTTAGATACTTAAACCATTCAATGCATGTTCATACCAAAAGAGATATACGAGTGGCACTCCTATTCTATATGACATGTTATCAAACAATGACAAACATTGCAATATTTACAAAAATATAAATAGCTACAATTTTGGTCCATCCTAGAAAAACAAGTAAATTACATATATCTTGGAATACAAGAACTCCTTTCTTGGCGAACAAATCTTCACGCGACCTTCGTCGTTTGGACTCCCTCGGCTACCTGCCATGGGTGTACGCACCCTTCGCCCTTACCCATGGGCGTGCGCATGCCACAAACCCATAAAGGCCTACCATGCACATCCCATGTCTACCAAAGGGCTGCCGTGCGCAGCCCATGCCACAACAAACGTGGCTGCACGCTCTTCGTACGCACGTCCGTTGTTATGGCTCGCACGGTCCCAAACTTGTTCCGGTTGCTCCTAATTATTCAAAACTTCGAGTCTTCGATACTTGAATGTATTACAAAAGAATTTAAATGAAAAAAATACTGCAGTTTTTTTTATTACAATAGTGCAGTTTTTTTTTTATTACAACGACAAAAAAAAAAAACTTAGCAACTACCAAGAAGGAAATTATGGCATTGATAGACCACCCTTCTTGTTACAATCCCAAAACAAAATACATTGAAATTCTAGGACCAAAATTGAGCATTAACAAACCACATATAAAACATATATATATCCTTACATTTCAATGTAAATATAAATGTGAATACCTAGAGTGCCATTTGTTTCTAAAACATGCATATATACAATAAAAAGAAAAAGATTCATGAACATTCGTCAATTAATCAAGGGTACATAAAAATTTCCCTTTATGCAACGAGAACCTTAACCCTAGATTAATTAATGTATATAAAAGTATCGTACCTTTTCCTCGTGGCGATTGAACAAGTGCCGAATTGATTCCGCAAAATCTTCCAATCCAATCATGAACGTGAATCCATTGGAGTGGGCTCCCTTTCTTTAAATTGTATACATGAGGATGGAGACAAAGCAAAATCTTTTCTTTGTTAGTTACAAATATCCTCCAAGAGAAAAATCCAAGAACGTCCGGTCACTTGTGAATTATCAATCAATTTGACTGAAACTCGCGTGAACCTTGATTCGATGTTGTACACAAAACCCTTTTGATATAAAGGATACTAGTGTACTATCGAAAACAAAAATGTTCTCTTTTTCTTTTTTCTTCTTGGCCGAATTCCACACCCTTTTTCTATGAGTTGATTGAATTTTGTCTATAGCAAAAACTAATTTTTCTCCCTCAAAATTCTCTCTTGCTATGACAAATTATCTCTTTGAAAATTACCTAGCATGGCCGAAATTTTCATCATAGAATTCTTAGGGCTGGAAAAAAATTACACACACATATATATAAGATCATAAATTCTTTCCTAAGAAGGATATACTTGGTTGGCAAGAATCCTTTCCTTAGGTGGATTTATTTGGTAGTTAAGAATCCTTATCTAAAAGGAAATCTAACTTCTCCTTGTTAGGATTATGCTCGATAGCAGAGTGTAATATTGTAAGTAACAATCTTTTCATATGAATAAAGTGATTTCTAGTTTAACAAATCTTATAGCATTTATAGTTTAATTATTATAATTGTCAAAAGTAAATAATCATAAGGTCAAAAGACTATGAGAAAAGAAGAATTGTTCATACATCTAGATATGTATGACGGAGACACAATTCTTTAGTTAGTCTTGAATAATATTCACAACTTAAGACAGAAGGTTGGGCGTCTTTATCTTATCAAAGTTGTAGATTCTTTTGCTAGCATTTGTGTGGGATCAAATGTGTTATGATGAGTCTAAAATCATCAAAGTGTGGTGTCTTTGGGTAAAAGAATCTAGTCCACTGGGTGCATTGAATAGGATAAAATGAAATACTTTATCTAGAACCATCAATGGATAAACATTTTTATTTGAAGACAATCAGAGAGTCTATCTCAATCCTGAGATAAATGATGGACTTATGGTTGCAAGTGTTATCATTTGAGCTATCAATGAGTACAATTATACAACATACTCTATCCTCGATAGTTTGGTGGTATTCATTTGTTAATCGATAGAGGACTTCAATTATAGATAGGACATCGTGGCTCTATTTACTGAATGAGAGTAGAATACCTTCATATGGATGTTTTGAGGTATTAGATATTAAATCTTAACATTAAGTTTTCAATAGTGTCTATTGAAACATGGCTTCTGGACAAGTCAAAATATCCAAGTTCAAAATGTGGTCATATGAGTAAATATGGTAACTTGGAGATCTATAGGCTGTCTATGAGCTCTTGGCGATTACTGGTATTCTTCATGAGGATACATTTTCTCCAATAAGGTTGTCTAGGGTACGAATGAGTAACATCAACTTATTCTATCTTTATTTAAGAGTTCAATTTTAGTTATATAGGGGAATGAACTAAAATTAAATAGATCGGACCTAAGTGAATCATTTGTTGATTGTGATTGGGTTGTGTCTATTGGAGCTTAAATTTAGATAGCCAGCCAAGATCCCCAATCCACACGAACTTGCATGGATCACTTGATATATTCTATCGGACCAATTTAGGGGTCCATTTAGAATTGTATTAAGGCATGTGAACTTGTTTCTTTTGTAAGAATAGGTCTAGTTCACATCTAGACTATTTATTAAGGTCCAATGGATTTAATAAAATAAGAAAAATAATATATGGCCTTTTATTTTAGGTATGGGCGGCAAAGGCTATGGCGAATAGCTTATATATATTATTTTTATTTTATTATTTAATTAAAAGTCAAAATCTTTTTCCTAATAGGAGATAGTCTTCTAAAACTATACTATTGTTGGTAGTATAGTTATTGTTAAAGACTATTTTTGATAAGTAGATAAATAAAAGGAATTATTTATCTAATCAAATTAGGATGTCTTTAATATGGTTACAAACACACTATTGAGTTGGATTAGGAGCCTTGGTGGAGGAAAAAATTCTTTTTGGAAAAGGATTCTTGGTCACCAAGTAAAACTACTTAGTGGTAGAATTCTTATTTGAAAAGGATTCATAACCACCAAGTTAGTCTACCTAAGGATAAGATTCTTGTCCATCAAGTAATCCTTCTTAGGAAAGATTGAAATCTCCTAATCTATAACAAAGACATGAAATTCGGTTATCACATATGCAATATGGGATAGGATAGATTTCTTTTAGATAAGGATTCTAACTACCAAATAAATCCACCTAAGGAAAGGATTCTTGCCAACCAAGTGAATCCTTCTTAGAAAAGGATTTATGATCCTATATATGTGTGTAAGAGAATTTCGGTCATGTCTAAGAGATTTGGAGGTGTATTCGGACAAGCTCTATATTTCTTAGTGAAGAATTCGGCCACCATAGGAATTTTGAGGGAGAAAAATCTGATTATACTCTAGACAAAATTCAATCATCTCTAAGCAATAGTGTGTGAATTCGGCCAAGTAGAGAAAAAAGGGGTATGTTTTTGTTTTCGATAGTATACTAATATCCTTTACATCAAAAGGGTTTTGTGTACAACATCGAATCAAGGTTCACGCGAGTTTCAATCAAATTGATTGATAATTCACAAGTGAACGGACGTTCTTGAAATTTTCTCTTGGAGGATATTTGTAACTAACAAAGAAATGATTTTTGCTTTGTCTCCATCCTCAGGAATATAATTTAAAGAAAGGGAGTCCACACTCCTAGGTGATTCATGTTCGTGATTGGATTGGAAGATCTTGCGGAATCAATTCGGCGCTTGTTCAATCGTCACGCGAAAAAGGTACTATACTTTTATATACATCAATTAAACTAGGGTTAAGGTTCTCGTTGCATAAAAGGGATTTTTTTTTTAATATGCAAACCCTAATTTTGTTTTTATCAAGCTTCCGTTGCGTTTTGAACCCGTTTTTCCCCTACAATTGGTATCAGAGTCAGGTTATACCCTTGATTAATTGATGTATGTACGCGAATCTTTTTCTTTTTATTATATATATGCATGTTTTAGAAAGAGATGGCACTCTAGGTATTCACATATATATTTACATTGGAATGTATGGATATATATATGTTTTATATGTTGTTTGTTAATGCTCAATGTTGGTCCTAGAATTTCAATGTAATTTGTTTTTGGGATTGTAACAAGAAGGGTGGTCTATTATCGCCATAATTTCCTTCTTGGTAGTTGCTAAGTTTTTTTTTATTTTGTTGTTGTAATAAAAATTTGCAGTATTTTGTTATGTAAATTCTTCTGTAATACATTCAAGTTTCGAAGACTCGAAGGTTTGAAGAATTAGGAGTAACCGGAACAAGTTTGGGACCGTGCGAGCCATAACAACGAACGTGCGTGCTAGCACGCAGCCACGTTTGTTGTGGCATGGGCTGCGCACGGCAGACCCTTTGGTTGCCATGGGCTGCGTATGGCAGCCCTTTATGGGTTTGTAGCATGCGCACACCCATGGGTAAGGGCGAGGGGTGCGTACGCCCATGGGAGGTAGCCGAGGGAGTCTGAACGACAAAGGTCGCGTGAAGACTTGTTCACAAAGGATGGAGTTCTTGTATTCCAAGATATATGTAATTTACTTGTTTTTCTAGGATGGACCAAAATTGTAGCCATTTATATTTTTGTAAATATTGCAATGTTTGTCATTGTTTGATAACATGTCATATAGAATAGGAGTGCCACTCGTATATCTCTTTTGGTATGAACATGCATTGAATGGTTTAATTACCTAAATTGACATCTAGATAACTTGGTAAATCATTCTTTGGAATTCGATCACACGCCTTAAACAATTGAGTGGGAAAGGTGTTTTGGAACACCTACGGCCTCCAAGTTTAGTTGAGCTTTATGTTTCATGAATAACCTCCCAAGAGGTATTCATGAATGGAATTTAGCAAGATACTTCCTTACAAGGATAGACTAGACAATTAGCCCAAACAATATCTACTCCCAAAGGAGGGATATTCGTGAGGGATTCTTTTGAAGGTCGATAACTTTGTAACACACCCAATGTGAATTTATTAATATCCTTCCAAGAGTTCTTGATAATAAAATCACAAGGCTAAAATTGAAAATGTTGGTTGTTATGTTAACAATTAGGTGGAACCTAGTCCAACTAGTAAATATTGCGAACTCCCAAAGGATGCGTAACATTTATGGGTGTTGGATCACCGTTGAATTTTTACGATTGAATTATTTTATTTAATTCAAGAAAAATATTCAAAAGTGCTTAATCATGATTATTTACTCATATATAATTTTTGTTATTGCTCAGAAATCATGACCCCATCCCTAATCAACATCCTTAAAGACAATACTTTAACTTGTGATAATTATGTCACATGGAAAAGGAAAATTGAGCTTCTATTGCAATCCGAAAAGCATAAGTTCGTTCTTTGAACTCCTAAACCACCTACTCCTACTAATGAATCTACTCAGAACCAAAGAGATAAGTATCAGCAGTGGGAGTCTTCTGATGAGAAGGCTAAATGTTACATTATGGCCACCATCTCCGACGTGTTGCAACAGCAACATGAAGGAATGGAGATTGCTGTCGATATAATGATGTCTCTAGAGGAGATGTTTGTTATGAGGTCTAGGATGACTAAGAGAGAGGCAGTGACTGATTTTATGAATCTTAGGATGAAACCCGGACAGGCTGTGAAAGATCACATGATGAAAGTCATAGCACATCTCAACATTGTTGAACTGAATGGTGCTAAGATAGATGGTGAGACCAAAATTGACATGATTGTCAACTCACTATCGGATTCCTTTGATCAATTCAAGTTGGACTACACCTTGAATAATAAGGAATACACCTTGCAAGGCTTGATGCAAGATGTTCAAAGCGTGAAAAAGATTCTTGTGAAAGGCAAGGGTCAAGAGATTCATACCGTAGGTAAAGTTGGTACTGTTAAGACCTGTAAGAAGGTCAAGAAAAAACAGAAGAAAAAGCAACTAGGACCTACAAAAAAGGAGACAAATAAAGTAACCAAGATCAAAGGAAAGTGTTTCCTTTGTGGTGAAAAGGGACGTTGGAAAAGAAATTGCCCAAAGTCTCAAGGAAAGGAAGAAGGTAATATTAATCATCTTGAAACTTGTTTTTTAGCGGATTCTATGGATTCTTGGATCATAGACTCCGGAGACACTAATCATGTTTGTTTTTCTTTACAGGGGTTCAAGGAAATGAGAAGGCTTAATAAAAATGAATTCAACTTGCGATTAGGCAATGGAGCGTTGGTGTCTGCTAGTGTAGTGGGAGATATTAGAATTAGTTTAGATTCTTATAGGCATTTAGATTTAATAGGCGTTTACTATGTACCTCAATTCAAGAAAAATTTAATTTCAGTTTCTTGTTTAAATAAATTTGGTTATTCGGTTACTTTTAAAAAAACTTTTATTATTAGTAAGAATGACAAAATTATTTGCAAAGGTACATTCGAAAACGGATTATTCTATTTGCATGGAAATATCTCTCACTTATTAGACACGGAATCAACGGAACCTAATCATAAAAGAGTAAAATTATCAAAAGATGAAAGCTACCTATGGCATTTGCGCTTATGTCATATCAACCTTAATAGGATTAAAAGATTGGTATGTGACGGACCTCTAAGTGACTTAAAGGTTGATGATCTAACAACTTGTGAATCTTGTTTGGAAGGTAAAATGACCAAAAGGTCGTTTACGACCAAAGGCACAAGAGCCATCGAATGTTTAGGATTGATACACACTGATGTGTGTGGACCTATGAGCATTCAAGCTAGAGGTGGATATGAGTACTTCATCACTTTCATGGATGATCACTCAAGATTTGGCTATGTGTATCTTGTGAGACATAAATCGGATGCTTTGATATGTTCAAAGCATTTAAAGCTGAAGTAGAAAATCATCTTGAGAAACGCATAAAATTCTTGAGATCCGATCATGGTGGAGAAAATCTATCTGGTGAGTTTCAGCAATATCTTATTGATAATGGAATAATTTCTCAGTTTTCTTCACCAGGCACACCTCAACAAAATGGGGTGGCAGAAAGGAGAAATAGAACTCTTTTGGATATTGTTAGGTCTATGTTGAGTTATTCAACCCTCCCTAGTTCTTTTTGGGGATATGCTTTACAAACTGCCATGTATATTCTAAACGATGTACCATCTAAGTCGGTTCCTAAAACACCGCATGAGTTGTGGACTGGGCGAAAGCTCAGTTTACAACACTTAAGGATATTTGGATTTCCTGCACACGTGTTAAGAGGAAAGACAAATAAGATGGAATCTCATTCAGAAACATGCATATTTGTAGGGTATCCAAAAGGAACAAAAGGATATTATTTTTATAGTCCTTAAGATCCCAAACTATTTGTTTCGACAAATGCCAAATTTCTAAAAGAGGACTATATGAATAATTTTGTGCCTAAAAGTAGAATTGCCCTAAATGTGCCTTTAAGAGATACAATTCCACAAGAGGTTTCGCAACCAAGCCCAATTGTAAGTTCCGTACCAACACAAGATCAACAATCTACCATACCTCGTCGTAGTGGGAGGGTTGTTAGACAGCCCGAGAGATACATCGGTCTAGGAGAATCTGTAGAGAATCTTTTGGACGACGATGATCCCTATATGTACAAGGAAGCAATGGATGATGTTGATTGTCACCATTAGCAAAAGGCATTGCAATTTGAAATTGAATCTATGTTCAAAAACAAAGTCTAGTCTCTTGTAGACTTGCCTAAAGGGATAAAACCCATCGGGTGCAAGTGGGTATACAAGTGGAAAAGAGAAATGGATGGAAAAGTGGAAACCTTTAAGGCTAGATTGGTAGCTAAAGGTTATACATAGAAGAATGGTATCGATTATGAAGAAACCTTCTCTCCTGTGGCCATTCTTAAATCCATTAGGATACTCTTATCCATTGTGGCATCTCTAGTCTAGAGATTTGGCAAATGGATGTCAAGACAGCTTTTCTTAATGGAAGTCTTGATGAAAGCATCTTTATGATACAACCAGAAGGATTCATTGAAAAGGGCCAAGAGGAAAGGGTATGCAAGTGGCAAAGATCTATATATGGATTGAAGCAAGCATCCAGATCCTGGAACATAAGGTTCGATCAAGCTGTAAAAGGTTTTGGATTTATTCAAAACCTTGATGAACCTTGTGTATACAAAAGGATTAAAGGCGACAAGTTGGTTTTCCTAGTTCTTTACGTGATGATATACTACTCACCGGAGACGATGTAGGTGTATTGACATCAATAAGAGAATGGTTAGCAAAATAATTTGATATGAAGGACTTAGGAGAAGCAAGTTATATTCTTGGTATCCAAGTCATAAGAGAAAGAAAGAATAGAACGATTGCATTATCCCAAGCTTCATACATAGACAAAATCTTGTCTAGGTTTTCCATGCAAGATTCCAAGAAAGGTATGTTACCTTTCAGGCATGGAATCAAACTTTCTAAGGAACAAGTTCCTAAGAATGAGCATGAAGAGCAATTCATGAGTAGGGTTCCATATGTATCGGCAGTTGGAAGTCTCATGTATGTAATGCTCTACACTAGACCGGATATTTGTTTTGCTGTAGGCATAGTTAGCAGGTTTCAATCGAAGCCTAGTCCTGATCACTAGACGACAGTCAAGCATATTTTCAAGTTTCTTAGGAGAACGAGAGATTATATGCTTGTATACTCTGGAGGGGATTTAATTCTCGTTGGGTATACAGATTCTGATTTTCAGTCAGACTTAGACTTTAGGAGATCTATATCAAGATCTGTGTTTACCATTTGAGGAGGTCGGTCATATGGAGGAGTATCAAGCAATCTTGTATTGCTGATTCCACCATGGATGCCTAGTATGTCGCCGCGTCCGAGGCTGCTAAAGAGGCTGTCTGGCTCTGCCCATTCTTGATTGACTTGGATGTGGTTCCTGAAGCGAATAAGCAGATCACTATCTATTGTGACAATAGTGGAGCAGTGGCTAATTCGAGAGAACCAAGATGTCAAAAGAGAGGGAAACACATTGAAAGAAAGTATAACCTTCTAAGGGAAATTGCGCATAGGGGTAACGTGACGACCACTAAGATTGCGTCAGTAGAAAATCTAGCAGATCCTTTACAAAGGCTCTTCCTCAAAAGAGTTTTGATGGGCATCTAGAGAACATAGGGATGAGAGATATGACATATTTGCTATAGAGCAAGTGGGAGATTGTTAGGATTACGCTCGATAGCAAGAGTGTAATATTGTAATTAACAATCTTTTCATATGAATAAAGTGATTTCTAGTAGGATATGGTCTCCTAAAATTATACTATTATTGGTAGTATAGTTATTGTTAAAGACTATATTTGATAAGTAAATTAATAAAAGGAATTATTTATCTAATCAAATTAGGAAGTCTTTAATATGGTTACAAACACACTATTGAGTTGGATTAGGAGTCTTGGTGTAGGAAAAAATTCTTTTTGGAAAAGGATTATTGGTCACCAAGTAAAACTACTTAGTGGTAGAATTCTTATTTGAAAAGGATTCATAACCACCAAGTTAGTCTACCTAAGGATAGGATTCTTGTCCATCAAGTAATCCTTCTTAGGAAAGATTGAAATCTCCTAATCTATAACAAAGACATGAAATTCGGTTATCACATATGCAATATGGGATAGGATAGATTTCTTTTAGATAAGGATTCTAACTACCAAATAAATCTACCTAAGGAAAGGATTCTTGCCAACCAAGTGAATCCTTCTTAGGAAAGGATTTATGATCCTATACTTGTGTAAGAGAATTTCGGTCATGTCTAAGAGATTTGGAGGTGAATTCTTCCAAGCTCTATATTTCTTAGTGAAGAATTTGGCCACCATAGGAATTTTGAGGGAGAAAAATCTGATTTTATTCTAGACAAAATTCAATCATCTCTAAGCACTAGTGTGTGAATTCGGCCAATTAGAAAAAAAAGGGGTACGTTTTTGTTTTCGATAGTATACTAATATCCTTTACATCAAAAGGGTTTTGTGTACAACATCGAATCAAGGTTAACGCGAGTTTCAATCAAATTGATTGATAATTCACAAGTGACCGGACGTTCTTGGATTTTATCTTGGAGAATATTTGTAACTAACAAAGATAAGATTCCGCTTTGTCTCCATCCTTAGGAATATAATTTAAAGAAAGGGTACCCACACTCCTAGGTGATTCACGATCGTGATTAGATTGGAAGATCTTACGGAATAAATTTGGTGCTTATTCAATCGCCACGCGAAAAGGGTACGATACTTTTATATACATCAATTAATCTAGGGTTAAGGTTCTCGTTGTACAAAAGGGAGTTTTTTTTATATACACAAACCCTTATTTTGTTTTTATCATGCTTCGCGTTTTGAACCCGTTTTTCCCCTACACTTCTATATCCATATCGGCATGCCGAATTTCTCATTGATATAGATTAGGAGAGTTTATTCTTTTCCTAAGAAGGATTACTTGGTAGTTAAGAATCCTTTCCTTATGTAGATTTACTTGGTGGTTAAGAATCCTTTTCAAAAAGGAATTATATCCTAACACCAACACTCCTAATCCATCTCAATAGTGTATTTGTAACCATATTAAAGACTTCCTAATTTGATTAGTTAAATAATTCATTTTATTTATCTACTTATCAAATATAGTCTTTAACATTAACTATACTACCAACAATAGTATAGTTTCAGGAGACCATCTCTTTCTAGGAAAAAGATTTTGACTTTTAATTAAATAATTAATTAATCAACAAATTAATTAATTTCCATTTAATTAAATAATAAAATTAAATAATATATTTAAGCTATTCTTGATAGCCTTGCCGCCCATACCATATATAAGGGCCATATATTATTTTTCTTATTTTATTAAATCCATTGGACCTTAATAAAGAAGTCCACATGTGAACTAGACCTATTCTTAAAAAGAAACAAGTTCTCATGCCTTATTACAATTCTAGATGTACCCCTAAATTGGTCCGGTAGAATATATCAAGTGATCCATACAAGTTCGTGTGGGGATCTTGACGAGCTATCTAAATTTAAGCTCCAATAGACACAACCCAATCACAATCAACAAATGATTCGCTTAGGTCCGATCTATTTAATTTTAGTTCATTTCACTAAAGAACTAAAATTGAACTCTTAAATAAAGATAGAATAAGTTGATGTAACTCACTCATACCCTAGACAACCTTATTGGAGAAAGTGTATCCTCGTGAAGAATACCAATAATCGTCAAGAGCTCATAGACCGCCTATAGCTCTCCAAGTTACCATATTTACTCATATGACCACATTTTGAACTTGGATATTTTGACTTGTCCAGAAGCCATGTTTCAATAGACACTATTGAAAACTTAACATTAAGATTTTATATCCAATACCTCAAAACATCCATATGATGGTATTCTACTCTCATTCAATAAATGGAGCCACGATGTCCATATCTATAAATGAAGTCTTCTATCGATTAACAAGTGAATACCACAAAACTATCGAGGATAGACTATGCTATATAAACGTACTCATTGATACCTCTAATGATAACACTTGCAACCATAAGTCCATCATTTATCTCAGGATGGAGATAGACTCTCTGATTGTCATCAGATGAAAACTTTTATCCATTGATGATTCTAGACAAAGTATTTCATTTTGATCATATTCAATGCACCCAGTGCACTAGATTCTTTTGCCTAAAGACACCACAATTTGATGATTTTAAACTCATCATAACACATTTGATCCCACTCAAATGCTAGCAAAAGAATCTACAACTTTGACAAGATAAAGGCGCCCAACCTTTTTCTTAAGTTGTGAATATTATTCAAGACTAACTAAAGAATCGTGTCTACCTCATACATATCTAGATGTATGAACAATTCTTCTTTTCTCATAGTCTTTTGACCTTATGATTATTTACTTTTGACAATTATAATAATTAAACTATAAATGCTATAAGATTTGTTAAACTAGAAATCACTTTATTCATATGAAAAGATTGTTAATTATAATATTACACTCTTGCTATCAAGCATAATCCTAACATATACAACCAAGATATACGCTCTAGATCGGTAACATTAGATTATTGTACATTCATGATAATTACCAAAACACCCAATGTTTGCTTCATGAATTTATAAAGAGATTAGTCCCTTATTTTGATAGATGCGTATTCATGAACAAACACTTGTGGGTAGCCAATACTATACCCTCTAATTTGGAAACCCATAAGGGATATACAACCAATTTTATACCCTCTAGAATTGTTATATTAGATTAATGTGCATTTATGATAATTACCAATACACCCGTTGTTTGCTTGTTAGATCCATCAAATCCCTAGTCTTAACCATCATATTCTAACTCACACACTAATTGCTTGTTAGATTAACCAACCTAATTTAAGTTTGCATTTTAACAATTTAACATTTCAAATCTAAAACCATATATTTACTTTTACATGCTTTGTTTTAGTTTAGTATTAGTTAACTAGTTTTAGCCATATTAATTTTCCTTTCTCTGTGGACGACACCCGACTTGCCATTATACTAGTTTCATAAACTTTTGAGGCATTGTTATGGTTTTTTATAAATTTTGTTTTGACGTACGATTTCTAACGACAAAAAATGTGCACATCAAAAATGGCGCCGCCACCGGGGAAAGGCGCTAATTAGTTGGCTATCTTAGTTATCTATTTATTTTAGTGTCTTTGTTGTTTTTAGTTTTCTTTTGATTCGTTTTACTTATTTTGGTATTTTTGTTTTAGGTATGATGAACTTTTATGGGCAAATGGAGGTTGTTTTGTGCATAATATGTGGTGTAGGTTGACATGAAATAGAGAGTTGTCGGTTAAAGGATAGATTTTTGGAGTTATGTAAAAAACAAGCTCAAACATCGAAGCCTTGCTGTTTCAAACCCACAATCACAACAAGGGACTCCTACAACTCGAAGCCGGACTACAAGTCATACAACAACTCTCATAACTAGGATTGGAGCACTCACCAAGACTCAACGTGGGCTTATAATGAGGGCAATGCCTTTAAGTAGGCTTGATCATTTGCAATAGAAACAGTGTACGTGCTCTTGTACAATCATTTGAGAAAGAGGTAAAAATAGATGAAGAATGTCAAAGAAAACAAGAGCAATTCAATAGGTTGGTACAAAAAGTATATTTGCTTCAAGAGTATTTGGTGAAAACTTCCCAAGAGATAGAAAAGATGAGCGAAGAATTTGAGAAGTTAAGGCTCAAGAAAACTGAGTTTGAAGCCAAGAAGGCCTTGGGAAGGGTGAAAGTGAAGAGCTTAAAATGCTAAATAAAAAGCTCACTCTCGAAGTAGAATTTCTAAAGGAAGAAAATAGTATACTGAAGAAGAGGGATAAAGAAGTCTCTACCAAGAACAAAAAATGGGAAGAACAAAAAATGGGATGAACAAACAGAGAGACTTGAAGTGGACAAGAAAGCCTCTGTTATGGCCTTGGAAGATCTATCGAGAAGATAAGGAATGAGCTTGAACAAAAAGGCAATGCCCTTGAAAAAGTAATAAAAGAACTAAGCAAGAAAATGGAGGCCTTCAAATTAGAAATGGTAAAAGTTGATGAGCTTGATCAAGAAAACAAGAAGATCACATTTGAGATTGAATTGGTCAAGATGGAGATTGGTACCCTCCGAAAGATAATAAAAAACATTTCTAAGAAGAACAAGGAGGTATAAATGCAATTGAAGAACCTTGAGGCTGAAAAAGGTACAACCTTGGAAGAGTTAGAAGAGATCAGGGAGGACTTTGCCAAGAGGATGCGGCTAATGCAAGTCAAAATTGAAACAAGAGACAAGGCCTTGAAGATGATGAATAAGAAGGAACTTGACCACCTTACGGAGGTTTCACAACCAAAGCAAGAAATTGAGGCAATGAAGGAGGCGATTCGACTTTCAAATGAAGAAAATATTGCCATGAGTCAAGGAAATACAAGTGCCAAGATCAACAAGCCAAATCCTAGCAAAGCAAGGAGGAAGATGGATAAAAAGGATAGGAAGCATCCTCCGACCCACCTCCAACAAAGATCCAACAAAAAAGGTATCATTCCTAACCCTATAACAATATGCCACCATTACACTAAGATTGGTCACAATAGACCTCTAGGCCATCAATATTCAAGACTAGGCACATAAGGAAATTGTAAACATAAAGAGAATTATAGGGATGTTAGGAAGATATGCGTTGAGAAGCCTAGGAATAGGAAAAAAACTACCTAGAATTAAGAAAATTTGGGTAAGGAAAGACCTGGTTGACCAGGTTAGATGCAATGCCTATAAAAAGAGGAAATCAACTCAACTTGTTTGGGTTGTGAAAAAGAATCAATTTGCAAACATAGTGAAGCCTCCTTTAGTTGATGACACCCCTAGCACAAGTACATAATGTAGAATCTTTATTTGTGCATCTCATTTTTTATGCTTTATTTTGTTTTAAAATTGCACAACATATTTTCTCTTCTTTATTCTATTATTTCTCTTTCCTTCTATGTGTGAAATTATGCCTGATAATTGAAAGAAGAGAAAGAAAATGGTTAGGGGGTGAAATTTATTGTGGGATTTGTTAGTTTGTGTAGGTTGTTTCATTTTAATAAGAAGTTGTGTTGCAAGTTTGGCTTGGCTTTTTCATGTATTGAGAATAATCTAGCTTGCTTGAACTTTCTGATATGTGTTCTAGTGTGATAGATAATCTAAAACTTCTAGAGGCGGTGGATTTCACAGCTTTAGTATCAATGTAAGGCTTTTTTCTCTTGGTTGGAAACAACAACAATAACCTATGCATCCAAGAGGGACACACAGGCCAAGAACACTCATAAAAAGAGCAAAAGCCATACCTTTAGTATAAGAATCTTGCAAGGAGGCACCCCGCTTCAGTTTTATCTTCCTATACTTAAATTTTAAAATTCTGAATTATATTTTTGTCTTTTAATTTTTACTTACTTTCATTGAATAATTATGAGATGAGTGTGTGGAGGAATATTGAGTTGATGATATTTTTGATTTGATTTGATTGATTTTTCTTATGATACGAATGAATATATTTGGTGCTTATTGAGGATCATTCGATGTTGCGTTTAGTTTTTATGCATTTTTGAGAAGAATGAGTCGAAGGCTCTTGTGAATACATATGTGAGTGTATAGGTTCATATTGCACATATATTGCCCCATTTGGTTTGTAGGTGGTACATATACACATACATGTACAAGTTTGAGCATATTGTAGGAATTGGTTTGGGGGTTGTTTCATCCCCATACCATCAATTTTGGGAAATGTAATGCTTGATGTTGTTACTTTGAACTTCATTGTCATAATGTATCATATTGCCATATTTTATGTTTAGCCATCTTGAGTCTTTTGATGTTTTTTGGCATTGATTGTGTATGATTAGTGATTAGCTCCTAGGTTTTATGTTTGTTTTGAGTCAAGTTTAGTGTGTGCCACTACGCCAGACTAACTAGTCTTCAACATTGATAACAG
This sequence comes from Dipteronia dyeriana, assembly GCA_032871835.1. Classification (NCBI taxonomy): domain Eukaryota; kingdom Viridiplantae; phylum Streptophyta; class Magnoliopsida; order Sapindales; family Sapindaceae; genus Dipteronia; species Dipteronia dyeriana. The sequence goes on from CM065297.1 coordinate 54,610,842, forward strand.
TATTTGGATTTGGTTTGGGGGTGTAGACGCCTTGTTAGCCATCTTTTTGAGTCTTTCAGTCTTTTCATGTCAATTTTTAAAAAATTTGCTGCTTTGCCAAAATTTTAAGCTTCAAATAGCTTGGTGAGATACCTTGAGAATAATGTTTATAGAGAATTTAAGTATGCTTAGTGTGCTTATCCATAGCTCTTAGTCACTTTAGGGGTCTCACTTGCACTTCATGGGATAGTCCAATCATTTAGTGTCTAAGTTGAGGGGCTCGGTGCTCAAGCACCCTGTTCAAATAGTGGAGATACCCTCGTGAGATCACAAACACAAGGCAAAAGTGTATAATTTTAAGGGAAATATTCTTTTCAAATCTCAAACACTATTCAAACAACATGCACAAGTCTCATTGCATCAACAATAATCATGTGTGATAGAACATATATCATCTTTGTGGATTGCTTGATTGAAACTTTTATTCACTTGTTAGATGGAACCTTTGAAGTGATTTTAGGCAATGTGTGTGCATTTAACTACTTAAAAAGCCCAATCACATTCCTATGTCCCTTCGTGTGCTCCAAAGCAAATTTTAGAGCCAAACACTTACCATTCTCTTGGAACCACATTAAACCATATAGCCATAAGCAAAATACAAACCAACCTTTAAATTGCCAATCATGTGGAGTGTGTGTGTGTTGAGTGTGGTTGAAAGGTATGAACTCTAATGTGGAATAGCGTGTATGTAGGCAACAATGTAATTGTGCATGAAATGACTTGAAAATGTAAAAGTGCCTAAAATTGCACTTAAGAGCCAAATTTTAAAATGATATATGAGGTTGTGCAAAGAAAAAGCAATAAAAAGAAAAAAGAAGCAAAAAGAAATAAATCGGTCAAATAAAAAAAAATAAGAGAAGAAAGAAGGAGCCATGTGAAATTAATGTCAAGTACTCACAAATAAGAGTACAATTTTGAAGCACAAATGTGCATGTAAGGAAATTCCAGGTTGCAAAAGTGTAATTAATATGCAATAGAGCTTGTGTACGGGGTGTGTGAGTATGTTTAGACATGATTGGTGATCTTTGAACTCAAAACTATCCTATTTCTTTGTTCACCGCATTTAAACCCGTTGCCTATTACAACCAAAGGGAAAGACCTATTTGATCTTAGGGGAAATCTAGATTGGGAATATTAGTCGAAGCATGCTCTTTCCACAATCACGGCACTTGAATCTTTCATGAGACTCATTAACATAAATAGCGTTCATTATATATTAAATGTATACAATTATTTTGATTTCATTACATAACTTCATTTGCATACATATTGCCTGAGTGTGAACCCAGTTTTTCAGAGGAAAACTAAGAGATGCTCCATGTTGTTAGGTTTTAGATTGTGTTGTCATTAATTCCATATCAAAATGATGTTTACTTGTAATGATTTATTTTTTTGGATTCATGATGATTCAAGCTTCAAAGAAGAAGGAACAACTAGTCAAAGCAAGTTCAAAGTCTTCAAAGAGAAAGGATGCAATATGGTTCTACAAAGGTATACTAAGACCTTATCTTTCTCTTACAAGGCTTAGGCACACACATACAATTCATTCATATGTGTCCATGTATCGTTGTGCACCATGTATAACACATTGACACACTTGAAGATGAATGCTCATGCATTGGTATGGAAATAACATGTTTTGAAAAATGCACGATTGGAGACTATCTCTATGTAGTTTGCATTCTAGTGTGAATTGTGTTTGTATGTGTATATGTTTGTATAACATGGATATTGAACTTGAATTTAGTCTTAAATCATTTTTGATTGAGTTCCGGTCATTTCGGTTACTCATACTATTGATTTCAAGTTCTAATTTAAAAGATACTACACTTTCAACTCATGTTGCATACATTGTTTTCGTGTTCATATATCGAGTTGAATTATTATATTTTGGGTTGAGTATTTTATATGTCCATGTCCGTAAGAGAGTTATGGTTTGTAATCCACAAACAGATTCGAATTCCGAGTTTGGAGGCAGGAGAACTACTGAAGAACGCGAAGGACGGTCAAGGGAGCAGCCCACATGCCATCTCAGGTAGCAGGCAAGCTTGGTTGCTTCTTGTCCCTTTTGGTCATTTCATATGCCCATTTTCCCACTCCTTTATATATGTCTTCCCTCTCACATTTCATTCTAAGAGATTCAAAATTTGAGTGCATAATTTTCTCTCCAATTTTCTCACTTTCCAAATACCATAACTTCTTCATTTGAACTCCGATTTGAGTGATTCAAAGTTGAGAGTGTTTGTCTATTCATCCTCCATCTTTTCTCTGAAGGTTTGAGTTAGTTGTATTGTTGTTTTAGGAGTCTAAACTCACAAAAACGGGACTACACCAAATCAACTAAGGTATTGCCTTGGGTTTTCTTCTTCAACATATATATGTGTCTTGTGATTGTTTTGATTTGAGTTTTGAACTCATTTAAAGCTAGATTGAGTTCAATTGAAATCTCACATGTTGAGTTAGGTTTTGATTTTGCCTATGTTTTCACATGTTTGGGATTGTATTGTGCTAGCTTTGATTCTAGGATTATTTGATGATCTTTGATTGATTGATTTTGTGAAAAATAGTTCCTCACATGTATTAGGCTCTCTTTGGCTGAAATCTCAAAATGATACATGTGCTTGTGTTCTTTTGAGCTATTCGTGTGTTTTGATGAATTTATGAATGGGAAATATGCTTTAGAACTTTAGCTTTAATCTAAAAGACTTTGTCACATGATTTTAGCATGTTTTATGGTTTATGAGATTTAAACTTGATTATGTGTTAATTGAACATATCTTGTGATTCAAGTTTTAGATCTATGCATGTATCTAGGTTTTAATTAATATTGAACACATCTTACATGATCTAGATGGATTAAACATGCATGATTGACTATACTACATTAGATTTGTGAATTCTTGCTCAATTCTAGTATTTTCCATAGGATGTGTTGATCATAACATTCTATGTTGCGTGCTTGTTTGCGTTTTGTATTCATGATCACCTAGATGCCTTGTGAGAAGGAAGTCTTGACAATAGGTGTGAGACCTATGTTGTTGAGCAAGAAAGTCTTGGCAAGAGGTGGGAGACCTCGGATTGTCAAGCAAGGAAGTCTTGACTAGAGTTGGGAGGACTCGAATAATTGAGCAAGAAGTCTTGCCTAGGGTCGTGACGATCCGAAATGGTGAGAGAGGAAGCCTTGACTAGAGTCAGAAGGACTCGGATAGTTGAGCAAGAAGTCTTGCCTAGGGTCGTGATGATTCGGAAGGGTGAGCGAGGAAGTCTTGACAAGAGGTGTGAGGCCTCGGATTGTTGAGCAAGAGTGCAGCATCTTCATGAGTAGGATAGAAGGGTAGTTTCTAGGTGAAGGGGTCACTTGATAGATTGTACTTGTCTTATCTACTAGTGGATTTTGTTTGCCGGTGGTTTCTAACCCGTGGATGTTTCCTCTTCGGAGGTTTACCACGTTATATCTTGTGTCAACTTTTCTCAATCCCTATCTCTCTTATATTTGTATTTGTTATTTGAGTACTATGGATAGAACTCTATATGTAAGTTGACTTCCTTTTTATAATATAGATTGTGTATGTGTTACAATTACTTATTTGTATCACACTTTACTTGTTTTATATATTGATTAAGTGTCGTTAATTGATTTATATATTGTGATACAAGTAATCTAGAAGGACAAAATTTTGTTTGTTTCTAAGGGAGTCAAAAATGGTGTCTAACCTATTCACCCCCCCCCCCCCCCTTAGGTTAGCCTTGATCATTTAACCATGTTTGTATTTTCACATGTGAGGACCAAGAATCAAAGCGAATTATGCTCGAGGCGTGAGAGTAAGTAGTTTCCAAGGTGATGGTGTTTTAAGTGTGGGATTTGTGTTGTGCGACTGTCCCCTTATGGTGCCTCGGAATTATTTAGAACATTTTGCATTAACCAATTCTTCACTCACACTCTCTCTTATTTATCTCTCAATTAGTTGGTGTTGTGGCAAATGTTTTGGGTCTAGGAAATTTTAGATCGAGTCATTTTTATGTTTCTTGTTTTAGAGTTTGCACGAGGATGAGCAAAGAGTTGGTTTGGGGTATTTGATCGGACCAAAATTGTCATATATTTTGGGCCTCAGTTCTGTGTCCCTTTGTCGTCTTTGTACATTTTTATGTGTCTTATGGCTCATTTGTTATTTTGTAGGCAGTTAGGTATATGTTGGAAGATAGGATAAAAAGTGCGAAGATTGGGCGAAATGAAGCTGAAGTCCTTAAATAAAGGCTTTGATGTGCAGGTGAATGCGCGGGTCCAAACTTGTACACAACCAACTTATGAATTGCACAATTAGAGAAAATCGAGAAGAAGTACTAGTGCCCTTCGGGTCAGTGCGTAGGTCACTGCACGGGTCACAACCCGTGCGCTTTCCAAAACCTGAGAATAAAAAGTGTAGTATAGGGGCACTACGGGTCCTTACCCGCGCACAACCTACTCATTTGGCATATCGGGACTACCACATCACAATATTTTCAGACCTAATCTTAGGACCTTATAAATATATTATGTTCTTATTACGAGGGGATCATCTAGAGTATCATCCACACTTCCACAAACTCTCTTTCACTCATTTTCTCCCATTTTTACTAGCTTTGATTTAGGAAACATTCCCCACCAAATCAGACATCCTTTATCATTATCTACTTAAGGACATTGGAGGATTGGAATCAAGCTTGAAGAAAAGAAGAGTTTTTCTACATGGGTCTTCTCTATCTCTTTTCTTCTTGTTATTTTGTTGTATTTGTCATGAGTAGCTAATCATCCCACTAGGGGATCGATGTGATTCATCTGAAAAATTACTCGAGTATAGAATTGGGTATACCCTCTATTCGATTCTTTAATGCTCATTTGAATGGAAGGATTAAACAAGAATGCCCTCCTCGAGTGAAATCTGGACATTTTAATCTCAATCTCTATCTAATCTCAAATGGTGACAAATTATATACCCTCTAAGTTGGTTGCTTGTGAGAGATTATGCACCAACTCTATGCCCTCTAGGTTGGTGAATTTATAAAGAGATTTGTCCCTTATTTTGATAGGTGTGCATTCATGAACAATCACTTGTGGGTGGAAAATACTATACCCTATAGATTGGAAACCTAGAAGGGATATACAACAAAGCTATAACCTCTAGATTGGTTTCATTAGATTATTGTACATTCATGATAATTACCAATACAACTTTTGTTTGCTTGGTGAATTTTTAAAGAGACTAGTTCCTTATTTTGATAGATGTGCAATCAATAACTATCACTTGTGGGTGACCAACACAATACCGATTGGAAACCCATAAGGGATATACAACAAAGCGATAACCTCTAGATTGGTTACATTAGATTATTGTACATTCATGATAATTACCAATACACCGTTTGTTTACTTGGTGAATTTATAAGAGATTAGTCCCTTATTTTGATTGATGCGCATTTATGAACTATCACTTGTTGGTGGCCAACACTATAACCTCTAGATTGGAAACCCATAAGGGATATACTGATGTGTAAAATCGTATTATAAAAACAATAGTAAAAAGTGTACGAATTGTGAAAATATCGTACAACGGCAAGTAATGATCGTTCCCTCGAGGAAAAGAGATTTATTGATTGAAAACTAGTTATAATTAAAGCTAAATTAAAGTAACAAAATATTGATGATGATTGATTTAAAACTAAAACTAAATTAAATTAAACTAAGAAAGCAATTGAAAATATTTGGTTTGTGATCAAGGGTGAGAAAGCAATAGGTCATCAATGATCCCCGGTTATGAACACTCATGTTTGGAATTAATTTGTAAAAAGATTCAGATTCAAGGGTTCATTATTTATCTTTAATATGACTATTACCGTATGATAGCGGGATGAGTCAAGTATTCCCAATCACTATTAACCCTTGGTCTATGGTGTGAACAATGATTGGAAACCCGTTAAGCGTAAGAAATAAGAACAAAATTCTATACTTTGCTTGGTCTATGCTAAAGATAAAATTTATTCATTCAAAAGAGCATTAATCAAGGTTAGGTTTAGTGTATACTCTAACCCTTATTCTTAGATAGTCTTAACCCTAAAATAATGCCAAATAATTATCCTCCCTTGGTCTATGGTGTGAATAACTATTAAAAATAATGAGAGTCAAGCAATTAAGAATAATGAACAAATGAAGAATTGAATTGATGAAATAATATTAATCCAAACATGAGCATTCACAAACGGTTCAAATTGATTCCCTAGTAATGGAATTAGTTACACATCATGAAAATTGAAAGAAAAGATAAAAAGAAAAGATAAAATAAAAAGATAAAACTCATCTTGGCCTTCAATGAGTTCTTCAAGTCTTCAATGATGAATTCTTCTTCGTCTTCGAATCTTTGATGTGTAAAGATGAATGAAAGTTGTGAGGTGATGTATGGTTATGGAGAGGTGGGGGATGGCTCCCTTGGTGGCTTGGGACCTCCCTTGCCTTCTATATCTTGAAATTAGGGTTTACAAGAGGTTTAAATAGGTGAAGATGCTAAGCCATGTCCTAAAACAACAAGGAAATCAATTATACCTTTTTGAGATTTTATTTCTTTCCTAATCTAATAAAAAGACTACTTATTGAAGGACAATTAGGATTAGGTGTCAACTTTCTTGCACAAGACTCCCAAACAATTCCATGAAGGAAATACTTCCCTTTCCGACAATTTGCAAAAAAAAATCAGTAATTATTCAAGGAATTATGACTAATCTGACCATCAGGTACTAAAATAGGCATAACTTCTTCTAGAAATATAAGAATTATGATCCGAAAAGTGCTTTGGAAACTAGAATTCTAGGGCTTTCCATCCATAAGTAATATCACACAAAATTTGATTTATTCTGTGATATATGGTCCCCATAATATTACTGTACTCATTGGCTAAAATTCGTCTCTCCGATGTATGTGCGCGGCATAAACCGCGGTTGAGGTTGATGCTTAGGAAGCGGTATGGAACGCGGAAAGAACAGAAATCCAACTGGAATGTACCACTAGCTATGCCGCGGTTAGTGCTCTGTAAGGACAGCGACCTATGTCACGGTTATTGAAAGTTTTGCCCTTTTTCTTCTCATTTAAGCTCTTTCCCTTGAAAGTTATATCACACACTTCATCTAAGGAATGTGACTCACACATGCTCAACAAACACATAAAATACCTAATTTTACCCAATAATAAAGCACAAATAATAAGAAATGGGTATCTAAAATATGTATAGAAATAGACCGATCAAATACCCCCAAATCTATCTTTTGCTAATCCTCGAGCAAAACTGGAATAAAAAAAAAACTAAAAACAAACAAAAAATCTAAAAATAAAATAAAAATAAACTAAGCCACTTCATAGGGAACACAGTAGCATTGAGCGTATGCTACAAGCCTTTAAACCTCTAGGTGTCCTTAGTATGATGAATTTTGTCTCCTGAGGGTTTACAACTATGATACCCACAAACATATTTCTATGAAAAGCAAAATAATCAAGAGGTAAACTCAAATGTACCATACAAAGCCAATAGATTCTAGAGCCACTGAATAAAGACTAAAATTATGCCACAAATTTGAATGCACTACTTAGTTTTAATGAAAATCTCATACTCAGGACACTCTAGCTTCAATAACGCGTTCGCCTTACACCTTAGATATAATTCACATCGACTCTATATCTCACAGGATGTCACTCATAATTTCTTACAGAACCTAGGTAAATACACTCATAAAGCATATGCGAATGGAGTTTATGTACAAGAAATTTCAAGAAATAATCGCACATGAATATATAATAGAAAGAAAGCTTGATTTTATGCAAAGGATCTCATGAACGTAATCAGACATTAAGAACTAGATAGAGCACATGTTTACCTTTACTCTCGATCTAGCATTCCTAAAAGATCAATTAGGTCTTTTCTTTGGTTCTAACGAGGATATTGAGAAAAGGTTAAGAAAGAATTGGAAAAGGATAGCAAACAAACCTAGGATCATATCGAGGAATTCTTCGGTATTCTTCATACTCGGCCGAATTTCTTCAAATTCTTTATTCTACTGCATCCAGGCTTCTTAAACAACTTTCCTTCATTCTACTTCTTGAGTTGATTTTGATTTCTCATCACTTTATAATAAAGCTCTATCCCATTTCACTTACTTTCATTTGATTCATAATCTCATTCATTTATCTTTTTTCTTTCAACACCTTTTTTTTTAAAAAAAAAATTACCTTTTTTTTTAGTTGAGAATTTGTACATCAAGTACGTAATTCTTCCAACACCTTCTTTGTATTTGATCTTCTAGCTTTGCCTTGGTACATGCACATCACAAATCACCCATTTCAAACTCTCTTCAATTATCTTCATCACCTCAATATGATCCCAAGCTATAAGGTATGACTAATATATGGCTCATTGGGGTTAAGTTAATGTGAGTGATGAAAGAAAAAGGCTTATATTGTTTGGCTTCAAAATTGGCTATGGAGCACACACATAAAGGTAGGAAATATTTAAGGTCTTTTAAGTGAGTTAAAGCACACATTGCGTATATCACTTCTAATGGTTCAACCAAAACAAGAGCAAAGTCCGCATGTGATATCTTTTATGATGAATGTTCTTTAATATCCAATGCATAACCTATTGAGATCAATTTATAATGCAAAGAACCTAATGAGTGTTTAGGAGTATAAACAACAAACCCTCTATAATGATAATTATGTAAACTTTTTGGCTTAGTGAACTCACAAGGGTAGTCTCCACTATTAATCATGGCAATCCAACTAAGCATCCTATCCACAATCACATTAAGAGTATGTCATAAATTTTGAAAAAAATGCAATACATTACTCTAAGTAGCAAGACATTAGTCTAAACTAAGTGAATAAAGCATATATTACGGCTCTTAAAGCACACAAAAGAAGCATCTAAAAATGGAGAACAAAAAATCCAAAATCTGGTGACTTTCTAAAATGACTTACATCCGCTCTTTAATGCATATCTCTCAAATGACTCAATAAGAGTTAACCAAATGTTTTTAAAAAAAACTAGACATGCAGATTCACACTTTTCATTTAGAAAATATTTTAAAACTCGAATTGTAAAAGTGAGAAAACAGACGTCGAAAACAGCCCATGTAAAGAATTTCAAAAACAGGGCATCGCCCATGATCTTTGATCAAAGAAACATTTATAACTTTTAAACCACCACCCAGAATTTTACGTTCTTTATACCGTTAGATATGTATCGAAAAAATGAAGAAGCCTGCATGGATAGAAAAATTTATTTCCTCACCAATGAATACGGTTTTAACAAAACTTTTGCCTCAAAAATTTTCAAAACAGTGCTCTTTTTTGCAAATTTTAACAAATGGCTCAATAAAATAAAATAAACACATATTCACACCCCCTAACCTAATCTAAACATTGTCCTCAATATTTAAAAATGAAACAAGAAGTAAAGTGGAGGGAGAGGAGGAACGGTTGCAGCCGAAGAAGAACAATTGAGGAAAAATAGTCCAGACAACACACTTATATAGGTGCGTGAAATCGTGCCCTACCGCTGTTTGGGTCACTTACCTTGGCTGTGATCTGGGTAGTGGTGATGCCTAAATTGGCTTTCCTGAAACTTCAAAATGCACCGTTTAACTTATTCCACTACGGTCTGGACTGTGGTGTAGGCATTACCTCTCAAGCGGTCTAGCTAGCGGTAATGCACAACGGATCAAAGTTCTATGTGCCGCATCGCGGACACTTTGTCTACTGAACGGTCTGTGCCGTGAGAAAATCCAGAGGGTATCTGCTTGTTGGGCTACGGTGTGGGCACATACCTCGGGAGCGGTCTGCGGTGTAAAAATTGGCAGAGCCTTCATGCTTTGCATACTGCAGTCTAGACAAGTGTCTATAGAGCAGTATGGCCAGTTATGGATGAACGAATTGTTCCCAAAATTTATTTGCACAATTCAAATACACATAAGAAGCACGTGTTCTTGTCATTCAAAAATTCAAGATACCCTCAAACCTAATTTAAACAATGTCTCTGAATTAAGCACAAGATTAAACATTTGACACACATTAATTATGACTCAAAAATAAAGAAAAATAAAAATAAAAGAATTAAACCTAGGTGGGTTGCCTCCCACCGAGAGCTTTATTTAATGTCTAGGTAAGACGTAGGAGAGTGCTACGGCTCTAATGGTGAAGTAACAATCATATATTCATCACCAATTTTCTTCAACCTAAAAGTTCCACCACTCTCAACGTTTCTTAGCTTAGCCTTTATGATCCATACTTTCTTTACGTTCGTTGGATTCATTCTCCCTTGTTTATATTGTCTTATATACTTATAGCATCATGGTCGAATGTGACCCTTCCTGTTACAAAAGTGGCAAACGGGAATAAATCTATGAATGTTACCTCTCTTGTGGTTGTTGTTCAATGATCGATCTTGATTTCTTCTATTTCTCCTTCTGGAATTGGATCTTCCTTTTTGGTGATGGAATCACTTGGCTTATCATTATTCACCTCATTGATCTTGACTTCTGCCAATTGCTTCTTCTTATCCATGACCATTGACTTGATCTCTTGCTCTACACTTTTAAGCTTTGTAATGCTTTCAAGCTCCTTATCTCTATAATCTCTAAGGCTTTATCTCTTTGTTCAATCTCAACCTTCATTAGCTTCATCTGGTGATCATACTCTTCTTTAAGATCTTCAACCTTTTGAGAAAATACTGTATGCCTTTGTAATTAAGATTCTTTTTCTTCTAGTAATTCAGTGATCCTTGTTATCAATTCAGAATAAAGAGCGACAATCATCTGTTTGTCTTCTTTTAACTGATCAATCATGTTCTCATATCTTGCACAATCATATTGGGCATGTAAAATTTTGTTTCTTTTGACATTTCGACATTCTTTTAGAGCCGAAGTTGATTTTGGACAAACTTCAGGATCTATTACTTCCACATTGAAACAATCAGCAACACCTACCGGATGTTTCAAATATTCAAAAACATTAACATTGATTGTCTCATAATATACTGTCTTGGAAACCTTCCCATTATGCACATCTATGATAGCCTTCGCGGTTGACATAAATGGTCTACCGAGAAAGATAGGGAAGTCAATTGTATTGGTGCCTTCTTCCTCCATATCTAGTATGATAAAATCTGCAGGTATAATGAGCTTGCCAACTTGGACTAGAACATCTTCCACAATTCCACAAGGGTACCTAATAGATCGATCAACAAGTGAAAGCTCCATGTTGATTGGTTTAAGATCACTCAGCCTTATCTCTTTGTATACAATATACGACATCACATTAGTGTTGGCCCCTAGATCCATTGTGGCTCTCCCTTTCCTTGTTTTTCCTACTGTGATGTTGATATTGAAACTTCCAGGATCCTTAAGTTTTAGGGGCAACTTCTTTTGGAGTATTGCACTTGCTCCATCTGGAATTGGCACTGTCTCGTGTGAATCAGACTTCCTACTTCTTGAGTTAAGTTCTTTGAAATACTTTCCATAGGCTGGCATCTTATGAATCTCTTCCATGGTTTGTAGACTAACATTTTCATTTGACAGGGTACTATATATCTCTTTGAATGATCGGTTGAGCTTGTTTCTTTGAACTCTGGATGGAAAAGGAATAAGAAATTTTTGAATTTTTGATGTATCCTTGGACTTCTCTACCTTAAGCTCTTCCTCTTCTCCTAGTTCATTATACTTCTTTGAGAAACCTGAAACATTAATAGAAGCATTGAATAATTTAGTAGGTTTATCATTATTTAAATCTTTACCATTCCAATGAGTTGTGATGGCCTTTGCTTGCTCAGTATGACTTGGAAATTTTCTTGGTTCATTCCTGTGATTAGCTTAAGCTAGTTGCCCAATTTATGTTTCCATCTTTCTTAATGAAGCATCAATATTCTAAAATCTCACGTCAGTTTCTTGGAATCTTTTATTATGATGATTAATCCTTTGGTCCATAGTTTGTATAAATTGCTTCATTGTATCTTCCGATGATAGGTTTGTGGGTGGAGATACAGGATTCTGCTGGGTAACGGCATTATATTGTCTTTGGCCATAATTGTTGTTATTTCCCCACTAATTCCCAATTCCTTGATTATTTTCCCAAGAGAAATTTTGATGATTTCTCCACCCTAGATTTTATGTGTTTGAAAAAAGATCATTCCAAGGTCTAAAGTTGAAATCGTTCATAGCATGTACTTTTTCCTCATCATTAGGTCCAGGACCTCTTGGTTGAAACACTTCCGCTCCATACCTCGGTTGCTCACATCCCTTGTGTTGTTCTTCTCTCAGTTTTCCCACCTGATTTACAAGTACTTCCATAGTTTTCTACATTTGTGACATTTGCATTGAGTTCTCGACACTAGTATCTACTTCATAAATTCCCTTCCTTCTCCTAAAATTCTTCTCTTGGGAATTTCTAGCAAGTTTTTTGAAAACAGTTTGCAATTCTTCTGGAGTATTGTAAGTCATGGTTCCCCCACATGCATTATTCATTGAGACAATTGAAACATCATTTAGTCCATCATAAAACCATTGCCAGAGTTTGTGCATTTGATATGCATGCAGAGGACAATCAAACAAAAGCATCTTTAAGTGCTACATTGCATCATAGAATAACTCTTGGTTCCCTTGAAAGAAATTTATAATCTTGGACCTGATCTCATTGGTCTTCTGAGGAGAAAAAAACTGATCAGTAAGTCTATATACCATATCTTCCCATGTTGTTAATAAAGCCAGAGGCAAAGTCAAAAGCCACGTCTTCGCATTTTCCTTGAGAGCATGTGGAATACATCTCATACGTTGTTGGTTTTTTGTCACCCTAGTGTTTGGAGAAGTTTGAATTTCTGCATAGAACTCTCTGAAAAATTTATGCAGATCTTCATTCGAAATTCCATAGAAAGCAGGTACCAGATTGTAATGGAAACTTTTCAGCTCACAGTTTCTAGCTGCCTCATCCAGTGCAATGCATAGAGGGTGATTATCAACTATAGGCCTGCTGTAATCCTTCATGGTCTCGATAGGTACAACTGGTAGATTCGGAACCTCTTGGATGTTGCAATTTCTATCGTTGCGATTTCTATCATCTCCCATTGTTCTTTGTCCAATACGATCAATGTTGTCGTTCAACGGTAGTAATTCTCCTTGCAGTGATCTTCTACCTTGCATTCACCGTTGAAACCTGAAACAAAAGATAAACACATAGTAAACTACGAAAATAAAATAAAATAAAATACAAAAAATATAAAATTAATGACTCTACTACCTAACTAATTAAATCTATTAACTAAGACTAAAACTAGAATTAAACAATAAATTCAACTAGTCCCCGGCAATGGCACCAAAAACTTGATGTGTAAAACCATGTTATAAAAACAATACTCACAAGTGCACGAATCGTGAAGATATCATACAACGGTAAGTAAGGATCGTTCCCTTGAGGAAAGAGATTTGTTGATTGAAAACTAGATCCAATTAAAGCTAAATTAAAGTAACCAAATATTGATGATGATTGATTTAAAACTAAAACTAAAGTAAATTAAACTAAGAAAGCAATGGAAAAGATTTGTTTAGTTATCAAGAGTGAGAAATCACTAGGTCATCAATGATCCCCAATTACGAACACTCAATGTTTGAAATTAATTTGTAAAAGATTCAATCAATCCAAGGGTTCATTCTTTATCTTTAATATTACTATTACCGTATGATCGCGGGATGAGTCAAGTATTCCGTACCAATATTCACCCTTGGTCTATGGTGTGAACAATTACAAGAAACCCGTTAAGCGTAAGAAATAAGAACCAAATTCAATACTTTGCTTGGTCTAAGCTAAAGATAAAATTTATTCATTCAAAAGAGCATTAATCAAGGTCAGGTTTGGCCTATACTCTAACCCTAATTCTCAGATAGTCTTAACCCTAAAATAATGCCAAATAATTATTCACCCTTGGTCTATGGTGTGAATAAATATTAAACTAATGAGTCAAGCAATAAAGAATAATGAACAAATGAAGAATTGAATTGATGAAATAATATTAATCAAAACATAAGCATTCACAAAAGGTTCACATTGATTCCCTAGCAATAGAATTAGTTACACATCATGAAAATAGAAAGAAAAAAAGATAAAACCCATCTTGGCCTTCAATGAGTTCCTCAAGTCTTCAATGATGAATTCTTCATCATCTTTGAATCTTCGATGTTTAAAGATGAATGGAAGTTGTGAGGTGATGTATGGTGATGGAGAGGTGGGGGATGGCTTCCTTGGTGGCTTAGGACCTCCCTTGGCTTTTATATCTCGAAATTAGAGTTCATAATGGGTTTAAATGGGCGTCGCTGCTAAGCCATGCCCTAAAACAACAAGGAAATCAATTCTACCTTTTTGAGATTTTATTTCTTTCCTGATCTAACAAAAAGACTACTTATTGAAGGAAGATTAGTATTAGGTGTCAACTTGTTTGCACAAGACTCCCAAACAATTCCATGAAGGAAATATTTACCGTTCCGACAACTTACAAAATAAATTTCGTCATTATTCATGGAATTATGACTTATTTGACCATCAGGTGCTAAAACAGGCATAACGTCTTCTAAGAATATCCAAATTACGGTCCGAAAAGTGCACCAGAAATTAGACTTATGGTGCTTTCCATCAATAGGTAGTAAGACACACAATTCGATCTGATCTGAGAGATATGATCCCCGCAATATTACTGTTCTGCAATGGCTGAAATTCATCTCTCCGCTATATGTTGCGCGACATAAACCGCGGTTGAGGTTGATGCCTAGGAAGCGGTATGGACCACAAAAGAATAGAAATCCAACTGGAAAGTACCGCTAGCTATGCCGCGGTTAGTGCTCTGCAACGACAGCGACCTATGTCGCGGTTGTTGACAGTTTTGCCCTTTTTCTTCTCGTTTAAGCTCTTTCTTTTGAAAGTAACATCAAACACTTCATCTAAGGAATGTGACCTACACATGTTCAACAAACACATAAAATAACTAATTTTACCCAAAAACAAAGCACAAATAATAAGAAATGGGTACCTAAAACATGAATAGAAATAGATCGATCATATACAACAAATTCTATACCCTCTAGATAGGTTACAATAAATTAATGTGCATTTATGATAATTACCAATACACTTATTGTTTGCTTGTTGGATCCATCAACTCCCTAGTCTTAACCATCATATTTTAATTCACACAGTAATCACATGTTAGATTAACCAACCTAATAAAAGTTTGCATTTTAACAATTTCACTTTTCAAATCTAAAACCATATATTTACTTTTACATGCTTTGTTTTAGTTTAGTATTAGTTAACTTGTTTTACCTATACTAATTTCCCTTTCTCTATGGATTACACCCGATTTGCCATTGTACTAGTTTTATAAACATTAGAGGCATTGTTGTGGTTATTTATAAATTTTGTTTTGACGTACGATTTCTAACGACAAAAATTGTACACGTAAATGAACTCATATTAATTGTATCTATTATGTTGATTCCCTATCAAGCAGCTTCGTCTATGACTCTCGGCATGAATTCCTGGATCTATCAAAACACGTCTTGGGAGATGCTAATGGTTACATCCGTGGATGTTATTATTTTAGGTCTTTCGGATGGTGGAGTCCTTGATGGCAATTTTCCTCCAACAACAGTAGCGTCTATTGCGCTAGGGACGTTTGCACCACGCGAAGCATCAGTGACATATGGAGATTGGCTTCTATCCCTATTGGTGGCCATGACTCTGCTTTTAGAAGTTTTTCCTAGAATTAACTGTTCATGTTTAACAAAAATGAAGGTTCATCCCCCTTTTTCCAGTGCAAGTTGATGGTGATTTTTGGATTAGGTATGATTAATCTCGCATCACACAAGTAAATGCAGATAAAGATGAGCAAAAAATTGCAAGAGAGAAAAAGTAAAGCAAGACATGATGTTTTACGTGATAAAACTCCAAAGTGGGGAAAACTCCACGGTTGCCGGCGATGGCGAGAAGAATTCACTATTATAAAGATAATTACACGCTCAATCTCTCTTGTGCTCTCTTAAGCCTATTTTCATTAACCCTTTTTATGAGTTTTATTAGGGTCTATTTATACTTACATAGAAGCCTAATTCTTGATGTACGAGTAAGGAAAGTTCTCATAATTAAATGAAACTCTAACCTACTGAAGTCTTGTTATTCTTCTTCCTTGTTTTGTGTTGATTGTGTTTCGACTGTATTAGGCTTCTTGTCTAATCTGGACTATCTATGAGGAATTTACTTCCTCATCAAAGTATGCTTCTAGACACCTTATTCGACTAAGATTCATTGTTTGCATGATTGAATCATTATCGAATTAAGTATGTGGTTGTCCACGTGTCATTAAGTTGGTCATCCACCATTCCCGAAAAAATTTCTATTCCCCCCAACCGGTTGTTGTACCCCGAGCGAAGGTTTTATCCTGACCATCTAGGTAATCCCGATCAGTTTCGTCTTTATTACGCTAACCAGACCATCATAATAGGACCGTCTCTACTTGATTGTTTAGGTAACCTCAATCCAGTGTTGTAAAGCAATATTTGGTCAACTTTGGGTTGGTTCAGTTGATTTTTGGTGATGTGGTATCCTGACTCATGTTTATTGTTGACATGTCATATTCCTTGAGTTACACCAACAAAAAATACCTCAAGCGAAATTTGTGCAGTCTCCTTTTTATAAGTGAACCTACTGGAAAAATCAATCAATAACTCCTAACTCTTACAAAAAAGACAAAGGACCGGTAGACGAGAATTCTACAATTCAAATCACCTGATTCGGACTCCGGATGAGAAAGTTATGGTGTTTGGGAGTTAAGAAAATTTGAGAGAAAATTTCTGCGCAACTTTTTCAATTTTTTCTTCTTGTCAATGAAAGTAAAGGAAATAAGATATTTAAAAGGAAAAGGAAAGAGGTAAAAGACCAACCAACAGAAGGGAGACACCTCTGCACCTTGTGAAGGAGTGTGGCCCTCCACAGGGGCTGAATGCATAATTTCCCGTGAGGCTCCATGCACATCCACGTGAAAGGGGTGTTGTCCCCTTCCATCCTCCTTTGAGTCCCTTTCATTCATCGATCATTTCTTCAGCCTCCAAACTTTAATTTTGAATCTGTTTTCAGATTACAAAATGGGACTCCCTCATGTACAAAAGACATGAAGAAAGCGTTTGTTAAGAAAATATGAAATTCAACTAGAAAAATAAAGATGAAAACCATGCACCATATGATCACGAAAAATTTCTTAACTTCCAAATGTAAACTCAAAAAATAATTAATGAGTAACCGAAATGGTTAGAACTCTATAAGAAATAATACAAGCATAAATCCAAGTTCAATATCATACAATTACATCAAAATGAACACAAGAACTCACAAGCATGAAATTTCCTATATTTCACCTAGAACAAGCAATTTACAAAAATTGTCAACATCAATTGTAATGCATGTGCATACCTGAATATGTGTGTATGAGTGTGAAACAAATATTATGGTGTGTTTAAGATTAATCTAGAGGGGGGGTGAATAGATTTTAAATAATTTTACCATATTTTTGTTATTGGTCAAGTTGACGAAAATACCCCTAGCTAGTTACAATAATATCACAAGTGTAATAAGTGCAGAAATAGTAAAGACACTTGAGATATACGTGGAAACCCTCCAAATGGGAACAACCATGGGCTGTTAAGTGCACCACACTCGAACCTCGAATCCACTAATGGCAAACAAAATTACAACCTAATCCCGATTTAAAATCCACCACCACAACCTAATCCTGGTATAAGTGAACCTAGTCCATCGTGCTTGCGATTTAAGCTATCTAATCCCGGAAGCAACACAAGTCTTACTTCTCAATGAAGAGATAAAATGGCCTATGTGAATATATTATGATATTCAATAAACATACAAGGCTAGGAAACCTTATCTGCTTATCTAGGATAATGAGATGACAATTATTGCAATCCTAGATATCAATAACTAAATGACATGTTCACAAAGCTTAGCTAAACATAGATCAAACAATCCTATTAAGCTATCATAATACAACACTGAATCATGTCATCACAACAATCTCTTATTTGTAACTATAATGTATTCTAAGAGCATACAAATGATTAAAGAGATGGCTTAGCAAGAAAAACACTTAACTTGTAAGAAGATAATGAGAAACTTACCAAACAAGATGTGATGATGCAAAACTATCCATTGATGCACTCTAAATGACTTTAGATTATGCAAGATGAAGTTTTTATGCACATGGGAATGCTTTGAGTCTTTAAAGATGAGTTCTTGGATGATTTTTCCTTTTGAAATGTGTTCTAAGGAAAAGATATGATGTTCTGAACTCTTGCACGACCTGAATACAAAGAGTTATATATATATGAGTTTCAACCAAAGTGAGGTAATTTTGAAAAAAATGTTCCAGCTCCCGTTATGTGCGCTGGTGAGTTGCGCTGGTCGAGTAGCGTACAATCAGCCCATAACCTAAATTTTCAATAAGCGCTGGTGGAGTGGCATAGCTCAGTGGCGCATGACAAGCGACGATCCATTGGAATGTTGCACTGGTGAGGTTGCGCTAGTTGAGTAGAGAACCACCAGTGTACTGCCCACTATTTCAATAATGTGCGGGTGGAGTGGCGAAGCTTAGTTACGCATGACAAGCGGCAATCCATTGGAATGTTGCATTGGTGAGGCTACGCTAGTCGAGTAGCGTACCACCAACGTACTGCCCACATTTTCAACACTCAAACACACATTTTCAACAAGTCCTAAAGTGATGAAGATACATCCTATACTAATGCCTAACATGACATAAAACTTTAATTACAAGATGCAAGTATATCAACAAGAGTCATTTAAACCAAAATGCACACAAGTATAAACACACAACATATATGAATAAGAGTTATGCATGAATTTATGAGTGTGTGCAACTATCTCTTCAAAACAAGTAAGCACAAGAATTTTACCTTTGGTGCTTCTCCTCTTGAGGACTTGAGAGCCTAAGCTACCCTAACATAAACCCCAAAAATGCGGTTTGTTCATGAAATAAGCCAATCAACAAATGAGAACTTTACAAAGTGTTTTACCAACTTTTTAAAAAATGATGTAAGGAAACATATGATTGCTATGTATGTGTACGACTAGGCCTTGCAAGAGGAAGAAGAGTCTCGATACCTTAGCATCCAAGTAAGCACATTTCCTCTTAAAGACAAACTTTACATGAGAAGTTGCTTTTCTTCTTCGAAGCTCATGTAAATCATGAAACACCTAAGAAAATAAAAATTACAAAGAAAGAGAGTTTTGTTATAGAATCAAGCCAACACAAATCTAAAACCTAATAGAAGTGAGCACCTCTATGTCATAGTCATGCTTCATTCATTACAGGTCGCCCTAAGGCTCATCAATGGCTTTCTTAGTTTGGTACAGTTCATGGTTCAACGTCTGCATGACTCCTTGTGCCTTGGCAAGCTCCCTCTTGGTCACACTGAGCTCGACCCAAGTAATTTTTGCTCACTTTCGAAGGGAATCAACATGGTGGCTCATGGCCACATTGAATTTGAAGGCCTATAAGATGCAAAACGTATGTGAGCTACCTCCCTGATACCAGGCTTATACATGTAAAAGAAGGTTTGAACAAGAAGGCTTGAACAGGATAGTTTACTTCGGCCAGGAGTACAGAGCCCTTAGAGATCAGGATGTCAACAGGTAGGAAGATCATTGTAGGAAAAAATGCACGGCGGAAGCGAAAAAATAAGATTGGTATATTTAAAAAAAATCCTTTAAAAGAATGGTCCTTAACCCTAGATTAATTAACATATAACAAAATTATCGTACCTTTTTCTCGTGACAATTGACGTTGTGCCAAATTGAATCTGCAAGATCTTCCATTCCAATCATGATCATGAATAAACAAGGAGTGTGGGCTTCATTTCTTTGAATTGTATACCTGAGGGTGGAAAACAAATAAAATATTTTTCTTTTGTTAGTCACAATAATACTCTTAAAGAAAATAAAGAACGTTTGGTAACTTTTAAAATATAAATCTATTTGATTGAAACTTGCGTGAACCCGATTTGATATTGTACACAAAACCATTTGATGTAAGGGCTACTAGTGCACCAATGAAAACAAAAACGCTCATTTCTTTTCTCTATGCTTGGTCGAATTTTCACACACCTATGTTTAGAGTTGGAAGAATTTTTCTAAAGCAAGAACCAAATTTTCTTCTCTTAAAATTATAGGGTTTGGCCGAATTCTCTCACAAACCTTTTGTCTTGACAAAATTCTCTCTCCAAAAATACTAGCCTTGGCCAAATTCTTCGTAATGATATATATAGGTGGTCAAATCCTCGTAAAAGGAGGATTTGCGTGTTAACCAAGATACCTCTATTGAAGATGAATTCTTTTCCACACCAAGACTCCTTTTCCAACTCATTAGTGTATATATCCAATAACTAATTATTGAATATAAATTAAATTGAGACTTTATCGAAAACTTCCTAATTTGACCAATTGTCAATTAGAGTTTTGATAGATATTAAATACTTTCTAATTTGACAAGATAAATAAATTCCTTTTATTTATCTACTTATCAAATCAAGCCTTTGATATAAATTATACTACCAACAATAGTATAACACTAGGAGACCCTATCCTACTAGGAAAATGATGTTGATTTTTAATCAAATAATTAATAAATAAATTAGTTTCCATTTAATTAAATAATAAAATAAAACAATATTTTTGGGCAGTAAACTTTATCCCTTGCTGCCCAAGCCATAGATATGAACAATATATTGTTTTTCTATTTTATTAAATCCATTGGATTTTAATAAAATATCCACATGTGAACTTGACCCATTCTTACTAAAAAAGAAACATATCCACATGCCTTAAATTAATACATCAATATAATTAAACAACCCATTTAATTAAAAATGTACAAATTATATTCTTAATGTGTTAATGGAATGCTAATCGCACCCCATTAGGGGTCATCCAATGATTCCCACATCCTTGTCCACCCATTCTAGGTATTTTGGAGAGTTCCTGCGTGTCTTGATCATACATGATCGCACCTCTCCAATACTTTTGGATTTCGAAATCAAAAAAAAAATCTAGATATACCAATAAATTAGCCCGGTAGAATATATCAATTGATCCATGCAAGTTCGTATGAATTGGAAATCTTTGCGGTCTATCAAAATTTAAGCTACAATTGACATAACCTAATCACTATCAACAAATGATTCACTTAGGTTCAATATATTAATTTTCGTTCATTCCACTAAAGAACTAAAATTGAACTCTTATATAAATATAGAATATATTCATTATCCTCATTTGTACCCTAGACAATCTTAATAGAGACAGTGTATCTTCGGGAAGAATTCAAGTAATCGTCAAGAGCTCATAGAAGGAATATAGTTCTCCTAGTTACCATATTTACTCATACGACCACATTTTGAACTTGGATATTTTAACTTGTCCAGAAGTCATATTTCAATAGATACTATTCAAAATTTAAGGTTAAGATTTAATATCTAATACCTCAAAATATCCATATGATGGTATTCTACTCACATTTAATAAATGGAGCCACGATGTCCATATCTATAAATGAATTCCTCTATCGATTAACAAGTGAATACCACCAAACCATCGAGGATTTATACTCATTGATGGCTAAAATGATGACACTTATGACCTTAAGTCCATCATTTATCTTGGAATTGAGATAGACTCTTCAAGTATCTTCAAGTGAAAACTTTTATGCTTTGACGGTTCGGGATAAAGTATCTCACTGTCATCCTATTCAATGCACCTAGTGTACTAGATTCTTTTGCCCAAAGACACCACACTTTCACGATTTTAGACCCATCATAACACATTTATTCCCACTCAAATGTTAACAGAAGAATCTACAACTTTAACAAGATAAAGACGCCCAACCTTTATCTTAAGTTGTGAATAATGTTCAAGACTAACTAAAGAATTGTGTCTACCTCACACATGTTCAGATGTACAAATAATTTCTCATTTCTCATAGTCTTTTGACCTAATGATTAGTTACTTTTGACAGTTATAATAATTAAACTATAAATGCTTTAAGATTTGTTAAACTAGAAATTAGTTTATTAATATGAAAAGATTACAAATATATAATTACACTCTTGCTATTGAGCATAATCCCATCAATCTCCAACTTGCTCTATAGCAAATGTGTCATATCTCTTATTCCCACATTTTACCGTTGCACATCAATACTATTTTATGGTAGAGCCTTTGTGAAGGGATCCGTTATATTTTCTGTTGATGCGATCTTAGAAATCGTCACGTCTCCCTTATGCACAGTTTCCCTCAAACGATGATACATTCTTTCAATGTGTTTCCCTCTCTTATGACTTCTTGGTTCTCTTGAATTAGTCAATGCTCCACTATTATCACAGTAGATAATGATCTTCTTATTTGCATCAGGAACCACTTCCAAGTCAATAAAGAATTTACAGAGCCAGATAGTCTCATTAGCAACTTCCATGATAGAATCAACAATACAAGATTGCTTGATACTCCTCCATATGAATACCCTTCCACTAAGAGTAAACGCAGATCCTGATGTTGATCTCTTGGAGTCATAATCCTACTTGAAATAAGAATCTGTATACCCAATTGGAATTAAATCCTTTCTAGAGTATACAAGAATATAATCTCTCGTCCTCGTAAAATACTTGAAAGTATGCTTGACTGCAGTCCAGTGATCAGGACTAGATTTCGATTGAAACCTGCTAACTATGCCAACAACAAAACAAATATCTTGTCTAGTGTAGAGCATTGCATACATAAGACTTTCAACACCCTTGGGATTATGCTCGATCGATATGGGCATCGTGGCTCCATTTATAGATATGGACATTGTGACTCCATTTATTAAATGAGAGTAGAATATCATCATATGGATGTTTTGAGGTATTGGATATTAAATCTTAACATTAATTTTTCAATATTGTATATTGAAACATGGCTTTTGGACAAGTCAAATTTTACAAGTTCCAAATATGGTCATATGAGTAAATATGGTAACTTGGAGAGCTATAGGCGGCCTATGAGCTCTTAGCTATTACTGGTATTCTTCATGAGGATACACTTTCTTCATTAAGATTTTCTAGGGTATGAATGAGAAATATTAACTTATTCTATCTTTATTTAAGAGTTCAATTTTAGTTCTTTAGTAGAATAAACTAAAATTAATAGATCGAACCTAAGTGAATCCTTTGTTGATTGTGATTAGGTTATGTCTATTGGAGCATAAATTTAGATAGCCCGCCAAGATCCCCAATCCAAACGAACTTGCATGGATCACTTGATATATTCTACTAGACCAATTTATGGGTCCATCTAGAATTGTATTAAGGCATGTGGACTTGTTTATTTTAGTAAGAATGGGTCTAGCTCATATGTGAACTTTTTATTTAATTCAAATGGATTTAATAATATAGGAAAAATAATATTTGACCTATATATATTTGCTTGGACAGCTAAGGCTATATATAAGAGCTTTTTATACTGTTTTTTGTTTTATTATTTAATTAAATGGAAATTAATTAATTTGTTAATTAATTAATTATTTAATTAAATATCAAAATCTTTTCCTAGTTGGAGAAGGTCCCCTGGAGTCATATTATTGTTGGTAATATAATAAGTATTAAATATTATATTTGATAAGTAGATAAATAAAAGGAATATATTTATCTAGTCAAATTAGGAAGTATTTGATTTCTATTAGGACTCTAATTGACAATTGGTCAAATTAGGAAGTTTTTTATTTAGTCACAAATTAATTTATATTCAATAATTTGTTATTGAATAAATACACTATTTGAGTTGGATTAGGAGTCTTGGTGTTTAAAATAAATCCTATTTTTAAGAGGATTGAATCCAAATTGTGATAGGAGTTTTGGTGAAGTAAAAATCCTCTTTTTATCAGGATTTTCGGCCATCTATATATACTCCTACATAGAATTTCCACTAAGACCTAATTCTTGGTGTGAGTAGCTGTTTTTTATTTGTTTTTTTGTAATTTAAAAAAAAAACTTCATCAAACTCATAGATATTGTGTATTGAATTCGGCCAAGGAGAAGAAAAGAGGAACGTTTTGCTTTCGATAGTGTCACAGTAGCCTTTACATCAAAAGGTTTTGTGTACAACATAGAATTAAGGTTCACGTGAGTTTCAATCAAATAGATTGATAATTCACAAGTGACCAAACGTTCTTGGGTTTTCTCATGGAGGATTATTGTGACTAACAAAGAAGAAGATTTTGTTTGTTTCCATCCTTATGTATACAATTAAAAGAAAGAGAGCCCACACTCCTAGGTGATTCACGTTCGTGATTGGATTGGAAATCTTACGGATTCAATTCGATGCTAGTTCAATCATCATGAAAAAAAAGGTATGATACTTTTAATATACGTCAACTAATCTAGGGTTAAATTTCTTTCTATTAAAGTGAAAGTTTTTAAAATATACCAAACCCTAATTTTACGCTTCTGACACATTTTGAACTGAATTTTCCCTACACTGCTGAGGCATATGGAATCCTATTCATGAATTGCTCTTCATGCACATCATTAGAGCCTGTTCTTTAGAAAGTTTGATTCCATGTATTAAAGGTGACATACCTTTCTTGGAATCTTGCATGAAGAGCATATACAAGATTTTATCTATGTATGAAGCATGGGATAATACAATCGTTCAACTATTTCTATCCCTTATAATTTGCATACAAAGAATATAACTTGCTTCTCTTAAGTCCTTCATACCAAATTGTTATGATAACCATTCTTTTACTGATGTCAACACGTGTACATCGTTTTTGATGAGTAGTATATCATCAACGTAAAGAAATAGAAATAACAACTTGTCTCCTAATCCTTTTATATACATAAGGTTCGTCAAGGTTTTGAATAAATCCAAAACCTTTCATAGCTTGATTGAACATTATGTTCCAAGGTCTGGATGCTTGCTTCAGTCCATATATGGATCTTTGCAACTTGCATACCTTTTCCTCTTGGCATTTTTCAATGAATCCTTATGGTTGTAACATAACGATTCTTTCCTCAAAAGTTTTGTTAAGAAAAGCTTTCTTGACATCCATTTGCCAAATCTCTAGGTCTAGAGATGCCGCAATGGATAAGAGTATCGTAATAGATTTAAGCATGGCTATAGAAGAGAAGGTTTCCTTATAATCGATACCTTCCTTCTATGTGTAATCTTTAGCTACCAATCTAGCTTTAAAGGTTTCCACCATTCCATCCACTCCTCTCATCTTCTTGTATACCCACTTTCACCCATTGGGTTTTATCCCGTTAGGCAAGTCCGCAAGAGACCAGGTTTTGATTTTGAACATAGATTCAATTTCGAATTGCATTACCTCTTGTCAATGGGGACAAGCAACATCCTCAATTGCTTCCTTATATGTGTAGGGATCATTGTCATCCATGAGGTTCTCTACTGATTCTCCTACACTGGTGTAGCTCTTGGGTAGTCTACTAACCCTCCCACTATGATGAGGAATGGTAGGTTGTTGGTCTTGTGTTGGTGCGAAATTTACAATTGGGTTAGGTTGTACAACCCCTTGTGGAATTGTATCTCCTAAAAACATATTCAGAACAATTCTACTTTTAGGAATAAAATTATTCATATAGTCCTTTTCCAGAAATTTAGCATATGTCGAAACACGCATTTTAAGATCTGAAGGACTATAGACATAATATCCTTTGGTTCCTTTTGGATACCCTACAAATATGCATGTTTTCGAACGGGACTCCATATTTTTTGTCTTTCCCTTTAACACGTTTGTAAGACATCCAAATATCCTTAATTGTTGTAAACTAGGCTTTCGCCCAGTCCATAACTCATGCAGTGTTTTGTGCCTTTGGTCGTGAATGACCTTTTGGTCATCTTACCTTCCAAACAAAATTCACAAGCTGGTACATCATCGATTTTTAAGTCACTTAAAAGGTCCATCACTGACTAATCTTTTGATCTTAACAAGGTTAATATGACCTAGGCACAAATGTCATAGGTAGGTTTTATCTTTTCATAATTTTACTCTTTTACGATTAGGTTCCGTTGATTCCATGTCTAACAAGTGAGAGATATTGCTATGCAAATAGAATAAACTGTTTTTCAATGTACCTTTGCAAACAAATTTGTTATTTATACTAATAATAAAACATTTATCAAGAGTAAACGAATATCCAAATTTATTTAAACAAGAAACTGAAATTAATTTCCTCTTGAATTGAGGTAAATAAAAAGGCCTATTAGATCTAAATGCCTATAAGAATCTAAATTAATTCTAATATCTCCCACTACACTGGCAGACACCAACACTCTGTTGCCTAAAGGCAAGTTGAATTCATTCTCAACTTCATTCTCATTAAGCCTTTTCTTTTCCTTGAACCCGTGAAAGGAATAACAAACATGATTAGTGGCTCCATAGCCTATGATACAAGAATCTATAGAATCTACCAGAAAACATGTTTCATATAATTAATATTAACTTCTTCCTGCTTATCCTGAAACTATGGGTAATTTCTTTTCCAATATTCCTTTTCACCATAATGGAAACACTTCTCTTTGATCTTGTTCACTTTCTTGGCCTCCTTCTTGGCCGACCAAAGTTTCTTTTTCTTCTGTTGTTTCTTGACCTTTTTACGGGTTTTAACAGTAGTAACTTTGTCAACTGTATGAATCATTTGACCATTGCCTTTCACAAGGGTTTTTTCAGCGCTTTGAACATTTTCCAACTTGTCCTGCAAGGTGTATTCCATATTGTTCAAGGTGTAGTCTGAAAATACAAACACGGTTAAATGCTCAAGACTAACCTAGAGGGGGGTGAATAGGTTAGACACCTTTTTCGAATCCCTTAGAATCAAAAAAAAGTTTGTCCCTCTAGATTGCTTGTATCACAATATATATATATATATACATATCAATTAAAGACACTTAATCAATATATAAAACAAGTAAAGTGTGATACAAACAAGTAACTGTAACACATACACAATGTAAATTATAGAAAGGAAGTCAACTTACATACAGAGTTCTATCCATAGTATTCAAATAACAAATACAAATATAAGAGAGATAGGGATAGAGAAAAGTTGAAACAAGATATAACGTGGTAAACCTCCGAAGAGGAAACATCCACGGGTTAGCAACCATTGGCAAACAAAATCCACTAGTAGATGAGACAAGTACAATCTCTCAAGTGACCCATTTACCTAGAAACTACCTTCCTATCCTACTCATGAAGATGCTGCCCTCATGCTTAACAATCCAAGGCCTCACACCTCTTGTCAAGACTTCCTCACGCACTCTTTCGGATCCTCACGACCCTAGGCAAGACTTCTTGCTCAACTATCCGAGTCCTCCTGACTCAAGTCAAGACTTCCTCGCTCACCCTTCCGGATCCTCACGACCCTAGGCAAGACTTCCTTGCTTGACAATCCGAGGCCTCCCACCTCTTGCCAAGACTTTCTTGCTCAACAACATAGGTCTCACACATATTGACAAGACTTCTTTCTCACAAGGCATCTAGGTGATCATGAATGCAAAAAGCAAACAAGCACGCAACATAGAATGTTATGATCAACACATTCTATGGAAAATACTAGACATGTGGATGAATGCACAAAACAAATGTAGTCTAGTCAATCATGCATGTTTAATCCATCTAGATCATGTAAGATATGTTCAACATTAATTACAACCTAGATACACGCATAGATCTAAAACTTGAATCACAATATATGTTCAATTAACACACAATCAAGTTTAAATCTCATATACCAAAAACATGCTAAAATCATGTGACTAAGTCATTTAGATTAAAGCAAGAGTTCTAGAGCATATTTCCTACTCATAGATTCAACAAAGCACATGAATAGCTCAAAAGAACACAAGCACATGTACTATTGTGAGATTTCGGCCAAAGAGAGCCTAATACACGTGAGGAGCTATTTTTCACAAAATCAATCAATCAAAGATCATCAAATAGTCCCAGATGGGCAGCAAGGAGTTGCGGCCGAGATGGCCATGTGCCATCTCGGGCTTTCACCATTTGATGGCCTTTGGCCATGGTGCAACTCTTTTACACTCCTCTAGCGTTCTTCGACATTTCTTTGGTCTCCAAACTCGGAATTCGAATTCGTTTACGGATTATGAACTATAACTCTCTCATGGATATGGACATATAAGATACTTTACCCAAAAAATATTAATTCGACTCGATATATGAAGACGAAGACAATGTATGGAACATGAGTTGAAAATGTAGTATCTTTTGACTTAAGACTTGAAATCAATAGTATGAGTAACCAAAATGACTGGAACTCAATCAAGAATGATTTTAGACTAAATTCAAGTTCAATATCCATGTTATACAAAAATATATACATACAAACACAATTCATACTAGAATGCAAACTACATAGAGATAGTTTCCAATCATGCATTTTCCAAATCATGTTATTTTCTTACCAATGCATAAGCATTCATCTTCAAGTGTGTGAATCTGTTATACATAGTGCACAACGATGCAAGGACACATATGAATGAATTATATGTGTGCCTATAGTGGTGCATAACGATGCAGGGACACATATGAATGAATTGTGTGTGTGTGCCTAATCACTGTAAGAGAAAGATAAGGTCTTAATATACATTTGTAGAACCACATTGCATCCTTTCTCTTTGAAGACTTTGAACTTGCTTTGACTAGTTGTTCCTTCTTCTTTGAAGCTTGAATCATCATGAATCTAAACAACTAATATCATTACAATTAAACATCATTTTGATATGGAATTAATGCCAACACAAACTAAAACCTAGCAATCTCCCCCTTTGGCAAATTCAATGTCAAAACACCTATACATTTACTACAAATATAAAAATGAAGATAGGTCACAAAATCACTCCCTCCCATTACAATGAGTAAGATTCCTTTAACTAATCGTCATTAACTCTTGAACTTCATCTTGATCTTCTCTTGAAGCAACCTACAAATCATCTCAAAGCACAATGCATATACAAGAGAAAAACAACAAATGGCAACATATAATATGGATAAGAATATACAATAAAGTCCACAAATATATGTATCTCCCCCTCAATAAATGCCAAAACACAAGAATTCGTAACCAAATCTTAAGACTAAATATTGCATGCCATTGAAAGTTCAAAAGTTCACAAAAACAACATAAAAAGAAAACTAAGTAACTAACATCTCTTTCTCCCCCTTTTTGACATGAAATGATGCGAAACGTTATGAAATAAACCTCAAGACTCAAATACTAGCTACTTGTTCCACCAAAGAAAGTTGTGCGAGTAGTTGATCTAACATAATGCTTGAGAGGTGGTCTTGAACTTGAAGCAATGCACTCTTCTAACTCTTTTATCCTAGCATCTGGTTGAACAACTATAGCACTAAGAGACCTTCTCCTATTAGGAAAAAGATTTTGACTTTTGGTTAATTAATTAATTAATTTATATTTAATTAAATAATAAAATAAAACAATATTTTGGGCCAATAACCTTTACCCCTTGCCGCCCAAGCCATATACATGGGTCATATATTGTTTTTTTCCTTTTGTTTAGTCTATTGGACTTTAATAAAAAGTCCACATGTGAACTAGACCCATTCTTACTAAAAAAGTAACAAGTCCACATGCCTTAAATTAATACATTAATAAAATTAAACAGCTCATTTAATTAAAACTAGGCAAATTATATTCTTAATGTATTAATGAAATGCTAATCACACCCCATTAAGGCCGCCCAAGGACTCCCACATCCTTGGCCGTATATTCCAGGTATTTTGAAGAGTTCATGCATGTCTTGATCATACAGGATCGCACCTATCCAAAACTTTTAGAATCGGAATTCCGGAAACAATTCTAGATGGACCCATATATTGGCCCGGTAGAATATATCAAGTGATCCAAGCAAGTTCGTGTGAATTGAGGATCTTGGTGGGCAGTTTAAATTTAAGCTCTAATAGACAAAACCTAATCACAATCAACAAGTGATTCACTTTGGTACGATATGTTAATTTTAGTTCATTCCACTAAAGAACTAAGATTGAACTCTTAAATAAAGATAAAATAAGGTAATGTTCCTTAGTCATACCCTAAACAATCTTAAAGAAGATAGTATACCCTCATGAAGAATACCAGTAATCGCCAAGAGCTCATAGACCACATATAACTCTCCTAGTTACAATATTTACTCATATGACCACATTTTGAACTTGGATATTTTGACGTGTTCAGAAGCCATATTTCAATAGACATTATTAAAAACTTAACGTGAAGATTTAATATCCCATACCTCAAATTATCAGTATGATGGTATTCTACTCACATTCAATAAATTGAACTACGATGTCCATATCTATAAATGAAGTCCTTTATCGATTAACAAATGAGTACCACCTAACCATCGAGGATAGACTACACTATATAATCATACTCATTGATGGCTCAAATGATAACACTTGTAACCATAAGTCTATCTTTTATCTTAGGGTTGAGATAGACTCTCTGATTGTCTTTAAGTGAAAACTTTTATCCATTTACGGTTCTAGATAAATTATCTCACTGTGATACTATTCAATACACCTAGTGCACTAGATTCTTTTGCCTAATGACTCCACACTTAGATGATTTTAGGTTTATCATAACACAATTGATCCAACTCAAATGATAGCAAAAATAATCTACAACTTTAACAAGGTAAAGGTGCCTAACCAATATCTTAAGTTGTGAAAATTGTGCAAGACTAACTAAAGAATTGTGTCTACCTCATACATATCCAGATGTATGAATAATTCTTCATTTCTCATAGTCTTTTGACCTTATGATTAGTAACTTTTGATAATTATAATAATTAAACTATAAATGCCATAAGATTTGTTAAACTAGAAATCACTTTATTAATATGAAAAGATTGTCAAATACACTATTACACTTTTGCTATAGAGAATAGTCCCAACAGTCATGGCTCCTGACCCCCACATGGGTACGAAGTTATGAATTGGTCTAGGACCTCATCTTGGTCGCTGCTCCTTGACCTGGGTCGGGAATGTTCTTGTGGAGCAACAACAATAGCGACAACAACATCAATATCCATCTCTTCTTGTAGATGGCTCAGTAAATGTAGTTGGAGGGGGAGGGGACTATTGGAATAGTATAAGTGACAGTAGTAACAATAGAAGTAGTAGCAGGATCATGACCCCTCACCCTGGTCAATCTGGCTGTAAATTCTACCAGTTGGGATCTGGAATGATCTGAAATTAATAGATCGGATCTAAGTGAATCAATTGTTGATTGTGATTAGGTTATGTCTATTGGAGCATAAATTGAAATAGCCCGTCAAGAACCCCAATCTACACAAACTAGCATGGACCACTTGATATCTTCTATCGGATTAATTTATAGGTCCATCTACAACTGTTTTTTGGATTTCATAATCCAAAGGTTTTAGAGAGGTGTAGTCATGTATGATCAAGACACACGGGACTTCTTTTAAATACCTAAAATTGGTGGCCAAGGTGTTAAGATTATGCTCAATAGCAAGAGTGTAATAATGTATTTGACAATCTTTTCAAATTATAAAAAGATTTCTAGTTCAACAAATCTTATTGTATTTACAGTTTAATTAATATAATTGTAAAAAGTACATAATCAAAAGGTCAAAAGACTATGAGAAAAGAAGAATTATTCGTACATTTAGATATGTATGAGGTAGACACAATTTTTTAGTTAGACATGAACAATATTCACAACTTAGGTCGGGCACATTTACCTTGTTAAAGTTGTAGATTCTTTTGCTAGCATTTGAGTGGGATCAAATGTGTTATGATGAGTCTAAAATTATCAAAGTACGGTGACTTTGAGCAAAAGAATCTTGTGCACTAGGCATTGAATACGATCACAGTGAGATACTTTATCCATAACCGTCAATGGATAAAAGTTTTCACTTGAAGACAATCAGAGAGTTTATCTCAATCCTGAGAGATGATGGAAATATGGTTACAAGTGTTATCATTTGAGCTATCAGTGAGTTCGATTATATAGCATTGTCTATCTTTGATAGTTTGGTGGTATTCATTTATTAATCGATAGAGGACTTCATTAATAGATATGGATATCGTGGCTCGATTTATTAAATGTGAGAAGAATATAATCATATGGATATTTTGAGGTATTGGATATTAAATCTTAACGTTAAGTTTTCAATAGTGTCTATTGAAATATGGCTTCTGGACAAGTCAAAATATCCAAGTTCAAAATGTGGCCATATGAGTAAATATGGTAACTAAGAGAGCTATAGGCGGTCTATGACCTCTTGGCAATTACAAGCATTCTTCAAGAGGATACACTCTCTCCATTAAAATTGTCTAAGGTACGAATAAGGAATATTAACTTATTATATCTTCATTTAAGAATTCAATTTTAGTTCTTTAGTGAAATGAACTAAAATTAATAGATTGGACCAAAATGAATCATTTGTTGATTGTGATTAGGTTCTATGATCCCCAATTCACATGAACTTGCATGGATCACCTGATATATTTTACCGGACCAATTTATGTGTCCATCTAGAATTGTGTTAAAGCATGTGGACTTGTTTCTTTTAGTAGGAATGGGTCTAGTTCACATGTGGACCTTTTATTAAGGTTCAATGGATTTAATGAAATAGAAAAAAAAAACTATATATATGCCTATGTATGGACTTGGGCGAAAAGGCTAAATATTATAGCCTATTATATTAATTTTATTTTATTATATAATTAAATGGAAATTAATTAATTTATTAATTATTTAATTAAATGTCAAAACTTTTTCCTAGTAGGAGAAGGTCTCCTAGTGTCAAACTATTGTTGGTAGAATGAAAAATATCAATACTATTTTTGATAAGTAGATAAATAAAAGGAATTTATTTATCTAGTCAAATTATGAAGTATTTAATTTCTATTAAAACTCTAATTGACAATTGGTCAAATTAGGAAGTTTTGATATAGTCACAATTTAATTTATACTCAATAATTGGCTATTGAATAGATACACTTTTGAGTTGGATTAGGAGTCTTGGTATGGAAAAGAAATCTTCTTTGAGTGAGGATTCTTGACCACCAAGTAAATCCTACTAGTGAGAGGATTCTTGCCCACCAATAAATCCTCCTTACAAGAGGATTTGGACACCTATATATACTCCTATGTAGATTTCTGCCAAGCTAATATAATTCTAAGAGAAATTTCATCCAACATAGAATTTTGAAAGGGAAAATTTTAGTTTTTGTTCTAGATAAAATTCTGCCAACTCTTAATTATAGTGTGTAGAATTCGTCCAAGCAAAAGAGAAAAGAGAGAACGTTTTTATGTTCAATAGTGCACTAGTATCCTTTACATTAAAAGTATTTTGTGTACAAAATTCGAATCGGGTTCACGCGACTTTCAACCAAAAAGCTTGATAATTCACAAGTGACCAAACGTTCTTGGGTTTTCTCAAGGAGGATTATTGTGACTAACAAAAGAAAAAGATTTTGTTTGTTTCCATCATCAGGTATACAATTCAAATAAAAGGGAGTCCACACTCCTAGGTGATTCACGTTCGTGATTGGATTGGAAGATCTTACGGATTCAATTCGACGCAACTTCAATCGTCACAAGAAAAGGGCACGATACTTTTATTATACGTTAATTAATCAAGGGTTAAGTTTCTTTCTTTTAAAGGGAAAATTTTAAAATATACGCAAACCCCTTTTTCCGCTTCCGTAACTTTTTATTTTATTTTTCCCTACACAAAGTTGTGGGAATCCTTGGGCGGCCCTAATGGTGTGAAATTAGCATTCCATTAATATAATAATATAATTTGCATATTTTAATTAAATGGGCTATTTAATTATATTAATGTATTAATTTAAGGCATGTGGACTTGTTTCTTTTTTAGTAAGAACGAGTCAAGTTCACATTGGACTTTCTTTAAAGTCCAATAGATTTAATAAAATAGAAAAACAATATATGGCCCATATATATAGTTGTCGGCAAGGGCTAATATAATAGCCTAATATATTGTTTATTATTTCATTATTCAAATAAATAGAAATTAATTAATTTATTATTTATTTAATTATTTAATTAAAAGTAAAAATCATTTCCCTAGTATGAGAAAATCTCCTAGTGTCTTACTATTGTAAGTAGTATAATAAATATAAAATAATTTATTTGAAAAGTAGAAAATTAAAAGGAAATTATTTATCTAGTGAAATTAGAAAGTATTTGATATCTATCTCTAATTGAAAACTGGTCAAATTAGAAACTTTTTTATAGAGTCACAATTTAATTTTATTCAATAATTTGTTATTGGATAAATACAATAATGAGTTGGAATAGGAGTCTTGGTGTGGAAAAATAATTCTTCTTTGAGTGAGGTCTCTTAGCCAACACACAAATCCTTCTTTTAAGAGGAGTTGGACACAAGACATAAATCCTCCTTAGGAGAGGATTTGCCATCACCTATATAATCTCTAAGTGAGAGTTTGACCAACATAAGTTTTCTAGAGTGAAAATTCGGTCAGGAATAAAATCTTAAAGAGAGAATTCGGGCACAACCCTAATTTTTGTGTGGGAAGTATTTTTTTATTTGCTTATATATTTGAAAAAAAAACTTCATACAACTCATTGTGTGAAGAATTCGGCCAAGCACAGAGAAAAGAAATGAGCGTTTTTGTCTTCAATAGTTCAATAGTAGCCTTTACATCTAAAGGTTTTGTGTATGAAAAGTCCTCATTTGTTGATTGGCTTATTTCGTGAACAACCACATTGTTGGGGTTCATGTAAGTGTAGCTTAGGCTCTTAAGACCTCAAGAGGAGAAGCACCAAACGTAAAATTCTTGTGCTTACTTACTAGGAAGAGATAGTTGCACACACTCATATATTCTTGCATAACTCTTGATCTTATATGTTGAGTGTTTTCTTGTGTGCATTTTAGTTTAAATGACTCTTGTTGACCTATTTGCATCTTGCTATGAAAGTTTTATGTTATGCTAGGCATAAAAATAGGATGCATTTTCATCACTCTTGTACTTGTTGCTTGTATGGTTGTTTGAGTGTTGAAGTAGGAATTGCGCTGGTGGTGTGCTACTCGACCAGTGCACCTCACCAGCGCAACATTCAAAGTGGACTGTCGCTAGTGTTGCGCAACTGGGTTACGCTGCTGCACCCATTCGAAGATGAAAAAAGCAGGCGTGCGCTACTCGACTTGCGCAGCCCCACCAGCGCAAACATTCCTGTGGTTTTACGCTTGTGTTGCGCCAATGACGTGCGCCACTCGACCAGCGCCTATTGAAATCTTTAGGCTGTGCGCTGGTGCTGCGCTACTCGACCAGCGCATAATGAAGAAGCTGGAACATTTTTTCCAAAACGACATCACTTTGTTTGGATCTCAGATATATATATATATATATATATATATATATATATATATATATATATATATCTCATTGTCTTAAGGTCATGTAAGGGTTCAAAATATCATATATTTTCCTTAGAACACATTTCAAAGGAAAAACACTTCCAAGAACTCATTTTTAATCATTCAAAGCATTCCCATGTGCATCAAAACTTAATCTTGCATCATCTAAGTTCATCTAGATTGCATCTATAGATAGGGTTGCTTCATCACATCTTGTTTGGTAAGCTCTTCACTATTTTCTTACAAGTTAAGTTTTTTTGCTTGCTAAACCATCTCTTTAATTAATTGTATTCTCTTAGAATATTTCTAGATACAAATTAGAGATTGTTGTGATGACATGATTGAGTGTTGTATTGTGATAGGTTCATAGGATTGATTGATCTATGTTTAGCTAAGCTATTTGAACATGTCATTTAGCACTTGATATCTAGGATTGCATTAATTGTCATCTCACTATCCTACATAAGCATATAGGGTTTCCTAGCCTTGTTTGTTCATTGAATATCATCATATATTCACTTAGGACACTTTATCTCTTCATTGAGAAGTAAGACTTGTGTTGCTTCCGGGAGTAGGTAGCTTAAAGCACAAGCAAGATGAACTAGGTTCACTTATACCGGGATTAGGTAGTGGTGGTGGATTAAACCAGGATTAGGTAGTAATTCCTTGCCATTAGTGTATTCGAGGTTCTAGTGTGGTGCACTCATCAGCCCGTGGTTTTTTCCCATTTGGAGGGTTTCCACGTATATCTCAAGCGTCGTTTATATTTTCGTATTTTTACACTTATGATTTTATTGTAACTAGCTAGGGGCATTTTTGTCAATTTGACTCTTAACAAAAATTGGGTAAAAGTTAATTAAAATCTATTCACCCGCCTTTATAGATTAACATTACACACTATAATATTTGTTTCAATTGGTATCAGAGGAGGTTCCTAGACATACAAAGGTGATTCTTGCTCATTTTGGTGTGTGTTGCATTTTGTGTGTTTGTGTTGACCATTCATACACTTGCATTCATATCATTCATTCATAATCACAATGAGTGGAAACAGTGGCAATGAAGGAGCTTCCAGCTTTAGACCTCCACTTATCACCAGGTTGAATTATGCCTCTTGGAAAGGCAAGATGGAGTCGTACATATGACAAATTCATGACAGGGCATGGCTGGCAGTTGAAGATGGCTACACTCCACCCATGATGACTCCTACAGATGGAGGAGGTGATGTATTAAAACTAAAGGCTCAGTGGAATGCACAAGAGTTTGAGGCTTCAAAGTTGAATAGAAAGGCAATGCATGCCATCCTATGTGCAATGGATGAGAACCAGTACAAGTTGGTTTAAAAAACTAGGATAGCTAAGGAGGCATGGGATATCCTATAAGTTGCACATGAGGGAACCGAGGTGGTTAAGGAATCTAAGCTTCAAGTTCTCTAAACGCAATTTGAATTGCTCAAGATGGATGAGAATGAGTGCTTTAATGACTTTGAAGTGAGGTTGATGGACATTGTGAACCAAAGTCATCAACTTGGTGATCCGTATTCGGATAGGAAGATCAAGCAGAAGATTATGAGATCTCTACCCGATTGATTTGAGTCTAAGATGACGGCTTTGGAAGAGAATAGTGGGTATAAGGACATGAAGCCTAGTGAAGTGATTGGGAGACTTCTAGCTTATGAATCTAGGAAATGTCCTAACCCCACATCAACAAAGAAGTAAAAAGATATTGCTTTGAAAGCCTCCAAAGTTGAGAAGGAGGAAAGTGATGACTCGGATGAAGAGATTGCCTTGCTAATGAGGAAGTTCAAGAAATTCTACAAGTCCGAGAATAAAGGCTTTGGATCCAAGGGTCAAGACTTGAAGAAAAAGGCTCCCTACAAAAAGTTTGAGCCTAGGTAAGAAAAGACCGAGAAGAAAGGAGTCCAATGCTATGAATGTGGTGGAATAGGTCACTTTGCCCCGGAATGTGCAAATCTCAAGAACAAGAAGAAGGGAAAAGTGATGGCTGCCACATGGAGTGAAAGTGATAACTCTAATGAAGGAGAAGAGTCTTCGGATGATGAAGAACTCATGGCTAACTTCATAGCATTTATATCCTCTCTTAGGAGCAAAAATGCTAATGAATATGAGAATGATAGTCAAGAGGAAGACTACTCAAGTGATGATGGATCTTCATCACAATCCACAAATGGAAGTGTGGATAAGATGAATCCCAAGGACTACATGGCTAAGTTTGAGAGCTCAAGATTAAAAAACAAGAATGAGATCAAGAGATTACAAGAAGAAAACCTAGACCTCTCAACTCAAGTTGACCGACTAAATGAAGAGTTGGAAAGATCTAAGAGGAATGAATAAGGGTTGAAGAAAGAGCTTGAAGATGCTAGAGTGTTGTTGGCCAAGATGAACTCTAGCACCAAGAAACTTGACCACATGCTAGATGTTGGAAAGAGGCCAAGTGACAAGAAGAGGCTTAGGTTTGAAGATGTCAAGATGTCCTCCATTCCAAGCAAGACCGTTTTTGTAAGAAGCATGAACTTCAATAGGTCATCTCCTCATCAAACTCCTAGGAAGAAGTTTGATCTAGGAGAGTGTTCAAATAGTGTTCAAGTGAATGTGGCACCAAGAAGCCCACCTCAAGCTCATCCTATAAGGGTTCCTCAAGTTAACTTCCCTCAACCAAAAGCTCACAAAGGGAAGATACCTATCATGCAAGCTCAACCAAGGAAGCAATCAAGTCTTGCTCAACAACAAAAAAGGAAAGCTCATTAACAACAAGCAAGACAACAACAAAGACATGGAAAGGCTCCAATGCATCCTCAAGGATATGGAATAATTCCTAACTTTTTACCTACATATCATTTTTGTGGTATTGATGGTCACATTAGACCAAATTGCTTTAGGTATATCAAATTGTGTAGGATTGAAAGCATGATAGAAAAAAAAAGGCTAGAGCCATGAAGCATGATCCTAGGACATCTAGAGCCATGATGCATGATCCTAGGACACTTAGAGCCATGATGCATGTTACTAGGAAAAGTGGAATACCTTTGCATAATCCTAGGACATTTAGAGCCCATGTACCATTGACCACTAGGAAGGAAAATACTGCACCTAAGTGGATTAGAAAGGATGAACACCTTTGCCATGTTGCACAAATTGCTTTGAAAGCTCATTCTTGTTCTTTTGGTATTTGGATAGTGGGTGCTCTAGGCACATGACTGGAAAGGTAGAAAGCCAAATGTTAGCTACTTCCACACTTTTGGAAGCAAATGCTACATTTTGAATGACCGTGATCAACTTGGAAAATTTGATGCTAAGAGTGATGAGGGTATCTTCATTGGCTACGCCTCGAATAGTAGAGCCTATAGAGTTTTTAATCTAAGAACTAGGATCGTAATGGAATCATCTAATATTGTCATTGATGATACTAGACTCAAAACTAATGACCATGAGGAGGAGGTAGATTTAGTTGATGACTCCCCTTTGGAGAAGGTTGTTGATGTCTCTAATGTTAAAAAGACTAACCTTGATGATGACATAACACAACCTATTGATAGGCTTCCTCCCTTGAACTCAAAAGAACCTGCTTCATGGGTTAGGAAACTCCATGACAAAGAGGACATCATTGGAGAGGTTAGTGAGGGTGTTTGGACTAGGCATCAAATGGTTAATCTAATTAGCTACACATGTTACACCTCTCAAATAGAACCCAAAAAAATTGATGAAGCCTTAAAAGATGAATTTGGGGTTCTTACTATGCAAGAAGAGCTTAACCAATTTGAAAGGAATAAGGTTTGGACTCTAGTTTCTAGGCCCAAGAACACCAATGTGATAGGTACCAAGTGGGTATATAGGAGCGAATCCGATGAGGATGGCAACATTGTGCTAAATAAGGCTAGGCTTGTAGCACAAGGATACTCTCAAATTGAGGGTTTTAACTTTGAGGAGACATTTGCTCCCGTTGCTAGGATTAAGTCCATTAGGCTTCTTTTATCCATTTCTTGTTTGCACAAGTTCAAATTACATCAAATGGATGTTAAGAGTGCCTTCCTCAATGGCTTCTTGCAAGAGGAAGTGTTTATTGAGCAACCAAAGGGGTTTGTGGATCCTCACCACCCTAATCATGTCTATCACCTCAATAAAGCTTTATATGGGTTGAAACAAGCACCAAGGGCTTGGTATGAGCATCTTACCCAAATATCTTATAGACAATGGCT
Organism: Dipteronia dyeriana; assembly: GCA_032871835.1. Lineage (NCBI taxonomy): Eukaryota > Viridiplantae > Streptophyta > Magnoliopsida > Sapindales > Sapindaceae > Dipteronia > Dipteronia dyeriana. Next base: position 54,650,705 of record CM065297.1, read on the forward strand.
ACACTAGGGGTAGTGTTGACAAGAGTCTATTCATCAAGAAAAACAAAGATTAGCTCTCTATAGCTCAAATCTATGTTGATGATATAGTCTTTGGCTCCACCAATGACACCAAAGTCCAACAATTTGTTGATGTCATGTCTCATGAATTTGAGATGAGTCTTGTTGGTGAGTTGAGTTACTTTATAGGTTTACAAATTAAGCAAATGGAGTTACTTTCTAGGTAAACAAATTAAGTATGCCAAAAACCTAGTGAAGAAATTTGGCCTTGAAAGTGCCAAACATTGTGATACACCCTTGAGTACCACTTTGAAGCTAAGCAAGGATGCTATTGGTAAAAGTGTGGACCAAACTTTATATCGTGGGATGATTGGTAGCTTGCTCTATTTGACCGCAAGTAGGCCCAATATCTCCCTTAGTATGGGTATGCGTGCTAGGTACCAAGCGGATCCTAAGGAGTCCAATCTCTCTTCTGTTAAGAGAATCATTCAATATGTGAATGGGACATCCAACTATGGGATTTGGTACTCTTTTGACACTAATGCTAGTCTTGTAGGCTTTAGTGATGCAGATTGGGCAGGAAATTATGATTATAGGAAAAGTACATCGGGCAGTTGCTTTTTCCTTGGAAACAACCTTGTCTCTTGGTTCTGCAAGAAGCAAAATTCGATTTCATTGTCCACGGCTGAGGCCGAATACATTGCTGCTGGGAGTGGGTGCACACAACTCCTTTGGATGAAGAAAATGCTAGTCGACTATGGATTCAACCAAGGTACTCTTACTCTCTTTTGTGATAACATGAGTGCAATTATATTTCAAAGAATCCAGTTCAGCATTCTAGGACTAAGCATATTGACATCGGTCATCATTTCATTAGAGAACTAGTTGAGATCAAATGCATTGTACTGGAGCATGTATGTACAAATGACCAACTAGCGGATCTATTTACTAAACCCTTAGATGCTACTAGATTCAAGACTCTTAGTAGATCTATTGGGATTTGTTTAATGGAGTGATGTGTTGTGGTCTTTAACCCCATATGGGGTACTCAAGCAGAGAGAGCTATTGTATACTTGTTGCATGAAATTTTTCTTAAATATGTTTATGCCTCTTTATTGATTGCTTGGGTAGCTTGGGTAGCTTGGTTGCACTTATGGTATATTGTATTTTATTAAATAAGTGTAAACATTGCTTTGATTACAATCCATTTCATATTTATGTTCAAACATGCATTTTTGGACTAGCAGATTTACATAGGAAGTACATGTTGAATGACCTATAATTATCTCCATGACATGATGATTCTTTAATGACATGCTAATGAAAAATGATAAAGCATGAATTGTTGATTGCAATTATTAAATGCAACACAATGTGTGAAACATGCTAGTGAGACTAAAATGTTTAATCAATGTCTCTCTTTCTTTATTAGTTGAACATGGCTATTATCATACGGGTATCCTCCCGGAAAAATCAAATAGGGTGCAAAGTTGCTCATGCCATGTTTAGTTTTTAATGTTGGATATAGTGCTTTTAAAACTTGATATCTATAAGTACTCTATATCCTTGCTTCTCTCATGACAAAAAGTGAAATTGGTTTGAATTATATTGGAAACCTTTGTCATTTGCTTTGCCAAATACCATTGTTTTTGGACTTGAATGCAACATGTCTTGTATGCAAAGCATTTTTTGATTCATACATTGTCTTCAAATAAATCTCCTTGTTTCTCTCCTATCAATTGAGATTACATAAATGTGGCTTATATAATTATACAACAATCTTGTATGCTATTTTCTTTCTTTGCCTTGAGTGACCCGGTTGAGAACTTCACCTTTGCCTATATCATGACAAAAAGGGGTAGTAGCATTGACCTAGCATTGTGATGTTAGGGGAGTAGCATGTGTTGGATTTGAGGGGGAGCATTGCATGAGTGTACTTGTTTGAGGGGGAGATTACATGTAGGGGGAGCATTGCATGAGAATTTCATGATATTATACTTATATTTCTAAATGCAAATGCTTTTGTTTTATATTTACTTGATCATCTCACATGCACTTGGTTTGGAAAGCGTATTTGTGCTTGCCTTGTGTGTAGGGTTGATAGTTCTATAAGAGATTGAAGACTTGAAGTTTTTTTTATGTTTATCTCTTTGTAATGTAGAATATCTTCCTGGAGTTTTTCTGTTTTGTTTTGTAAGGATCAATGTGAGTGGTGTTTTTGTCACGAAATAGCCAAAGGAGGAGATTAAAAAGTCCTCATTTGTTGATTGGCTTATTTCGTGAACAACCATATTGTTGGGGTTCATGTAAGGGTAGCTTATGCTCTCAAGACCTCAAGAGGAGAAGCACCAAACGTAAAATTCTTGTGCTTACTTACTTTAAAGATAGAGTTGCACACACTCACATATTGTTTCATTACTCTTGATCTTATATGTTGAGTGTTTTCTTATGTGCATTTTAGTTTAAATGACTCTTGCTGACCTATTTGCATCTTGCTAAGAAAGTTTTATGTCATGCTAGACATTAAAATAGGATGCATTTTCATCACTCTTGTACTTGTTGTTTGTATGGTTGTTTGAGTGTTGAAGTAGGAATTACGATGGTGGTGCACTACTCGATCAGCGTAACATTCATAATGGACTGTCGCTAGTGTTGCGCCACTGGGTTGCGCTGCTGCAACCACGCAAAGATGCAAAAAGTGGGCGTGCGTAGGTGGTGCGCTACTTGACTAGCGCAGGCCCACCACCGCAAACATTCTAATGGTTTTGCGCTTGTGTTGCGCCACTGACGGGCGCCACTCGACCAGCGCCTATTGAAATTTTTAGGCAGTGCGCTGGTGGTGCGCTACTCGACCAGCGCACCTCACCAGCGTACAATAAAGAAGCTAGAACATTTTTTCCAAAACGACATCACTTTGTTTGGATCTCATAAATATATCTCATTGTCTTAAGGTCATGCAAGAGTTCAAAATATCATATATTTTCCTTAGAACACATTTCAAAGGAAAAACACTTCCAAGAACTCATTTTTAATCGCTCAAAGCATTCCCATGTGCATCAAAACTTCATCTTGCATCATCTAAGTTCATCTAAATGCATCTATGGATAGGGTTGCTTCATCACATCTTGTTTGGTAAGCTTTTCACTATCTTCTTACAAGTTAAGTGTTTTTGCTTGCTAAAACATCTCTTTAATTAATTGTATTCTCTTAGAATATTTCTATATACAAATTAGAGATTGCTGTGATGACATGATTGAGTGTTGTATTGTGATAGTTTCATAGGATTGACTGATCTATGTTTAGCTAAGCTATTTGAACATGTCATTTAGCACTTGATATCTAGGATTGCATTAATTGTTATCTCACTATCCTACATAAGCATATAGGGTTTTCAAGCCTTGTTTGTTCATTGAATATCATCACATATTCACTTAGGACACTTTATCTCTTCATTAAGAAGTAAGACTTGTGTTGCTTCTGGGAGTAGGTAGCTTAAAGCACAAGCAAGATGAACTAGGTTCACTTATACCGGGATTAGGTTGTGGTGGTGGATTAAACGTGGATTAGATTGTAATTCCTTGTCATTAGTGGATTCGAGGTTCTAGTGTGGCGCACTCATCAGCCCGTGGTTTTTTTCCATTTGAAGGGTTTCCACTTATATCTCAAGTGTCGTTTATATTTCCGCATTTTTACACTTGTTATTTTATTGTAACTAGCTAGGGACATTTTCGTCAATTTAACTCTTAACGAAAATTGGGTAAAAGTTAATTAAAATCTATTCACCCCCCCCCCCTTTAGATTAACATTACACACCATAATATTTGTTTCAGTGTACAACATCGAATCATGTTCATGCGAGTTTCAATCAAATAGATTGATAATTCACAAGTAATCTAACGTTCATTGTTTTCCCAAGGTGAATTATTACGACAAACAAAAGAAAAAGATTTTATTTTTTTTCCATCCTCATGCATACAATTCAAAGAAAGGGAGCCATCACACCTTGGTGATTCACGCTTGGATTGGATTGGAAGATCTTGCAGATTCAATTCTACGCAACTTCAATCGTTATGAGAAAAATGTACGATACATTTATTATATGTTAATTAATCAAGGGTTTAGGTCCGTTCTTTTAAAGGAATTTTTTTGAAATATACCAATCTTATTTTTTCTCTTCTGTCGTGCCTTTTTTCCTACAATTGGTATCAGAGAATGGTTGTACCCTTGATTAATTGATGTATATATATGTGGATTTATTTCTTTTTACTGTAAATATGCACGTTTTAGAAAGAGATGACACTTTAGGTATTCGCATATATATATTTACAATGGAATGTATGGATATATATATATATATATGTATGTATTATAATGTGATTTGTTGTTGCTCAATTTTGGTCATAGAATTTCAATGTAATTTTGTTTTGGAATTGTAACAATATGGGTGGCCCATCATCACAATAATTCCCCTCTTGGTAGTTGTTAAGTTTTTTTTTTTTGTGGTAATAAAAAATATTTGTTGTAATATATTAATTTTTTTTATGAATTAAAGAATTTGAAGCAGGAAAAAATAGCAACGGAGTAACCTGAGGTAGCGGCACAATGCTTCAGGCGCGCAAGTGCCCGGTCTCAAGATCTTTGGATGGTGGCCGCTTGATGACTTGTTCACCAAGTTATGATTAGGGTTTTATAATTCAAACAAATGTAATTTACTTACTTTTCTAAGATGAACCAAAATTGTGGCTAATTATTTTTCTGTAAATATTACAGTGTTTGCTATTGTTTGATAACATGTCATATAGAATAGGAGTGCCACACATATATCACTTTTAGTATAAACATGCATTGAATGGTTTAGGTATCTAATTGGCATTTAGATAACTTGGTAAATCAATCTTCGGAATTCGATCACAGGCCTTAAACAATTGAGTAGGGGAAGGTGATTGGAATGCCTACGGCCTCCAAGTTTAGTTGACCTTTATGTTTCGTGTAATAACCCCCCGAGTGGTATTCATGAGTGGAATTTAGCAAGATACTTCTTTACAAGGATAGAATAGACAATTGACTCAAACAATATCTACTCTCAAAGGAGGGATATTCGTGAGGGAATATATTGAAGGTTGATAACCTGGTAACACACTCAATGTGATTTATCCACCCAAGATTTCTTATCATTAAAATCGCAAGGCTAAAATTGAAAACGTTGGTTGTTATGTTAACAATTAGGTGGGAACTAGTCCAACTAATATATGATGCGAACTTCCAAAGGAGGTGTGACATTTATGGTTGTTGGATCACCGTTGAACTTTGTGATTCAATTTATTTTATTTTATTCAATATAAATATTTGAAAGTGCTATATCATGATTGTATACTTATAAAATTTTTGTTTTACTTAGAAATCATGATCCCAACCCAAATCAACATTCTAAAAGATAATACTTTAACTGATGATAATTATGTCGTAAGAAAAAGAAAAATTAGGTTGTTGCTGCAAGCTGAAAAGGATAAATTTGTTCTGTGTACCCCTAAACCACTAACTCCTACTAATGAATCTATTGAGGAGCAAAGAGATAAGTATCAGCAATTGAAGACTTCTGATGAGATTGTCAAATGTTACATTATGGCCATCATCTCTAATGTGTTGCAACAGCAACACGAAGGAATGGAGATTGTTTCCCATATAATGATGTCTTTGGAACGGATGTTTGCTATGAAGTCCAGGATGACTAAGAGAGAGGCAGTGAATACTTTCATGAATCTTAGGATGAAACCTAGATAGGCTGTGAAAGATCACATGATGAAATTCATAGCACATCTAAACGTTGTTGAACTTAATGGTGTTGAGATAGATGGTGAGATGAAAGTTGACATGATTGTCAACTCATTGTCTAAGGAATACACCTTGCCTGATGCAAGGTGTTCAAAGCGTCGAGAAAATCCTTGTGAAAGGCAAGGGTTAAGAGATTCATATATTTAGTAAAGTTGTTACTATTAAGACCCATAAGAAGGTTAAGAAAAAAACAAAAGAAAAAGCAACTTGGGCCTAACTAGAAGGGGTTCCGGGAAAGAAAAAGACTAAATGAGAATGAATTCAACTTGCGTTTAGGCAACGGAACATTGGTGTCTACTAGTGCAGTGGGAGATATTAGAATTAGTTAGACTCTTATAGGCTTTTAGATCTAATAGACATTTATTATGTACCTTATTCAAGATGAATTTAAATTCAGTTTCTTGTTTATATAAATTTGGATATTCGGTTACTTTTAATAAAGCTTTTATTTTTAGTAGGAATAACAAATTTATTTGCAAAGGTACACTGGAAAACGGTTTATTCTATTTGCATAGTAATATTTCTCACTTGTTAGACATGTAATCAGAGCAACCGAATCATAAAAGAGTAAAATTATCAAAAGATGAAACCGACCTATGGCATTTGCGCCTAGATCATATTAACCTTGATTGGATCAAAAGATTGGTTAGTTATGGACCTTTAAGTGACTTAAAGATTGATGATCTACCAACTTGTGAATCTTATTTGGAAGGTAAGATGACGAAAAGGTCGTTCATGATTAAAGGCTCAAGAGCCAATGAATGTAAAGGATTGATACACAATGATGTTTTTGGTCCAATAAGCGTTAAAGCTAGAGGTGGATATGAGTACTTTATCACTTTCACGGATGATTACTTGAGATTCAGCTATGTGTATCTCATGAAACATAAGTCAGATGCTTTTGATATGTTCAAAGCATTTAAATCTGAAGTTAAGAACAGCTGAAGAAACACATAAAAATCTTAAGGTCTGATCGTGGTGGGGAATATCTATCTGGTGAGTTTTAGTAATATCTTTTTGATAATGAGATAATTTTTCAGTTTTCTGTACTAGGTAAACCTTAACAAATTGGGGTGGTAGAAAGGAGAAATAGAACTCTTTTGGACATGGTTAGGTCTATGTTGAGTTATTCAACGCTTCCTAATTCTTTTTGGGGATATGGTTTACAAATAGCTACGTACATTCTAAGTGATGCACCATCCAAGTTGGTACCTAAAACACCGCTGAGTTATGGAATGGGAGAAAGCCAAATATGCAACACTTAAGGATATTTGGATGTTCTGCGCACTTGTTAAAAGGAAAGACAGAAAAAATGGAGTCTCGTTCAAAAACATGCATACTTTTAGGAAAAATCGATACAAAACACGGCGGAAGCGTAAAAAATGGGTTTGAGTATATTTTAAAATTTTCTCTTTAAAAGAAAGAACCTTTGCCCTAGATTAATTGACGTATATTAAAAGTATCGTAACTTTTTCTCGTGACGATTGAACTAGTGTCGAATTGAATCCGCAAGATTTTCAAATCCAATCACGAATGAGAATCACCTAGGAGTGTGGACTCCCTTTCTTTGAATTGTATACCTGAGGATGGAAACAACAAAATCTTTTTCTTTTGTCAGTCACAATAATCCTTAAGAGAAAAAATAAAGAATGTTAGGTCACTTGTGAATTATCAATCTATTTGATTAAAACTCGCGTGAACCTTGATTCGATGTTGTACACAAAATCTTTTGATGTGAAGGCTACTAGGGCACTAATGAAAACAAAACGTTTTTTTCTCCTTTTTCTCTTTGCCTAATTTTCACACACCAATCTTTACCGTTGGACAAATTTATCTAGAGCAAGAACCAAATTTTCCTTTCTTAAAATTCTCTCATGGCCGAAATTTCTCTCCCTTAGATTATGGCTTTGCCGAAATTTTTCTCCAAGAAAAGTTAGTGGCTGAAATCTCTATCTCTAAAAATTAGCCATGGCCGAATTCCACATAGAGATATATATAGCTTCTCAAATCCTCTTCTAATGAGGATTTACTTGGTAGGCAAGAATCCTCTCTCTAGGTGGATTTACTTGTTGACAAATAATCCTTTTCAAAGAAGAATTCTGTTCCACACCAAGACTCCTTTTCCAACTCATTGGTGTATTTATTCAATAACCAATTATTTAATATAAATTAAATTTGTGACTATATCAAAACTTCCTAATTTGACCAATTGTCAATTTAGAGTTTGAATAGAAATCAAATACTCCTAATTTGACTTGATAAAATATAGTATTTGATACTTACCATATTACCAACAATGGTATGACACTAGGAGACCATCTCCTACTAGAAAAAATATTTTAACTTTTAATTTAACAATTAATTAGTTAATAAATTAATTAATTTATATTAAAAAATAAAATAAAATAAAAAACAATATATAATGCTATTATATAGGCCCTTGCCGCCCAAGCTATATAAATATGAGTCAAATAATATTTTTTCTATTTTATTAAATCCATTGGACTTTAATAAAAAGTCAACATTTGGACTAGACACACTCTTACTAAAAGAAACAAGTCCACATGCCTTAATACAATTCTATATGGACCCATAAATTGGTCCGATAGAATATATCAAGTGATTCATGCAAGTTTGTGAGGATTGGTGATCTTGGCGGGCTATCTAAATTTATGCTCCAATAGACATAACCTAATCACAATCAACAAACGATTCACTTAGGTCCGATCTATTAATTTTAGTTCATTCCACTAAAGAACTAAAATTGAACTCTAGAATAAAGATAGAATAAGTTAATATTTATCACTCATACCCTAAACAATCTGGATGGAGATAGTGTATCCTCATAAAGAATACAAATAATCACCAAGAGCTCATAGACCGCCTATAGCTCTCCTAGTTACCATATGTACTCATATGACCGCATTTTGAACTTTGATATTTTGACTTGTCCATAAGCCATATTACAATAGACACTACTAAAAACTTAACGTTAAGATTTAATATCCAATACCTGAAAACATCCATACGATGATATTCTACCCACATTTAATAAATGGAGCCACGATGTCCATGTCTATAAATGAAGTCCTCTATCGATTGACAAATGACTGAACGTTCTTGGGTTTTTTCTTAGAGGATTATTGTTACTAACAAAAGAAAAAGATTTTGTTTGTTTCCATCCTAAGGTATACAATTCAAAGAAAAAGGGAGCCCACTGTCCTAGGAGATTCACGTTTGTGATTGGATTGTAAGATCTTACGGATTCAATTCGGAACTAGTTCTATCGTCACTTGAAAAAGGTACGAAACTTTTAGTATATGTTAGTTAATCTAAGGTTAAGGTTTTTTATTTTAAAGTAGAAATTTTAAAATATATGCAAACCCTACTTTTGTTTACGCTTCTGCTGCATTTTGAATCGATTTTTCATTACCACTTGGTGATCATGTCATCGGTGTAGACCTCCATCGTTTTACCTATTTCGTGCTTGAACAACCGATTGACCAAGCGCTGATAGGTGGCATTTGCATTCTTGAGACTGAAGGGCATTACCTTGTAGCACTAGAGGCTCTAACTTGTAATGAAACTAGTCATGTCCTGGTAAGTGGGGTGCATCATAATCTGGTTATTCCCAAGATTGCATCAATAAAGCTGAAGAGTCCGTTTCCCATTGTTGAGTTGACCAACTACTCAATCTTTAGTAGTGGGGAACTATCCTTTAGGCATGCGCAATTGATATCTGTGTAGTCAACGCACATATGCCATTTCCCATTAGCTTTGGTGACCATTACCACATTGACAATCCAATCTGGGTATCGGGACTCTGAATGAATCCAGCCTTTAATAACTTGTCGCCCTCCTCTTATACTATAACATTCTTTTCATGGTTGAAGTGTCGATGCTTTTGTTTGATCTGATTGAAGGTGGGATCAACTGTTAATATTTGAACTGCCAAGGAGATGGAGATCCTAGACATTTCTTCATAGCTCTAGGTGAATATATCGTTGTATTCATGGAGGAGTCTGACCAGACCCTCCTTCACTCATGCTTCCAGTGTAGCATATACCTTGACCACTTTGGAGGGGTCTTGCTCCCTGATCGGTATCTTCTCCAACCCATCGATCGGGTGGTTGTTAGCCTACCCTTGTCTTCCTCTCCTACTTATTTTGCAACTGGGACCTTTGAATCGGGCTCCTTTGTTCCTGGCATTCTGAGTCTCAAGATATCTTATTGATAGTCCCAGCTTCTGCACAACAGTTACTTGTGCACACTGCTTGGCTAGAGCCACTGATTAGTGGACACTGCATAGTATTTTTGTACAGCTTGTTGATCCCCTTGTACCTCGCCTATTTTGTCACCTACCAAAAATTTGAGGACAATATGGTAGATAGACAGGACTCCCTTGAGAGCTTACAGGAAAGGCCTCCCAAGGATGGAGTTGTAAACAGACAGGGTATCTGCCACCACGAAATCAGCCATGACATTTTGCTTTAGCGAGGTATCTCTTACTATCACTGGTAAGATCTTTGACCCAACTAACATTAGTGAGTCCCTAGTAAATCTATATAGCGGCATGGTGCAGCTGATGTAGAAGCACTGTTTCAAGTTAAACCTGTCCAAGATGTCATTGAAGATGATGTCCAAGCTACTACAGGTGTCTATCAGGACAATGTGGACTAAGCAGTTAACAATCTGTACGTTGATAACCATGGGCTCATCATATGGCTGCATTGAGTTGTGCACATCTTTCTCGGTGAAAACAAATTAGGCTGATTGAGAGGATCATGTTAATCCTTGGACAACTTTGAAAATGTCCCATCCTTCCTCAAACTAGGGTATTTTTCTAGCATGATTCTTCCTAGAATTATTGGAAGTCCATGCTAAAGTAGGACCCCTGCTGATGGTTTGGATGACCTAGATCTACTACATCATATCTTTCCCTTTGGCCTTTCTCCTATCATCATCAGCCTTGTTCTCAGCCTACACATCCTTCCCTATATGAATACTATACCGCATCTGCTGTAGGAACTCTACCAAGCAGTTGCCTCTTAGTAGAGTCTCAATTTAGTTACACACACTATAGAATTCTGAGGTATTATAACTTACAATCTCATGGAAGTCGTAGTGATGGAGACCGCGGGATACATATGTCATTTATCCCTCTCCCATTCACTATTTTAAAAATTGGGTTTTCTGTTATCCGTTAATGCACTTAGACTCTACCGGATCAAATGGCTAACTTTAATCAAGTTATCTAGTGCCTTAACTAATGCACTATTAAATAATATACTAATTAGCTAATGAATTTATTAGTGATTTTTAACTATTAAAATTATAATCTACTAGCGAATAATCTTAACTTTTGTAAACTATTTACTAAACTCAGATTATTATGAAAGTGTTTACCAAGTTTTAACTATTAAAACTCTAACACTTTATTCGGTTAATTTATTATTAGATAATTAATCATATTAATCCTAATTATAATAAATGACTCTACTAATCTAGCATATTAAACTCTTTAATAACTTGATTAATATTAATGAGAATTACCATGTTTCATAACCATTAAAAACTAATCTCATTAATTATAGCCATTTATGTATTGCCCATTTTAATCACCTTAAAAAAATACATAAAATATCAGGCTGTGATGCATGTATGACATATCAAATATATTTATGTATGCACATCTAATCTAAACGGCATAGTATGCATGACAATGCTTTTGTCATCACATAATATAAAGTATACATGAATTGTTTGAGTACTGTGGATTATTTAACCTAAAAAAATTTGGAAACTAAAATTATAAAAATACCCTCAAGGCGTTCCTTGGTCTTCTTGTAATTCTTGAGTCTTTAAGTCTTATCAGGTCACTCCAATTCATCTCATGATTCTGAACCAAAAAATTAACACGAAACTCACTAGGAAAAACTTACCAACGGAACCATGCAAGACGATGTGAACAGTGCCATGACCAGTGTCGGGAACAACACCGCATGAACAGTGCTCAGTGATCAGTAAAAGCGTGAAAAGTACCAGTGAGCATTGTTTGATGAACAGTACCCCATCACACGTATATCTAGTTCTCTATTTACAATACGGTAACAGTAATAATAAAAAAATTTATACAACCCATAAACCCTGAATCCACAATACCATAAAAAATTACTATCAACTATGTTTAAATTAAATGATTTAATTATAAACATTCAAACAATCATACAAATGGTGTCTACATATTCATACATTCAGGTGCATCGAAAACAATTTCCTATTCCGAAAAAAAGAACAAGCTTTGATACCAATTGAACCCCATTCACTGGAAATGCAGATGAAATAGATTTTAATTTTTTTTATACAGATCATAATTGATCTGGAACCAGTGAACTTGGGATCACAATTCTTTTTTAGAACTTATACATTTAAATTTATTACATTAATAAAATATACATATATAACTAAAATTGAATAAGGTTTATAACCTTACCAACGTTTGGAGGCTACTTCACTTCTTGTAATGCATCTGGTTTGCACCATTCGATCGTCCTTGCTATATTCTAGGACTGATAACTGCATGTGGGTGCATCACGGTCTCAAGAACTTGAATGGAGATGTAGAGAGAATTGAAGAAACTCTTTCACAAACTAGAACAATTCTAGTACAAAAACATTAAGCAGTATTTTTTCTTTGTATTTTGTTTGCATTACACGGTGCATGAACATACATTTATTTTTTCAAAACTATATTTGACTTCTCTCTTTGTTACAAACGCACATCTATGATTTGCATCATATGCAAATTATTATTTGCATGTTTGTGTTTTAGTTTGATATGTATATCATTATTCGTATTTTTAAAAAGTCAACATATATCTCATATATATAATTTTTATCTTTTTAAAAAATTAATGATATCTTTATTTGATAATTCACAAGTGACCGGACGTTCTTGGATTTTTCTCTTGGAGGATATTTGTAACTAACAAAGAAAAGATTTTTTTGTCTCCATCCTCAGGTATACAATTTAAAGAAAGGGAGCTCACACTCCTAGGTGATTCATGTTCGTGATTGGATTGGAATATCTTATGAAATCAATTCGGTGCTTGTTCAATCGTCATGAGAAAAAGGTACGGCACGTTTTATATACATCAATTAATCTAGGGTTAAGGTTCTTGTTATTAAAAGGGAAATTTTTTATTCATACGCAAACCTGAATTCTTAATAAATTTTCTCATGCTTCCGCTGCACGTGGTTTTTTCCCTACAGAGTGACCAATGGAGAATGCATTTATACTTGGGTGTCACTTCCCATTATATGGATAATGCATGGACTATCCGAAAAAGACTTCTTGCATTTAGAGTTTTTGATGAGGCACACACTGCTGCTAATATAATTTGGTATATTTTTTTATATCAGTCAATTTAAAAAGTGCCAACATAATCATACATACAGGAGCATTGAAATCGATTTCTTGTTCCGATTTTTTTTTGGCTTGGATACCAATTGTTGGAACCCCGTTCACTGGTAACGCAACGGAAATAGGTTTTAAAATTTGTATACATATCATAGTTGATCTGGAACCAGTGAACTTAGAATCATAATTCTTTTTTCAAACTTATACATGTAAAATTATTACAATAATAAAATATACGTATATAATGGAAATTGTAATCAATATAAAGAGTAAAATTTAGAACCTTACTAACGTTGGGAGGCTCCTTCACTTCTTGTAATGCTCCTGGTCTGCACCACTTGATCTTCCACGTTATATCCCAAGACTGGTAACTGCACGCGGGTGTATCACGGCCTCCAAAACATGAATGGAGGATATGGATAGAATTAAAAAAACTCTTTTCTTTTATGTTCACAAACTAGAACAATTCTAATATAAAAATACTGAGCAATATTTTTTCTTTCTATTTTGTTTGCACTACATAGTGAATGAACATTTTTTTTTCAAAACTCTATTTGACTTCTCTCTTTGATATAAACGCACACCTACAATTTGCATCATATGCAAATTCTTATTTGCACGTTTGTGTTTTAGTTTGACATGCATATCATTATTCGTTTTTTTTAAGTCAACATATATCTCATATATTTTTTTTTATCATTTTAAAAAACTAATGATATCTTTGTTTGATTGTGGAATCCTTTAAATGATATATCATATCTTTTCTTTTAAAAGATAATTAAATATTTATTTTTTAATTTAATTTTTTTAAATTCAATCAAAAATAGTTAATTTAATAAAATAAAATAAAATAAATTAACTTATTGTATTCAAAATCAAATATCAACTAACACCCTCCACTTAGTGATTAATTAAATAATCTCATTATTTTATTTATTTTATTCACTATTATTCATTAATTAAATAATCTCATTATTCAATTAATTCCCGAATAAATACTTGTCACTTTCGTAACACAATTAATTGGACAATCAATTAATTAACCGTGACCCTAGTTACCTAAATAGATCGGGCTGGCAAGGGGACCAAATGGACCCAAAGTATTTTGAGCTCCAGTAATCCTCGGAATCATTAATTAAATTTTTTAATTAATATTCCTTGATTATTAACTACGGTGCTATTCCACTAAAAACCTGAAGCTGCACTCTCTGAACTATAGAAGCTTTTACACAGACCATTACAACTCGATGTCAATCGATATAGCTGTTACACATGGTGTGATCCTCTACAGTAGTTCATACAGTAGTTCATAATTAGAGTTGGGTCATTATGTCTATTACACCCCTTTAATAATATATATCCTTTAAGTACAGTTGATTCTCTTAAAGAAAATAAATCCAAATTTCCCTCAGAATCAGGAGAGCACTCATATTATCCAATCCCCGAATCAACCTTTAGAGGAACTACCATCTACTTCTCACAGAAATGAGTGGATTTAATTATTGTGTGCAAACCTTCCTAGCCAGAAGCAAAACCACAATCCCAACATACGGAACATATTAATCGAGAACTACATCCGACATCACCTATGGTATATCAAAGACCATGATCTAACCTGAAGGAGTCGATAAGACACTTTGGATGAAGATCACCCATGTAGGGACCTCAATTTTATGATTGGCTTATTTTATGACAAACCACACAACATTGGGGATGATTGTGTAATGGGTAGCTTAGGTCCTCATTGGCAAGCTTCCAAGCATCTCCAAGACTTCAAGAGCAAAAGGTATATTCACTTGACTTTGCCTCTTGAAGAGTTTAGGTGCACACACACACCTCATGCATGACTTTTTGATCTTGCATTTGTATTGATATTGTGTATACATGTGCATCTCTTCACAATCACACTAGCACTTCATTCTTACTCTTAAGTGTGGTTGTTGTGTGTTTAATTTGTATTCCGTTGTTTAATCGTTACATACGCGCTTGCACGATAATGTGCTTGTTTTAGCACGTTGAGTGTGTTAGGATTATGCTCGTTAGCAAGAGTGTAATATTTTAATTAACAATCTTTTCATATGAATAAAGTGATTTCTAGTTTAACAAATCTTATAGCATTTATAGTTTAATTATTATAATTGTCAAAAGTAAATAATCCTAAGGTCAAAGAACTATGAGAAAAGAAGAATTGTTCATACATCTAGATATGTATTCTTGAATAATATTCATAACTTAATATAAAAGGTTGGACGCCTTTATCATGTCAAAGTTATGGATTCTTTTGCTAGCATTTGAGTGGGATCAAATGTGTTATGATGAGTCTAAAATCATCAAAGTGTGGTGTATTTGGGCAAAAATATCTAGTGCATTGAATAGGATCAAGATGAAATACTTTATCTAGAACCGTCAATGGATAAAAGTTTTCATTTGAAGACAATCAGAGAGTCTATCTCAATCCTGAGATAAATGATGGACTTATGGTTGCAAGTGTTATCAATTGAGCTATCAATGAGTACGATTATATAGCATAGTCTATCCCCGATAGTTTGGTGGTATTCAATTGTTAATCAATATAGGACTTCATTTATAGATATGGACATCGTGGCTACATTTACTGAATAAGAGTAGAATACTATCATATGGATGTTTTGAGGTATTGGATATTAAATTTTAACGTTAAGTTTTAAATAGTGTCTATTGAAACTTGGCCTCTGGACAAGTCAAAATATCCAAGTTCAAAATGTGGTCATATTAGTAAATATGGTAACTTGGAGAGCATTAGGCAGTCTATGAGCTCTTGGCGATTACTGATATTCTTCACAAGGATACACTTTCTCCAATAAGGTTGTCTAGGGTATGAGTGAGTAACATCAACATATTCTATCTTTATTTAAGAGTTCAATTTTAGTTCTTTAGTGGAATGAACTAAAATTAAATAGATCGGACCTAAGTGAATCATTTGTTGATTGTGATTGGGTTGTGTCTATTGGAGCTTAAATTTAGATAGCACGCCAAGATCCCCAATCCACACGAACTTGTATGGATCACTTGATATATTCTACCGGACCAATAAGGGTCTATCTCGAATTGCAATAAGGCATGAAAAATTGTTTCTTTTTGTAAGAATAAGTCTAGTTCACATGTGGACTTTTTATTAAGGTCCAATGGATTTAATAAAATAAGCAAAACAATATATGGCCCTTATATATGGTATGGGCGGGCGACAAAGGCTATTAAGAATAGCTTAAATATATTATTTTTTATTTTATTATTTAATTAAATGGAAATTAATTAATTTATTGATTAATTAATTATTTAATTAAAAGTAAAAAAAAAATCCTAGTAGGAGATGGTCTCCTAAAAATATTATCGTTGGTAGTATAGTTAATGTTAAAGACTATATTTGATAAGTATGTAAATAAAAGGAATTATTTATCTAATCAAATTAGGAAGTCTTTAATATGGTTACAAATACATTATTGAGTTGGATTAGGAGTCTTTGTGTAGGAAAGAATTCTTTTTGGAAAATGATTCTTGGTCACTAAGTAAATCCACCTAAGAAAAGAATTCTTGCCTACCAAGTTAATCCTCTTTAGGAGAGTATTTGTGAACCTGTAAGTATAGGTTGTAAATTTTGACCAAGCCTTAGTTTTTGGTGTGAGAAGTTATTTTTTATTTATTTTTTTACTGTTATAAAAGAAAAACTTTGTCCAGCTCATTGTGTGAAGAATTCAGCCAAACATAGAGAAAAGAGGGAACGTTTTTGTTTTCGATAGTGAACTAGTATCCTCTGCATCAAAAGGGTTATGTGTACAACATCGAATCAAGGTTCACACGAGTTTCAATCAAATTGAGTGATAATTCACAAATGACCGAACGTTCTTGATTTTTCTATTGGAGGATTTTTATGACTACAAAAAAGAAGATTTTGTTTGTTTCCATCCTCAGGTATACAATTGAAAGAAAGGGAGCTCACACTCCTAGGTGATTCACGTTCGTGATTGGATTGGAAGATCTTACGGATTCCATTCGACACTATTTCAATCGTCATGAAAAAAAAGGTACGATACTTTTTATATATATCAATTAATCTATAGTTAAGGTTCTTGTTATTATAAAGGGAAATTTTTCATTTATACCAAACCCTAATTTTTAAAAATTTCACGCTTCCGTTGTGTGATTTTCCCTACAATACCATCTAAGTTGGTTCCTAAAACACCATATGAGTTGTGGACTGGGCGAAAGCCTAGCTTACAACACTAAAGGATATTTGGATGTCTTGCGCACGTGTTAATAGGAATGACAAAAAACATGGAGTCCCGCACAGAAACATGCATATTTGTAGGGTATCCAAAAGGAACCAAATGACATTATTTCTATAGTCCTTCATATCTTAAAGTATTTATTTTGACAAATGCTAAATTTTCGGAAGAGGACTATATGAATAATTTTGAGCCTAAAAGTAGAATTATCCTGATGAGCTTTCAGGAGTTACAATTCCACAAGAGGTTTCACAACCTAGTGTTGGGATTATGCTTGATAGCAAGAGTATAACAATGCATTTGACAATCTTTTCATATTAATAAAGTGATTTCTAGTTTAAAAAATCTTATAGCATTTATAGTTTAATTATTATAATTGTCAAAAGTAAATAATCATAAGATCAAAAGACTATGATAAAAGAAGAATTGTTCATACATCTAGATATGTATGTGGTAGACACATTTCTTTAGTTAGTCTTGAATAATATTCACAAGTTAAGATAAAGGATGGGCGCCTTTATCTTGTCAAAGTTGTAGATTCTTTTGCTAGCAATCGAGTGGGATTAAATGTGTTATGATGAGTCTAAAATCATCAAAGTGTGGTGTCTTTAGGCAAAAGAAATTATTGCACTAGGTGCATTTAATTGGATCACAGTGAAATACTATATCTAGAGCCGTCAATTGATAAAAGTTTTCACTTGAAGACAATCGGAGAGTCTATCTCAATCCTGAGATAAATGATGGACTTATGGTTGCAAGTGTTATCATTTGAGCTATCAATGAGTATGGTTATATGGCATAGTCAATCATCGATAGTTTGGTGGTATTCATTTGTTAATCGATAGAGGATTTCATTTATAGGTATAGACATCGTGGCTCCATTTACGAAATGAGAGTAGAATTTCATCATATGGATGTTTTGAGGTACTGGATATTAAATCTTAACGTTAAGTTTTCAATTATGTCTATTGAAACATGGCTTCTAAACAAGTCAAAATATCCAAGTTCAAAATGTGATCATATGAGTAAATATGGTAACTTGGAGAGCTATAGACGGTCTATGAGCTCTTGACGATTACTGGTATTCTTCACGAAGATACACTTTCTCCATTAAGATTGTCTAGGGTATGATTGAGGAATATTAACTTATTCTATCGTTGTTTAAGAATTCAATTTTAGTTATTTGGTGGAATGAACTAAAATTAATAGATCGGACATACGTGAATCATATGTTGATTGTGATTGGGTTGTGTCTATTGGAGCTTAAATTTAGATAGCCCACTAAGATCCCAATCCACACGAACTTGCATGGATCACTTGATATATTCTATCAGACCAATTTATGAGTCCATCTAGAATTGTATTAAGGCGCGTGGACTTGTTTCTTTTTGTAAGAATGGGTATAGTTCACATATAGACTTTTTATTAAGGTCTAATGGATTTAATAAAAATAGAAAAATAATATATTGGCCCATGTATATGTGTTGGGCAGCAAATCTATATAAAATAGCTTCATATATTGTTTTTTATTTTATCATTTAATTAAATGGAAATTAATTAATTTGGTAATTATTTAATTATTTAATTAAAAAGTCAAAATCTTCTCCTAATATTATACTATTGTTGGTAGTGTAATTAATATTAAAGATTATATTTGATAAGTAGAGAAATAAAAGGAATTATTTATCAAGTCAAATTAGGAAATCTTTAATAGGGTTACAAATACACTATTTAAGTTGGATTAGGAGTCTTGGTGTAGGAAAGAATTCTTTTTGGAAAAGGATTCTTGGTCACCAAGTAAATCCACCTAAGACTAGGATTCTTGCCCATCAAGTAAATTCTTCTTCCGAAAGGATTAAGTCTCCTAAATTAAATATAAGTTGAATTCGGCCAACCCTATATACTTTAGGGCTAGGAATTTTGCCATCATATATATATATATGTATGTATATGGCTTACATAATTTCAAAAAAGGCTAAGAATGTTTGAGAGAATTCGGCTACCATAGAATTTTAAGAGAGAAAATTTGTTTTTGCTTTAGAAAAAATTCGATCAACTCTAAGAAATAGTGTGAGATTCAACAAAGAAGAAAAGGATGAAAGAACGTTTAGTTTTCAATAGTACACTAGTAGCCTTTACATTAAAAGGTTTTGTGTACAACATCGAATCAAGGTTCACACGAGTTTCAATCAAATTGATTGACAATTCACAAGTGACCTAACATTCTTTGTTTTCTTCTTAGAGGATAATTGTGAATAACAAAGAAAAAGATTTGTTTTGTTTCCATCCTCAAGTATACAATTTAATGAAAGATTTGTTTTGTTTCCCACACTCCTAGGTGATTCACGTTCGTGATTGAATTGGAAGATCTTGTGGATTCAATTCAGCGCTAGTTCAATCGTCATGAGAAAAAGGTACGATAGTTTTTATATACATCAATTAATCTAGGGTTAAGGTTCATGTTATTTAAAAGGAAAAATTTTATTTATACCAAACCCTAATTTTAATTTTCACGCTTACGTTGTGTGATTTTCCCTACAATTGGTATCAGAGCTTGGTTGTACCCTTGATTAATTGATGTATGTGTTTGTGAATTTTTTTTCTTTTTATTGTGTATACGCATGTTTTAGAAAGAGGTGGCACTCTACGTATTCACATATATATTTTACATTAGAATGTATGGATATATATATAATATATATATGTTTTTATATGTTGATTGTTATTTCTCAATTTTGGTCCTAAAATTTCAATGTATTTTGTTTTGGGATTGTAACAAGAAGGGTGGCCTATCATCGCCATAATTTCCTTCTTGGTAGTTGCTAAAATTTTATTTATTTTACTGTTTTTATAAAAAAAACAGAACTATATTGTAATAAATAAAAAACTGCCGTATTTTTATTTATTTATAATTCTTCTGCTATACATTCAAGTATTGAAGACTCGAAGGTTTGAAGAATTGGGAGCAACCGAAAAATGTTTGGGACCGTGAGACCCGTATCAACAAACGTGCATGCGAAAAGCACGCGGCCAAGGTTGTTGTGGCATGGGCTGCGCACGGCAGCCCTATGGAAGCCATGGGCTATGCATGGCAGGCCTTTATGGGGTTCTGGCATGCGTACGCCCATGGGAAGGGGCCAAGGGTGCACATGCCCATGGGAGGCAGCCGAGGGAGTCCAAACGATGAAGGTTGTGTGAAGACTTGTTCGCCAAGAAAGGAGGTTTTTGTACTCCAAGACATGTAATTTACTTGCGTTTCTAGGATGGACCAAAAATGTAGCTATTTGTATTTTTGTAAATATTGCAATGCTTGTCGTTGTTTGATAACATGTAATATAGAAGAGGAGTGCCACTTATATATATCTTTTGGTATGAACATTTATTGAATGATTTAGGTATCTAATTGGCAACTAGATAACTTGGTAAAACGTTCTATGGAATTCGATCACACGCCTTAAACGATTGAGTGGGAGAAGGTGTTTTGGAAAATCTACGGCCTCCAAGTTTAGTTGAGCTTTATGTTTCGTGTAATAACCTCCGAAGAGGTATTCATGAATGGAATTTAGCAAGATACTTCCTTACAAGGATAGAAAAGACAATTAGCCCAAACGATATCTACTCCCAAAAGAGGGATATTCGTGAGGGATTATAATGAAGGTCGATAATTTGGTAACACACTCAGTGTGAGTTTATTAATATCCTCCCAAGAGTTCTTGTCAATAAAATCACAAGGCTAATAATAAAACGTTGGTTGTTATGTTAACAATTAGGTGGGACCTAGTCCAACTAGTAAATATTGTGAACTCACAAATGAGGCGTGACATTTATGGGTGTTGGATCACCGTTAAATTTTACAGTTGAAATATTTTATTTATAATTCAATATAAATATTCGAAATTACTTTATCATGATTATTTGCTTATATATTTTTTTGTCATTGTTCAGAAATCATGACCATATCCCTAATCAACATCCTAAAAGACAATACTTTAACTTTTGATGATTATGTCACATGGAAAAGGAAAATTGGGCTTTTATTACAATCTGAAATGCATAAGTTCGTTCTGTCCACTCCTAAACCACCTACTCCTACTAATGAATCTATTCAGGAGCACAGAGATGAGTATCACCAGTGGGAGTCTTCAGATGAGATGGCTAAATGTTACTTTATGGCCACCATCTCCGACGTGTTGCAACAACAACATGAAGGAATGGAAATTGTTGCCGATATAATGATGTCTCTGGAGGAGATGTTTGCTATGAGGTCTAGGACGACTAAGAGAGAGGCACTGCCTGCTTTTATGAATCTTAGGATGAAACTTGGACAGGGTGTGAAAGATCACATGATGAAAGTCATAGCACATCTTAACATTGCTGAACTGAATGGTGCCGAAATAGATGGTGAAACCAAAATTGACATGATGTTTAACTCGATATCAAATTCCTTTGATCAAATCAAGTTGGACTACACCTTGCAAGGTCTGACGCAGATGTTCAAAGCATCGAGAAAATCTTTGTGAAAGGCAAGGGTCAAGAGATTCATACCGTAGGTAAAGTTGCTACTATTAATCCTTGTGAAAATCCTTATGAAAGGCAAGGATCTGTGTTTACTATTGGATGAGGGGCAGTCAAATGAAGGAGTATCAAGCAATCTTGTATTGTTGATTCCACTATGAAAGCCGACTATGTTGCTGCATGCGAGGCTGCTAAAGAGGTTGTCTGGATCTGCCATTTCTTGACTGACTTAGAAGCGGTTCTTGATGCGAATAAGCACATCACTATCTATTGTGACAATAGAGCAACTGGAAGATTGTTAGGATTATGCTCGATAGCAAGAGTATACTAATGTATTTGACAATCTTTTCATATTAATAAAGTGATTTCTAATTTAACAAATCTTATAGCATTTATAGTATAATTACTATAATTGTCAAAAAAATAATAATCATAAGGTCAAAAGACTTTGAGAAAAGAAGAATTGTTCATACATCTAGATATGTATGAGGTAGTCACCATTCTTTAGTTTGTCTTGAATAATATTCACAACTTAAGATAAAGGTTGGGCACCTTTATCTTGTCAAAGTTGTAGATTCTTTTGCTAGCATTTGAGTGGAATCAAGTGTGTTATAACGAGCCTAAAATCATCAAAGTGTGGTGTCTTTGGGCAAGAGAATCTAGTACACTGGGTGCATTGAATTGAATCACATTGAAATACTTTATCTAGAATCGTCAATGGATAAAAGTTTTCACATGAAGACAATCAGAGAGTCTATCTCAATCATGAGTAAATGATGGACTTATGGTTGCAAGTGTTATCATTTAATCTATCAATAAGTGAGATTATATAGCATAGTCTATCCTCGATAGTTTGGTGGTATTCATTTTTTTAATCGATAGAGGATTTCATTTATAGTTATGGACTGTTAGGATTATGCTCGTTAGCAAGAGTATTATAATGTATTTGAAAATCTTTTCATATTAATAAAGCGATTTCTAGTTTAACAAATTTTATAGCATTTATAGTTTAATTTTTATAATTGTCAAAAGTAAATAATCTTAAGGTCAAAAGACTATGTGAAAAGAAGAATTGTTCATACATCTAGATATGTATGAGGTAGAAACAATTGTTTAGTTAGTCTTGAATAATATTCACAACTTAAGATAAAGGTTGGGAGCCTCCTTATCTTGTCAAGGTTGTAGATTATTTTGCTAACATTTGAGTTGAATCAAATGTATTATGATGAGTCTAAAATCATCAAAGTGTGGTGTCTTTGGGCAAAAGAATCTAGTGCACTTGCTGCATTGAATTAAATCACAGTGAAATACTTTATCTAGAATCGTCAATGTATAAAAGTTTTCACATAAAGACAATCAGAGAGTCTATCTCAATCTTGAGATAAATGATGGACTTATGGTTGCAAGTGTTATCATTTAATCTGTCAATGAGTACGATTATATAGCATAGTCTATCCTCAACAAAGTAAATCCTTCTTAGGAAAGGATTTGTGATCCTAATATATATTCTTGTGAATTTCGGCCAGCTCATATATATATATGAGGATGGAATTCCTTTAAGAAAAGGATTCTTAACTACTAAATAAATCCACCTAAGGAAAGGATTCTTGCCAACCAAGTAAATCCTTCTTAGGAAAGGATTTTTGGTGTTATATATATACCCTTGTGAGTTTCGGCCAGCCCAATTATTCTTAATGTAAAATTTCGGCCAACCCAAGTTTTTTTTAAAAGAGAATTTTGCTTGGCAAGAGAGAATTTTGAGAGATAAAAAATTAGTATTTTACTCAAGATAAAATTCAATCCAACTCTAAGTTATAGGGTGTGGAATTCTGGCAAGGAGAAAAGTGAAAAAGAGAACGTTTTTGTTTTCAATAGTGTACTAGTATCCTTTATATCAAAAGGGTTTTGCGTACAACATCGAATCAAGGTTCACGTGAGTTTCAATCAAATTGATTGATAATTCACAAGTCGCCGGACGTTCTTGATTTTTCTCTTGGAGGATATTTGTAACTAACAAAGAAATAGAT
The DNA here is from genome assembly GCA_032871835.1 of Dipteronia dyeriana. NCBI lineage: Eukaryota > Viridiplantae > Streptophyta > Magnoliopsida > Sapindales > Sapindaceae > Dipteronia > Dipteronia dyeriana. The sequence goes on from CM065297.1 coordinate 54,674,757, forward strand.
TTTGTTTGTTTCCATCCTATGGTATACAATTTGAAGAAAGAGAGCCCAAACTCCTAGGTGATTCACGTTCGTGATTGGATTGGAAGATCTTACGGAATTAATTCGGCGCTTGTTTAAGGTTCTTATTAATTAAAAGGATTTTTTTGATATTTATACGCAAACCCTAATTTTATAATTTTTCTCACACGTCCGCTGCTCAGGGTTTTATTTTTCCCTTTAATTGGTATCAGAGCCTGGTTGTACCCTTGATTAATTGATGTATGTGTTCGTTAATCTTTTTCTTTTTAATGTATACATGCATGTATCCTTTATATCAAAAGGGTTTTGCGTACAACATCGAATCAAGGTTCACGTGAGTTTCAATCAAATTGATTGATAATTCACAAGTCGCCGGACGTTCTTGATTTTTCTCTTGGAGGATATTTGTAACTAACAAAGAAATAGATTTTGTTTGTTTCCATCCTATGGTATACAATTTGAAGAAAGAGAGCCCAAACTCCTAGGTGATTCACGTTCGTGATTGGATTGGAAGATCTTACGGAATTAATTCGGCGCTTGTTTAAGGTTCTTGTTAATTAAAAGGTTTTTTTTTTTATATTTATACGCAAACCCTAATTTTATAATTTTTCTCACACGTCCGCTGCTCAGGGTTTTATTTTTCCCTTTAATTGGTATCAGAGCCTGGTTGTACCCTTGATTAATTGATGTATGTGTTCGTTAATCTTTTTTTTTTTAATGTATACATGCATGTTTTAGAAAGAGATAGCACTCTAGATATTCGCATATATATACTTACCTTGGAATGTATGGATATATATATATATATATATATATATATATATATATATATGTTTTATATGTGGTTTGTTATTGTTCAATTTTGGTCTTAGAATTTCAATGTAGTTTTTTTTTGGGATTGTAACAAGAAGGGTGGTCTATCATCGACATAATTTTCTTCTTGGTAGTTGCTAAGTTTTTTTTTGGTTGTAATAAAAAAAACTGCAGTATTTTTATTCATAATTCTTCTGTAATACACTCAAGTTTCGAAGACTCGAAGATTTGAAGAATTAGGAGCAACCGGAACAAGTTTGGGATCGTGGAGCCGTAGCAACGAACGTGAGTGAGAAGAGCACGCATCCACGTTTGTTGTGGCATGGGCTACTACGGCAACCCTATGGAAGCCATGGGTTGCGCTGTAGGGAAAAAAACAGTTCAAAACACAACGGAAACGTGATAAAAACAAAATTTAGGGTTTGCGTATATAATTTTTTTTCCCTTTACGCAACGAGAACCTTAACCCTAGATTAATTGACATATATAAAAGTATCGTACCTTTTACTCGTGACGATTGAACAAGTGCCGAATTTATTCCGCAAGATCTTCTAATCCAATCATGAACGTGAATCACCTTGCAGTGTGGGCTCCCTTTCTTTAAATTGTATTCCTAAGAATAGAGACAAAGCAAAAATCTTTTCTTTGTTAGTTACAAATATCCTCCAAGAGAAAAATCTAAGAACGTCCGGTCACTTGTGAATTATCAATCAATTTGATTTAAACTCGTGTGAACCTTGATTGGATGTTGTATACAAAACCCTTTTGATGTAAAGGGTATTAGTATACTATCAAAAACAAAAACGTTCCCCTTTTTTCTCTACTTGACTGAATTCCCACACTATTGCTTAGAGATGATCGAGTTTTGTCTAGAGTAAAATAAGATTTTTCTCCCTTAAAATTCCTATGATGGCCGAATTTATCTCTTAGAAAAAAAACTTGGCCGAAAATTCACCTCTTACTGCCTTAGTAATGACCGAAATTCTCATGCACATATATATAGGATCATAAATCCTTTCCTAAGAAGGATTTACTTGGTTGTCAAGAATCCTTTCTGTAGGTTGATTTATTTGGTAGTTTAGAGTCCTTATCTAAAAGGAAATCTAACTTCTCCTATAACCATATGTGTTGGCCGAATTTTACTCTTTGATGTAGATTAGGGGAGTTTATTCTTTCCTAAGAAGGATTATTTGATGGACAAGAATCCTATCCTTAGGTAGATTAACTTGGTGGTTATGAATCCTTTTCAAAAAATGAATTCTACCAGTAAGTAGTTTAACTTTGTGACCAAGAATCCTTTTCCAAAAAGAATTCTTTCCTACACCAAGACTCCTAATCCAACTCAATAGTGTATTTGTAACCATATTAAAGACTTCCTAATTTGATTAGATAAATAATTCCTTTTATTTATCTACTTATCAAATATAGTCTTTAACATTAACTATACTACCAACAATAGTATAGTTTTAGGAGACCATCTTCTACTAGGAAAAAGATTTTGATTTTTAATTAAATAATTAATTAATCAACTAATTAATTAATTTCTATTTAATTAAATAATAAAGTAAAAATAATATATTTAAGCTATTCACAATAGCCTTTGCCGCCCATACCAAATATAAGGGCCATATATTGTTTTTCTTATTTTATTAAATCCATTGAACCTTAATAAAAAGTCTACATGTGAACTAGACCGATTCTTACAAAAAGAAACAAGTTCTCATGCATTAATACAATTCTAGATGGACCCCTAAATTGGTTTGGTAGAATATAACAAGTGATCCATGCAAGTTCGTGTGGATTAGGGATCTTGGCGGGCAATTTAAATTTAAGCTCCAATAGACACAACCCAATCACAATCAACAAATGATTCACTTAGGTCCGATCTATTTAATTTTAGTTCATTCCACTAAAGAACTAAAATTGAACTCTTAAATAAAGATAGAATAAGTTAATGTTAATCATTCATACCCTAGACAACCTTATTGGAGAAAGTGTATCCTATTGAAGAATACTAGTAACCGCCAAGAGCTCAAAGACCGCCTATAGCTCTCCAAGTTACCATATTTACTCATATGATCACATTTTGAACTTGGATATTTTGACTTCTCCAGAAGCCATGTTTCAATAGACACTATTGAAAACTTAACGTTAAGATTTAATATCCAATACCTTAAAACATCCATATGATGGTATTCTACTCTCATTCAATAAATGAAGCCACGATGTCCATATCTATAAATGAAGTCCTCAATCGATTAACAAATTAATACAACCAAACTATCAAGGATATACTATGCTATATAATCGTACTCATTGATAGCTCAAATGATAACACTTGCAACCATAAGTCCATCATTTATCTCAAGATTGAGATAGACTCTCCGATTGTCTTCAAACGAAAACTTTTATCCATTAAAGGTTCTAGATAAAGTATTTATTTTTGATCATATTCAATGCACTCAATTCACTAGATTCTTTTGCCCAAAGACATAACACATTTGATCCCACTCAAATGCTAGCAAAAGAATCTACAACTTTTACATGATAAAGGCGCCCAACCTTTTATCTTAAGTTGTGGATATTATTCAAGACTAACTAAAGAATTGTGTTTACCTCATACATATCTAGATATATGAACAATTCTTATTTTCTCATAGTCTTTTGACCTTACGATTATTTACTTTTGACAATTATAATAATTAAACTATAAATGCTATACGATTTGTTAAACTAGAAATCACTTTATTCATATGAAAATATTGTTAATTACAGTATTACACTCTTGCTATCAAGCATAATCCTAACAATCTCCCACTTGCCTTATAAAAAATGTGTCATATCTCTCATCCCCATGTTCTCTAGATGCCCATCAAAACTCTTTTAAAGAAGAGCCTATGTAATGGGATCCGCTAGATTTTTCGCTGACGCAATTTTGGTAATCATCACGTCACCCCTATGCACAATTTCCCTTAGAAGATGATACTTTCTTTCAATGTGTTTCCCACTCTTATGACTTCTTGGTTCTCTCGATTTAGCCACTGCTCCACTATTGTCATAATAGATAGTGATCTGCTTATTCGCATCAAGAACCACTTCCAAGTCAATCAGGAATTGGATGAGCCAGACAGCCTCGCATGCGGCAACATACTCGACTTCCATGGTGGAATCGGCAATACATGATTGCTTGACACTCCTCCATATAACTACCCCTCCTCCAATAGTAAACACAGATCCTGATGTTGATCTCCTGGTGTCAGAATCTGACTAAAAATCAGAATCTGTATACCCAACGAGAATTAAATCCCCTCAAGAGTATACAAGCATATAATGTCTTGTTCTCCCAAGATACTTGAAAATATGCTTGACCGCCGTCCAGTGATCAGGACCAGGTTTCGATTGAAACCAGCTAACTATGCCTACAGCAAAATAAATATCTGGTCTAGTACAAAGTATTGCATACATAAGAGTTCCCACTGCCGAAGCATATGGAATCCTTCTCATGATTGCTCTTCATGCTCATTCTTAGGAACTTGTTCCTTAGAAAGTTTGATTCCATGTATGAAAGGTAACATACCTTTCTTGGAATCTTGCATGGAAAACCTAGACAAGATTTTATCTATGTATAAAGCTTGGGATAATGCAATCGTTCTATTCTTTCTATCCCTTATGACTTGGATACAAAGAATATAACTTGCTTCTCCCAAGTCTTTCATATCAAATTGTTTTGATAACCATTCTTTTATTGATGTCAATACACCTACATCGTTTCTGATGAGTAGTATATCATCAACGTAAAAAACTGGGAAAACCAACTTATCGCCTTTAATCCATTTGTATACTTAAGGTTCATCAAGGTTTTGAATAAATCCAAAACCTTATACAGCTTGATCGAACCTTATGTTCCAGGATCTGGATGCTTGCTTCAATCCATATATGGATCTTTGCAACTTGCATACCCTTTCCTCTTGGCCATTTTCAATGAAACCTTCTGGATGCATCATATAGATGCTTTCATCAAGACTTCAATTAAGGAAAGCTGTCTTGACATCCATTTGCCAAATCTCTAGGTCTAGAGATGCCGCAACGGATAAGACTATCCTAATGGATTTAAGCATGGCCACAGGAGAGAAGGTTTCTTCATAATCGATACCTTCCTTCTGTGAATAACCTTTAGCTATCAATCTATCTTTAAAGGTTTCCAACATACCATCCATTCCTCTTTTCCTCTTGTATACCCACTTGCACCCGATGGGTTTTATCCCTTTAGGCAAGTATACAAGAGACCAGACTTTATTTTTGAACATAGATTCAATTTCGGATTGCATTTAGATTCAAGTTCGTGTGGTTGCCAGCCGAGATCCCCAATCCACATGAACTTCAATTTAGATTCAAGTTCGTGTGGATTGGGGATCTTGGCGGGCTATCTAAATTTAACCTCCAATAGACACAACCCAATCACAATCAACAAATGATTCACTTAGGTCTGATCTATTTAATTTTAGTTCATTTTACTAATAAACTAAAATTGAACTCTTAAATAAAGATAGAATAAGTTGATGTTACTCATTCATACCATAGACAAACTTATTGGAGAAAGTCTATCCTCGTGAAGAATACCAGTAATCGCCAAGATCTCATAGACCGCCTATAGCTCTCCAAGTTACCATATTTACTCATATGACCACATTTTGAACTTGGATATTTTGACTTGTCCAGAAGCCATGTTTCAATAGACACTATTGAAAACTTAACGTTAAGATTTAATATTCAGTAACTCAAAACATCCATATGATGGTATTCTACTCTCATTCAATAAATAGAGCCACGATGTCCATATCTATAAATAAAGCCCTCTATCGATTAACAAATGAATACCACCAAACTATCGAGGATAGACTATGCTCTATAATAGTACACATTGATAGCTCAAATGATAACACTTGAAACCATAAGTCCATCATTTATCTCAAGATTGAGATAGACTCTCTGGTTGTCTTCAAATGAAAAACTCTTATCCATTGACGATTCTAGATAAAGTATTTCATTGTGATCCTATTCAGTGCACCCAGTGCACTAGATTCTTTTGCCCAAAGGCACCACACTTTGATTATTTTAGACTCATCATAACACATTTGATCCCACTTAAATGCTAGCAAAAGAATATACAACTTTGACAAGATAAAGGCGGCCAACCTTTTTTCTTAAGTTGTGAATATTATTCAAGACTAACTAAAGAATTGTGTCTACCTCATACATACCTAGATGTATGAACAATTCTACTTTTCTCATAGTCTTTTTACCTTATGATTATTTACTTTTGACAATTATAATAATTAAACTATAAATGCCATAAGATTTGTTAAACTAGAAATCATTTTTTTCTTATGAAAAGATTGTTAATTACAATATTACACTCTTGCTATCAAGCATAATCCTAACATGCGCATGGCAGCTCTATATGGGTTTGTGGCATGCGCACGCCCATGGGTAAGGGTGCGCAAGCCCATGGGAGGCATCCGAGAGAGTCCGGATGATGAAGGTCGCGTTAAGACATTTTCGCCAAGAAAAGAGTTTTTGTATTCCAAGACATATGTAATTTACTTGTTTTTCTAGGATGGACCTAAATTGTAGCTAATTATATTTTTAAAAATATTGCAATGTTTGTCATTGTTTGATAACATATCACATAGAATAGGAGTGCCACCCATATATCTCTTTTAGTATGGACATGCATTGAAAGGTTTAAGTGTCTAAATTGGCATCTAGATAACTTGGTAAATCATTCTTTGGATTCTATCACACTCCTTAAACAATTGAGTGGGAGAAGATGTTTTGGAACACCTACAGCCTCCAAGTTTAGTTGAGCTTTATGTTTCATGAATAACCTCCCAAGACGTATTCATGAATGGAATTTAGCAATATACATCTTTACAAGGATAGACTAGACAATTAGCCCAAACGATATCTATTCCCAAAGGAGGGATATTCGTGAGGGATTATATTGAAGGTCGATAACTTGGTAACACATTCAATGTAATTTTATTAATATCCTCCCAAGAATTCTTGTTAATAAAATTGCAAGGCTAAAAGAGAAAACGCTGGTTGTTATGTTAAAATTTAGGTAGGGACCTAGTCCAACTAGTAAATGGTGCGTACTTCCCAAGGAGGCGTGACATTTATGAGTGTTGGATCACTGTTGAATTTTTACGATTGAATTATTCATGGGTAAGGGTGCGCAAGCCCATGGGAGGCATCCGAGAGAGTCCGGATGATGAAGGTCGCGTTAAGACATTTTCGCCAAGAAAAGAATTTTTGTATTCCAAGACATATGTAATTTACTTGTTTTTCTAGGATGGACCTAAATTGTATCTAATTATATTTTTAAAAATATTACAATGTTTGTCATTGTTTGATAACATGTCATATAGAATAGGAGTGCCACCCATATATCTCTTTTGGTATGGACATGCATTGAAAGGTTTAAATGTCTAAATTGGCATCTAGATAACTTGGTAAATCATTCTTTGGATTCTATCACACGCCTTAAACAATTGAGTGGGAGAAGATGTTTTGGAACACCTACAGCCTCCAAGTTTAGTTGAGCTTTATGTTTCATGAATAACCTCCCAAGACGTATTCATGAATGGAATTTAGCAATATACATCTTTACAAGGATAGACTAGACAATTAGCCCAAACGATATCTATTCCCAAAGGAGGGATATTCGTGAGGGATTATATTGAAGGTCGATAACTTGGTAACACATTCAATGTAATTTTATTAATATCCTCCCAAGAATTCTTGTTAATAAAATTGCAAGGCTAAAAGAGAAAACGTTGGTTGTTATGTTAACAATTAGGTGGGACCTAGTCCAACTAGTAAATGGTGCGTACTTCCAAAGGAGGCGTGACATTTATGAGTGTTGGATCACTGTTGAATTTTTACGATTGAATTATTTTATTTAATTCAAGATAAATATTCGAAAGTGCTTTATCATGATTGTTTACTTGTATAATTTTTGTTAATATAATGAAATCATGACTCCATCCCTAATCAACATCCTAAAGGGTAATACTTTAACTGATGATAATTATTTCACATGGAAAAGGAATATTGGGTTGTTATTGCAAGCTGAAAAGCATAAGTTCATTTTGTATACTACTAAACCACCTACTCCTACTAATGAATCTACTCTGAAGCAAAGAGATGAGTATCAATAGTGGAAGTCCTCAGATGAGATGGCTAAATGTACGTTACATTATGGCCATCATCTCCGACGTGTTGCAATAGCAACATGAAGGAATGGAGACTGTTATTGATATAATAATGTCTCTATAGAAGATGTTAGCTATGAGGTCTAGGATGACTAAGAGAAAGTCAGTGACTGCTTTCATGAATCTTAGGATGAAACCTGGATAGGCTGTGAAATATCACATGATGAAAGTCATAGCACATCTCAACATTGTTGAACCTAATGGTGTTGAGATATATGGTGAGACCGAAATTGACATGATTGTCAACTCACTCTCAGATTCCTTTGATCAACTCAAGTTAGACTACACCTTGAATAATAAGGAATAAACCTTGCAAGGCCTAATGCAAGATGTTCAAAGCACCGAAAAGATTCTTGTGAAGGGCAAGGGTCAAAAGATTCATATGTTTGGTAAAGTTGCTACTGTTAAGACCTGTCAGAAGGTCAAGTAACAACAGAAGAAAATGCAACTTGGGCCTAACTAGAAGGGGTTCTTGGAAAGGAAGAGATTGAATGAGAATGAATTCAACTTACGTTTAGGCAATGGGACATTGGTGTCCACTAGAGTAGTGAAAGATATTAGAATCAATTTAGATTCTTATAGGTATTTAGATTTAATAAACGTTTATTATGTACCTCAATTCAAGAGTAATTTAATTTCGGTCTCTTGTCTAAATAAATTTAGACATTTGGTTACTTTTAATAAAGTAAGAATAAAAAATTTATTTGTAAAGGTACATTGGAAAATGGTTTATTCTATTTACATGGAAATATCTCTCACATGTTAGACACGAAATCAACAGAACCTAATCATAAAAGAGTAAATTTATCAAAAGATGAAACCTACCTATGGCATTTGCGCTTAGGTCATGTTAACCTTAATAGGATTAAAAGATTGGTAAGTGACGGACCTCTAAGTGACTTAAAGGATGATGATACACCAACTTGTGAATTTTGTTCTGAAGGTAAAATAACCAAAAGGTCGTTTACGACCAAAGGCAAAAGAGCCATTGAATGTTTAGGTTTGATACACACTGATATGTGTGGACCTATGAGCATTCAAGCTAGAGGTGGATATGAGTACTTCATCACTTTCTCGGATGATCACTCAAGATTTGGCTATGTGTATCTCATGAGACATAAGTTGGATGCTTTTGACATATTCAAAACATTTAAAGCTGAAGTTGAAAATCAGCTTGAGAAACGTATAAAAATCTTGAGGTATGATCGTGGTGGAGAATATCTATCTGGTAAGTTTCAGCAATATCATATTGATAATGGGATAATTTCTCAGTTTTCTACACCAGACACACCTCAACAAAATAGGGTGGCAGAAAGGAGAAATAGAACTCTTTTGGATATTGTTAGGTCTATGTTGAGTTATTCAACGCTCCCTAATTCTTTTTGAGGATGTGATTTACAAACTGCAATGTACATTCTAAACGATGTACCATCTAAGTCGGTTCCTAAAACACCGCATGAGTTGTGGACCGGGCGAAAGCCTAGTGTACAAAGCTTAAGGATATTTGGATATCCTGCGCACGTGTTAAAAGGAAAGACAGAAAAGATGGAGTCCCGTTAAGAAACATGTATATTTGTAGTGTATCCAGAAGGAACAAAAAGATATTATTTTTATAGTCCTTCAGATGTTAAAGTATTTGTTTCGACAAATGCTAAATTTCTGGAAGAGGACTATATGAATAATTTTATGCCTAACAGTAGAATTGTCACGAATGAGCTTTTAGGAGATACAATTCCACAAGAGGTTTCACAACCAAGCCCAATTGTAAGTTCCTTACCATCACAAGATCAACAATCTACCATACCTCGTCATAGTGGGAGGGTTGTTAGACAACCCAAGAGATACATCAGTCTAGGAGAATCTATAGAGAATCTTTCGGACGACGATGATCCCTATACTTACAAGGAAGCAATGGAAGATGTTAATTGTCACCATTAGCAAAAAGCAATCCAATCCAAAATTGAATCTATGTTCAAAAACAAAGTCAGGTCTTTTGTAGACTTGCCTAAAGGGATAAAACCCATCAGGTGCAAGTGGGTATACAAGAGGAAAAGAGGAATGAACGGAAAAGTGGAAACCTTTAAAGCTAGATTGGTAGCTAAAGGTTATACATAGAAGAAAGGTATCGATTATGAAGAAACCTTCGCTCATGTGGCCTTGCTTAAATCCATTAGGATACTCTTATCCATTGCGCCATCTCTATACCTAGAGTTTTGGCCAATGGACGTCAAGACAGCTTTCCTTAATAAAAGTCTTGACGAAAGCATCTACATAATGCAACCAAAAGGATTCTCTTAAAAAAGGCCAAGAAAAAAGGGTATGCAAGTTGCAGAGTTCCATATATGGATTAAAGCAGGCATCCAGATCATGGAACATAAGGTTCGATATAGCCGTGAAATTTTTTGGATTTATTCAAAACCTTGACGAACCTTGTGTATACAAAAGGATTAATGGTAACAAGTTGGTTTTCCTAGTTCTTTACGTTGATGATATACTGCTCATCGGATACGATGTAGGTGTATTGACATCAACAAAAGAATGGTTAGCAAAACAATTTGATATGAAGGACTTAAGAGAAGCAAGTTATATTCTTGGTATCAAAGTCATAAGGGATAGAAAGAATAGAACAATTGCATTATCCCAAGCTTCATACATAGATGAAATCTTGTCTAGGTTTTCCATGCAAGATTCCAAGAAAGGTATGTTTCCATGCAAGTTCCTAAGAAAGTTCTTGAAGAGCAATTCATTAGTAGGATTCCATATGCTTCGGCATTAGGAAGTCTCATGTTTGCAGTGCTCTATACTAGACTAGATATTTGTTTTGTTGTGGGTATAGTTAGCAGGTTTCAATCAAGCATATTTTCAAATATCTATGGAAATGAGAGATTATATGCTTGTATACTCTGGCGTGGAATTAATTCCAGTTGGGTATACAGATTATGATTTTTAATCACATTCTGACTCCAGGAGATCTAAAAATACAATCATAGTTAAATGCTCAAGGCTAACCTAGAGGGAGGGTGAATAGGTTAGCACCTTTTTGGACTCCCTTAGAAACAAATAAAAGTTTGTCCCTCTAGATTGCTTGTATCACAATATATATAGTAATTAAAGATAATTAATCAATATATAAACACAAGTAAAGTGTGATACAAACAAGTAATTGTAACACATACACAATCTATATTATAAAGAAGAAGTCAACATACATAAAGAGTTCTATCCACAATACAAATATAAGAGAGATAGGGATAGAGAAAAGTTGACACAAGATATAACGTGGTAAACCTCCGAAGAGGAAACATCCAAGGGCTAGAAACCACCGGCAAACAAAATCCACTAGTAGATAAGACAAGTACAATCTCTTAAGTGACCACTTCAGCTAGGAACTACCTCTTATCCTACTCTAGAAGTTGTCACCCTATGCTCAACAATCCGAGGCTTCACACCTCTTGTAAAGACTTCCTTGCTCACCTTATCCGGATCTTAACAACCCAAGGCAAGACTTTTTGCTCAACTATTTGAGTCTTCCTGACTCTAGTCAACGCTTCCTTGCTCACCTATCTGAGTTCTCCCAACTCTAGGCAAGACTTCTTGCTCGACTATCCAAGGCTTCACACCTCTAGCCAAGACTTTCTTGCTTGACAATCCGAGGCTTCACACCTCTTGCCAATACTTCTTGCTCAACACCATAGGTCTCACACCTATTGTCAAAACTTTCTTCTCACAAGGCATCTAGGTGATCATGAATGCAAAACGCAAACAAGCACGCAACATAGAATGCTATGATCAAAAACATCCTATGGAAAATACTAGACATGAGCATGAATGCACAAATCACATATAGTCTAGTTCATCATGCATGAGTAGTCAATCTAGATTATGTAAGATATGATCAACATTAATCACAAACTAGATTCATGCATATATCTAAACTTGAATCACAAGATATGATCAAAAAATTACAAGATCAAGTTTAAATCACAAAAACCTAAAACATGCTAAAATCATATGACAATGTCAAATAGATCTAAGCATAAGTTTTAGAGAATATTCCTAATCATAGATTCAACAAATCACATGAATAGCTCAAAAGAACATAAGCATATGTATTATGTAAGAATTTCGGCCAAGAGAGCCTAATACATGTGATGAACTATTTTTAACAAAATCAATCAATCAAAGATCATAAAATAGTCCTAGAATCAAAGCTAGCACAATACAATCCCAAACATGTGATAACAAAGGCAAAATCAAAACCTAACTCAACAAGAATGCTTTCAATTGAAATTCAACCTAGCTTTGAAAGTGTACAAAACACAAATCAAAACACTCAAAATATACAAATATATGTAGAAGAAGAAAACCCAAGGCAATTGACAAAGTTTTAAAAGAAAACATAGAGAGAAAATCAATACCTTAGTTGATCTAGGTGTAGTCCCATTTTTGTATGATTAGACACCAAACACAGCCGTAAAATAAACTTAAACCTTTGGAGAAAAGATGAAGGATGAATAGATGAACACTCTCAACTCAGAATCACTCAAATCGGAGTTCAAATGAAGAAGTTATGGTGTTTCGAAGGTGAGAACATTTAGAGAGAAAATTCTGCATACTTGATTTGAATTTCTTTTTAGAATGAAATGTAAGAGGGAAAGAGTTTATTAAGAAGTGGGAGAATTGGACATGTGAAATGACCAAGAGGGGCAAAATGAAGCCAAGCAAGCTTGCTGCCCGAGATGGTGCATGGGCATCTAGGGGCAGCAAGCCCTCTGCCCCGAGATGGCCACGCGCCATCTCGGGAAAGAAGTATATGCTTGCTTCTTTCTCCTTTGACCTTCCTTAGCGTTCTTCGACCGTTCTCGACCTCCGAACTCGGAATTCGAATCATTTATGGATTACGAACCGTAACTCTCACACAAACATGGACATATAAGATACTCAACCCAGAAAATAATAATTTGACTCGATATATGAAGATGAAGACAATGTATGAAACATGAGTTGAAAATGTAGTATCTTTTGACTTAGAACTTGAAATCAATAGTATGAGTAACCGAAATGACCGAAACTCAATCAAGAATGATTTAAGACTAAATCCAAGTTCAATATCCATGTTATACAAACATATACACACACAACACAATTTACACTAGAATGCAAACTACATAGAGATAGTTTCCAATCATGCATATTCCAAAACATGTTATTTCCAAACCAATGCATGAGCATTCATCTTAAAGTGTGTGAATGTGTTATACATAGTGCACAACGATGTAGGGACACATATGAATGAATTGTATGTGTGTGCCTATAAAGGTGCACAACGATGCAGGGACACAAATGTATGAAATGTGTGTGTGTGCCTAAGCCTTGTAAGAGAAAGATAAGGTCTTAGTATACCTTTATAGAAACAAATTGCATCCTTTCTCTTTGAAGACTTAGAACTTGCTTTGACTTGTTGTTTCTTCTTCCTTGAAGCTTGAATCATCATGAACATAAATGACTAAGTCATTACAAGTAAAAATCATTTTGATATAGAATTCATGCCAACACAAACTAAAACCTAACAATCTCCCTCTTTGGCAAATTCCATGTCAAAACACCTATACATTTACTACAAATATAAAAATGAAGATAGGTCACAAAAACACTCCCTCACATTACAATGAGTAAGATTCCTATAACTAATCTTCACCAACTCTTGAACTTCATCTTGATCTTCTCTTGAAGCAACCTACAAATCATCTCAAAGCACAATGCATATACAAGAGAAAAAAAACAAATGGCAACATATAATATGGATAAGAATATACAATTAAGTCCACAAATACATGTATCTCCCCCTCAATACATGCCAAATACAAGAATTCTTAACCAAATCTTAAGACTAATTATTACAAGCCATTGAAAGTCCAAAAGTTCACAAAAACAACATAAAAAGGAAACAAGTAACTAACAATTCATAACAACTCTTTCACCCCCTTTTTGACATGAAATGATGCCAAAAGGTAAGAAACATACCATGAGACTCAAATACTAGCTACTAGATCCACCAAATAAAGATGTGTGTGTAGTTGACCTAACATAATGCTTGAGAGGTGGTCTTGAACTTGATGCAATACACTCCTCCAACTCTTTTATTCTAGCATTTTGTTTTTCAACTATAGCACTAAGCTCATCAAACTTCTTCTTCAAATGCAAAGCCTAATCTGGAAGAATGTTTATGCTAGTCTCTTGACAATCAACTTGTGAACTAAAAAGTCCAAAAGTATCACATGTCTTACCCTTATCCTTATATGACATGTATGACACACGTTTATCACTATACTTTTCCAAGGGTTGTACCAACAAATTATCTCTACTAATTTGAACACCACGACCTAAACACAAAGAAGTTCCCCGGTAATTCAAGCTTCTTATCTCCTCTAGTTGAGAAAGCCGCATTATCCAAATAAAACATAATCAAATCCCCAAGGTTTATAGGTTGGTTAGTCACTAAGGCATATACTATTTTGATCTTGTCTTTATTCAACTTGGTTGAATTCGAAGATCCAATAATATTTATGCAAATGAAAAGATGCTAAAATTCACTTGCCTTAGTTAACTCATGTTGACTAATATATGGTCTACCTTTCCACTCAAAAGAAGCATTGTCACATAGAGTTCTACCCATGATATTAAGATTCTCAATGATATCAACATCTAGAAAGTTTGAATCAATATCACTAGATAGCCCAAGAAATTTGTTAATGTTTACCGGGTTAACTCTAAACACAACACCCCTAACATCCATCAAAGCATCCAATAAGGTGGCACTCTCTCTATATTCAAGATAAAATTCTCTAACAATAGTGTCATTCACTATTCCTAGCATGCTTACCCAAGATTCCCAATTTCTATCCTTAATGCATTTAAGAACATAAGAATCTTTACATTTACCTAAGTCAATGTCTCTCTCTTGAAATATCTTCTTAGTTGCAAAGATCCCTAAATCCTTTGACCTTGAAGCTTTGGATCTCTTTGAGGTTGACTTGGCTTTCACAAAGGGATTCAATTGATTTCCACTTTCGGTAACTTTAGTTCTTCCCATTTGTTCTTGTGATATAAGATGCTATAAACATACAAAAGTGAGTGAAAGACAAAACAAGCTTATTAGTCACAAATATATAAAACAATGACATAAGACTTAAGAATGAATCATTATGCAAGACAAAGATAGTGAGTAATATTTTACAAGTATCATTAAGTCAAAATATGCCAACATGTAACAAAATGAAGCATGTGAACATACCATAAAAGAGAACAATGTCTAGCATACAATGCTCCCCCTTGATAAATGCTATGACTAAGATTCATGATAGCATAAGGTTCACAAGGAAATTCACACAATCACACATTCAAGCAATTTGAAGAAATATCAACAAAATAAGCTTCATAAGCTAAGAGAGATACACAATGATTTTTCAAGTTCTCTCATAATTCTTCAACAATTGCAAAGATATCATCATACTCATAAACAAAGTGTGTGTGTGTGTGAGATATGCTTCAAATATATATCAAGAAGTAGTTTAATAATCAACATGCAAACAATTTCCAACAACTATTCATCTTAAGCTTTTTCCATGAAAAGTCAAACCGATTATCATCCGGAATTTTTTGCTTTTAAGAGAATAGATTTTCAACATATAAGCGTGTGTGTGCATGTGGCTCATCATCCCATTTCTGTTTTTCAACCCGAGCTCATTTGATTTTCAACTAAACTCCTTTTTAAGCCTTCCTCCTTTCTTTTTAGGCTTTGAATCAAAGATTTTTTTTTATTGATTTCATTTCAACACTTCTTTGATTTTTCCCCTTTTTTTTACATAAACAAAAATTCACTTCATGATGGCTTTCACTCATCACAATGGTGTAGCTCTTTCCAACATTGGGTAGCTTTCACAACCAATGTGTGTACCCCTTTTCATGAAGGTGCTCGTTGAGTTCTATGTAATTGCCGAAGCAAAACGGATATAACCATATGTCATTTTAAATGTACTTAAGCATAAAAACTTTAAGGTATATCCAATGTTTACATATTAGTAAACTCAACCTACTAGCAAAACATATAAGAGAAGCATAGTGCAAATTTTTAGAAAACCAAGATTTTATGGCTTATAAGCACATGATCTAAGTGCAATAAGTAGAGACTTATTCAAGATCATTACTTCTCTAATGAGTAGCTTTCAAAGAATATGAAGCTCATATTTTCAAAAGTAATGCCACTCAATATACTATACACAAACAATCATTAAAGTTAAGATCAATGTGAACAATATCACTATTAGATCCTAAAATAGCAAATGTCAATAAGAACCATATGTATACCATACAAAATTCTCTAATATGACATGCTATGAGATGTACGTCAAAAATTGAGTCAAAAGATGAATATCTAAGAGAATATGCATTAGAGTATAGAGATACCTTTTTGCACATTATATTCACCAAATATCATACTTCTGCCTTTTTATGAGCACTCTTGCCTTGAATGTCCTCATAAAACCAAGTTGACGATGTTTCACAACAAGAGTATAAAAAGTATAATATCTCAACTCAATCAACACATATAACAAAAGAACTTCTTCAAAGTTAATCAACAAATTTTGACCATCATAACAATCATGATGTGAGATAACCAAGTTAATATCAATACATGGAGTATTCAAAGCTAGCAAGCAAGAATTCTCAACAAAATTGATATGTAGCCTCAAAGCTATCTCACATGTGCTTCTTATATTAGTGATAAGAGCACTCACCCTTGAACTACTTGTTCTTGGGTGTACCTACACAAACATTTCCAATATCATCCGTGACAACGATGTTAAATCTAGAGTAAAGTCCTTCAATGACTTGATTAACAAGAATATCATTAACACACTCTTCCTTAACATTTTCAAGACAAGCTTTGTCAAGTTGAACAAGATTAGAATTCTTTCTACTCCATAACTTTTTCTCATGCTTAGCAAAACTATCATGTTTCTCAACTTTCAAGGCCTTAGCATGTTCAAGTTGAAATTTAATCTCCTTATCCCTAGATTCATTTCCTAATTTTCATTTTTCAATATATTTATAACACCTAGGCTTAATGTGACCTATTGTGTTGACATAATGGCAAATTGGAATAAAAGATGAGATTGTACCTTTTGGAGTTGAATTAGCTTCACTAGGAGTTTGCAAAGATACCTTGTTCGCCAACTTCTTCTTGGCTTTTGATCTTCTCTTCTTGTGTGGTTTCTTATCAATCACGACTTCATCAAAGTGTGTAGGAAGTGGTGCTTCCAAGAGCTCCTCTTCAACTGCCAAGTCGTCTTCACCACTATGAGAGTTAACAAGATTCCTAACACTACACACACTAACCAAATCATTCACTAAATCCTTGATAGCCTCCTTAGCCGTGTCTATCTCTTCCATCAATTCTTGTTCTCGCTTCTTCAAAGAAGATATCACATTATCCTTCTCAAGGTTAATCATTTCAAGTTCTCTAAACTTCTTCATAATATCATCTTTTTCACCAAGAAGTCTACGAGTAACAACCATAAACTCATATAGTTGCTTCTTGATCAAATCATCATTCTCAACTACTTCTCTTTGAGCATTGTCTCTAGCTTCTTCAAGTTTTTCTATCTTTTTCAACAACTCAAGATTAGTAGGAATGGAACTAGAGTTTCCATCATGATTTGCATCAAGGTTCTTGTTCAAAGATATTGTACTACCAACATCTAGTGAAGAATGAGAACCCGTTAGAGCTATAAAGTTGCTCACCAACTCTTCATCACTTGAAGACTCACTACTAGAGCTCTCATTGTCACTAGAATTATCATCACTCTAAGTAGCCGTAACACTTTGCCTTTCTTGTCTCTCTTAGATGGCTTCATGGTGCACTCACTAGCAAAGTGACCAAAACCTTGACAATTATAGCATTGAACCTCTTTCTTGTTCATGGCTTGACTATTCTTCACAATCCTTGGAGATGATGTTCTCTTGACTCCTTTTTCCTTAGAAGACTTGCCTTTAGGTTTGGCATTCTTCTTTAGAAACTTCTTGAACCTTCTAACCAAGAGTGCCATTTCTTCATTTTCATCATCACTCTCCTCCTCAATACCATTGAGAGCAATTCCCTTACTCTTTATCTTTGGCTTCAAGCACATCTCATAAGTTTGGAGAGACCCAAGCAACTCATCGATGTTCATACTATCCACATCCTTGCTTTCTTCAATGGCCGTCACCTTTGATTTAAATCTCTTAGGAAGAGATCTAAGGATTTCCAATTTAAACGCTCTTTTGAGATAGGTACTCCAAGTGCTTGACATTGGTTAGCTATGTTAAGAAGCCGAATTGGAAGTCTTCAAACTTTTCTTCCTCACCCATACTTAAACCTTTAAATTGTGATGCCAACATTTGAAGCCTCGATTTCTTCACCATTAAGGTTCCTTCATTAGTAACTTGGAAAGTATCCCAAGCTTCCTTTACGGATTCAAGATTTTGGATGTAGGAGGATTGATGCCCATCAACTCCTCCAAAGATGGCATTCATAGCAAGATGGTGTCATTTTGCAACCTCAAACTCATTTGTTTTCCATTCACTATTTGGCTTGAGTATCATGGTCCCATCCTCTAAAACCTTGGTAGGAGGACTATAACCTTCTTCCACTACCATCCAAGCCCTTTCATTAATATAGCGGATGTAGGCTTTCATCCTCAACTTCCAATACCCATAGTTAGTGCCATGAAGTAATGGTGGCCTAGTATTTGAGGCTCATTCCGCCATTACAACATCTTGTAAACCCATGACTTCAAACGCCTTACAAAAACCGTGAAAGTATCACCCCAGACTCACACTAAGTGCAATCTAGTGTCCTGATCTGATACCAATTGAAAATACAATCACTGTTAAATGCTCAAGGCTAACCTAGAGGGGGGTGAATAGGTTAGGCACCTTTTTCAACTCCCTTAGAAACAAACAAAAGTTTGTCCCTCTAGATTGCTTGTATCACAATATATATATTAATTAAAGACAATTAATCAATATATAAACACAAGTAAAGTGTGATACAAACAAATAATTGTAACACATACACAATCTATATTATAAAGAGGAAGTCAACATACATAAAGAGTTCTATCCACAATACAAATATTAGAGAGATAGGGATAAATAAAAGTTGACACAAGATATAACGTGGAAAACCTCCAAAGAGGAAACATCCACGGGCTAGCAGCCACCGGCAAACAAAATTCACTAGTTAATAAGACAAGTACAATCTCTCAAGTGACTTCTTCACCTAGAAACTACCCTCTTATCCTACTCTAGAAGTTGTCACCATATGCTCAACAATCCGAGGCTTCACACCTCTTGTCAAGACTTCCTAGCTCACCTTATCCGGATCTTCACAACCCAAGGCAAGACTTCTTGCTTAACTATCCGAGTCTTCCCGACTCTAGTCAAGACTTCCTTGCTCACCTATCCGAGTTCTCCCAACTCTAGGCAAGACATCTTGCTCGACTATCCAAGGCTTCACACCTCTAGCCAAGACTTCCTTGCTCGACAATCCGAGGCTTCACACCTCTTGCCAAGACTTCTTGCTCAACACTATAGGTCTCACACCTATTGTCAAACCTTCCTTCTCACAAGGCATCTAGGTGATCATGAATGCAAAATGCAAACAAGCACGCAACATAGAATGCTATGATCAAAACATCCTATGGAAAATACTAGACATGAGCATGAATGCACAAATCACATATAGTCTAGTTCATCATGCATGAGTAGTCAATCTAGATTATGTAAGATATGATCAACATTATTCACAAACTAAATTCATGCATATATCTAAACTTGAATCACAAGATATGATTAACAAATCACAAGATCAAGTTAAAATCATATGACAATGTCAAATAGATCTAAGCATAAGTTCTAGAGCATATTCATAATCATAGATTCAACAAATCACATGAATAGTTCAAAAGAACATAAGCACATGTATTATATGAGAATTTTGGCCAAGAGAGCCTAATACATGTGATGAACTATTTTTCACAAAATCAATCAATCAAAGATCATAAAATAATCCTAGAATCAATTCTAGCACAATACAATCCCAAACATGTGATAACATAGGCAAAATCAAAACCTAACTCAACAAGAATGCTTTCAATTGAAATTCAACCTAGCTTTGAAAGTGTTCAAAACACAAATCAAAACACTCACAATATACAAATATATGTAGAAGAAGAAAACCCAAGGCAATTGACCAAGTTTTAAAAGAAAACTTAGAGAGAAAATCAATACCTTAGTTGATCTTGGTGCAGTCCCGTTTTTGTATGATTAGACACTAAAATCAGTAGCAAAATAAACTTAAACCTTCAGAGAAAAGATGGAGAATGAATAGATGAACACTCTCAACTTCAAATCACTCAAATCGAAGTTCAAATGAAGAAGTTATGGTGTTTGGAAGGTGAGAAATTTTAGAGACAAAATTCTGCACACTTGATTTGAATTTCTTCTTAGAATGAAATGTGAGAGAGAAAGAGTTTATAAAGGAGTGGGAGACTTGTACATGTGAAATGACCAAGAGGGGCAAAATGAAGCCAAGCAAGCTTGCTACCCGAGATGGCACGTTGGCATCTCGGGGCAGCAAGCTTTCTGCCCCGAGATGGCCTCACGCCATCTTGGGAAAGAAGTATATGCTTGCTTCTTTCTCCTTTGACCTTCCTTCGTGTTCTTCTACCGTTCTCCGGCCTCCGAACTCAGAATTTGAATCCTTTTATGGATTACGAAACATAAATCTCACACAAACATGCAGATATAAGATACTCAACCCAAAAAATAATAATTCGACTCGATATACGAAGACAAAGACAATGTATGGAACATGAGTTGAAAGTGTAGTATCTTTTGACTTAGAACTTGAAATCAATAGTATGAGTAACCGAAATGACGGAAACTCAATCAAGAATGATTTAAGACTAAATCCAAGTTCAATATCCATGTTATACAAACATATACATATGCAAACACAATTCACACTAGAATGCAAACAACATAGAGATAGTTTCCAATCATGCATATTCCAAAACATGTTATTTCCAAACCAATGCATAAGCATTCATCTTCAAGTGTGCGAATGTGTTATACATGGTGCAAAATGATGCAGGGACACATAAGAATTAATTGTATGTGTGTGCCTATAAAGGTGCACAACGATGCAGGGACACAAATGTATTAAATGTGTGTGTTTGTCTATAATGGTGCACAACGATACAGGGACACAAATGTGTGATATGTGTGTGTGTGCCTAAGCCTTGTAAGAGAAAGATAAGGTCTTAGTATACCTTTGTAGAAATAAATTGCATCCTTTCTCTTTGAAGACTTAGAACTTGCTTTGACTTGTTGTTTCTTCTTCCTTGAAGCTTGAATCATCATGAACCTAAACAACTAAGTCATTACAAGTAAGCATTATTTTGATATGGAATTCATGCCAACACAAACTAAAACCTAACAAGATCAACATCAGGATTTGTGTTTACTATTAGAGGAGGAGCAGTCATATGGAGGAGTATTAAGCAATCTTGTATTGTTGATTCCTCTATTGAAGCCGAGTATGTTGCCGCATGCGGGGATGCTAAAAAGGCTGTATGGCTCCGCCAATTCTTGACTGACTTGGAAGTGGTTCTTAATGTGAATAAGCACATCACTGTCTATTGTGACAATAGTGGAGTAGTGGCTAATTCGAGAGAACCAGGAAGTCATAAGTGAGGGAAACACATTGAAAGAAGGTATCACCTTCTGAGGGAAACTGTGACTAGGAGTGACGTGACGATTACCAAGATCGCGTCAGTAGAAAATCTAGCGGATATCTTTACAAAGGCTCTTCCACAAAGGAGTTTTGATGGGTATCTAGAGAATATAGAGATGATAGATATGACACATTTGTTATAGTGCAAGTGGGAGATTGTTAGGATTATGCTCGATAGCAAGAGTATAATAATGTATTTGACAATCTTTTCATATTAATAAGGTGATTTCTAATTTAACAAATCTTATAGCATTTATAGTTAAATTACTATAATTGTCAAAAGTAAATAATCATAAGGTCAAAAGACTATGAGAAAAGAAGAATTGTTCATACATCTAGATATGTATGAGGTAGACACAATTCTTTAGTTAGTCTTGAATAATATTCACAACTTAAGATAAAGGATGGGCGCCTTTATCTTGTCAAAGTTGTAGATTCTTTTGCTAGCAATCGAGTGGGATTAAATGTGTTATGATGAGTCTAAAATCATCAAAGTGTGGTGTCTTTAGGCAAAAGAAATTATTGCACTAGGTGCATTTAATTGGATCACAATGAAATACTATATCTAGAACTGTCAATGGATAAAAGTTTTCATTTGAAGACAATCGTAGAGTCTATCTAAATCTTGAGATAAATGATGGACTTACGGTTGCAAGTGTTATCATTTGAGCTATCAATGAGTACGATTATATAGATTAATCTATCCTCGATAGTTTGGTGGTATTCATTTGTTAATCGATAGAGGACTTCATTTACATATATGGACATCGTGGCTCCATTTATTAAATGAGAGTAGAATACCATCATATGGATGTTTTGAGGTATTGGATATTAAATCTTAACGTTAAGTTTTCAATAGTGTCTATTGAAACATGGCTTCTGGACAAGTCAAAATATCCAAGTTCAAAATGTGGTCATATGAGTAAATATGGTAACTTGGAGAGCTATAGGCGGTCTATGAGCTCTTGACGATTACTGGTATGCTTCACGAGGATACACTTTCTCCAATAAGGTTGTCTAGGGTATGAATGAGTAACAGCAACTTATTCTATCTTTATTTAAGAGTTCAATTTTAGTTCTTTAGTTGAATGAACTAAAATTAAATAAATCAGACCTAAGTGAATCATTTGTTGATTTTGATTGGGTTGTGTCTATTGGAGCTTAAATTTAGATAGCCCGCCAAGATCTCCAATCCACACGAACTTGCATGGATCACTTAATATATTCTACCGGACCAATTTAGGGGTCTATCTAGAATTGTTTTTAAGGCATGTAAACTTGTTTCTTTTTGTAAGAATAGGTCTAGTTCACATGCGGACTTATTACTAAGGTCCAATGGATTTAATAAAATAAGAAAAATAATATATGACCCATATATATCGTATTGGCTGCAAGGCTATTTAGAATGACTTAATTATATTATATTTTATTTTATTATTTAATTAAATGCAAATTAATTAATCTGTTGATTAATTGATTATTTAATTAAAAGTAAAAACTTTTTCCTAGTAGGAGATTGTCTCCTAAAATTATACTATTGTTGGTAATATAATTAATATTAAAGACTATATTTGATCAATAGATAAATAAAATGAATTATTTATCTAATCAAATTAGGAAGTCTTTAATATGGTTACAAATACACTATTGAGTTGGATTAGGAGTCTTGGTGTAGGATAGAATTAATTTAGAAAAATGATTTTTAACCACCAAGTAAATTCACCTAAATAAAGGATTCTTAACAACCAAGTAAATCCTTCTTAGGAAAGGATTTGTAATCCTAATATATATTTTTGTGAATTTCAGCCAGTCATATATATATATATATATATATATATATATATATATATATATATATATATATATATGTATATAAATACATACGAGGATAGAATTCCTTTAAGAAAAGGATTCTTAAATACCAAATAAATCCACTTAGGGAAAGGATTCTTGCCAACCAAGTAAATCATTCTTAGAAAAAGATTGGTGATCCTATATATAAACCCTTGTGAATTTCGACAAGCCCAATGATTCTTAGAGTAAAATTTCGACCAACATAAGGTTTTTCTAATAGAGAATTTTGCTTGGCAAGAGAGAATTCTAAGAAAGAAAAAATTAGTATTTTACTCTAGGAGAAATTAAGTGAACTCTAAGTTATAGGGTGTGGAGTTCGGCCAAGGAGAAAAGAGAGAAAGAGAATGTTTTTGTTTTCGATAGTACACTAGTATCCTTTACATCAAAACGGTTTTATGTACAACATCGAATCAAGGTTCATGCGAGTTTCAATCAAATTGATTGATAATACACAAGTGGCCGGACGTTCTTGATTTTTCTCTTGGAGGATATTTGTAACTAACAAAGAAATAGATTTTGTTTGTTTCCATCCTCAGGTATACAATTTGAAGAAAGGGAGCCCACACTCCTAGGTGATTCACGTTCGTGACTGGATTGGAAGATCTTACGGAATCAATTCGGCGCTTGTTCAATTGTCACGAGAAAAAGGTACGACACTTTTATATCCATCAATTAATATAGGGTTAAGGTTCTTGTTATTTAAAAGGATTTTTTTTATTTGTACGCAAACCCATAATTTTATAAATTTTCTCACGCATCCGCTGCACGGGGTTTTATTTTTCCCTTCTTGGACATCGCTGCTCCATTTACCAAATGAGAGTAGAATATCATCATATGGATGTTTTTAGGTATTGGTTTTTAAATCTTAACGTTAAGTTTTCAATAGTGTCTACTGAAACATGGCTTCTAAACAAGTCAAAATATCCAGGTTCAAAATGTGGTCCTATAAGCAAATATGGTAACTTGGAGAGCTATATGCGGTCTATGAGCTCTTGATGATTACTGGTATTCTTCACAAGGATACACCATCTCCAATAAGGATGTCTAGGGTATGAATGAGTAACATCAACTTATTCTATCTTTATTTAAGAGTTCAATTTTAGTTCTTTAGTTGAATGAACTAAAATTAAACAGATCGGACCTAAGTGAATCATTTGTTGATTGTGATTGGGTTGTGTCTATTGGAACTTGTTTCTTTTTGTAAAAATGGGTCTAGTTCACATGTGAACTTTTTATTAAGGTCTAATAGATTTAATAAAATACGAAAAATAATATATTGGCCCATGTATATGTGTTGGGCTGCAAAGCTATATAAAATAGCTTAATATATTGTTTTTTTTTTATTTTATCATTAAATTAAATGGAAATTAATTAATTTGGTAATTAATTAATTATTTAATTAAAAAGTCAAAATCTTTTTCCTAAGAATTCGGACATCATATATAAAAATATATGGCTTACATAATTTCGAAAAAGGCTAAGAATTTTTGAGAGAATTCGGCTACCATAGATTTTTGAGAGAGAAAAAAAAAATTCTCTAGAGAAAAATCGATCAAATCTAAGAAATAGTCTGAGATTCGGCAAAGAAGAAAAGGAATAAAAAACATTTAGTTTTCGATGGTACAAAAGTAGACTTCACATTAAAAGGTTTTGTGTATAACATCAAATCAAGGTTCACGCGAGTTTTAATCAAATCGATTGACGATTCACAAGTGACCTAACGTTCTTTGTTTTCTTCTTGGAGGATAATTGTTACTAACAAAGAAAAATATTTTGTTTGTTTCTATCCTCAGGTATACAATTTAAAGAAAGGGAGCCCACACTCCTAGGTGATTCACATTCATTGTTGGATTGGAAGATCTTGTGGATTCAATCCGGCGCTAGTTCAATCGTCACGAGAAAAAGGTACGATACTTTTTATATACACCAACTAATCTAGGGTTAAGGTTCTTATTATCTATAAGGAAAAATTTTATTTATACCAAACCCTAATTTTAATTTTCACGCTTCCGTTGTGTGATTTTCCCTACACCCAGCCCATATGTAAGTTCCGTACCAACACAAGATCAACAACCTACCAATCATCGTCATAGTGGGGGGTTAGTAGACAACTCGAGAGACACATCGGTCTAGTTGAATCAGTAAAGAATCTCTCGGACGACGATGATCCCCACACATACAAGGAAGCCATGGAAAATGTTGATTATCGCCATTGACAAAAGGAAATGTAATCTAAAATTTAATCTATGTTAAAAAATAAAGTATGGTCACTTATGGACTTGCCAAAAGGGATAAAATCTATCGGGTACAAGTGGGTATACAAGAGGAAAAGTGGATTGGATGGAAAGGTATAAACGTTTAAAGCCAGATTGGTAGCTAAAGGGTACACACAGATGGAAAGTATCAATTATGATGAAACCTTCTCTTATGTGGCCATGATTAAACCCATTAGGATACTCTTATCCATTGCGGCATCTCTAGACCTAAAGATTTGGCAAATAGACGTCAAGACAGCTTTCATTAGTGGAAATCAACTAAAGCATCTATATGATGCAACTAGAAGGATTCATTGAAAAAGGCCAAGAGGAAAAGGGATGAAGTTGCAAGGATCCATAAATGGATTGACGCAAGCATCTAGATCCTTGAACTTAAGGTCTGATTAAGCTGTGAAAAGTTTTGGATTTATTCAAAACCTTGATGAAACCTGTGTATACAAAAGGATTAAAGGAGACAGGTTGGTTTTCCTAGTTTTTTATGTTAATGATATACTACTCAACGGAAACGATATAGGTGTATTGATATCAGTAAAAGAATGGTTGGCAAAAGAATTTGATATGAAGGACTAAGGAGAAGCAAGTTATATTATTGGTATCCAAGTTATAAGATATAGAAAGAATAGAACGATAGCCTTATCCCAAGCTTCATACATAAACAAAATCTTCTAGATTTTCCATACAAGATTCAAAGAAAGGTATATTACCTTTCAGACCTGGAATCAAACTTTCTAAGGAACAAGTTCCCAAGAATGAGCATGAAGAGCAATTCATGAGTGGGGTTCCATATGCCTCGGCAGTTGGGAGTCTCATGTATGCAATGCTCTGTACTATACAAGATATTTGTTTTGTTGTTGGCATACTTAGCAGGTTTCAATAGAAACTTGGTCCTAATCACTAGACGACACTCAAGAATATTTTCAAGTATCTCATGAGAAAGAGAAATGATATGCTTGTATACTCTAGAGGAGATTTAATTCCCATTGGGTATACAAATTTTGGTTTCCAATCGGATTCTGACTCTAGAAGATCAACAACAGGATATATGTTTACTCTTTAAGGAGGGGCAGTTATATGGATGAATATCAATCAATCTTGTATTGCTGATTCCACTAAAGAAGCTAAGTTTGTTGTTGCATACAAAGCTGCCAAAGAGGTTGTCTGGCTCCACCAATTCTTGATTGACTTGGAAGTGGTTCTTGATGCGAATAAGCTGATCACTATCTGTTATGACAATAATGGAGCAATTGATAATTCGAGAGAACCAAAAAGTCATAAGAGAGGGAATCACATTGAATGAAAGTATCACCTTTTAAGGAAAATTGTGCATAGAGGAGATGTGACGATAATCAAGATCATCTGTAGAAAATCTAGCAGGTCCCTTCACAAAAGCTCTTCCACAAATGAGTTCTTATGGGCACCTAGAGAATATGGGGATAAGAAGAGATATGACACATTTGCTATAGAGTAAGTGGGAGATTTTTGGAATTATGCTCAATAGCATGAGTGTAATAATGTATTTGACAATCTTCATATTAATAAAGTGATTTCTTGTTTAACAAATCATATAGCATTTATGGTTTAATTGTATAGTTCTCAATAGTAAATACTCATAAGGTCAAAAAGCTATGAGAAATGAAGATTTTTTCGTACATCTGGATACGTATGAGGTAGACACAATTCTTTTGTTAGTCTTGAATAATATTCACAACTTAAGATAAAGGTTGGGCACCTTTACCATGTTAATGCTGTAGATTCTTTTGCTAGCATTTGAGTGAGATCAAATGTGTTATGATGAGTCTAAAATCATTAAAATGTGGTGTCTTTGGGCAAAGTAATCTAGTGCACAAGGTGCATTGAATAGGATTACAGTGAGATACTTTATCCAGAACCGTCAATGGATAAAATTTTGCACTTGATGATAATCAGAGAGTCTATCTCAATCCTGAGATAAATGATTAACTTATGGTTCCAAGTGTTATCATTTGAGCTACCAGTGGGTTTGATTATATAGCCTAGTCTATCCTTGATATTTTGGTGGTATTCATTTGTTAATCGATAGAGGATTTCATTTATAGATATGGACATCGTGGCTCCATTTGTTAAATGCGAGTAGAATATCATCATACGGATGTTTTGGGATATTGGTAATTAAATCGTAACGTTAAGTTTTCAATATTGTCTATTGACATATGGCTTTTAGACAAGTCAAAATATCCAAGTTCAAAATGTGACCATATGAGTAAATATGGTAACTTGGAGAGCTATAGGCGGTCTATGAGCTCTTGGCGATTACTGGTATTCTTCACAAGGATACACTATCTCCAATAAGGTTGTCTAGGGTATGAGTGAGTAACATCAACTTATTCTATCTTTATTTAAGAGTTCAATTTTATTTCTTTAGTGGAATGAACTAAAATTAAATAGATCGGACCTAAGTGAATCATTTGTTTATTGTGATTGGGTTGTGTATATTGGAGCTTAAATTTAGATAGCCCGCCAAGATGTCCAATCCACACGAACTTGCATGGATCACTTGATATATTCTACCGGACCAATTTAGGGGTCCATCTAGAATTGTATTAAGGCATGTGAACTTGTTTCTTTTTGTATAAATAGGTCTAGTTCACATGTGGACTTTTTATTAAGGTCCAATGGATTTAATAAAATAGAAAAAACAATATATTGGTTCATGTATAGGATTGGGTGGCTAGGGCTTGTAAAATAGCTTAATAAAATGTTTTTTACTTTGTTATTTAATTAAATCTAAAATAAATAATTATTTGATTATTTAATTGTTTAATTAAACGTCAAAATATTTTTCCTAGTTGGAGAAGGTCTCTAGGTGTCATATTATTATTGGTAATATGATAAGTATCAAATACTATATTTGATAATAGATAAATATATGAAATTTATTTATCTAATCAAATTAAAAAGTATTTAATTTCTATTAAAACTCTAAATTGACAATTGGTCAAATTAGGAAGTTTTAATATAGTCACAATTTGATTTATATTCAATAATTGGTTATTGAATAAATACAATACTGAGTTGGATTAGGAGTCTTGGTGTAGAAAATGATTCTTCTTTGAAAAGTATTCTTGGTCACCAAGTAAATCCTCCTAAGAAAAGGATTCTTGCCCACTAAATAAATCCTTCTTAGAAGAGGATTTGGTCTCCTATATATGACCTAAAGAATTCGGGCAAGCTTGATGTTTTTCTCTAAGTGAGATTTCGGCCAAGCCTAGTTATTTCTTAGAGAAATATTTCGGCCTAGAGAGAGAATTTTAAGAGAAAAAAATTAGTTTTTGTTCCAGAAAAAATTCGGCCAACTCATAGATTTGGTGTCTGAAAATTCGGCAAAGAGGAAAAGAAAGAACGTTTTGTTTTCGATAGTGCACTAGTAGCCTTTAAATTAAAGGGTTTTGTCTAAAACATCGAATCAAGGTTCACACAAGTTTCAATCAAATTGATTGAAAAATCACAAGTGACCTAACATTTTTTATTTTTCTTCATGGAGGATTATTGTGTCTAACAAAAGAAAAAGATTTTGTTTGTTTTCCATCCTCAGGTATACAATTCAAAGAAAGGGATCTCACACTCCTAGGTGGTTCACGTTCGTGATTGGGTTGGAAGATCTCGCGAATTTAATTCGATGCTAGTTTAATCGTCATGAGAAAAAATGTACGATACTTTTAATATATGTTAATTAATTTAGGGTTAAGGTTCTCTTTTTTAAAAGGATTTTTTTGGAAATATACCAAACCCTAATTTTACTCTTCCACTGCGTTTTGAATCAATTTTCCCTACAAGAGATACATGTCATTATCTGGTGAAATCTTATGTCGTTTTGTTTTTTGTTTTTCAACCTTAAACATTTCGTTGTTGAGCAATGTGGTATGTGTTAACGATCTTAATACATACAAATTGTTTTCATTAATTTTTGAACAAATATTCAGACCAATCTTTCCTATAATAACACACTTAAGAAACAGAAATCAATTCTGTGTAAATTCAGGAATAAAAAAAATATTGTTCAATAATACAAAAACTATTATTATTACAAAAATGTAATCTTATTGCTCCCAGTGCTTTGGCCGACAAGACATCCCTTGAACCCACACGTAATGCGAAGGCTCTCTCCTAAACAAGATTCAAGAACAAGTAAATCATATTTACCTTTCGTCATCTTCTTCTTGGCTAACTCCACCATGTACTGAGGACAGTTCCTCTTCCAGTGCCTGACCTTGTTACAATAGAAACATTTTCCTTTATCTTGGTCAGTGGAAGTGCACTTCTTTTTTATTTGGGTTTTCTTGGGCTTGGGCTTAACTAACTCTTCCTCTTTTTATTATTAGAGGAGGAATATGGCTCTGACACATTTGCCTCACCAGTTTTACCCTAGTTATCCTTAGTCAAGGGCTCAAAGGTTGAGAGCTCATCAAGCAACCGCGTGAGACTGAACCTTAACTTGTTCATCCCATAGTTGCTCTTAAATTGATCAAAACTCATCTTAAGAGTCGTCAGTATGATGCTCAATTGACTGGGTTTGCTAATCGCCTCTCCATTGACCTCTGACATGTTGAAGTAGGACATCATGCTCAGGACATGTTCCTGAATTGATGTACCTTCCTTCTTACGAGTGAGCATAGCATAATGAACAACTTCATTTCGCTTTTGATCGAAGGGCTGGTCAAACAAAGCTTGCAATGACTCCATGATTTCAAATGCTGAATTCATTGTTTCACGCTTTGTGATAAGCACGTCTGTCGTAGAAGCCAATAGATATGTTCGGGTCTTTTCATTAGATGAGACCCACAACTCTTATGCCTCACGGATTCTTTACGAGGCATTGGCAGCAGATACTGGAGGACAGTCCTCCGTAAGCACTAACTTGAGGTCTTTTGTGACAAATATTGCATTAATATTAAGTTTCCACTTAGTGCAGTTATCACAAATTAATTTATCATTTGCAAGAATTTATACAAACGCAAAAGACATAAGTGCTGAAATAAATAAAACATTCATTCAATCATTTATTAAAAAACAAGTGCGAGTGCTTTGGTATAAATTTAAACATGATGCATGAATATGTTTAACAAACTAGAACTACCCAAAAACCTGTTACTATACCACGACAATCCAAAATACCATAAAGAAGTGCTGCTTTAGGGTCAGTCAAGTTCTTGCATGTCAGACCGAGACATTCCCAATCAAATAATATTTCTAGAATAACTTTTTTTCAATATCATTCAACCGTCGTTTATTCAGTCAGGTTTCTGATTAATAAAACTTAATCAAAACCTTCGTGAGTGTAACCCACCATTTCAGATCTCACGAGCTTAACTCGAGAATTACCGTCTTAAGGTCGGTCAATCTGGAAATACCATCAGAAAATCCTATCCATTAGGAAGTAAACCTTGGTATTGATCTTTATGGAGACCCTTCTTACGGAGTACGAAATCAAATTAGTCATGAGGCCCGATTCAGATCTCATTGTGTTGAACTAATGATGGTGATTGTGGGATATATATGTCACATATCGCTCACCCACTCACTATTTTAAGACTAGGGTTTTCTATTATCTGTCAAAGCACCTAGACTCTGCAGGATTAAACAACTAACTTGAATAAAGTTATCTAGGGCATTAACTAATTTGAATCAAATTCTAATTAACTAATAAATTATTAATGATTTTTAACTATTAAAAATCTAATCTAGTAGTGAATAATCCAAGCTTTTGTAAACTAATTACTAAGGTCAGATCAATATGTTAGCGTTTACCAAGCTTTAACTATTAAAACTCCAACACTTTATTTGGTTCATTTATTATTAGGATATTAATCATATTTATCCTAATTACAATAAACGACCCTATTAGTCTAACTTATTAAACTCTTTAATAACTAGATTA
Organism: Dipteronia dyeriana; assembly: GCA_032871835.1. NCBI lineage: Eukaryota > Viridiplantae > Streptophyta > Magnoliopsida > Sapindales > Sapindaceae > Dipteronia > Dipteronia dyeriana. Next base: position 54,706,749 of record CM065297.1, read on the forward strand.
ATAATTAATGAGAATTACCAAGTTTTCTAACTATCTAAAAACTAATCTCATTTTCATAGCCAATTTATGTATTTACCTATTTTAACCGTACTAAGAAAAAAAATACATAAAATAATAGGCTATGTTGCATGTATGACATATCAAATATATTTGCGTAGGCACATATAATCTAAATGACATACTGATGCATGACAATGCTTTTGTCAACACATAATAAAAAAAATGGAATCTAAAATTACAAAAATACCTCTAAGGCATTCATTGGTCTTCTTGTAATTTCTAAGTCTTCCAGTCTCTTCAGGTCACTCCGATTCATCTCATGAATCCAAAACAGGAAATCCATACAGAACGCACTAGGCAACAATTGCCAACGGAACCATGCAAGCTGGACACACCTTACTCGAACACCAACCAGTAGTAATGCGCAAGGCAACATGCATAGTCATGTAAGACGATGTGCACGGGTATACGCAGGTATGCAAGACCAACGCATCACCTGTGTAGCAACCTATTGTGCAAATCAATGTGTGCGGGTATACATGGGTATGCCAGATCAGTGTATCACCCGCGCATCAACCAGCGTACTTACCCGTGCATAAGCTATTCGTCAACTGATACAGTGTCTCCGTAAATGTTGTTCTTCATGTTTTTCCTGGTCTTCATGTTTGATTACATTTAATAAAAAAAAAATAGTACGAAATTAGTTAAAATAAAATTAATAATACAACCAATGAACCTTAAATCCATAGTAACATATAATCAACTATAGATCATGTTTTTGTAAATTAACAAATTTAATATACATACAAAAATGACATACAGTCAATTTAAATAGTGCCTACACAATCATACATACATGTGCATCGAAAATAATTTCCTATTCCGAAAAAAACTGGCTTTGATACCAATTGTTGAAACCCCTCTCGATGGACACGCAGCGGAAATAGGTTTTTTTTTTATACAGATAGTAAACGATTTGGGACCAGTGAACTTGGGATCGTAATTTTTCAGAACTTATACATACAACATTATTACAGTAAAAAAATATATGCATACAGAGGAAATTGAAATCAATAATAATATGTAAATATTAGAACATTACCAACATTTAGAGGCTCATTCACTTCTAGCAATGCTCCTGGTCTGTACCACCGATCTTCCTAGCTATTCCCATAACCAGTAACTGCGTGTGGGCGCATCACGCACTCAAGAACTTAGGAGGATGAAAAGAGAAGAATGAAATTCACTAGAAAGTGTGTGTCCATAAAACTAAAAGAGGGGGAATAGTTTTTAATTCGATTGATTACCAATTTCGTTAATTAATCAGTATTAACATAACTACTCCATTCTTTAAAGTTTTCAAATAAATGACGATAAACATAAAGCAATAACAACACGCAATATATACGTGGAAACCCTCCAAATGGGGAAAACCACTGGTTGTCCAGTGCGCCACACTCGATCCGCAAAATCCAATGAAAGTTTACAATCTAGGTTGACCTCCCGTCACACCCAATACGGTTACTAACCCTTTCAATCTACTCGATAAGTCTTTTATAGTAATTTTGGATCACCAACCTTGTGCACTAACTACTTAGCCACAAACTTAATCAACAGTGAAGAGATAATGGCAGCCTAAGTAAATATGTAAGAATATTCTATATGCAAAACTGCTAAGTCAAAACATTCATGCTTATCTAGGATTAAAAATAACAAGAAAAACAAAGTCTAGATATCAATGTTCTGAATACAAAAGCCAGAAGAATTAGCTAGAAGGGTAAAACTGTCCGAAAATATAGCTATCACTAATCAATACTCTCAACCAACCATTAATACCACAAGCATGTCATAAAAGCTAATACAAGCAAGCATTTAATTTGCAATAAAAGCTAGAACCTAGGTATACATGTCATAGTAATGAAACTATAAAGTCTAGAGCATGTAGAGAATACATAGTCATTAACAAACAAGAAACCCATGCCTGAAAGATGCTTGATGATATTTTGAAGTTTGACTGAGTAAAAAATGGCTTCTTGGAGCTTCTCTTACTAAGAAAACCTTATCTGTATTTTAAAATAGGTTTGGAAGCTCTAAAAAACGAATTGGGGAAAAGATGACATATTTATATAAGCCCCCAAATGAAACTACATCGTTTTAAAAACATGGCCAAAAATGTTGTGGTGTGCGGGTCTGTGCGCTGCTCCATACCCGCGCAGTGACCAGCACATATCAGTGCATGACCGCACATACTCGTGAAAATGTTCACGCATGGCTGGAGACTGAGAGATGAAAAAATCATCATCCAGTCCAATGCACGGGTCCCAACCCATGTAAGTGCTCGTGCATTGACCTGAAATCGAGAAGCAACATATTGTCACCCAACCTACTGCGTGGGTACTATACGGGTAGCCACATGTGCAATTCTCTGTTAACAAAGGGATCAAAAAGACACAAGCAAGACCAAAGACAAAGCAGTCTAAGCAAGCAAGAGATAGACAGATAAAGCACACACAAAGGAAAATAAACACTAATGCAAGGTAATTAAGACATGCATGAGAATGAGTGTGTGCACTAAAAACTCTTCAAAGTGATTCGGCAAGTGATATACCTTTGATGCTTGAACTTGATCACAAGCAAAGCCGCCTTAAACTACTCTTACATATTTATCCCTAAATTGGTTTGTCAATCGAAATAAGCCAATCAAGAACCGAGGAACTCACAATCTCCCCCTCTGGCTATTTTGTGACAAACCCACTCACTCACAAAGTATCCTCACGAAAAAAAAAACAACAAGAGGTCAACAGACACATTCTATATTATAAGTGATACCTAAAGCTAAATCTTCAAATCTTCTATCTCTTGTAGAATTATCATCCCTACAAAACTAACTATACTTTCCAAGACAAGTGTATGTAAGAGATCAAGATATAAAAAAAATACAAACGCGATTTGCATGAAATAGAAACAAGTAGCATGCAATAAACAATGCAAATGCACACGCAATCAATAACGCACATGCAAATGATCCCGCTAAAAAGGATGCAAAAGCAACACACTCCCCCTAAATCCAACATCACTCCCCTTTTTTGTCACGAGATAGGAAAATGAGTATTCCTCAACTAGGACGCTTTAGCAAAAAGAGATATTTGCAATGTAAATGCTTAATCACATATAACAACTTTATGCAATTTAATTAGAAGAGAGAGAAATCCAAGGATGTTTGATTTTTGAAACATGTGTGAAAAGATTGCCTTGAATGAAATACTGCAACATCAACTTCCAAAAGCATGGTATTTGGCAAATGAAAAAGGCACATGAGATTCCAGGAGAAGTCAAACCAATTTGCACCAATTTGTCTATGAAAAACAAGATATAGTTTAAAAAAAGATAAGAGCAACTATCAAGCTTTACAAACTAAACAATACATGAGCGACTATTACGCCCTTTTATATTTTTCTAGGTGAAATGCTCGTATGATAGTAGCCTTGTTCAACAAGTAAAGAGAGAAAGACTATTGGATTGTGAAATCCTTGAAATGGGTGCAATATCCTTATTGATTGAAGTCTCAAAAGTCACTCTCACACAAATTCACAATCATTTTAAAGCGTTCAATAAATTCATCATGCATATCAATTTAAGCATGTCAAGATCAAGTTTTCATAAACGTGGAGATAAACTTTTGGTCAAACAAATGTACTTCCCAATAAAATTTCCTAGTCCAAAAATACATGTTTGAACACAAATGAGACATGCATTTCAAATAAGGCAAAGGCACTCTTATTGAATAAAAGTTCATATAATACTATATGCATCTACGATACTCAAGCAATTAATTAAAGTGTATAAATTAAACAATTTTTTGCTTATTGAAATGCAAGTTCGCTCTCTTTGGTTGAGCTCCCCATATGGGGTTAACCACCAAAACTCATCAATGCATATGACAAATCCCAATAGACCTACTAAGATATTAAAATTTAGTTGAATCTAATGGTTTAGTAAACAAGTCCGCTAGTTGATCATTTGTGGCCACATGTTCAAGTGCAATGCATTTGCTCTCAACTAGCTCTCTAATGAAATGATGTCTAATGTCAATATGTTTGGTTCTAGAATGTCGGACAGAATTTTATGAAATATTAATGGCACTCATGTTAACACAATAAAAGGTTAGAGTACCTTGCTCAAAGCCATAACACACAAGCATTTCCTTCATCAATAGGAGTTGTGTGCAAGCACTCCCAGCGGCTATATACTCGGCCTCGGCTGTGGATAAGGTTATGGAATTTTGCTTCTTGCAAAACCATGACACAAGATTGTTTCCTAGGAAGAAGCGACCGCCCGATGTACTCTTCCTATGATCACAATTGCCTGCCCAATCTGCATCACTAAAGCAAACTAAGCTAGCATTAATGTCAAAAGAGTTCCATATCCCATAGTTGGATGTCCCATTCACATATCGAATGATTCTCTTCACAGAGGAGAGATGGGATTCCTTGAGATTGGCTTGGTACCTAGCACACACACTAACACTAAAGGCTATATCGGGCCTACTAGCCATCAAGTATAGCAAGCTCCCTATCATGCCCCGACATAGGCTTTGATCCACACTTTTCCCACTACCATCCTTGCTAAGTTTCAATGTGGTACTCATAGGTGTGTCACAATGATTGGCATTCTCAAGGCCAAATTTCTTCACTAGGTTATTGGCATATTTTGCTTGGGATATAAAGATCCCATTATGCATTTGCTTGATTTGAAAGCATATGAGGTAATTCAGTTCACCAACCATGCTCATTTCAAACTCATGAGTCATGACATCAACAAATTGTTTAGCTTTCAAGTTGTTGGTGGACCAAAAAACGATGTCATCGATATAAATTTGAGCTATGAATAGCTCATCTTTAGTACACTTGATGAAGAAAGTCTTGTCAACACTTCCTCTAGAGTAGCCATTGTCAACAAGTTAAAGAGTGAGGCGCTCATAACAAACCCTCAGTGCTTGTTTCTGTAGGGAAAAACAGGTTCAAAATGCAACGGAAGCGTGATAAAATCGAAATTAGAGTTTGCGTAAAAATAAAAAAAAATTCCCTTTTATGCAACGAGAACCTTAACCCTAGATTAATTGATGTATATAAAAGTATCGTATCTTTTTCGCATGATAATTTAACAAGCGCCGAATTGATTCCGTAAGATCTTCAAATCCAATCACGAACGTGAATCACCTTGGAGTGTGGGCTCCCTTTCTTTAAATTGTATTCCTGAGGACGTAAACAAAGCAAAAAATCTTTTCTTTGTTAGTTACAAATATCCTTCAAGAGAAAAATCCAAGAATGTCCGGTCACTTGTGAATTATCAATCAATTTGATTGAAACTCGCGTAAACCTTGATTCGATGTTGTACATAAAACCATTTTGGTGTAAAGGAAATTAGTATACTATAGAAAACAAAAACGTTCCCCCTTTTTTTTCTACTTGGCCGAATTCACACACTATTGCTTAGAGATGATTGAATTTTTTCTAGAGTAAAATCAGATTTTTCTCCCTCAAAATTCCTATGATGGCTGAATTCTTCACTAAGAAAAATAGAGCTTGGCCTAATTCACCTCCAAATCTCTTAGTCATGACCGAAATTCACCATGCACATATATATAGGATCATAAATCCTTTCCTAAGAAGGATTCACTTGGTTGGCAAGAATCCTTTCCTTAGGTGGATTTATTTGGTAGTTAAGAGTCAAAGGAAATCTAACTACCCCTATAACCATATGTTTGTTGGCCGAATTTTATGTCTTTGTTATAGATTAGGAGAGTTCAATCTTTCCTAAGAAGGATTACTGGATGGACAGGAATCCTATCCTTAGGTAGATTAACTTGGTGGTTATGAATCCTTTTCAAATAAGAATTCTACTACTAAGTAGTTTTACTTGGTGACCAAGAATCCTTTTCCAAAAAGAATTCTTTCCTACACCAAGACATCTAATCCAACTCAATAGTGTATTTGTAACCATATTAAAGACTTCCTAATTTGATTAGATAAATAACTCCTTTTATTTATCTACTTATCAAATATAGTCTTTAACATTAACTATACTACCAACAATAGTATAGTTTTAGGAGATCATCTCCTACTAGGAAAAGATTTTGACTTTTAATTAAATAATTAATTAATCAACTGAAAATTCCCTAGAAAGTGTTTGTCTATTACCTAGAGGGGGGAGGGGGTGAATAGGTTTTAATTCGATAGATTACCAATTTTGCGAATTAATCAAAAATAACAATTCTACCCCATTCTACTTAAGTGCTCAAATAAATGCCAACAAACATAAAACACAAACAACACGGAAGATATACGTGGAAACCCTCCAAATGGGAAAAACCATGGGCTATTTAGAGTGCCACCCTTGATCCTCAGAATCCACTATTGAGTAAAATTTTACAACCTAGGTTGACCTCCTGTCTAACCCTCCAAATACTAACCCTTTCACTCTACCCAACGAGCCTTAATAACGATTTTGGATCACTAGCCTTGTGCACTAACCACTTAGCCACAAGCTAAAACAACAATGAAGAGATAATGGCAACCTAAGTGAATATGCAAGAATATTCAATATGCAAAAATGCTAGGTCAATACATTCATGCTTATCTAGGATTAATAATGACAATTAAAGCAAATCCTAGATATCAATGTTCTAAATGCAAAGGCAAGAAGAATTAGCTAGGAGGGTAAAATCGTCCTAAATGCTAGCTATCACAAATTAATGTATCTCAACCAACAATCAACACACAAGCAAGTCATAAAAGCAATTAAACAACCAAACAAGCAATCAATATGCAATAAAGACTAAAACCTTAGGTATACATATCGTAGAAATGAAAACATAAAGTTTAGAACATGTAGAGAATACCTAGTCATGAACACATAAGAAATCCATACTTGAAAGATGCTTGATGTTTTGGATTTTAAGGATGGTTGAGTAAAAATGCCTTCTTGGAGCTTCTCTCTCTAAAGAACAAAATCTCTCACTTAAAAATAGGTTTGGAAGCTCTCAAAAAACAAATTGGGAAGAAGATGGTGAATATATATGAAGCCCAATTGAAACTGTGTTGTTTTCGACAAAACGCATCCAAAACGAGTCAGGACAGCTGGCTGTACCGCGGTCCAGGTAAGTGTCCAGACCGTGGCACAGAAGGCCGCTGTGCATGTAGCTTGCACAGACCGCGGTCTGGACAGCATGTATCCTCTGTGAAACTCTGCTTAGGAGACCGTGGTGTAGGCAACATGCACAGACCACGGTAGATACAGCGTGCATCCTCTGTCAAACACCGTTGTGCAGACGGCGGTGGGGGCACTGCACGTAGAGTGGTCTAGACCGCGTTAAAGAGGAAAAAAATCCTCTTTCTAAGGCACAAACATACATTCACACTCAAATAAAAAACTAGACACATAAGGCACTCAAAATGGCAAATAAGCATGCAAGCAAGATAATTAAAATAAAATGCATGATTGTGAGTGTGTGCACTAAATCTCTTCAATGAAGTTACGCAAGTGATTTTACCGTTGATGCTTGAGCTTGGTTACGAACAATGAAGCCCTAAACTACCCTTACAATATTGATCCCAAAATGTGGTTTTCAACGAAATGAGCCAATCAAAAAACCGAGGAACTTACATCAACAAATTAATTAATTCTCATTTAATTAAATAATAAAATAAAAATAATATATTAAAGCTATTCACCATAGCCTTTGCCGCCCATACCTATAATAAAAGTCATATATTATTTTTCTTATTTTATTAAATCCATTGGACCTTAATAAAAAGTCCACATGTGAACTAGACATATAGTTATAAAAAGAAACAAGTTCACATGCCTAAATACAATTCTAGATGGACCCCTAAATTGGTTCGGTAGAATATATCAAGTGATCCATGCAAGTTCGTGTGGATTGGGAATCTTGGCGGGCTATCTAAATTTAAGCTCCAATAGACACAACCAAATCACAATCAACAAATGATTCACTTAGGTCCGATCTATTTAATTTTAGTTCATTCAACTAAAGAACTAAAATTGAACTCTTAAATAAAGATAGAATAAGTTGATGTTACTCATTCGTACCCTAGACAACCTTATTGGAGAAAGTGTATCCTGAAGCATACCAGTAATCGCCAAAAGCTCATAGACCGCCTATAGCTCTCCAAGTTACCATATTTACTAATATGACCACATTTTGAACTTGGATATTTTGACTTGTCCAGAAGCCATGTTTCAATAGACACTATTGAAAACTTAACGTTAAGATTTAATATCCAATGCCTCAAAACATCCATATGATGGTATTCTACTCTCATTTAATAAATGGAGCCACGATGTCTATATATGTAAATGAAGTCCTCTATCGATTAACAAATGAATACCACCAAACTATCGAGGATAAACTAATCTATATAAGCGTACTCATTGATAGCTCAAATGATAACACTTGCAACCATAAGTCCATCATTTATCTCAAGATTTAGATAGACTCTCCGATTGTCTTCAAATGAAAACTTTTATCCATTGACGGTTCTAGATAAAGTATTTCATTTTGATCATATTCAGTGCACCCAGTGCACTAGATTCTTTTGCCCAAAGACACCACACTTTGATGATTTTAGACTCATCATAACATATTTGATCCCACTCAAATGCTGGCAAAAGAATCTACAACTTTGACAAGATAAATGAGACCAACCTTCTATCTTAAGTTGTGAATATTATTCAATACTAACTAAAGAATTGTGTCTACCTCATACATATCTAGATGTATGAACAATTCTTCTTTTCTCATAGTCTTTTGACCTTATGATTATTTACTTTTGACAATTATAATAATTAAACTATAAATGTTATAAGATTTGTTAAACAAGAAATCACTTTATTCATATGAAAAGATTGTTAATTACAATATTACACTCTTGCTATCGAGCATAATCCTAACAATCTCCCACTTGCTCTATAGAAAATGTGTCATATCTCTCATCCCCATGTTCTCTAGTTGCCTATCAAAACTCTTTTGAAGAAGAGCCTTTGTAAAGGGATCCGCTAGATTTTCTACTGACCCGATCTTGGTGATCGTCACGTCACCCCTATGCACAATTGCATCACCCCTTTGATACTTTCTTTCAATGTGTTTCCCTCTCTTATGACTTCTTGGTTCTCTCAAATTAGCCACTGATCCACTATTGTCACAATAGATAGTGATCTGCTTATTCACTTCAGGAACCACTTCCAAGTCAAACAGAAATTGGCGGAACCAGACAGCCTCTTTAGCAGCCTCGCATGCGGCAATATACTCGGCTTCCATGGTGGAATCAGCAATACAAGATTGCTTGATACTCCTCCATATGACTACTCCTCCTCTAATGGTAAACACAGATCCTGATGTCGATCTCCAGGAGTCAGAATCTGACTAAAAATTAGAATCTGTATACCCAATGGGGATTAAATCCCCTCCAGAGTATACAAGCATATAATCTCTCGTTCTCCTAAGATACGTGAAAATATGTTGGATTGCCGTCCAGTGATCATGACAAGGCTTCGATTGAAACCTGCTAACTATGCCTAAAGTAAAACAAATATCTGGTCTAGTGCAGAGCATTGCATACATGAGACTTCCGACTACCGATGCATATGGAACCCTACTCATGAATTGCTCTTCATGCCTGAATGGTAACATACCTTTCTTGGAATCTTGCATGGAAAACCGAGACAAGATTTTATCTATGTATGAAGCGTGGGATAATACAATCATTCTATTCTTTTTATCCCTTATGACTTGGATACCAAGAATATAACTTGTTTCTCCCAAGTCCTTCATATCAAATTGTTTTGCTAACCATTCGTTTATTGATGTTAATACACCAACATCATTTCCGATGAGTAGTATATCATCAACGTAAAGAACTAGGAAAAACAACTTGTCGCCTTTAATCCTTTTGTATACACAAGGTTCATCAAGGTTTTGAAGAAATCCAAAACCTTTAACGGCTTGATCGAACCTTATGTTCCAGGATCTGGATGCTTGCTTCAATCCATATATGGATCTTTACAACTTGCATACCCTTTCGTCTTGGCCTTTTTCAATGAATCCTTCTGGTTGCATCATATAGATGCTTTCGTCAAGACTTCCATTAAGGAAAGCTGTCTTGACGTCCATTTGCCAAATCTCTAGGTCTAGAGATGCCGCAATGGATAAGAGTATCCTAATGGATTTAAGCATGGCCATAGGAGAGATGGTTTCTTCATAATTGATACCTTTCTTCTATGTATAACCTTTAGCTACCAATCTAGCCTTAAAGGTTACGACCTTTCCATCCATTCCTCTTTTCCTCTTGTATACCCATTTGCACTCGATGGGTTTTATCCCTTTAGGCAAGTCTACAAAAGACCAGACTTTATTTTTGAACATAGATTCAATTTCGGATTGCATTGCCTTTTGCCAATGGAGACAATCAACATCTTTCATTACTTCCTTGTACGTATATGGATCATCGTCGTCCGTAAGATTCTCTACAGATTCTCCTAGACCGATGTATCTCTCGGGTTGTCTAACAACCCTCCCACTACGACGAGGTATGGTTGATTGTTGATCTTGTGTTGGTACGGATTTTACAATTGGGCTTGGTTGCGAAACCTCTTGTGGAATTGTATCTCCTAAAAGCTCATTTAGGACAATTCTACTTTTAGGCACAAAATTATTCATATAGTCATTTTCTCAAAATTTGGCATTTGTCGAAACAAATACTTTAAGATTTGAATGACTATAAAAATAATATCCTTTTGCTCCTTTTGGAAACCCTACACATATGCATGTTTCTGAACGGGACTCCATCTTATCCGCCTTTCCTTTTGACACGTGCGCAGGACATCCAAATATCCTTAAGTGTTGTATACTAGGCTTTCGCCCAGTCCACAACTCATGCAGTGTTTTAGGAACCGGCTTAGATTGTACATCATTTAGAATATACATGGCAGTTTGTAAAGCATATCCCCAAAAAAGAACTAGGGAGCGTTGAATAACTCAACAAAGACCTAACCATATCCAAAAGAGTTCTATTTCTCCTTTCTGCCAGCCCATTCTGTTGAGGTGTGCCTGGTGCAGAAAACTGAGAAATTATTCCATTATCAATAATATATTACTGAAACTCACCAGATAGATATTCTCCACCACGATTGGACCACAAGATTTTTATGCGTTTCTCAAGTTGATTTTCTACTTCAGCTTTAAATGCTTTGAACATATCAAAAGCATTCGACTTATGTCTCATGAGATACACATAGCCAAATCTTGAGTGATCATCCGTGAAAGTGATGAAGTACTCATATCCACTTCTGCTTGAATGCTCATAGGTCCACAAACATCAGTGTGTATAAATCCTAAACATTCGATGGCTCTTGCGCCTTTGGTCGTAAACCACCTTTTGGTCATTTTACCTTCCAAACAAGATTCACAACTTGGTAGATCATCAACCTTTAAGTCACTTAGAGGTCCATCACATACCAATCTTTTAATCCTATTAAGGTTGATATGACCTAAGCGCAAATGCCATATGTAGGTTTCATCTTTTGATAATTTTACTTTTTTATGATTATGTTCCATTGATTTCGTGTCTAACAAGTGAGAGATATTTCCGTGCAAATAGAATAAACCATTTTCCAATGTACCTTTGCAAATAATTTTGTTATTCTTACTAATAATAAAACCTTTTATTAAAAGTAACCGAATATCTAAATTTGTTTAGACAAGAGACCGAAATTAAATTCCTCTTGAATTGTGGTACATAATAAACGTTTATTAAAACTAAATGCCTATAAGAATTTGAATTGATTCTAATATCTCCCACTACACTAGTAGACACCAACGTTCCGTTGCCTAAACGCAAGTTAAATTCATTCTTATTCAGTCTATTGCTTTAACCCTTTTCACCACAAAAGAAACATTTCCCTTTGATATTGGTTACTTTCTTGGTCTCCTTCTAAGAAGCCCCAAGTTGCTTTTTCCTCTGTTGTTTCTTGACCTTCTAACGGGTCTTAACAGTAGCAACTTTACCAACCATATGAATCCCTGTCTAGAGGCATCATAATATCTGCAGCAGTCTCCATTCCTTCATGTTGCTATTGCAACACGTTGGATATGATTACCATAATGTAACGTACATTTAGACTTCTCATCTAAAGACTTCCACTACTGATACTCATCTCTTTGCTTCTATTCATTAGTTTTTTGGTTAAGAAATATACAGAATGAACTTATACTTTTCAGGTTGCAACAACAACCCAATATTCCTTTTCTAGGTGACATTATCATCAGTTAAAGTATTATCTTTTAGGATATTGATTAGGGATGGGGTTATGATTTCTTTTTAATAACAAAAATTATATAAGTAAACAATCATGATAGCACTTTTGAATATTTGTCTTGAATTAAATAAAATAATTCAATCGTAAAAATTCAACGGTGATCCAACACCCATAAATGTCACGCCTCTTTTGGGAGTATGCACCATTTACTAGTTGAACTAGGTCCCACCTAACTGTTAACATAACAATCAACGTTTTCAATTTTAGCCTTGTGATTTTAGTAACAAGAACTCTTGGGAGGATATTAAAAAACTCACATCGAGTGTGTTACCAAGCTATCGACCTTCAATATAGTCCCTCACGAATATCCCTCATTTGGGAGTAGATATCATTTGGGCTAATTGTCTAGTCTATCCTTGTAAGAAAGTATCTTGCTAAATTCCATTCATGAATACCTCTTGGGAGGTTAATCACGAAACATAAAGCTCAACTAAACTTGCAGGCCGTAGGTGTTCCAAAACACCTTCTCCCACTCAATTGTTTAAGGCATGTGATCGAATTCCAAAGAATGATTTACCAAGTTATCTAGATGCCAATTTAGAAACTTAAACCATTCAATGCATGTTCATACAAAAAGAGATATATGAGTGGCACTCCTATTCTATATGACATGTTATCAAACAATGACAAACATTGCAATATTTACAAAAATATAAATAGCTACAATTTTGGTCCATCCTAGAAAAACAAGTAAATTACATATATCTTGGAATACATGAGCTCCTTTCTTGGCAAACAAGTCTTCACGTGACCTTCGTCGTTCGGACTCCCCCGGCTACCTCCCATGGGCGTGCGCACCCCTCACCCTTACCCATGGGCGTGCGAATGCCACAAACCCATAAAGGGCTGCCATGCGCAGCCAATGGCTAACTAAAGGGCTGCCGTGCACAGCCCATGCCACAACAAACGTGGTTGCACGCTCTTCGCACGCACGTTCATTGCTACGGCTTGCACTGTCCCAAACTTGTTCCGGTTACTCCTAATTCTTCAAACCTTCAAGTCTTCGAAACTTGAATGTATTACAGAAGAATTAACATAACAAAATACTGCAGTTTTTTTTTTTTATTATAACAACAAAATAAAAAAAAACTTAGCAACTACCAAGAAGGAAATTATGGCGATAATAGACCACCCTTCTTGTTACAATCCTAAAACAAAATTACATTGAAATTCTACGACCAAAATTGAGCAATAACAAACCACATATAAAACATATATATATCCAAACATTCCAATGTAAATATATATGTGAATACCTAGAGTGCCATCTCTTTCTAAAACATGCATACATACAATAAAAAGAAAAAGATTCACGTACATACATCAATTAATCAAGGGTACAACCAGGCTCTGATACCAATTGTAGGAAAAAGAACGGTTAAAAAACGCAACAGAAGAGTGAGAAAAAACAAAAAAATAGCGTTTGCGTAAAAATATTTTTTTTTTCCCTTTTATGCAACGAGAACCTTAACCCTAGATTAATTGATGTATAAAAAAGTATTGTACCTTTTTCGAGTGACGATTGAACAAGTGCCGAATTGATTCTTCAAGATCTTCCAATCCAATCACGAACGTGAATCACCTTGGGGTGTGGACTCCCTTTCTTTAAATTGTATTCCTAAGGATGGAAACAAAGCAAAAAATCTTTTCTTTGTTAGTTACAAATATCCTCCAAGAGAAAAATCCAAGAACGTCCGGTCACTTGTGAATTATCAATCAATTTGATTGAAACTCGCGTGAACCTTGATTCGATGTTGTACACAAAGCCCTTTTGGTGTAAAGGATATTAGTATACTATCGAAAACAAAAACGTTCCCCTTTTTTTTCTACTTTGCCGAATTCACACACTATTGCTTAGAGATGATCGAATTTTGTCTAGAGTAAAATCAGATTTTTATCCCTCAAAATTCGTATGATGACTGAATTCTTCACTAAGAAAAATAGAGCTTTGCCGAATTCACCTCCAAATCTCATAGTCATGACCGAAATTTACCAAGCACATATATATAGGATCATAAATCCTTTTCTAAGAAGGATTCACTTGGTTGGCAAGAATCATTTCCTAAGGTAGATTTATTTGGTAGTTAAGAGTCCTTATCTAAAAGAAAATCTAACTACTCCTATAACCATATGTTTGTTGGCCGAATTTTATGTCTTTGTTATAGATTAGGAGAGTTTAATCTTTCCTAAGAAGGATTACTGGATGGACAGGAATCCTATCCTTAGGTAGATTAACTTGGTGGTTATGAATCCTTTTCAAATAAGAATTCTACTACTAAGTAGTTTTACTTAGTGACCAAGAATCCTTTTCCAAAAAGAATCCTTTTCCAAAAAGAATTCTTTCCTACACCAAGACATCTAATCCAACTCAATAGTGTATTTGTAACCCTATTAAAGACTTCCTGATTTGATTAGATGAATAACTCCTTTTGTTTATCTACTTATAAAATATAGTCTTTAACATTAACTATACTACCAACAATAGTATAGTTTTAGGAGACCATCTTCTACTAGGAAAAGATTTTGACTTTTAATTAAATAATTAATTAATCAACAAATTAACTAATTCCCATTTAATTAACTAATAAAATAAAAATAATATATTAAAGCTATTCACCATAGCATTTGCCGCCCATATCTAAAATAAAAGCCATATATTATTTTTCTTATTTTATTAAATCCATTGAACCTTAATAAAAAGTCCACATGTGAACTAGACCTATTCTTACAAAAAGAAACAAGTTCACATGCCTTAATACAATTCTAGACGGACCCCTAAATTTGTCCTGTATAATATATCAAGTGATCCATGCAAGTTCATGTGGATTGAGGATCTTGGTGGGCTATCTAAATTTAAACTCCAATAGACACAACCAAATCACAATCAACAAATGATTCACTTAGGTCTGATCTATTTAATTTTAGTTCATTCCTCTAAAGAACTAAAATTGAACTCTTAAATAAAGATAGAATAAGTTGATGTTACTCATTCGTACCGTAGACAACCTTACTGGAGAAAGTCTATCCTCATGAAGAATACCAGTAATTGCCAAGAGCTCATAGACCGCCTATAGCTCTCCAAGTTACCATATTTACTAATATGACCACATTTTGAACTTGGATATTTTGACTTGTCCAGAAACCATGTTTCAATAGACACTATTGAAAACTTAACCTTAAGATTTAATATCCAATACCTCAAAACATCTATATTATGGTATTCTACTCTCATTTAATAAATGGAGCCACGATGTCCATATTTATAAATGAAGTCCTCTATCGATTAACAAATGAATTCCACCAAACTATCGAGGATAGACTATACTATATAATCGTACTCATTGATAGCACAAATGATAACACTTACAACCATAAGTCCATCATTTATCTCAAGATTTAGATAGACTCTCCGATTGTCTTCAAATGAAAACTTTTATCCATTGAAGGTTCTAGATAAAGTATTTCATTTTGATCATATTCAGTGCACCCAGTGCACTAGATTCTTTTGCCAAAAGACACCACACTTTGATGATTTTAGACTCATCATAACACATTTGATCCCACTCAAGTGCTAGCAAAAGAATTTACAACTTTGACAAGATAAAGGCGCCCAACCTTCTATCTTAAGTTGTGAATATTATTCAAGACTAACGAAAGAATTGTGTCTACCTCATACATATCTAGCTGTATGAACAATTCTTCTTTTCTCATAATCTTTTGACCTTATAATTATTTACTTTGACAATTAAAATAATTAAACTATAAATGCTATAAGATTTGTTAAACTAGAAATCACTTTATTCATATGAAACGATTGTTAATTACAATATTACACTCTTACTATCGAGCATAATCCTAACAGTTTCAACCCATATAGTGCCTTTTTGAGGCAATAAACATGATTGGGGTGGTGTGGATCCACAAACCCCTTTGGTTGCTCAACAAACACTTTCTCTTGCATTAAGCCATTGGGGAAGGCACTCTTAATATATATTTCATGCAATTTAAACTTGTACACACAAGATATGGATAAGAGAAGCCTAATGGACTCTAATCAGGCAACGGGAGCAAAAGTCTCCTCAAAGTCGATACCCTCAATTTGAGAGTACCCTTGTTCTACAAGTCTAACCATGTTCCGTACAATGTTGTCATCCTCATTGGATTTGTTCCTATAAACTGTTAGAACCTCGTTCACCGGTCACGCAGCGGAACTAGGTTTTAAAATTTTTATACAAATCATATCTGTATATGGGACCAATGAAATTTGGATCGCAATTATTTTTCGGAACCAATTCATACAATATGTATACACAGGAAATTGAAATCGATAAAATCAGAAGAAGAAGAAAATCTTACCAACGTTTGGAGGCTCCTTCACTTTTCGATATGCTCCTGTCTGAACCACTTGATCTTCCTCGCTATCTCTCGGGACTGGTAACTGCGTGTGGGCGCGTCACGGTCTCAGGAACTTGAATGGAGGATGTAGAGAAAATTGAAAAAACTCTTTCTTCTATGTGTTTCAAAAACACACAAAACATGAAACAATATATATATATATATAGCCTGCTTCGTATTTAACGAATATATATATATATATATATATATATATATATATATATCACTGCTGCACTTGATTTTTCACAATTTATATCTATGCCAACGCACTGCTTCACCATTTTTTTTTATTATAACACCCCTCCTTGCTTTATATATTTCTATGGCACATCCGCATTTTATACATATATCAGTTGCATGTCAAAAAAATCTGTTGCTTGCTTGCTTATAAATCATCTATGTATCAAGTATTTGCATCCTATGCAAATTCTTCTTTTGACTATTGTTTCATGTACACACCAATTTGCATCCAATGCAATCTTTTGTGTTATTAATTGATATATATCTTTTAATTATCATTTTCAAATATATCTAATATATTAAAAAAAATAAGTATTTTAAATTTAAACTTAAATTCAAATACTTAGATAAATGATTTAGTAAAATAAAATAATCATATTATTTTATCTTCACCTAAATTCATATATCAACTCACACCCTCAAATTAATAGTTAATTAATAATTCATAATTATCAATATAATTAAATAATCTAATTATTTAATTAATTTAACTATTAACATTCATTAATTAAATAATCTCATTATTCAATTAATTCCCGAATATATACGTGTCACTTTTGTAACACAATTAATTGGACAATCCAATTAATTAACCGTGACCCTTGTTACCTAAATCAATCGGGCTAGCAAAGGGACCTAATGGACCCACAGTATTTTGAGCTCCAATACTCTTCGGGATCATTAATTAAGCTCTTTAATTAATATTCCTTGATTATTAACTCCGGTGTTATTCCACTTAAAACCCGAAGCTGCACTCTCTCAATTGTAGACGCTTTTACACTGACCGATAAATCTCGGTGTCCATCGATATAGTTATTACATATGGTGTGATCCTCCACAGTAGTTCTTAATTAGAGCTAGGTCATAATGTCCATTATACCCCTCTAATTACATATATCCTTAAAGTACCGTTGATTCTATAATGACCGATAAATCCTATTTCCTTACGGAATTAGGAGAGCGCTCATATTGTCCAAGCCCCGAATCAAACCTTAAAAGAACTACCATCTACTTCTCATAAGAAGGAGTGGATTCCACTATTGTGTACAAACCTTTCCAGCCACAAGCCAAACTGTAATCCCAACATACGGAGCATATTGATCGGGTACAACATCTGACCTCACCCATGGTATATCAAAGACCACGATCTAACCTGAAGGAGTCGATAAGACACTCAGGATTAAGATCACCCAAATATAACCATCTTTGGTTGATATATATGAATCTCATCGGTAAACGGATCTTGGTGAGAGATTCATATAGATCATGGCCAAGTCCTATATGATCACATCATACAAGGTGCCTCAATTCCCATATCTCATATGAATAATTTAGGATAGAATCATCGTACATTACGGAATGGACCGCAGCTATAGATTAACCACAAATAAAGTACCCAACTTTATTTGTTATCTATGGACTCTTTAGATTGCACGTCTCTTATTGTATCCATCTGTATATGAGACTCATATACACAGTTCGAGATTACATCCGGCAATCTTGGATGTTAAATATATGCACAAGTCATAAAATAAACAACACAACATGAATGAATTGAACTTTTTCTTTTATTTATTTCACAAATCCATTAACAAATTACATCTTTAGGGCATAAACCCCAACAATCTCCCACTTGCACTAAACCATGTGAGGCATGTCTCGTAACCCTAGACCATTTAGGTGACCTAAAAAACACTTTAGCAGGTAAGGTCTTCGTAAATGGATCAGCATGATTGTCTTGTGAGGCTATCTTGGTGACCATCACATCTTCTCTCTACACTATCTCTCTAATGAGATGATACTTTCTCTCTATATGCTTCCCTCTTTTGTGGCTTCTTGGTTCTTTAGAATCAGCCACATCACCACTATTATCACAATAAAGTGTGATGGGCCTATCCATATCTAGAACAACTTCCAGATCACTGAAGAACTTACGGAGCCAAACAGCCTCTTTAGCAACTTCACAAGCTGCTACATATTCGGCTTCCATGGTGGAGTCAGCATTGCAAGATTGCTTGATACTTCTCCACTCAATGGCTCCACCACCCAGGGTGAATATTGATCCAGATGTGGATTTCCTAGAATCTCTGTCCGACTGAAAATCAGAATCCATGTATCCTAACGGGATCAAATCCTGCCCAAAATACATTAGCATATAGTCTCTTGTTCTTCGAAGATACTTGAGAATTGTCTTGACAGCAACCCAATGATCCAATCATGGGTTGGACTGGTATCTACTGACTACTCCCACTGCATAGCAGATGTCCAGTCTCATGCATAACATAGCATACATGAGACTACCTACTACTAATGCATAGGGAACACGTCTCATATCCTCAACTTCTTGAGGTGTCTTAGGACACTATTCCTTAGACAAGTGAACTCCATGCCTGGAAGGTAAATTACCTTTCTTAGAGTTCTGCATCAAAAATCGCACAAGAATCTTATCGATATATGATGTCTGAGACAGTGCAATAAGTTTGTTCTTACGATCCCTTATAAGTTGAATCCCTAGAACATAACTTGCCTATCCCAAATCTTTCATTTGGAATTGGCTAGCCAGCCAGCCAGCTCTTTACATCAGACAACACTCCCACATTATTCCCAACGAGTAGGATATCATCTACGTATAGAACCAAGAAAACTATTTTCTTATCAATGATGCGCTTGTAGACACAAGGCTCATCGACGTTCTGCTCGAAGCCATAGGTTTTGATCACAACGTCAAACCTGATGTTCCAAGATCTAGATGCTTGCTTAAGTCCATAGATGGACCTTTGCAGCTTGTAAACCTTTTGCTCTTGATCTGGAGACACGCATCCCTCTGGTTGCATCATATATATGCTCTCATCAAGATTTCCATTCAAGAATGCAGTCTTAACGTCCATTTGCCAAATTTCATAATCAATATAGACAGCAATGGATAAGAGAATCCTAATAGACTTAAACATAGCTACTGGCGAGAAGGTCTCTTCATATTCGACCCCCTCTTTCTGGGTATAACCCTTGGCCACTAGCCTTGCCTTGCCTTGCCTTGAAGGTCTCTACCTTCCCGACTACTCCTCTCTTTCTCTTGTAGGTCCACTTACACCCTATGGGTTTTACCCCATCCGATTAGTCTATAAGATACCAGATTGAGTTAGAGTACATGGACTCTATCTCGAGATTCATGTCTTTATGTCATTCCTCTTTATCAGGATCTTCCATTGCATTCTTAAATGTCAATGTATCATCCACACTATCAGTAGAGACAATACAATGTCCCTCACGTATAGCTAAATAGCGTTCAGATTGTCTCACAACCCTTTCACTACGTCTAGGTGGTAGTGTATCCTGATCAGGAACCATCTGACTCTCAGATGTTTGGGGAACAATAACTCTTATTGATGAAGCACTAGTCTCACTAGGCTCCAACTCATTTAACACAATCTTGGAACGAGGTTTATGGTCACTAATATAACTTTCCTTAAGAAATGATGCATTTGTCGATACAAATACTTTGTTATGTTTGGGACTATAGAAATGTCCACCTCTGGTCTCCTTGGAGTATCCTACAAACAAGCAGACCACAGACTTAGAGTCTAGCTTTCCAGTCATGTTCTTCAGCACGTGTGCTGGACACCCCCATATGCGAATATATCATAAACTAGCTTTACGACCATTCCACAACTCTTGGGGAGTCTTAGGAACATATTTGAATAGCACCACATTCAAAATGTATGCCGCTGTTTGTAATGCATATCCCTAGAAGGAATTTGGTAATGATGAGAAACTAATCATAGATCTCACCATTTCCATTAGGGTTCTATTTCTATTCTCCACTACACCATTTAGATGAGGTGTATCGGGAGCTGTGAGCAGGGAAACTATCTCATGCTCGACCATGAAGTCTTCAAACTCTTGGTCAATGTACTCATCTCCACGATCCGATCATAGTGACTTGATAGTCCTACCTAATTGATTCTCAACTTCAACTCGAAATTCTTTAAACTTTTCAAATGTTTCCAACTTTCGTTGCATCAGGTAGACGTATCCGTATCTTGAGTAGTCATCTATAAAGGTGACATAATACTCATAACCACCTATAGCTTTATCATTCATCAGTCCACAGACGTCTGTATGTATAAGCTCTAGCGGTTCTTTAGCTCTAAGCCCATTTCCAGTAAAAGGTCTCTTAGTCATCTTACCTTCCAGACAAGATTCGCAGACAGGTAAGGTGTTAACCTTTAACTCACTTAAAGGTCCGCTTTTTACTAATCTGTCTATCCGGTCAAGGTTAATGTGACCAAGCCTTAGATGCCAGAGATACGTGTCATTATCTAGAGAAATCTTATGTCATTTAGTTTTTGGTTTTTCAACCTTAAACATTTCGGTGATGAGCAGTGTAGTATGTATTAACGGTCTTAACACATACAAATTGTTTTCATTAATTCCTGAACAAATATTCAGACCAATCTTTCCAATAATAACAGACCTATTATTAAAAGAAATATAATATTTGTTTTCTAACAACTCAGAAACGGAAATCAAATTCTGTGTAAATTCAGGAATATAAATACATTGTCTAACAATATATAATTATTACGCCCACTGCTTGTACCGACACGACATTCCCTGACCCCACACTCATTGAGAAGGCTTGCTCCGCTAACTGTGTCCAAGAATCAATCCATTATAAAAAAGAACAAACATGGTTAGTGGCCCCCGAATCAACTATCCAGGGTGAAGAATCATCTTCCACTAAACATGACTCAAGAACAAGTAAATCATATTTACTTTTCTTGGACTTCTTATTGCTTTTGGCTTTCTTGGGTTTGGGCTTACCCTTTGCTTTCCCTGTAGACCTCTTTCTCTTTTTATTATTAGAGTAGGAAGATGGTTAGGAAACATTTGCCTCACTGGTCCTACCCTTGTTGTCCTTAGTCAAGGACTCAAAGGTAGTAAGCTCATTAAGCAACTGTGTGAAATTGAACCTTAACTTGTTCACCCTGTAGTTGCTCTTAAATTGATCGAAACTCTTCGAAAGAGTCGTCAGTATGATGCTCACTTGACTGGGTTTGTCAATGTCCCTGCCATTAACTTCTGTCGTATTAAAGTAGGACATCATGCTCGGGACATGTTCCCGAACTGTCATACCTTCCTTCATCCAAGCGAGCATAGCAGAACGAATGGCTTCGTGTCGCTTTTGCTTGGAGGGCTGCCAGAACATGGTTTGCAATGACTCCATGATTTTGAATGCTGAAGTCATTGCTTCATGCTTTGTGATAAGCACGTCTGTCATAGAAGCCAACAGATATGTTTGGGCCTTCTCATCAGATGAGACCCATCGCTCGTATGCCTTACGAATAGTTCGTGTGGCATTGGCAGCAGGCGCTGGAGGACATTCCTCCGTAAGCATAAACTTGAGGTCTTTGGTGACCAATATTGCATTAATGTTAAGTTTCCACTTAGTGTAGTTATCACCAGTTAATGTGTCGTTTGCAAGAATTTGAAGTAATGCAGAAGACATTATTGCTAAAATAAAAAAAACATTCATTCTGTCATTTATTTTAAACAAGTGTGAGTGCTTCGGCATAAATTTAAACATGATGCATGAACATGTTTAACGAACTAGAACTACCCTAAAACTAGTTGCTACACCACGACAATCCAACATACCACAAAGAAGTGTTGCCTTAGGGTCGGTAAAGTCTTTGCATGTTAGACCAAGACATTCTCAATCAAATGATATTCTAGAATAACTTTTATTCCATATCATTTAACCATCTTTCATTCAGTTAGGTTTTTAATTAACAAACTTAATCAAAACTTTTGTGAGTGTAACCCACCATTTCAGATCTCACGAGCTTAACTCGAGAATTACTGCATTAGGATCGGTGAATCCCAAAATACTCTAAAAAATCCTATCCGTTAGGAAGTCAACCTTGGTATTGACCTTTGTGGAAACCCTCCTTAGAGAGGACGAAAGCAAAACCATCACGAGGCCCTACTCGGATCTCACGGTAATGAAACTAATGATTGACACCGCGGGATATATATGTCATATATCCCTCTCCCACTCACTATTTTAAAATTATGGTTTTCTATTAACTGTTAATGCACCTAGACTCTACATGATAAAACGACTAACTTTAATCAAGTTTTCTAGCGCATTAACTAATTAGAACCAAATTCTAATTAACTAATAAATTATTAATTATTTTTAACAATTAAAAATCTAATCTATTAGTGAATAATCTAAGCTTTTGTAAACTATTTACTAAGGTCAGATTATTATGTTAGGGTTTACGTATAAATAAAAATTTTCCCTTTGACTAACAAGAACCTTAACCCTAGATTAATTGATGTATATAAAAGTGTCGTACATTTTTCTCGTGACGATTGAACAAGCACGGAATTGATTCCGTAAGATCTTTCAATCCAATCACGAACGTGAATCACCTAGGAATGTGGGCTCCCTTCTTTAAATCGTATACCTGAGGATGGAAACAAACAAAATATTTTTCTTTGTTAGTTACAATTATCCTCCAAGAGAAAAATCCAAGAACGTCTGGTCACTTGTACACAAAACCATTTTGATGTAAAGGATACTAGTGTACTATCAAAAACAAAAATGTTCTCTTTTTCTCCTTAGCCAAATTCTACACCCTATATCTATGAGTTGATCGAATTTTGTCTAGAGCAAAAACAAAAAATTTCTCCCTCAAAATTCTCTCTTACTAGGCCAGATTCTCTTCTTGAAAATTGCTTACCTTGGCCGAAATTCCTCTCATAGAAAACCTTAGGCTGGCCGAAATTAAAATACATACATATATATATATATATATGATCATAAATCCTCTCCTAAGAAGGATTTACTTGGTTGGCAAGAATCTTTTCCTTAGGTGGATTTATTTGGTAGTTAAGAATCCTTATCTAAAAGGAATTCTATCCTATTATATATATATATATATATATATATATATATATATATATATATGGGCTGGCCGAAACTTCATTGGATATATATTATGATCACAAATCCTTTCCTAAAAAGGATTTACTTGATTGTTTAGAATCCTTTCCTTAGATGGATTTACTTGATGGTTAATAATCCTTTTCTAAAAGGAATTCTATCCTTCACCAAGACTCCTAATCCAACTCAATAGTATATTTGTAACCATATTAAAGACTTCCTAATTTTATTAGATAAATAATTTCATTTATTTATCTACTTATCAAATATAGTCTTTAATATTAATTATACTACCAACAATAATATAATTTTAGGAGACTATCTCCTATTAGGAAAAAGATTTTGAATTTTAATTAAATAATTAATTAATCACTAAATTAATTAACTTCCATTTAATTAAATAATTAAATAATATAATATAATTAAGCTATTCTAAATAGCCTTGCCTCCCAAACCATATATATGGGCCAATATAATATTTTCTTATTTTATTAAATTCATTTGACCTAAATAAAAAGTCCACTTGTGAACTAGACCCATTCTTACAAAAATAAGCAAGTCCACAAGCCTCAACACAATTCTAGTTGGACCCCTAAATTGGTCCGGTAGAATATATCAAGTGATACATGGAAGTTCGTGTAGATTGGGGATCTTGGCAGGTTATCTAGATTTAAGCTCCAATAGACACAACCCAATCACAATCAACAAATGATTCACTTAGGTCCAATCTATTTAATTATAATTCATTCCACTAAAGAACTAAAATTGAACTCTTAAATAAAGATAGAATAAGTTGATGTTACTCGTTCATACCCTAGACAACCTTATTGGAGAAAGTGTATCCTCGTGAAGAATACCAGTAATCGTCAAGAGCTCATAGACTGCATATATCTTTCCAAGTTACCATATTTACTCATATAACTACATTTTGAACTTGGATATTTTGACTTGTCCAGAAGTCATATTTCAATAGACACTATTGAAAACTTAACGTTAAGATTTAATATCCAATACCTCAAAACATCCATATGATGGTATTCTACTCTCATTTATGAAATGGAGCCACGATGTCCATATCTATAAATGAAGTCCTCTATCGATTAACAAATGAATACCACCAAACTATCGAGGATAGACTATGCTATATAATCGTACTCATTGATAGCTCAAATGATAACACTTACAACCATAAGTCCATCATTTATCTCAGGATTGAGATAGACTCTCCGATTGTCTTCAAATGAAAACTTTTATCCATTGACGGTTCTAGATAAAGTATTTCATTGTGATCCTATTCAATGCACTCAGTGCACTAGATTATTTTGCCCAAAGACACCACACTTTGATGATTTTAGACTCATCATAACACATTTGATCCCACTCAAATACTAGCAAAAGAATCTACAACTTTGACAAAATAAAGGCGCTCAACCTTTTATCTTAAGTTGTGAATATTATTCAATACTAACTAAAGAATTGTGTCTACCTCATACATATCTAGATGTATGAACAATTCTTCTTTTCTCATAGTTTTTTGACCTTATGATTATTTACTTTTGACAATTATAATAATTAAACTATAAATGCTATAAGATTTGTTAAACTAGAAATCACTTTATTAATATGAAAAGATTGTCAAATACATTATTACACTCTTGCTATCAAGCATAATCCCAACAATTTGTAAATGGATTTATGAAATAAATAAAAGGAAAAGTTCAATTCATTCTTGTTGTGTTGTTTATTTTATAATTTGTGCACATATTTAACATTCAAGATTGCTGGATGTAATCTTGAACTGTGTATATGAGTGTCATTTATGGATGGATACAGTAACAGGTATGCAATCTAAAGAGTCCATAGATAGCTAATAAAGTTAGGTACTTTAGTTGTGGTTAATCTATAGTTGCGGTTCATTCCGTAATGTACGGTGATTCTATCCTAAGTCATTCATATGAGATATAGAAATGGAGACACGTTGTATGAAGTGATCATATAGGACTAGACCATGATCTATATGAATCTCTCACCAATATCCGTTTACCGATGAGATTCACATATATCAACTAATGATGGCTATATGTGGGTGATATTAATCTTGAGTGTCTTATCGACTTCTTTAGGTTAGATCGTGGTCTTTGATATACCATGGGTGAGGTCAGATGCAGTTCCTGATCAATATACTCCGTATGTTGGGATTGTGGGATTGTGGTTTGGCTTGTGGCTGGGAAGGTATGTACACAATAGTGGAACCCACTCCTTCTTGTGAGAAGTAGATGGTATTTCCCTTAAGGGTTGATTCGAGGCTTGGAAAATATGAGCTTTCTCCCAGTTTCGTGAGGGAATGGGATTTATTGTTCATTATAGAATCAACGGTACTTAAAGGATATATGTAATTAGAGGGGTATAACGGACATTATGATCCAGCTCTAATTATGAGCTACTGTAGAGGATCACCACATGTGTAATAGCTATATCGATGGACATCGAATTGTATCGGTCTGTGTAAAAGCGTCTACAGTTGAGAGAGTACAGATTCAGGTTTTTAGTGGAATAACACTGAAGTTAATTATCGTGAAATATTAATTAAAGAGTTGAATTAATTATTTTTGAGGATTATTAGAGCTCAAAATATTATAGGTCCATTAGGTCCCCTTGTTAGCCCGGTCGATTTAAGTAACAAGGGTCACGGTCAATTAATTGGATTGTCCAATTGATTGTGTTACGAAAGTAACACGTGTTTATTCAGGAATTAATTGAATAATGAGATTATTTAATTAATGAATATTAATGATTATGTAGATTAAATAATTAGATTATTTGATTGTTTAATTAATCATTAGTTTGATGATGTTGATTGATATTTAATTTTAAAGATAAAATAATTTGATTATTTTATTTTTATTAAATTAGATATTTAATTTTGAATTTAAAAAGTTTGAATTCAAAACAAATTGATTAATATCTTTAAAGATATATGATATCTTAAAAGATTGAAATTGATTACTTTCATCAATATATATATATATATATATATATATATATATATATATATATATATATATATATATATATATATTAATATAAGAGAAAAACAATCACCAAGTCAACACACTAATTGGTGTTTGCATGAGATGCAAATTGATTTTGCGTGAGAGATGCACCTGATATACGCGCAGCAAGCTTTATTTTCTTGAAGTGTGTGCGTTGTATATTTGATTTGGTGAAGTGTGTGCATTTGTATTACAGAAAGAAGTCAAAAAAAGTTGTTGATATATATGTGTATATGTTCGTGCACTGTTCAGCGCAAACAAATAAAAGGAAAATATTGCTAGAAAAATATTGGCAATATTTTATATACTAGAATTGTTCTAGTTTGTGAACATAGAAGAAAGAGTTTCTTCAATTCTCTCTACATCCTCCATTCAAGTTCATGAAACCGTGATGCGTCCACACGCAGTTACTAGTCCCGGGAGATAGCGAGGAAGATCGAGTGGTTCAGACAGGAGCACATCGTAAAGTGAAGAAGCCTCCAAACGTTGGTAAGATTGGTTCGGACAGGAGCATATTGTAAAGTGAAGGAGACTCCAAACGTTCGTAAGATTTTCTTCTTCTGATTATATCGATTTTAATTTTCTGTGTATACATATTGTATGTATGAGTTCCAAAAATAATTACGATCCCAAGTTCACTGGTCCCAGATACAGATTATGATCTGTATAAAAATTTTAAAACCTTACTTCAACTGCGTAACCGGTGAACAGGGGTTCCAACAGCGTATGCTGCTTCTGCCATTGATTTCGATTTATTGGGACAAAAAGAAAGTAGTCCAAATCTAAAAATATCTAAATTTCATTTTCGGATTTCGAATGTGGAAAATACTGTTCGAATTCAGATAATTTTTGTAAATACAGTTCGAATTCGATTCTAATTCTAATCAGAATATGAATCCGATCATACAAGAATCCAAATCCTAATCTGAATCTAATTTTTAAAATAATTAAAAAAAACAAATCATTTAATATATTGTTGTCCTTTTTTTTATTTATTGAAACTCAATTATGCTATCTTTTTACCAAATCTATCAAGTAAGACCCTTCACGTTTCAACGAAACGCCCCTCTTAAAGGGGAAGTTTCATTAACTTTCTGTAAGAAAAATAAAACTTAAAAACATGGTTTTTAGGGGAATGTTTTTGTACTTTTCTGTTAAAAATTAAACATGTCATGTTTTCCGTAAGAGAGAACAACATCCAACCCTCCTAATGTTTGTTCTTTTGAACACAAAATTAACTTTATTAAAAACTGAAATGCATCTTCCCTTTTACATAATGATTATTGTTATAATTAATTATCTATGAATAGTTTTAGTCTCGAATTTTAAATCAAATTTATTATTCATTTTAATAATTTTTTAAAAGAAAATCCGAAAATAAATCTGAATCCAATCCTAATAGAAGTCTTCATTTGATTTGTAACTTTTTATATCCAAATCCGAATCTGAATCCGAAATTCCAAATCCGATCTATTTTGAATTATACTATTAGAGGACCCTTTTTATAGAAAAATTCGATCCGAATTTGACTCGTAAATTTTCAGAACGTGTTCAATCGGAATATGAAAATCTTTAGAAAAAAATATCGTATTCGGATAATTCGAACCCGATCCGAATGATAGCATTATGTGTGCACATAACTCTATTTAAAAACAAAAGAAATAAATTTTAATTTTTTAGGGTAACACAACTAAATTGACAGTATGTGTTTATCCTTTTACACAAAATATCAGTAAGTTTCATAAATTCAATACTAACGTACCATAGTTTTAAAGTTAATGACGAACTACATTATGAAAAGACAAATTTACCCTTGCCATAACATCCAAAATATATTTATTGAAAAATAAACTCCATCCCTATCTTAACTTCATCTTCAACATTTAAACCAACCTCTCATCTTCATAACAACCAACTAACACAAACACAAATCAAGTAAACTTATCCTCAAAACAAATTCAATTAAATAACTATACAAATAAAATAAAAAATGAAATATAACTGCTCTAGATGAAGCATATTTTCTCTATCTCTGATAAGGCTCCACCTCCATCAATGGATCTTGTGCTCCACTGAGCGTTGTCACTGATAAAGCAGATTCTCGAGATGGAGAGATTTCTCCAAATCACTCCATCTCTGTTTCTTTTCTCTATTTTTTAAATATGTTAAATTATGGTAGACGGGGGAGATTAGAGCTTGATTGGCGGAACTTTTGAAAAAGTTAAATCCATAAAAGATCTACTTATAGTAGATCTATTAGAAATAGAGTTTTTGAAAAAAGAAATATAGTTGTTTGGTTTGTAGATTTTTTTTAAGATCTATTTGGAGAAGCTTGTCACCATAAGCTTTTGCCTATTAGAGGTTGAAAATAAACAAGTGTGTGTCTAACACAACCTAGAGGGGGATGAATGGGTTGTTAAACGATTATTATCAATTTTTCGATTAGTCAATATTAATCACAGTTTATCCAATACAAACATACAATGAAAATGAAGTAAAGTGCGTGTTGACGGTGATTTTTGGATCAATTACAACTCACCATGCTTCACACAACTAGATGTCAATAAAGACGAACAGTAAACTACAAAAGAGAGATAAGGTAAAAATAGAGATAATATTTTACGTGGAAAAATATAAATGTGAGGAAACATCCACGGTTGTTGGTAACAGCAAGAAAAGTTCACTACGTAAAAGATGTTTACACCTTTAATCTCTCTTGCACTCTTGTAAGCTAAATTTACGTTTTTTTTTTCTTTATGAAAGTCGGAGAACGTATTGGTGTAGATCTGCAAGATCCGACTGTGAGAAGGAAGTTGTAGAAGTCACTGACTGTATTCTTCAAAATGAAGTCTCAGAATTCAAATCACAAAACCTTTTAGAATTGAGTTGTGAAATCAAACTACAAGACGGAAGTCGCATAAGAGATTTGTGAGACCAGTAACTACGAGAAAGAAATCGCAAAACAAACTCGCGGAAGTTTCAAACATTGTTCTGCTAGAAGGAAGTCACAGAATTAACTCGCAGAAGTCAATGGAATGCATCTGCAACTAGACACTGTGAATCGACTTGAAGTCGCAGCGCAACTTGCAAAGGCAATTTCTCGGGTTAATGATACTTTTTTGAACGAGGTATAATCATCTAACCCTAAGCTCAATTGATTGATATTAGATGACATGAGGAAAAGATTGTGCCTAGATTTAATTCTTCCAAATTATGAGAAATGTGACTGTATGGTTGTGTTATTATTTGTATATTCTTTCTGGATTTCTAGAATCTGTGCGTAAGGGTGTGGAAATTGTTATTAGTGCTTAGGATTGTATATATATGTTAGTGGTAGATATTAGGATTGTATATAAGTGTTTGCATGTTTTGTACCCGGATTTTCAAACCGATAAACTCTTTGTCCATGTTCTTAAATTTTTCAACATTTAGGATAATGTTGAGTTTAGGTTTGGGGGTGCGGACACTACCTTAGTGTCATTTTTTTGATGTATGTGTTGTAATTATTGTGTTTTTGTCAAAATTTTCAAAAGAGCCAACTTTGAAAAAAATGTTTTGATGAGATTTTTTGAGTTGTGCCGTTGAGGATTCTTTCGCATGTGTTAGTTGCTGAGTCTTGGCTAACTTCTTGTCAGTCTATAATTTTTTTTCAGATGATGTGAATTTTGTCCCTTTCTATTAGTGTCTAAGTGGATGAGGCTCGTTACTCATTGTTAGGATTAATAGTGGAGACTACCTGTGTAAGATTTATGTGCCTTATAGTTCATTTATGAGGGTAAATTATGTTTCTACTCTTAAACACTCTTCGAATATGTTCATAACTGTGAACTCATCACATCATTAGCATTGTTTGACATAGAACACTCATAAAATGGGATAACATGTTTGAGTTTGTATTCCCATAGTAAACAGACTTCTAGAGATGATATTTGTACCATGATAGTGTTTCATGACTAAATTGCCTAAACACGTCTGTGTCCCTAAATGTTTACTTCATTACAAATGTGGCCAAACACCTCCCTAAACACATATAAACGTACCCATTTCACCATCACATACCATTTACCTAAACACTTAACCTTACCATAGTTATTGATTTTGTCAAGTTGTACAAATTAACTGTTAAGCTCTCAAATCTGTAACAGTGTGTACTGAGGCGTATTTGATGATTGTGCTGAAAGAAAGGCTCTCAAAAATTAATTGTTAAAAATAAATCACTTAAAGCCTTTGTACTTGAATGCATGGTACTATAAACTATAGTAACCAATTAGCACAATCGAAATTCAAAATTGTAGCCTAGACGTTTGTTTTAAAATGTGTAAATTATATAGAGCTTATAATTGTAAAGTTTATCATATAAACACCTTGACTTGATTAGTAGTTTTCTATATCATATTCCTCCCATTCCATCAACCAAAATCACCCTTGGCCCAATTATATTAGGGAAGAGTCCATTTGATCTTTTAAGAAGTCTATTTTGGGAATATGAGTTTTTAACGCGCTCTTCCATGTTCATGGCATTCAATTCCTTCGTGAGATCGATTTACTAAAATGTGATTTATTGCAAATACTCACATGTGTTACATATTTGATTGTCATTTACATAACTTCCAAATCACATATGTTTGATAGAGAGTGAGCCTAGAACTCAGAGAGAAAATACGAGTGAAATCCAGTAAGGATTAGAGTCGAGACAAATTACAACCAAAGCATTTGGGTGTGTTGTCTTTGATGTTAAGTCATTAAGAGTGTGGGATTTGCATTGTGTGTTTTATTCAATTAAGTGACTTTAGGTTATCCTCTACTCAGCGGTTCTCACATTTGTTGCTCCTCATATGTAAAACTCTTTTGATATCTTATTTTTGTATGGCTTTTCACAAACTTTTCATGTTTTCAATTTTGTTGTTATTTTGTAATTTTTAAGTCATGTTAGTTTTTAGTTTTGTTTTCGGTTTTGCTCAAGGATGAGCAAATAATAGGTTTATGGGGTATTTGATAGCACTATTTTATACCTATTTTTGGTCCCTATTTTTTATTGTTTAATGCTTGTTTCTCAGGTAAAATCGGGGTTTTAATGAGTTTAAATGAGTAGTTAAGGTATTTGGGAAGCTCAAGGGCAATGTGGTAATTTTGAGATATAGGAGCAAAAATGTATTCTGGCAACGATTAAAGAATCTGTGAATAGAAGAGAAGTCAGGGAACATATTGTAATTGCCCAGCCTTTGGGCATTGCATGCGTCATCATGACGTCAAAATGACGTCATCATGTTCTTCAACCATCAGATCCGGCACCAGTTGACCCGGTTCAAACTCGACTCCGTCCAGTTTCCGACCGGTTTTCAGGTCGTTTTCCGCCAAGAATGACGGCACGGTCTCCTCCGATCATATTGCCACCTCTTTTAGGCCTCCAACACGTCTGTTTCTCTTTGCCACCTAGCCACCTTTCCACCATTGAAGACCGAAGCTTCAAGCTTCATCTGCTGGTTCTAATGCGCGGCACCAACTCACAGATCTCCTCCAAAAGCTCCTGCGACTTCAAAGTCGCAGATTCATCGAGCAGATTTCCTCCAGAGATGTCTGCTACTTCAATCTGCAGTGGCAACACGCAGATCTTGATTCACGTCGGCGGATTTTCCATCTTTAGCAAGGGCAAATTTGTCTTTCCACACTCATTTCAATCTCTAAATTCCCCTCTATAAATACACCACTTTTCTTGTCTCAGATATATGTAGTTTTTAAAATCTATAGTTTTTTTAGACGGTATCTCCCTCATATCCAACACACTCCCTCACACGATTTCTCACGAAGGCACCGTTGTTGCACACTTGGATCTCTAAGAATTGAAGATAGAGTTGAAATTCTTAAAGACAATCAAGATTGTTTCATTCTCTTTATTTTTCTTTTTGATTTCTATTGAAGTTTGTAATTAAATGTTTGTTAAGATTTAGATGTAAAAGTATTAATCTTAAAAAAAAATGTAAATAATAAAAAAAATGGATAGAAAGGTATAGATGTAAAAGTACTAGTTTTCAGATATTTATAATTTAAAAAAAATAAACAGTTTATCACTTATATTTAGTTTTCAGTGAAAAATAACAAACAAGTTTTTTCAGTTTTCAGTCTTCAGTAACATTCAGCACTGTTTAGTTTTCAAACAAAAAATCAAACGAGACCTTAAGTTTAATTGTTGTTTTCTAGTGATAGTTGTAGTTAATTGGATTTTGGTTGATTTAGTTGTTATTGACGTCGATTTCATGATGTAAGAGAAAAACCAACAATGATTGGATTTTAGCTAAGATTTTAAAGAGAAAGATAATAAGAAAGTAATCGGACGTAAGCTTTTACGTGGTAAAACTCCGATAATCGGAGAAACGTCCACGGGTGGTTAAATGATCAACCAAGCCAAAATCCACTATGAATAAAATAATTATTACAATTCTCGATCTCTCTTTCTTCTCTCTATATTTTTCTATGATTGATGTATATATTTTTGTGACGAGATTATGGGTCTATTTATATGCCCATAGAACCCTAATCTTCTTTGTACAAGTAATAAAAGATCTTTATATTTAATTATGATTGTTTGCTTGTTCGAAGTAGTTTGTCTTCTTTCCTGTTTCGGAAACTTGTATTGAGATCGAATGAGACTCTAGTAATGTAGTCCAATTAGAACTTATTTCCTTATAAGAGTGTAGTCTTTTTGAAGAAATAAAATTGTTGCCTGATTAGGAACCATCTGCTTGATAATTCTGCTTTTCTTAGAATTCCTTTTTGATATGGATATCTTCATGAATTTTAATGACTCGATTCGTGTGAGCTACACGCTGACCTTTTTATTTGTCTTCATGTTTAACCCGAGTAGGAAAAGATATCAGCTGATCCCGAGTGACATCATCTGATCCCGAGTAGAAAATGCCACCAACTAGCCCCGAGTAGTATATGACGTCAGTTGACCCCGAGCAGGTCTTTGTTCAATACTTGTTTATTCAGGCTTCTCTTCTTTGGTGATGCCTTGCAGGATGCCTATTCGGACGTCCATCTGGCAAATTTATCCTCTTTATCGATGACGTGTATGCCTGGTAAATTCACATACGACAATACCCCCTTAAAATATTTTTACCGAATAGAGTTTCGTTTCGGGCAAAAGTATTTTAATCAATTTTATTTTTATTTTTGTGCCATAGTAAATGTCTTATCATAATGGCGTGTCTTAATAGTGATCCTGTAAATTTGATTTGCCCCCTCACGCGACATCTTCAATGATGGCGACGTTTTGGAATTCTGACTGCGAAAGCCTGTTCTCTTGTTGACACGTGTCCTATGCCATAGGGTTTTTAAGGTTAGTTTCAATGAATCTATCTTCCTGTCATAGGGTTTTTACCATTGCTTTTGAAGCGCTCGATCGTGGGGATTTCCAGCTTGTTTCCTGCGCTCGAAGATTATTGAGGAAATCCCCCCGGACGAGCCTCCATTTTTAGAAGTCGACGTTCCTGGGCTTCACCCTGACGTCCAATTTTCTGTATCCAATTCTGATTCTTCATCTAGTTCTGAATCTGACGTTTCTGATCACAGGGTACCTCTGTGAAGGATGGGAAAACATCAAAGCATAAGTGAAGTCCATAAGCATGGCTCGGGCAGCGTTCGGATCAGGGAGTAGACTGTTAACGAGAACAATGTTGAAGAAGCGTTCAGAGTATCTCATCTCACTTTCTCTGTTGATTGCCCGAGTGGGTTTGACACAGAGCCGAATGTGGTCGGGGCGAATGAGATCGAGAAATATCGTTCCCGATTCGATCTAGACATTTCGGTAACTCTGATTCCCGCTGGTGATAGAGCTGCGTGGAATCCTCCCTCAGGCATGGTGGCAATCAATGGATCCATGCTCTGCTGCGGCGTCACACTTCCTCTTCAGCTGTTCATTGCCTGGTTTTTGGCTGAAGCAAGGATTTCCCCAGCTCAACTGACCCCTAACAGATACAAGATCCTGATGTGCATGTGGCACTTGTACAGCCGGATGAACTTGTTGCCAACATCCCCGAGTGAAATCATGAACTTCTTCACACTAAGGCTGTCTGGTAAGACAGGGACCTATTTCCTTATGTCTAATCCGCCGGACTGCTGGGTCCCCGAGGGGATAAAGATGAATCGGGTTGTCGATACCTCTGACGACCCCAAAAGGAGGGGGTTTGTATGGGGATTCCTTTCATCCAACAAGTTTTAGAAGAATAGTTGGTTTTTCACCAGAGGGAATCTTGGTCTTGAAGTCACCCTCTCGGCTGGGGAAACTCTGAGGGTGCTAAAACTTCCCCGCTTCTTCTGTTCTCCTGAGGTATGGAACAAAAAGAAGCTTGAATTTAGCGACGCTGAGCTGACCAGACTTGCTCGGGCAGCAGTTCGCATGCTGGAGAAGATGAGCAGGTCTTATCTTTTCAACGAGACGAAAGTGATAGAGCTCAGCTTCTTCAGCCAGATTTCTGCTTACCGCAGGCGATGTAAGTGATCTTTGTAACCCTCTTCTTTTTTTTTTTTTTTTTTTTTTTTGCTTTTCGTATTCTGACGC
Organism: Dipteronia dyeriana; assembly: GCA_032871835.1. Classification (NCBI taxonomy): domain Eukaryota; kingdom Viridiplantae; phylum Streptophyta; class Magnoliopsida; order Sapindales; family Sapindaceae; genus Dipteronia; species Dipteronia dyeriana. Next base: position 54,742,348 of record CM065297.1, read on the forward strand.
GATCCCCTTTTTTTAATAAGTGTATGACATGGACATCGTCTGCGACCTTCAAGCTTGCCAAGTGAAGTCGATTCTTCAGGCGAGCTAAAAAGAAGTTTCTCTTTAGAGCAATGATGGTATTGCCCCTCTTGATTCTGATGAGGAAACCGATGTAGCCGAGGAGCAAATCCCCGAATATGTCCCCGAGGACGTTATTCAGCCAGCCGCGGGGGAGACTAGCGGTTCGAATGGCCAGACAGATACTCACTGTCAGATGATGGGGAGAGGCAGAGTGAGGGTCTTGGTGAAAGACCTGTTGTGCGGTCAGACGCTAGTGATGGAGGTAATACCTCCGCAGGACAAGTACCTTCAGGTCTCAATTTTTTTGAATCTTTTCGGGATGATGCTCAGAAAAATCCCGCAACTGATCTCAGCTTCCACTGTTCTTAGGCTGAGAAGTGGAAGGCAGTCAGCTCTCCTACTTGCCCTCTCAAGGTCCCTCGGGTGGTCTTATTCATTGACTCCAACGATGAAGATACCGTGGCTGAGATTCCCCCGAGCGTTGATGTTGGAGCATCGATGGATGTGGAGACTTCAAAACCGAACATGGGTTCCCCTCCCCCCGAGGTTGATGATCAAGGGGCTGAACCCTCGGGGGTTCCTTCATATCCTTCTCCCTAGGATATGCTGCGGCAGATGTCATCCGGTCGGGCTTTCATCGGGGAAGACCGCTGGAGTTGTTATCAGGATGGCTCCCTAACAGACCGTCTTCAGAAAGTTTTAACGGCGCATCTTATGTAAGTTATCCTTTACTTTTTCAATTGTTTTGCTTGTTCACCAGATTTTTAATTATGTTTCTTCATAAATTGTGGCCGAGTTCGTTGAGCTGGTTCAGACACAATAACATCAAGCTGATCGAATAAGGTGTCTCGAGGCTCAGCTGAAGAAAAGTGAGGATAGCCGTGCTCGGGTCAAATCGGCTTATCAACAAGGGGTTAGCTCTGCCCAAGTGTTTGCCGACCACTGCTTGGTACAGAACCACAAAGGAAAACAAAAAGGAAACAACAAAGAAAGAAGCAAGGATAGGGGAAACAGGTGTAATGCTGACACGACCATGGAGAAATTTCGAGCAAAATACACAAATTACACCCATCGCCGGAAAAAACAAGAGGAAATCTTGGCCATATTAGAAGAAAAAAAAATCTGGTAAAAGAGCCACGCCGACAGTCTCAGTTTACTCGGTGAGATACAATAAAGTACTGCAGATTCCACAAGGAAACCGGTCATGAGACTTCCAAATGTTTCCAGCTTAGATACTATATAGAGACTCTCATTCGAGAAGGACACCTACAAGATATAATCCTGAAAAGAGACAAGTCAAAAACTTAGAAAGAGACCAGGGCGACCATAGTTCCGGTCGGAACAAAAGGGTCAGTCCCGAGGCCAATTAAGTAATACAAACAATCTTCGAAGGACCATCAACTAGAAGAAGTAACCAGGAGCGAACTCAGGAAATCCGAGAAGCGGTGGAGGCAAGGCAGAACTTTAATGTCAACTCCGTCTAACCAATCCTGAAAAGGGTAAAGGAAGGATGAGACCTAATAATATTTACAGAGGCCGACTCATACGGGGTCGATGTTCGACCGAATGACGCCCTTGTCATAAGTGCCCGAATTGAATATAGGAAAGTCCTGAGAATTTTAATAGACAATGGTAGTTCGGTTGATATTCTCAATGTAGCTGTCTACGGTCAACTCAGGTTGGACCGAAAGGATTTGTAACCTTTCCATACCCACTCAAAGGTTCGGGGGAGTTGAGGTCAGGTCTCTCGGGACGGCAAAGTTGCCCGTAAAAATTAGAGCAACACCTTGTCGGAGAACATTGTTGCTCGATTTTGTAGTGGTAGACCTAGACAATTGGCCTTATAACGCGCTGTCAGGTCAGCCATTCTTGAATAAAACCGAGGCAATAATAGCTACTTATGCTCTGATGATCAAATTCACAACTGAACGGGAGGTAAGAGTAGTTAAGGGGTCCTAGGAGATGGCCAGAAGAGCCAATCTCTCTGTTTACAAAGATAGAGACAACAACGAACAAGTGTTCACCATCACACGATCAGATCAGACCGAGCAAGAATCACTGATGTTTGAGTTCGATTCGAGGGAAGAGCCGAAAGTGTCTAAAAGTGAACCAATAGAGGAAATAGTCTTAATAGAAGATGAACCAGGTAAGAAGATCAAAATCGGGGCCAGTTTAGAAGGAAAGGTTAAGCAAAACCTTATTGATCTACTCAGAGAATATAAAGATGTGTTCTTCTGGAGTCATGAAGACATGGTAAGTATAGATGCTCGAATAATATCACATCATCTTGCATTGGACCCAAATGCAAAACCAGTAATATAAAAAAGAAGATCTTTTAACCTCGAAAGAAGTCAGGCGATCAAGCAATAAGTGGAGAAGTTATTCACTGTAGAATCGATCAGAGAGATCAGCTACCCTCAGTGGGTAGCCAATGTGGTCCTCGTCTAGAAGAAAAATAGTCAGTAAAGAATGTGCGTAGACTTCACGGACCTGAATAAAGTCTGTCTAAAAAATAGTTTTCCACTGCCAAGAAGAGACCAACTGGTTGATGCCACATCAGGCCACGAATTACTAAGTTTCATGGACGCCTACTCAGGGTACAACCAAATCCGGATGAATAAGGCTGATGAGGAAAAAACAACGTTCACAACTGATCAAGGCTTATACTGTTACACAGTAATGCCCTTTGAGCTAAAGAATGCAGGAGCAACATACCAAAGATTGGTCAACAGAATTTTCACACGTCAAATAGGTAGAAACATGGAAGTTTAAATAGATGACATGTTGACCAAGAGTATCTCAGCAAACGGGCATGCTTCAGACCTGCGGGAAACATTGGATGTCTTAAGGAGATATCAGATGAAGTTGAATCCGAACAAATGCCTATTTGGAGTTCCTTTAGGAAGGTTCCTAGGTTTCCAATTTCACCAGAGGGGAATCGAAGTAAACCCTAAAAAGATCCAAGCTCTTCAAAATATGACCTCACCAAGGATGCTAAGAGAAGTGCAGCGCTTATCATGATGCTTAACCTCCTTGGGCAGATTTATTTCAAAGGCCACAGATAAATGTACTCCATTTTTTAAAGTAATTAAAAAAGGAAAATGGCTCAAATGGAACAAAGAATGAGAGCAAGGGTTTATAAAAATCAAAGAGTACCTAGGGCAGGCTCCCATTCTTTCAAAACATAAAATGAGAGAAGTACTCCACTTGTACTTATCAATTACATAATTAGCAGCAAGCTCGGTTCTAGTCAGAACAGAAGATGGAGTACAGAAGCCAGTATACTATACCAGCAAGGCATTTCTTCCAGCTGAAACCAGTTATTCACAGGCAGAAAAAATGGCCTTAGCATTGTTTTCGGCAGCAAGGAAGCTGAGGCCATACTTTCAGGCTCATACAATCTAGATCCTCACCGACTGCCTACTTAAGTAAATCTTACAGAAGCCATAAATTTCAGGAAGACTAACCAAATGGGCAATCGAGCTGAGTGAATTTGATATTCAGTACGTCCCCAAGATATCCCTCAAAGGCCAGACTGTAGCAGATTTCGTAGCAGAATACACAAAACTGAACCTGGAAGAAAAAAGAATGTTGGGCAAGAGTTTCTCGCGGAGATTATATGTCGATGGTTCCTCGAACACTTATGGCAGCAGGGCAGGGATTGTAGTATGCACCCCGGAAGGAGATGACGTTGAATATGCCATGAGATTCGATTTTAAGGAAACAAATAATCAAGTCGAGTATGAGGCGTTACTAGCTGGACTTAGAGTATGCATTACCCTCGGAGCAGATAAGGTCGAGATATTCAGTGACTCACAGGTAATCGTCAACCAAGTCCTGGACGAATACCAAGCTAGAGATGAAGAAATGATAGCTTATCGAGACATAGCAAAACAACTCCTTCAAAAATTCAAGGAATATAAGATTGTCCAGATTCCCGGGGAAGAGAATGAAAAGGCCGACACTTTGTCCAAACTAGCATCAGCAACAACCACAATCAGGCCAAAAACTATTCTGGTCGCACATCTCCTCAAACCGAGTATAGTTGAGTCAAAAAACTTATAAATGTCAAAAATCTGAACACCGTCAGACGGTTGGATGACTCAGCTGAAAAGATACCTAGAAGAATGCATACTCCCGGAAGATCCCCTATAAGCCAAACTTGTCAGGTACCGGTCCGAAAGATACACATTGATTAAAGGAGAATTGTACAGAAGAGGGCTTTCCCAAACACTCTAAAGATGTGTGCTAGAGAAAGATGCATGTCGGATACTACAAGAAATCCATGGCGGAGTACACAGAAACCATACATGAAAAATCTTCTTCCACAAACCACCAAACTCAAATCTACACCAAATTAATCATTTTTTTCATTCAAAATTCACGGTTTCAGAATCTTATCTACGCAATCTTTAGCAACTTGACTTCAACCAAACTCATGATCCCAATTGTAAATCCCTAACTTCCAATTGACCCCAATTTAAACCATTTAAACCTAAATTGAAAATCCCTAACTTCCAATTGCCCAAAATTTGATCCCAAATCCAACACCTGACAAAAAAGAAGAAGAAGAAGAAGAAGAAGAAGAAGACGACGAGCAGGAGAAGAAGAAGACAGCTGAAGAAGATCGTCGACGAAGCCGAGCAGATCGACGATGGTGATGGTGACGGTGAAACAGAGCTGATCGGCGTTGAGCAGGAGCTGATCGACGGCGAGCAGGAGTTGATTAGCGGTGGCGATGAGCGACAAATGAAGAAAGAAGATGAAGATGGGAAGAGGGAAAAGTATGAAGAAAGAAGATGATGAAGAACGTCAAAGAAGATGAAGAATGTCAGGTTGAACAGACAAAAAGAAAAAAGAAAAAAGAAAAAAAATAAAATTTATATTGTTAATTTTTTTGAAAAACAAAAACAAAAACAAAAAACAAGCTTTATGTGTTTTTCAAATCTTTCATTATTAACACTGATTTTGTTTTTTTTTTTTTTTTTTTAGAAAATAAAATGAAAAACAGTTAACGAACACGTTTTTTAAATTGTTTTTGAAAAATAAAAACGAAAACTGATTAAAAAACAGCTGCTGGACGAGACCTAAAACATTACTTTTCGCCTTCGGAAGTTACCTTTTGAAATATATGTAAAATTGTAAACAGCCAACTTCCTCGCTGTTTATTAATATTATTTTTTAAATCAAAATAGTTTTTTTTTTCTTTTAAAAAATAACAAATAGTTTATGAAAATACATCCAAAATATTCCTCTTTGTCAGGCATTTCTCCGGTTAGTGCAACCACAAGCCTGATGATTTGACTCAAAACGACGGAGACCGTAGGATGAGACTAAAATTTTCAAAAATCGCAAACCTGATATGATTGTGGTCGAAGGTCGTCATAAGACCGTTGGATGAGATTAGATCCTCAAAACCAATCACGAGGTCATGACATGACATGGCCAACACAACATACAAAATCGTAGTTGAGCTTTTTAATGTTTAAATTTATTTATTTATGGGCGAATTTTATAAGACTCCCAATATTTTAACTTTCTTCCAAAATCAATCTTGTATTCTTAAATTTAGACAGAAATCCATTATTATATATCAATTTAAATTAATTAAAAAAACCTCTAGCTGTATACCAAAACCCCTCTTGTGAAGGAGATTCACATCCAAAGCTGAGATTAGAGAGTTGCTTATAAAAAATGATAAAAATTTAGTTAAAAAACCCCTACCAAAAGCTAATATTTTTATGTAAATTTAAAATTCAAAAGTCATGGTAGAAAAATATTCAAAATTTATTTGAGAATTTAATTGTGTGTCAAAAAAAGTCTTGTAAGAAGATTTTCATTTTCATTTGATATTACAAGGTTGTTTTCGAAATATTTGTTTTTAGAAATTTAACCTTAAAACTCCCTAATTATGTATCATTAAACATTATTGTAATGAGTTTTTTTTTTTTTTTTAAATTTAACAATAGAGAGTTGTCATTTTTTTTTTTCATTTAAAAAAAGATAAAATTTAGTTAAAAGTAGGGAGACTTTTAATTTACATTTTGAAATTAATAGGTTGTTTGTGGAAAAATGTCAAAATTAAGGAGTTTTATGGGAATCTCCCATAATTAATTAATTAATGAACTGTTATTGTAAAAGCCATATTTTTGGTCCCATGCGAGAAAGAGGGAGTGCAGGCCAAAAGTGAAATATTATTAAAAAAAAAAGAAGAAATTCACAAAACAAAAAACAAAAATTATAATCTGATTTTTTTTATTATTGCAATGTATTGCAGTTTATTGTGATGGCTATGGAATCAAAGCCCAAACTTTCTCTCTGGGATTTTCCTACCCTAATTTCTTCTTCTTCTTCGATCTGTAAGTATATTTTCAATATGATTCAACTTTTTTGTTTTTCTAATTTTGGTGTTTCTGGGTTCGAATCTGTGTTCTACTTCTTTTCAATTTTTTATTCGTGTGAATCTTAAGTTTCGAGTGTTAGTGTTGTGTGTGTGCGTTTTTTTTTTGTTTTTTTTGTTTTTTTTTTAATTTCTAGGGTTTTGCTTGGAGAACTACGGATCTTTGCATCGGTCGAGTTGATTTGTGAGAGGCTCAGTGTCTGGAAATTTCTCTCTAGGTTTATTTTATTTTTCTCTTTTCCTGTTTGTTTGGTGAGAAAATCTGTGAAATGCGAATGGGTTTTATTGTTATAATTTGTGGGTTTTATAAGGTTATTTTGGAACCTGAAAACCGTAATAAAGGTAAAGCTAAGCTTTTTATATGATTTGAAGCAGTGGGATTGCATGTGGCGTTAGGATTTGAGTTTGTTTTGTTGCTATGTTGTAAGTTTTCGTTGTTTTAGTGAAGATTATGATATATGCTCTACTCAATGGCTGAGGGAAATTAAATTCTTTGTTTCGATGCAAATGCAACATTTGACTAGGCCTTTTGTTACCGGTTTCTCCAAAACCATGAGCTTTTATTTTTATTATTTTTACTATCTTTATTATCTTTCGTTTCGTCCTAAAGATTTTCTTAGCTATCGTGTCATCTCATAGTGTTTTCTCTGTGTTGGCTGTTTCCAGGTTTATTGGACTTTTCTTTTTAGTACCTGCTGTTTAGATCACTTGCGGTTAAATATATGGCAGACACAGGCTCCGTTGATGTGATTTTGGAATTTTTGAAGAGAAATCGTTTCACAAGAGCTGAGGCGGCTTTGCGCAGTGAGCTCACTAACCGCCCCGATTTGAATGGGTTCCTTCAGAAGCTTAACCTTGAAGAGAAGGACTCCCCTGAGGTGTTGGAGGAAGAGAATGGCAGCAAATCAATAACTGAAAATCAAGGTTCAGGTTCTCATAGCAGTGGTGAAGTTTCTAAGGAACTTATAGTGAAGGAGATTGAGTGTGGCACTGGTAGAAATGGGTCTGAAAGCAAATGGAGAAATGCTGCTTCTACTGGGGAACGGAATAACCCTAATGACACTATTGGGACTAGTGCCAAGAATTTCACTTTCTCTAAAGGTTCTGAGGACACTATACTTGATTTGTACACTTGGAACTTTAGCTCTGAAAATGGTCCTTCAGATTCTTACCAAATTGATGGTGGCAGTAGTACCAATCACTTTTCGGAGCAATCAAAATACCATACAAGTGAAGTTCCTGATACCGCTAAAATCAATTTGAAGCTTGGGGATTTGGAAACTGGAGAACATATTATCTTTTCTGGGGAAAAGAGGACTTCATGGCTTGGAAGTACTAGTAAAGCCAATGCAGAATCCAAGAATGAAAAGATCCAAACAAGTGAAAAGGTTGTTGATCAGCAACTAAAGAATAGTAGCACACAGTCTAAAGAAAGCTTTGCAGACAATCCATGGTCAAAAAATGAGGATCCTACAAATTTGTCTTCAGATCTGTGGAAAGATTGCTCTGTTAAGACTGTTTTTCCATTCTCTAAAGGGGATGTGTCAACCAGTTATGATGTTGCTACTGGTTCTGACAAAAAAGAAGGAAAGAAGAAAGCCGATACAGATGAAGTGAGGGCAGCAATTAAGCAGCAAGTGGATGAGGTTGGAAGAGCTTTATACTTTGGGAAATCTCAGGGGAATTCAGAGCAGACGAATACAAGCAGCTTAGTTTTTCCTTTCTCATCTGATAATCCAAGGGAAGAGTTACCTAGACTGCCACCAGTCAAACTCAAGTCCGAGGACAAGCCATTGAGTGTTAATTGGGAGGAAAAGTTTGACCGTGATGGACCAGGCATAAAGCTCATTAGCCCTGATAATTCCTTACTTATAGGTTCATTCCTAGATGTTCCTATTGGACAAGAAATCAGCACTTCAGGTTAGTCATATGATGGATGATTCTGTAATACTTTGAGCTTTACACTGATATTGTGCATTTTAATTAGTGTTTACAGTAGTTGGTTGACTGTCTGTTGTTTGTTTGCATTTATTCATTCATACTGGTGTTATTTTACTATGTTTTTCATTTAATGTTTATTTTATAGCTGCCATTTTGATTACTGAAATAGAGGAATATTATTCTCATGAATTCTGTATTTGCTTAGAGAATCCAGTCATTTCCGTTCTTATTTTGTTCAGTAACTAAATGAAATTTAATCACCATTCCACTTATTACAAGTTATGCCTCGTATTGTTTCATTTGTATAGCATTTTGAAGATTAACTAATGGGTAAGAGCATCTCCAACAGTCTCCCTTGGAGACTCCATTATTTGAGGCTGCATGTTATTGCAAGGGTGTATGTTATTGCAAGGGACCATTATGGGAGTATATGCTCCAACAATACTCTCTTGAATGGCCCCTTTAATATTTTTTTATTATTTAAATGTTAGATATTGTGTTTAATAAATATTAGATATTGTTTGTCAATTATGAGATTTAAAATTCAAATATATGGAGTTTTTCAAGAAAATAAAATAATCTTAAATAGTTGGAGCCCACTTTAAGGGGGTCAAAAAACAACCCTTAATTAAGAGAGTGAACTTTACCATAACACAATTAAGGGAGCCATTTAGGGACCTGTTAGAGCTGCAAGAACACACCTACTCCCTTAATTAAGCTAAGGGATGTCTTCAAGGGAGGCCGTTGGAGATGCTCTAAAAGCATGTTCGATGAATCTAATGCAACTTTAATTGAACTCTATCAAAGGAAATTGTTTCATCTATCAATATTTGCTTAGAATTATATGTTTAGTATTTATGCAAAATCTGTTACATTATTTTACACAGCAATAACATTTCTGCAAATAATTTCTATTAAGCATATGATTTTAGTTTAGACCCTGTCGTGGTGCATAATGTTTAAGGTTGGCTAGTAAGTTTAGAGCGTTTCTTTTGCACTTCCCCATAGCTTAGATAATATGGAATAATCTGTTCCTGATGTGTAAAGTATGATGGGCAGGCCTTTTTCATTCAGGAAAATAGAAGTGTTATGGTGCTGCCATGATGGCTACGTGGGTTATTTGGACTGAAAAAATAGATAATTTTTTAGGACGCTAGAGTGGTGGAAATACTGTCTATATGGAGTAAAAATCAATTTTTGGGCTTCAGTTTCAGTTTAATACTGAGACATATCCTCTCTTTTTTACTCTGAAGTGATTTTGTTGTTTAAGCAAATTGTGCTCACTCATTTCTCTACAATTTATAATAATCTACATGATAGTTTTTAACTTTTAGCTCTCTGACATTCTCTACTCATCTACTGTCAACTGCTCTGTTGTCTGTGTTTGATCTTTAACCTATGATATTCTTCACCTCAGGTTTACTTGTATTCTAGTGCTTTTGCATAATTAGCTCGACCTTTTCTTCTTGATGACCTAGGTGGGAAAAGGCCTGCAGGAGGCAGTTGGCTATCAGTAAGTCAGGGGATTGCCGAGGATACATCTGATCTGGTTTCTGGTTTTGCTACTATTGGTGATGGATTAAGTGAATCTGTTGACTACCCACATGAGTACTGGGACTCTGATGAATATGATGATGATGAAGATGTTGGTTACATGAGGCAACCTATCGAGGATGAGGCCTGGTTTCTGGCTCATGAAATTGATTACCCTAGTGACAATGAAAAGGGGACGGGACATGGGAGTGTTCCAGATCCACAGGAAAGAGGTCCAACCAAAGATGAAGATGATGACCAATCTTTTGCTGAGGAAGATTCATACTTCTCTGGTGAACAGTATTTTCAAGGTAAAAATGTTGAACCTGTTACAACTACAGATGATCCTATAGGGTTGTCTGTGACTGAAATGTATGGGAGGACTGATAATGATTTAATTGATCAATATGATGGACAATTGATGGATGAAGAAGAGCTTAATTTGATGCGTTCAGAACCAGTTTGGCAGGGATTTGTCACTCAGACTAATGAACTCATTATGTTAGGGGATGGGAAAGTGCTGAGTGAGCGTGGAAGACCAAAGTTGGATGATATATGTATAGATGATGATCAGCATGGTTCTGTTAGGTCGATAGGTGTGGGGATCAACAGTGATGCAGCTGAAATCGGCAGTGAAGTACGTGAAAGTTTACTTGGAGGTAGTAGTGAAGGGGATTTGGAGTATTTTCATGATCACGATATTGGCGTTGGTGTGTCTAAACTCTCCTATCATGAGTCCGACAAAAAATACATCGACAGAATGAGCAGTGATAAAAAGAAAATCACTAAACATGATTCTAATAAATATGTGGTTGGTAATGATAAAGGGGCCCAACAGTTGAAAAATCTTACTGATGGGGGTTTTTCATTTCCTCCCCCACAGAGAGATGGGCAGTTGGTGAAGGCAGGCTCTAGTAAATCTTTATGGTCAAACAACTGTGATCCTGTTGTTAGTGATGAAACTGATGACCGTTTGAATGCTTTGATGGGGACTGATGAGATGCGTGCTACATGGAAACGGAAAAGCAGTGATTCTTCGACTATCAAAAGTTCTAAGGATGAAAATAATGCCAATGCTGTAAGATCAGCAAATTCTTCTCCCTCGACACTCTCAAATTATGGTTATAGTGAACGAGAGCATTCCAAGAGAGAAGATGATGAAAGAGTTGGTGCTATAAGGGAAGAAGATCCAGGCACATCATTTGAGGATGAAGAGGCAGCTGCTGTGCAGGAGCAAGTAAGGCAAATCAAGATTCAGGAGGAGGAATTTGAAACCTTCAACCTCAAGATAGTGCATAGGAAAAACAGGCATGTCTCCTACAAATTCATTGATTTGTTTTTAATTGATGACGTTTATTTGGTAGTCTTTTTTTCTTTCTTTTTGGAAGCAGAACTATTTGGTATTCAATTTTGCCTCTGCAATTCCTGTATTTACATCTAGATTCAACTTTAAAATGTTGTTGCTTAAAGACTTTTTTTTCTCTTATTTTTTAGATTTAAATTGATTATATTGGGGCATTTACCTCTTTTTCTAGTTTCATGATCCTACTACCCCGCATGTTATACTACTACTAACTTTAATTATCAATACATATCTGATTGTTGCTTGGTGAAAGCAAGGTGGTCACATAACTTCTCGAATTTCCCTCACCTAGCTAAGAAAATTTTGGCCATGCACTGAGATTTATGTACTGGACTAGTAAAAGACAAAGAAAATGGTGATAAAGGTGGATCAAAATGGAAGAAATGTATTTATTTGTTTGAACTACGTGGTTAATTAATCACTTAATTAGTTGACTGGTTGCAGTTAAACCTTTTAAACTCATGTTTATTATATCACTGTGTCTTTTTTTATTTTTCTCTTTTCACTTTAAAGTTTGAAGTGCCTTTTATTTGGTTGAGTTACATATTTTGAATGTAGTAAGCAAGAACTCAAGAACTAAAGAAAGAGGCACATCTAATTTCTTATTGGAGGATGAAGGATAAAAGGGTAGAACTGATTTTTTGTTAGGATTTTCTTTAACTTGGTACTGTTTGTCTGAGAAATAATTTTTCTGTGGAAATCATGAGATTCAAATTTTATATTTTATTTTTAAATTTCAAGGTTGTTGGCAGTCTTGTCCTTTCCTACAAGCAGAAAGGACCCTACCCTTCTGGATGTTAATTGAGCTTCGGAAGCGATTTATTTGTCTTATTTCATTTCTTATTACTCTTGAGAGTCACTTAAGTTTACTCGTGATTGGTGTCAACAGCACCCTTTTTGTGTTTAATAATAAATTACTACTGGTTACTTTGTTTCATTCCAACGGACTGCTTTGCCTTAACTGCTGTTTTTGTTTCTCAGAACTGGATTTGAGGAAGACAAGAATTTCCATGTTGTTTTAAATTCTGTTATAGCTGGGCGTTATCATGTCACTGAGTATCTTGGATCTGCTGCCTTTAGCAAAGCTATACAAGCACATGACTTGCACACAGGCATGGATGTTTGTGTAAAAATTATTAAGAACAACAAGGATTTTTTTGATCAGAGCCTTGATGAGATAAAGCTTCTCAAGTATGTCAACAAGCATGATCCTGCAGACAAGTACCACATTCTGCGTTTGTATGATTACTTCTATTATCGAGTAAGTAGAGTTATGCTTTGATTTATTATATCAATGCTTTTGTAACTTTTCCACAGTAGTTAGTTGTTTCATCTCCATATAGTCATATACTGGGCTTCACCTTTCTTATCATTAATTGGAGTGGAAGGCTTGTAACATAACAATGCCCACCTCCCGTATCTGGCTGTCAAGTCAATACATCCCACTTCTCACTGCCCTGAAGTTTGGCAAAATCGGTTTTTATGAATGCTGTAACAGCTTACAAATTTATGAAGGAAATTGTTTAGTCATCTTGAATTTTCTTTCACCACGTGACATTAGTCCATTACATTCTCTTTTTGTTGTATTTGGAATTGGACAGTGGTTATGTGAAAACATATGAAAATTTTGGAACTAATGGAAGCTACAAATCTCTTATCATTCTATTCATAATTGCATGTTTCTATCAATGTGCATATTTTCCTAGAGCAAAATACATAAACCCTCTCAATCCTCCTAATCTAGTTTGGATGTTTCACAATAAATTCTTCTCTCTGCAAGAAGTACATTTTTGTTCGGTTCATACTGTGTGCCTAGTAAATTACTTGTCATGGTCTTTCATTGCTGATGCCCTGTATGATGGGTCTCTAATCATACTGAATTAATTAGCAGCTGACTTACATTAATTTTGTAGGAGCATTTGTTAATAGTATGTGAACTTCTCAAAGCCAACTTATATGAGTTTCATAAATTCAATAGAGAATCTGGAGGGGAGGTCTACTTCACAATGCCAAGGTTGCAGGTCCGTTGTGTTCCATTCTAATCTTGAAAGCCTTTTGTTTATTTTCCTTTCTGGTTTGTCATATTTTGGAATTGGTTCTGTGGCAGTCGATAACTATCCAGTGTTTGGAAGCACTTCAGTTCTTGCACAGTCTTGGCCTTATACATTGTGATTTGAAACCTGAAAATATTCTAGTGAAAAGTTATAGTAGATGTGAGGTGAAGGTCATCGATCTTGGGAGTAGCTGTTTTGAGACAGATCATCTATGTTCCTATGTTCAATCCAGGTCCTATCGTGCCCCAGAGGTTATCCTGGGACTACCATATGATAAAAAGATAGACATATGGTCACTTGGCTGCATCTTGGCAGAACTTTGTACTGGAAATGTAAGTTTTAGCCTTGCAGGAATATAAATAATATTATGCATATTTCCTTTATTATGTATGAAACATAAATTATAAGAATGAGAAGTTTCTTATGCTTTAATTGCTATCTTTTATTTTTTCTTATCTGGAGATGATTACTTTGAACATCAAAACTGAAAAAAGTTATTGTAAGTCCAATGTATCTGAAAATTACCAGTTGAAGTGGTATGCAAAAATTTGGAATGTGCTGAAACTAAATGTGCTGAAACTAATTAAACTGACAGGTAGCTGTCCTTTAGCTTATCTCTTTCTTTGGCACATCTCATTTGTGATAGTTATTGTTCAGTTACTGGATGCTGATGCATGAAATTAATTTAGTTTTCTTTGTTTGATTAATGATGTGCTGGCTATCTCCTTGGGTTTGTGAGTAAATCAATTGATATGTTGTTATATGGACTGAAAGCATGTGATACCTGTGATTCGTTCTGGGATTTGTCATATGAGGCAGATCATTTTGGGTTCTTCGAGTATTGACTATTAAATTTATTAAGGCACTCGCTTTTGCTGTCTTAATAATTTTTTGCCAGTATTTACAAGAAGTCTATGTTATCATCCCATTGCCTGTGTAATTTTTTAAGTTAGCAAGTCACAATACTTCAGGCATTTGTGAAGTTATTTGCACTGGGTTTTGTATTGTTAGTTATATCTTTTAATATTGTGTAAATAGGTTATGATTGAAACTTCCCTTGGTTCAGGTTCTCTTCCAAAATGATTCGCCTGCAACATTACTTGCACGGGTGATTGGAATCGTTGGACCCATTGATCAAGGCATGCTTGCCAAAGGACGGGATACGTACAAATATTTTAGTAAAAATCACATGCTTTATGAACGGAATCAGGTAACAGCCACTCTGGTTTTTAAACTTTTAATCAATTATTCTTCTATGGTCAATGCTCATATATTAATCCAACAAGAGGACAAAATAAAAAAGTAACTGGGAGCAAAGAAATCATTAGGACATCATGTGCATCAATGTTTATAGTGTGAATATCCTTGTGCATACTTGTAGTAGAGTTTCTAAAACTAGCTGGTGCTTATAAACTATGACACGTTTAATACCATATTACCATCCCTGTTGATTGTGGGTATTCACGATTCATCATTTCATATATCTATGTATAATGAAGTCTTCACTAGGCATAGCTATACTTATGTCATCTATGAACATAGCTATACCCCTTACTATCTGGTATTCTGGTTTGCTAGTCTTGCCTCTGATAAGTACTGACACCTACATTTAGTACCTTTATGTGCCTGTTGTATCCATGCAACGTAAGCCTTGATGTTTTGTACAACAGTTACTTTCAATATTTCGTAGAGCATGTTCAGATTAGTGTTTTTAAGAATATCTTCATATCATTTGATCTCACTGTATTTCGGTCTTCTCGATATTTCCGTCTTCTCGATAGACAAACCATTAAATTCTAAGTGTATGTCTTGATAACTCAAAAGTTGCATTGACATACTTTGTTTTTGGAAGCTTTTGAATGTAAATGGTTACTTGTATATGTTTAATCAAAACGATGTACATTGCTCTGTTCAATTCTTCAGGAAACCAACAGACTTGAATACCTGATTCCAAAAAAGACATCATTACGGCACCGATTGCCGATGGGGGACCAGGGCTTTATCGATTTTGTTGATCATTTGCTCGATATAAATCCTAAGCAGCGCCCTTCAGCATCTGAGGCTCTGAAGCACCCGTGGCTATCATACCCCTATGAACCCATATCAGCTTGAATCATCTGAAAGTTTGCCTGGTGAAGACAAAGTTGAAGTGCCCTCAACGTTTGGGTTCGGGTGTCTTGTTGTGGGAAGGAGCCATATTTGGTTATTAACTGAAACCGCTTACCTATTTAAATTGATCATCAAAGAGTTTTTGGCCCTTCACATGCCTGCAAAAATGCCGTTGAATTCAGGTGTGTTTAGTGTTGGTGATATATAATTTATCCTTCCCCTTACCAAGTTGTATTTTAAGTTTACTATAATCAATCGATAATGTAATTTTGCACGCAAACCGTGTATTCTTAGGGTTTCCTTTATCACTTTTGTTGATTTTAGTGGTATGGGAAATCTTAAAATCTTGTTGTACATGATGGGTGATAATTCTTTTAGGTAATTTTAGTAATAGCTTTTGAAAATAGCTGCTGCTTATCCAATTTTGTTTTTTGGCTTATAACACAAATTGCTGCTGCTGCACTGTATCAAGTTTGGAGTTGGCCCAGTAAGAAAATTTTTCAAAGCGATTCTGTTTTTTGCCCTTTCATTGTATATAATCTGGATTTCTCATCAGGATTTCTTAGTTAACTGTTTTAGATTGGAATTCTTGCATTTTCATGGAGTTTGAGGTCTTTGATACTATACCTGTATGGACTGTATTTATCGTCATTTATTTTTTTGAATTTGTATTATTGGGCTGTAGTTTTTATTGATATAAACTTTTAATTTTTTTTTTACCTGAAGTATCGTAAGACCTTAATTTATAAGAGATATTGATAAGTCTTAAAAATTAAGATACAATGAAATGATTGTTTTCTCATCTAGAATGACATCATAAATGTATAATTTTTAAAATGTATAATTTTTAAACTTTTCTATCTATATCCTTCTTTAATTGATATTTGAATAAATAAATAAAAATGAAGGGCAATTACAAATTAGGTCATGATTTATTTTTAAATTTTAAATTGTTTGTAACTTTTACAAAAGTGACAAAATTTGCCTTCATATATTTCTTAGAGTGCTATATTTGTGTAACTTCTTAGAAGTGACTAAATTGGTCCCTCTAACGATTTAATGATGTTAAATATAACAGTTGATTTTAATAATTTTAGTTAAAGTGTGTAAATATCATTTATTTGTTATATTAGAATAAGTTGATTTGTCTTTTGTGCATTAAAAGAGTAAAATTCAAAAATATTATTAATGAAACATCATTTGTATTTTTTTTGATATTTTTTTTTAAAAAAATCTAAAAATATTTTAATAAGTCGATGTTAATTATATACTTATTTTTTAAATAAAGTTACTGTTAATAGCAAAATTTGACTAGGGATCAAAGAAGAATTTTTCACATTCCATCCTTCAAGTAGGGGTCCAAATCCAGATCCACGCAGCGAGGTCCTCTACGTCGAGGTACCTCACGACCCCGTAGAAGCAGGGCGAGGTAATCAACACCTTCTCAACACCTTGCATGCATTCAGGCTCTCCAATTAAAGCCTGCTACCCCGTCAAGAATCCTGTATAATTAGATCGAGCTCCATGATAAAGCTCGGCGTAGCTAAACCAAGCTCCCAGCTACAAGGATGGAACCCTATAGGATATTTTGTCCCTAAAATGGTTAGCACAAGCTCTATGGAAAGACCAACAAGCTCGATCTAGCTCCATGACAATCGGGAGGTCCCCTGGGGACCCCGCCAATGTACTGGAATCTAGGGTACCTCACACTCAAGAAATATCAAGCGTCACCTCAGGTAACCTCCATGAAGTACCTCTCCGAAGTGACATATAATACCAGAGCTCTCCTCCAAACAGCGTAGGAAGAGAGGGTTGACCTTCACGACACTTACGATACCATTAATGGAGATAGTCAACCATATTAATGAGGTCAAACCGTATTAATGGAGGTAGTCAACCCTATTAATGAGGTCAACTATATTATTAAAGGTAACCCTATTAATGAGGTCAACTATATTAATGGAGATAAGTCAACCCTATTTATGAGATGATCAACGCTATTAATAAGAGAATATTCAACTCTGTAATGGCCACCATTAGTAAAAGAGTCCAAAGAGGAAACAAATACCTTTGCCTCTAAGATATTCACCACAACCGATTATTGAGAGTTAACTACAACAGAAAATCCCACATATCAAGGAAGGAAGAGTCCGAAGAGGAAACAAACATATATTCTCCAAGATATTAGCTACAATCCGATCAACTGCATTAAATGAAGAATCGTGTCTTATAAGGAAAGAAGAACAATTCAAGAGTCCTGGACTTGCACGCCAAGGTAGTTACACCATGTATAAATACACATGTAATAGCATCGATTAGGTGGATAATTTGAGAACAGACATATCATCTCTAATCCCAACAACGACCAGCCCTAAGCTAGTCTACATGCTTCGTTTAAAGTTCTCTCTACATCGTCATTATATGTGTACCTTTACCAGGATTATACCGGTATCGGTTAACACTCGATCAATGTTGTAAGCTTTCAGGAGCACTATGGTTGTATTATTTCTCCATTGTTGTAAGCTTCCCAGAACATTCTTTGATATATACATAAGGAAGAGTATTCCTCTTTCCACTGGATACTGCCTCGGGGTTGTTCAGCATGTGATCATTCGTGATGCTTTTTCCCCCTTGGTCAATCCACCTCATTCTACATAAGACTTAACTTTCTCTTATTTGTATCCTGTATTATGCATGCGTATATGAGTGCAAGCTAGATTCCTACCTCGCTGGACCTAGCGCTCTTATCCTCCCATCTACATGCCAAAGTCGCACATCAAGATGAGGAGAAACCACCCAGACCAACTTGAAGGGAGTCGATGAGCCCTCCTACATCCTCTCTATGGGAGAAATCGAGCTCTTCGACATTGGAGCTAGATAAGCCCCCCTTCTTACTTGCTATCTAGGTCGGGGAACTACATGAAGGAATCTGGCTCCAAAATCGAGTTCTGGGTACCAGGATGGGCTCCCCGACCGAGGACCAAGACCAAGACCAAGACCAAGACCAAGACCAAGACCAACCCCTTCATACCAGCAAGGGAACCTCGAGTTCCTTTCATCTCTTACCAACCACGAAGCCCGATAGATAGGATGACTCGTCTCTTACGTACCACGAAGCTCGGCAGGTGGGATGATTCCACTCCTACCTACCAAGAAGCCCGATGAGTGGGATGACTCATCTCCTACCTACCGCTCCATACTCCATATTCATACAAGATCTCTCCAAGGTATAAGGTACCAACCCCGGCCACCACCTCCGTGGTAATGGTCTCGAGGGTGTTAGCTGTAATTCCTCACCCTGAGCGAATTTTCGGTTAACACTTTCTGTCGCCGTCTGTGGGGAGTTTCCACACTCTTTTTGAAAGCCTCTGTCTCTACATGAGTACCATTAGACAATCGAGGTAATAGATTCGTTATTCATGGAATATTATTTACTATTTGCGATGTTCTTTCTCCATACTTGTCTATATCGCTTACGCATCGCGTTTAGTGCTTATTTTGCTCTTTGACGAGTTTTGTTTGTTGTGGAGCAAATATGGTACGTGGGATTCCTGGTGGAACCAATATACTACACTACCTCTAGGTAGCAAAGATGCTCATCTATCGTTAGAGCTCCTCTACAGCAGCTCCGCACTTAGAGGGCTCCTCCACAGCAGACCTGCCCCGGTACTGTTACAACTACAGCGCAGCAGAGCCATACCTATCTAGCTCCTCCACAACAGACCTACTCCGGTACCGTTAGAGCTCCAGTATAGCAGAGCCGTACCTATCTAGCTCATCCACAACAGACCTTCTTCGGTATCGTTAGAGCTTCAGTATAACAAAACTGCAACTGTCTAGCTCCTCCATAACAGACTTGCTCCGGTACCTTTAGAGCTCCTATGCAGTAGAGTTACACATCCCCTGTTTCTTTACTGTAGATTGCTCCGTATCGGCGTATCTCTTAAAATGTCTTACGCTTGGAGGTCTCTTACACAACTGAACCACTCCGATACATTGAGAGCTCCTAGATAGTAGAGTTGCACCTCTCCTACTTCCTTACAGCAGATTCGCTATGTTACCAATGTATCATCTATCTAGCTGATCCATTGGACTTGTACCTGGATATACGGATCCCTTCATGTCACCAGATCCATTCTTCAGAAGCTCCTAGGTAGCGGTAACAGGTCAACTCACGAATCTGAGAAGCCAACTCAGCTGTGTAGCCTTTGGTGCAGCACAACCAATAGAAGGATCAATGACTCTTCACTTCATATACCGGGATGATCAACGCCCAAGTGAGCCGCTGAGCTCTCGGTTCATTCCAGCAGATCCAGTGCCTTCTCTCAATTGCTGGGGACTTTTAAGATCCCAAGCATACTTCTTGACCAGTATAAGACCGGTGGCTTCGCTCCATACGTATTGGGCAATTCATCGCCTTAATAAGCCACCGAAGCCCAAGTGAGCCATTGAGCTCCCGGTTCGTTCCAGTAGGGGTCTAGAGACTTCTCTCAGTTGCTGGGGACTCCTTGGATCCTAAGCATGTCTCTGGACAGTTACCATACCGGTAGCTCCACTATATTTGTACCAAATCGGTGGCTTCGCTCCATGTGTACCGGGGAATTCATCGTCCAAACAAGCCACCGAAGCCCGATCTGATCAAGGAAAGCCTAGAGGCTCTCTACATTTGGTATGACCTCCTATATAATAAAGCAAGCCTCTAGAGCAACAACACCGCATCAAGGTCTAGTGGCTCCTCAATTCTTGTACAGGGCCGGTCAACGCCCAAGTGAGCCACTAAGGCCCCGATCCATTCCAGCAAGGTCCAGAGCCTCATTACAGTTACCGAGGACTCCAAAGATCCCAAGCATGCTTCTAGACCAATACCAGACCGGTGGCTTCGCTCCATGTGTATCGGGCCATTCACCGCCCTAGCAAGCCACCGAAGCCCGATCAGATCGAAGAGTTCCCAGAAGCTTCCCATATTTGGTAAGGCCACCTACATGCCTAAGCAAGCTTCTGGAGCAATAACAACACTACAACATCGTTGGCTTTGCTCAATGTATACCGGGCCATTCATCACCCTAGCAAGCCATCGAAGCCCGATCTGATTGAGGGTAGCCTAGAGGCTTCACATATTCTGGTAAGGCATCCTTCATGCCTAAGAAAGCCTTTGGAGTAGCAGCCCCACTGCAAGGTCTAGTGGCTCAATTCTTATACCAGTCCCGTCAACGCCCACGTGAGCCACTACGACCCCTATCCATTCCAGCATGGTCCAGTGCCTCATTTCAATTACCGGGGACTCCAAAGATCCTCAACATGCTTCTGGACCAGTACAAGACCGGTGGCTTCGCTCCATGTGTACTGGGCCATTCACCGCCTTAGCAAGCCACTGATGCCCGATCCGATCGAGGAGTTCCTAGAAGCTTCCCGCATTTGGAAAGGCCTCGTACACGTCTAAGCAAGCTTCTGGAACAGTAGCACCACTACAAGACCGGTGGCTTCGCTCCATATGTACCAGGCCACTCATCGCCCTAACAAGCCACCAAAGCTCGATCTGATCGAAGAGACCCCAGAGGCTTCCCATATTTTGGTAAGGCCTTCTTCATGCCTAAGAAAGTCTCAGGAGTTGCATCCCCATTGTAAGGCCTAGTGGTTCCTCACTTTTTGTATCGGACCGGTCAACGCCCAAGTGAGCCACTCTGGCCATGACCTATTCCACCATGGTCTAGAGCTTCATTTCAATTGCTGGGGACTTCTAAGATCATAAGCGTGCTTCTGGACTAGTACCAAGCTGGTGACTTCGCTCCATGTGTACTGGGCCATTCATTGCCCTAGTAAGCCACCGAAGCCGATCCGATCGATGAGTTCCCAGAAGCTTCCCACATCTTGGTAAGGCCTACGTGCCTAATTAAGCGTTTGGAGCAGTAGTAGCGCTACAAGACCAGTGGCATCGCTCTATATGTACCGGGCTATTTATCGCCTTAGCAAGCCACCGAAGCTCGATCTGATCGAGGAGAGCCCAGAGGTTTTCCACATTTTGGTAAAGCCTCCTACATGCCTAAGGAAACCTCTAGAGTAGCAGGCCCACTACAAGGCCCAGTGGCTCTTCACTTCTTATACCGGGCCGGTCAATGCCCAAGTGAGTCACTAAGCTCCTGTTTCGTTCCAGAAAGGTCCAAATGCTCCTTTCAATTGCTGGGGACTCTTTAGCATTCCTCTGGACCCGTACCAGTCAAGTGGCTCCACTCTATTTGTATCAGGCCATCCAATGCCCAAGTGAATCACCATGGTTCCTACTCAATCCGGAGGGGTCCAGGGCCTTCTATCAGTTACAAGAAACTTCGAGCATGTCTTTAGACAGTTACCGTACCGGTAGCTCCATACCATTTGTACCGAGCCTTTCATCATCCTAGTGAGCTACCAGGGTCACGATCCACCTATCTGGTTAGACTCTTCAATAGTAGCAGCTCCTTCCTCCATAGTCCCAAAGCTTGGTTGAAGGACGGGTCATCATCCCCTAACGTCGCTACTTTGGAGCCAGCTTCCATCTCCTTGGTTGGATCAACTTGAGTCAGCCTTGACCACATTCTCTCCAACAGGATCGACCGGGACCATTTCCACCACTATGGCATCAGTATGGACCTCCCATTCTTTGGTGAGATCGATATAGACCTCTACTTTGACAGATTCAGATAGAGAGGTAGGCAGGCTTGAAGCCCCTCATGCATTCCCTACCTTGCACCATGGGATTTCGAGATAGGTTATACCATAGCGCGGTTTGGCATGAAAGTAGAGGTGGGCACCATGTCCTCCTTATTATTAGTGTATCCAGCGGCTCGAGAAGGACCAACTTCAGTTAGAGCGGACCTAACAAACTCCCAGCTTTTCCCATGATCTCCTTCAGAGAGGTCTTTATAAGGCACAAAGCACGGATTTAAGTCTTTTCATATCATATGCACACTACATCCGCTCATTGTCTACCTATATCTCAGTCGCGGTTGCCTTAGCTCTGGTCATGGCTTTGCTCAAGACAATCGCTCCACTCATTATCTTGATCATCTCCTCCTTGGTCTGCTAAAACTCGACTTTAGAAGCAAAAACCTGTTTCTAAAGAGCATTATACCGGTGGCTCTGCTCCATTCATACCGGGTCATTCAGCGCTCTACCAAGCCACCAGAGTCCTGGTTCATTCGAGATAAGCCCAGAGGCTTCCCATATTCAGTATGTCTACGTGCCTGAGCAAGCCTTTAGAGCAACAGCAGCACCGCTGCAAGTCTTGGAGCCTCCTTGTATCTAGTACCAGGCCGATGGTTCCTCTCCATTTGTACTGGGCCATTTAACTCCCTAGCGAACCACCATGGTCCCGATCCACCTCCCAGGTTAGTTTCATCGACAGTGGCAGCTCCTTCCTCCCTAGTCCTGCTGCTTGGGTGGAATCAGAACTACCATCCCCTAGCACTGCTACCATGGATCCAGCTCCACCATCTTGGTCGTGCCTGCCTAAATCAGCTCGGTCCACTATCTCCTCAGGTGGATTGATTGGGACCTCTTCCATCACTATGGCTTAAGTATGGACCTCCATTTCTTTGGTAAGGTCAGTCTAGATCTTTACCTCCTTGACAGATTCATATGGACATATACGTTGATTTGAAGCTCAACCTGCATTCTGAACTTCTACAGCAGCCTGTATCTACCAGATCAGTTTGGACCTCGCATTCATTGATAGGATCTGTCTGGAACTCCAACTCTTTGACCGGGTTCAGATGGAGAGGTAGACGGGTTTGAAGCTCATCCTACATTTTAAGCTTATGTGTTAGCTGGGTACTTTGAGGTAGTTCCTACCCCAGCATGACTAGACATGAAAGCAGAGATGGGTGCCAAGTCCTCCTTATCATCTGTGAACCTAGCGGCTCAAGAAGGGCCGATTTCAGTAGAGGCAGACTGAGCTAACTCTGCAGTTTGCTTCTTGGTCACCTCCCGGTTCCATCCTTCAATGACACTTAAGTCAAACGGGGGAAGAAGAGCTTGAGCCATCCGATAAGTGGCATCCTTCAGTAAAGGAAGCGTCTGTTTTGGCTTCCAAGACAGCCACATTGCTGCGTAGAGTTTAGACCACTTCCTCAAGACTTTATTTCCTCCTTCAGAGCAATCCTTGTGAGGCACGGTATATGGACTTGAGTCTTTCCAAATTGTATGTACGCTGGGTCACTCCCTATCAACCTAAGCATTAGCCATGGTTGGCTCAATTCTGGTCAGGGTTTTGTTCGGAACGATTGCACCCTTTCTACCGTGGTCAGCTCCTCATTCTTCTAGTTTGACCTCCCATGAGAGAGAAATTTTACCATTTGAAGCACCTACTTCTGGATCACCTAGAGGCTTACCTGCCACTTTAACAGCCACCTCAGTTGTGGCTTTTATTTGAGCAGAGCCAACAGGGATGTCTTCTACCTTTGCTATGCCAGCATGGACCGCCACCCTCGTTAGGGTTGGGTAAACCTGGGTCCCGGTGGGAAAGTAGAATGGTCTGAAGCTTCTCCTTTAGATAGATCATCTGCTACGATATGAGACTTTGCACCAGGGTCTACATCAGCAGCTTCAAGACTGGCTAGCCACAGTGGAAGCATACACAACCATCTCGACAGCTTTCTTCTTGATCCCTTTCTTTTTCTATATATCGTTAACACTAAATGGATGAGGTCGATCCAGCTCTACCTGGCAGGCAGTAAAGAAGCAGACATCCTCCTTGATCTGCCCGAGTTCGACATCGACAACGCTAGCTTGCTTCCGAAGAGTCTTATACCGGTGGCTCCTCACCTGTACCGGGCAATTCAAACACCCTAGCGAGCCACTTATGTCTCGATCCATTCGTTTAGAGCCCAGAGTCTTCCCGCCTCTGCTAAGGTCTTCTAGATACCTAAACAAGCTGCTGGGGGCGGCAGCACATCTGCGAGATCTTTGTTTTCCACACTTATTATAATGGGCCCCTCACAGTGCCCTAATGAGCTACAGAGGTCCCGATTCATTCAGACAGAATCTCAAGCCTACTACAGCCACAGAAGATTCTTATCTACCCAGTGCAGGCCTCTAAAACAGTTACGTCACTTGGGGACTAGGAGCTCACTATTCTCTCTAGTACCCCTATGGAAGAGGCGGTGACCCCGACTTGAGACAATTTCTCCTAGTGATGGGTTCACAATGATCATTTCAAGAGATTATATTTGTGAAAAAGCTCCTAGAGCGGGGCTGGTCACCAACTGGTACCACCTCACGTTGATACAATCTCGTATTGGTAACGCCGTAAGTTTTATATCTCCTTTGATTTCGATCTCTATGATAGTTCTCCTATGATCACCATTCGTCTATGCTCGAGATACCCTGGGCTGGATTAATCCCTCTAGGAGGATCGCCATGGTATTTCGACTTTGATCATATCCAGACAAGAGACTGGTCGGGGAAGCCCCCTCACTACCTCTGATGCCTCGGTCGGGCACCACCCCCCGCCAAGAAGGGTCTGAGTGTAAGAGCATAGTTACCATCCAGATCTCGAGACCAGGGATTGATCGGGGAAACCCTCTCATCACCCCTGATGCCTTGTTCGGGTGACCTCCCCCAAGAAGGATCAGAGTGTAAGTGCATAGTTGCCTTCTGGATCAAAATACCAGGATATATCTAGATAGCCCTTCTGATGCCTTGGACCGGATTAATCCCTCCAAGAGGATCACCATGGTATTTCGATAATGATCGCCTTGAGATCAGAAAATAGTTAGATAACACTCTTGATGCCTTGGTCGGCCTACAACCCCTAAGACGAGTTTGAGTGTAAGAGCATAGTTGCCATCCAGATCTCGAGACCAAGATATAGCTTGATAGCCCTCCAGATGCCTTGGTCATGCTACCACCCCCAAGAATGGTCTAAGCATTAGAGCACAGTTGCCTGCTAGATCACGAGACTAGGACAACCAAATGGTCATCTTGATGCCTTGGACGGGCTACCACCTCCAAGAAGGGTTTAAGTGTAAGAGTATAGTTGCCATCCAGATCTCGAGACCAGGATATTGCTAGATAGCCCTCCTGATTCCTCGGTGGGCTACCACCCCCTAGAAGGATCTAAGCGTTAGAGCATAGTTGCCTGCTAGATCACGAGACCAGGATAACCAAATGGTCATCCTGCTGCCTTGGTCGGACCAACCCCACCAGGAAAGGTCAGGATGGCATAGTCGCCTACCAGGATCAAGTTAGCCTAAGTACAAGGATTCTGGGAACAGGAATAACATGCTCTCATATTAGCCACATGAGCTTCATTCGACATGATCGAGCAGTACGGTTTGTGACTTTTCTCGCTTACCAAATTTTACACTGACTAGAGTGTCAAAAATTCCACCAAGGGAATATCCCTTTCTATGGTCCGCAACCGCTCATTTATTATGCAGGTATGATGGATTCACCTACATTTCGCCTATGTATAAAGACCTGGTAAGAAAGTGGCCTTACTTGCCTACCAGGATCTTCATCACCAAATGTACAAAGATTCCTAAAAGCAAGAATGACTAGCACCTTCGTTCGCTAAGTCAAGCACTGGGAACGGTTTTGGTTACCAGTAATAAATGATAAGCAAAATTCTTCATGTGTCACAAGATCCTGACTCCAACCCCTACTACGTATCGGTGTTAAAGTCAGAGGGGACTTCTGTTAATAGCAAAATTTGGCTAGGGACCAAAAAAGAATTTTCCACATTCCAGCCTTCAAGCAGGGGTCTAAATCTGGATCCACGTAGCGAGGTCCTCTAGGTCGAGGTACCTTACGACCCCTCAGAAGCAAAGTGAGGTAATCAACACCTTCTCAAAGGAAACAAACACATATTCTCCAAGATATTAGCTACAATCCGATCAACTACATTAAATGAAGAATCGTGTCCAATAAGGAAAGAAGAACGATTCAAGAGTCCTGGACTTGCGCGCCAAGGTAGTTACACCATGTATAAATACACATGTAACAACATCGATTAGGTGGATCATTTGAGAACAGACATATCATCTCTAATCCCAAAAACGACCAGCCATAGGCTAGTCTACATGCTTCATTTAAAGTTCTCTCTACATCGTCATTATATGTGTACCTTTACCAGGATTATACCGGTATCGGTTAACACTCGATCAATGTTGTAAGCTTTCAGGAGCACTATGGTTGTATTATTTCTCCATTGTTGTAAGCTTCCCAGAACATTCTTTGATATATACATAAGGAAGAGTATTCCTCTTTCCACTGGATACTGCCTCGGGGTTGTTCAGCATGTGATCATTCGTGATGCTTTTTCCCCCTTGGTCAATCCACCTCATTCTACATAAGACTTAACTTTCTCTTATTTGTATCCTGTATTATGCATGCGTATATGAGTGCAAGCTAGATTCCTACCTCGCTGGACCTAGCGCTCTTATCCTCCCATCTACATGCCAAAGTCGCACATCAAGATGAGGAGAAACCACCCAGACCAGCTTGAAGGGAGTTGATGAGCCCTCCTGCATCCTTTCTATGGAAGAAATCGAGCTCTTCCACACTGGAGCTAGATAAGCCCCCCTTCTTACTTGCTATCTAGGTCAGGGAACTATATGAAGGAATCGGGCTCCAGAACTGGGCTCTGGGTACTAGGACGGGCTCAGACCTCAACCGAGGACCAAGACCGAGGACCAAGACCGAGGACCAAAACCAAGACCATGGTCAACCCCTTCATACCAGCAAGGGAACCTCGAGCTCATTTCATCTCTTACCAACCACGAAGCCCGACGGATGGGATGACTCGTCTCCTACCTACCATGAAGCCCAGTAGGTGGGATGAATCCACTCCTACCTACCAAGAAGCCCGATGAGTGAGATGACTCCTCTCCTACCTACCGCTTCATACTCCATATTCATAAAAGATCTCTCCAAGGTACAAGGTACCAACCCCGGCCACCACCTCCGTGGTAGTGGTCTCGAGGGTGTTAGCTGTAATTCCTCACCCTGAGCGAATTTTTGGTTAACAGTTACCATTTATTTTCGGTTTATTCTTTTACTATTTTTTTAATTGTTTTTTTTAATATTATACAAGTACTTGTCAAAGTTATTCAAAAATCAAAATCCACAAATAAAATAAATAGAAATATACATGTGTTAAAAAAAACTTCACATGTCATTATATTGTTCAAGCATAAAGTACAATTTTACCTCTACATAGACATGGACACGGTTCAGTTCGAACACTGGAAATGAACCGAACCGTAACCATATGAAATGAATCGGAACCGTAGGCTTTAAGGTTCGGTTTCGATTCATCAAAAAAAAAACCTGTCTTGAACCGTCGGTTCGGTTCCAGTTCTGAATCGGCGGTTCCAGACTTTTTATTTATTTATTTATTTATTTATTTTTTTACTTTTTTTCTTTTAAACGTCCATATTTTGGACTCTTCTTTCTCTCTCCCACTTCTTTTTTCTCTCTCTCTTTTCTCAAAATCTCAGATCTCTCTCTCTCTATCTCTATTCTTTTCTTTCACGATCTCTCATCTCTCTTTCTTTTTCTCTCTTATTTTCTTTCACGATCTCTCATCTCTCTCTTTCTTTTTTCTTCTTAATTCTTCTTTCTTCTTGATTCTTTCTTCTTGACAACGGCTTCTTTCTTCTTTCGCCGTCGCCGATGATTTCTCTCCCTGTCGCTGGCAAATTCTTTTTTGATCGTTCTCTTACCGGTGACCTCTTCTTCAATCGTTTTGACGCCGACTATCTTCCCTTAAAAACCCTCTCTCTTCGATCTCTCTATCCCATACTCCTTGAGTCTTTCATATCTTTTCTTTGATCTCTAGTGACTGGTGAGTGGTGGTGGTGGACCGTTGAATGATTTAGATTTTAGGTTTGATTTTTATTTGGGTTGGATTTATTCTTTGGGTTTGATTTGTGTGATAAAACACAAGTAAAAGAGATTTTAGGGTTTGATTTTTGATTTTGATTTTGATTTGATCTGTGTGATTATGGAATAATCTGTGACTCTATGTGATGAAGTTATGAACACATGGAGGAGATTTTTTATTAAGAAACCGAACCGTTGGAAGCGGATCGGAACCATTGGAATTGAAATAGAAATTGGAACAGGCTTTTGGATGGTTTCGATTTCGGTTCTAGGTCCTTCCGGAACCGGAACCGGAACAGAACCGGATTGAAACCGTGGTCATGTCTACCTCTACATAGTGAAAGTTGATCAATAGAACTTAGTTAGATGGACTGATTTGGCTTAAGGGAAAAACGTAAGAAACAATTTGGTCATTTTTGCAAGTCACAAAAAAATTGGAATTAAAAAAAAAAAATCCGGGACCTAATTGGTAATTGCCCAAAAATGAAAGGGTTATTATAGCACATCAGAGAGCACTTCTGTCTATTTCCTTTTCTTTTGTTGGTGTTTCTTCTTTAGAAGCTTCTTAATAGTTTTGTTTGTGGCTTCTACCAATCTGTTGGTTTGAGGGTGCACTACTGATGCGAAGCAGAGCTCAATTATAGGTTCTCACAAAACTCTCTGAATTGAGCATTATCAAATTGCTTGCCCAAATTGGTGACTATCGCCATAGGAGTACCGAACCGACAGACAATGTTTTTCTTAATGAATCTTGTTATATTCTCTTCAGTTATCCGGGCAAGGGATTCCACCTCCACCCATCGAGTAAAATCGTCTATAGCCACTATTGCATTCTTAGCTTGACCAAGCACTGTCGAGAGTGGTTCGATGAGATCTATCCCTCAGATAGTGAATGGATTAGAGATCAAATGGAAGAGAATTTTTCTGGGGGTAGGTGGATCAGATTCACGATCTTCTGGTAGGGTTCACTGGACCGTACAAACTGCCTCGCATTTTAGTACAAAGTGGGCCAATAGTAACCCATGCGGAGTACCTGGTATGCTAGGGTTTCACCCCTATATGGTTCCCACAGTCCCTTGAGTGCACTTTCTTAAGTGCCAATTTCGCATTATTGGGGTGCATGCGTCTCAAAAGTGGAAGAGATTTTCCCCTACGGCAAAGGTGCCCATCAACTGGGCAACATCGAGCCATGCCCTTTTGAGCTTATATGCTTGATCTGGTTCTACTGGTTGTCTTTCAACCTGGAGGTATTCAACAATATGGTCCATCCAGTAAGGGAGACGATCCACCGGGTTCATTTTCTCACATTTGGCTATGCTAGACCGGGAAATTAGTTGGAGCGATACCCCCCTCGGTAGTGTGGTTCCCACAATCCCCTGAGTGCACTTTCTTAAGTGCCTATTTCGCATTATTGGGGTGCATGCATCTCAAAAGTGGAAGAGATTTTCCCCTACGGCAAAGGTACCAATTAACTGGGCAACATTGGGCCATGCCCTTTTGAGCTTATATGCTTGATCTGGTTCTTCTGGTTGTCTTTCAACTTAGAGGTAGTCAACAATAGGGTCCATCCAGTAAGGGAGATGATCCACCGGGTTCACTTCCTCACCTTTGGCTATGCTAGACCTGGAAATTAGCCGGAGTGGTACCCCCCTCGGTAGTGCTTGTCCCCTGCATGCAACACTTTTGGCCAGAACATCTACCTGATGATTTTGCTACCTGGGTACTTGTTTCACCTTTACTCCTTTGAACCTGACCATAGCTGTTGACGGGAAATTTGCTCGAGATGAGAAATTCCAGTTAACACCCAAGAGAACACTACCACGAAAACGGTGGCAGGGGTCTGTAACGTTGGTTCCTGACCTGTTTAAGAGAGAGAGACGAGTGGTAATAACAGTAAATGGGAGCTGCATTATTGATATATTGCTTTAAGATACAAATAACTCTCTTGTTTGCTCACAATCTCTCGGAGGAGTAAGGTGGTGGTAACTCGGTGCCTTTTGAATAGTGGAGATGAAGGTGACCGTGTTCTGAAATCAGAATTTAGGCCTTCCTTCTATGTGTATATCTGTTGTTTATGATTTTTTGTATGTCGCTCGATCTATCTCAGTTGTCTCTTTTTTTTCTCTGTCTGTGTTCATCTATAAATATCGTCCAAGTAGGTTTCAATTTTGTAATTACTTTTCCGTGATCCCATGAATCCGTTCCCTCTATATCGGGCTGGATTTGTCGTTTGAATTTGAATTGTTTCCTGATTCGATGATATGGTTGACGAAGAAAAGTTTGTTGCCTTATTTGAATTATACTCTTGACGTGCATGTGAACATTTTGTAGACACGATCCCGTGTGCACTCGTGCCATGAATCTTCATGGAGGTCATCCTGCCAGCCGCCTATTGCCCTATAGAGCGAGGTAGACCCCTACTCTGGCTCTGTTCCTGGAAGCTTAAGATGGATTTTTCTTAACTCGTGGGGGCCTGAGGTGTTCTTATAGACCCTCCTGGAAGGTAGTTGGGGTAATGCAGACTTAGGCATGATTCCTTTTTTATGCCAAGCAAATACATTAGGCTTCTGGAGAGGTTGACGGGCTTTTTTCAAATGTCTCATGAGCTGAGAGACTTCCCTTAGCATTTACGGGGCGGTTGTGAAGCTCGACCTCAGAGCCAAGGTTCCCCGATAGATGGCCTGGAGAAGCCTAGGCTCCAGTGCTCTTGTGGAGGCTCGCCCCTGTCGTGCATGGCTTGTCTTCTGGTAACTTTGAAGCCAAACCGGCCTTCCCTTCTCCTGCGGGGTGGGTTTACGGTCTTTCCGGGCTTCATGAGTGTCGATTGTAGGTGGAAAATTTCTCTTTGACCTTTGGCAAAATTTCCCTTTTAACAGAAGTCCCCTCTGACTTGAACACCTGTGGTAGAGTTGGGGTTGGAGTCAGATTCCTTGTTTAAATGAGAAAGTTTTTTGCCATAAAGATAATTAATGAGAGCGAAATTTTCTCATTAATTACCCAACATTTTGAATTTGAAACTGAGTGTTATTCGAAGAAAAATGACTGCAATACGACAGTGATCTTCCCGAGGATATCGCCCATAGACCTCTATTTAAGCCCGGCCTGCCCGTCACTTTCTTCATACTTCCTCTAATCTTAGACTTTCATATTTCTTCTTCCCTGTTTTCTCTATCGAAATCTTCCACTTGCTTTCTCACCTATCTTTCCCATCAATGTCGACTCCCACAGATAGTGTTGATGTCTTGGTGGAGGGCTCTGGGGGCTCTAACCTAACTCCTCTTAAGCGGGTGCGAGGGATTTCAAGTGACGAGGAATCCTCCCCGCTCTGCCAGCGCCGCCGTTCTAACAAAAATGCTTCTATCGGTTCTAGCTTTTCGAACCGGCCTGACAATCCTCTGAACCTAGTCGACGAAGACTCTGACGTCGGGGAGAGGTTAGATACGGTTAGGAGGGCTCAAGTCACAGTGGCGAAGCTTTCTCCAGTGATAACCCTTCCTTTTGAACCAAGGATCATCCCTGACTCTACTGTCGGCCCCCATTCGATCGGCCGTCTACGGTGATATGAACCTCACCAAGAGCAGTGAGACCCGTAACCAATATATGGTACCAAAGGATCGTTTTCTAATCAAGTTTTTAAACAAGAATATTATCGGACCGCGACCCGTTATCTATATGGAGATAAGAACCAATGGTATCAAGAAAATTGTAGACGCCACACTCAAGAATAAGAAAGAAGGTGAGTGATAAGTCAAGGTTTGAACGCCACAAGGTATAACCTTGATAAGTTCACAAGTTCTATGAAGAACCAAAGAGAAAATTCTCTCAAATTTATTCTATTCAAAATCTATCCTCAAATTACATCAATTGGTCCATTTTATACTAAAAATATCTAAGACCTAAAAGGGAATAAATATTAGGACATTAATGCCTTACAATCATGAAAATAAATGCAAACAAATTTAGGAAATAAATAAATACTAAACTAGCAACTATTGACTTGCTTCCTAATTGGAAAGCTAAATCTAGAAACAAATCAGCCTTTTAATTTCGGAAACAAATCAACTATAATTCCTTGGAAATTAAAAGAAATAAATCAGCCAAAGTTGACTATTCTCCTAGCTTGTACCACATGCCCAAGTCTTCCTTATTCGACCCAATCCATTGTCTTGATGACATTAATTAAGGCTTAGTCTTCATGTTAGCCGAATTTGGACTTTAACAACTCAGAACCAGCCCATCAATAAATGCTTCTTTGATCCTATTGCTTTCATGTAATTGGCCCAACTGGAATATGCAATGGATCATTTGGTGATGCTTCTTGATTCTCATCATACGGGACAAGTATGGTATTCCTGATACCGTTTCTCTGACTGTCCCCCACCAGAACTACGATGTTTTTAGCCCGCCCAAAGGCGTGCTCCCTATCCACGTCGTGACTTTTGAGTGCGGGGTGAGACTCCCTCTTCACCCCACCCTTCGGCGGGCTCTCAATGCTCTCTAGCTGGCTCTGCTTCAACCGACGCCTGGCTTCTGGAGGCATCTAATCGGATTCCTAGTATTGTGGAGAGAGCAATGCGAGCTGAGCGGTGTAATTAGGGAGCCTAGGGCTGAGGAGCTCGCCTTCCTTTTCCAGATTGGTAGCCTGACAGGAGTTCGACGAGGCCAATTCTATGCCAAGGCTAAGATTAGGCTCAATTTTATCATCCCTGGGGTTTCAAAGAAGAACCTCGCTTGGAAGGAAGAGTAGGTACTAGCTGGAGGAGACTGAGCATGAGCTGCGTCTTCGTCGGCGGGCATGAGCTTTTAGTGACAAACCCATTTGGAGTAGGGATTCCATGCCCGATGAGTCTGAAGCCGTGCTAAAGACCATCCTAATTAAGAACTATTTGAATCTGAAGTTTCCGACCGCCGACCCCTTCGATCCCCGCCCGGTAAACAGGTACCTGCGGATACCTGGTGCTACCCCTCTTAAGTATCTCGATCTATTCTTGTTTTTTTATTGTTAGAGGGTTCAAATCTGATAATCATGACTTTTTTCTCTAACAGTGTTTGTTGTTGCTCCAGCTTCTCGTGAAGCCTGACAAGCTGGGATACCTCCTCCTCCTTTCTGATCGTCCCCAGGAGCTATCCCGATTGTTCCGAATAAGGGGGGGTCAACCACTAAGGTAGCGGCCCCGTTTGTTCCTTCCCCCTCTCCTTTCCAATTGAAGTCCATGATGGCTCTTCTAGCATCTCGGGCAGTGAAGGCTTTAAACCGAGGAGGGTCTGCTTCCCAAGTCGTCAATAAGTTTGTTCCTGCCCCTCCTCCAAAATTTATTGCTCCATATGATGCCCCCCGAGTTCTGCTACCCCTTTCTGCAGATCCGGTTGTATTCCGGGCAGTCGAGGTTCCCAGGGAGCCCGATGCTTATTTTTATGAGGTCTCCCCTTCTTGTCTGAAGCAGCTATCGAGCTCGGTAGGTCAGGACGAGTTCCTGAAGCAATTTTTTGCATCTTGTCTAGGAGGCGGGCTTTCTAGGATGACCGCGATGCCCGTGGATATCTTGATCACCAAAGGGTCCGCCCTTTTAGCTGAGGTAATTGTCGTTTTTTCTTCTTTATTGATCTGCTTGACTTGTCATTTTCTAATCTGATTTTCCTTTACAGGCTTTCAAGTTTCAGGTGGCCATGGGGCATCGGGTAGCCTTCCTCCGTGATCGGGCAGCCAAGGCTGAGGCTGAGGCTGAGGCTGAGGCTGAGCGAGCCATGGGGTTACTTGCGCGGGCTCAGACTCTGGTCCAAGAGATGACCTCCAGCCAACAGGGAATGGAGACGCAGCTAGCTGTGCTTCAATACGATCA
This sequence comes from Dipteronia dyeriana, assembly GCA_032871835.1. NCBI lineage: Eukaryota > Viridiplantae > Streptophyta > Magnoliopsida > Sapindales > Sapindaceae > Dipteronia > Dipteronia dyeriana. The sequence goes on from CM065297.1 coordinate 54,776,506, forward strand.
TGAGAGGCTGATGCGAGCTTTTGATCAGAAGACTCTCCAGTCGAAGCGCTGGGCTAGCCAGCGGGATGACTGGAGGGGAGAGGTAAATGCCTTTAATGCTGAGAACCAAACCTTACAGGCTCGAATTACCCAGCTCCAAGCCGAAGTGGAAGCTTCTTTTAGCGAGGGGTACTTCTATGCCTCCTATAAGGTTGCAGAGGCTCTTCCCCCTCCATTCGATCTCTCTAGTATTACCGGCTGGGATAGAGCGGAGGTTATGTTACGGGCTGCTGAGATGTCTCACCGCGAAACTGATAGAGCTGGTCCTTCCGGGGAGAGAGCTGAGAAGCAGTTGGAGGTGCCAAATCTGCCCCCTCCTGTTCCAGCCTTTCCAGTATCTGGTCAGGTGAATCCTCATATGGGGTTCATAACGAGGAGCTAGAAAGAGGCCTCGTGGAAGCTTGATATCCTTCCGCAGTGCTCTCAGGAATGAGGTTAACAGAAGGTGGGACCGTACCTGAGTCGGTGACTAGCCTTCTTGATGCAGCTATTCTTTCTGAAGTTATGGCGGTGATGAATGAAATCGTGGAGGAAGATCCTATTGACCCCGAGGCGGCCGGGGCTGATCCCTAGGAGGAAGTAGCGGAAGCGGTAGATGCAGCTGATCAGGAAAAGTTGCGACTGGAGAGGGGAGCAGGAGCGATGTCCATTCTGTGGAGCAGGAAGCTGAAGGCCCTCAAGAAGATGAAGAAGCTTGAGTTCTCTTCCATGTGATTTATTTTGAATGCCTGGAAAAAGGGGCTGCAATACCATCTTCAACTTTGTTTGATCTCTTATTATTTTTCCTTTGTAGCCCGGAACCAGGGATTGGGCCCTCTTGCTTGTAGTAGCCTTGTTGGGGGATAGACTCCCTTACTTGATAATAAAAGTTTAATCTCAGATCTAAATCTTGCTTCCATGTACTTGCTTGATCGTCCAGCTTTTATATCGAAGCGAGCTATCTTTGGGAAAAATCAAGATAAGAAAAACAAGTTATTGCCATTGAGCCCCAATACCAATGGAACTCCTAGCTCCAGTTCTTCAGCTGACAGTCCTCTTGTTTGATTGTGGGTTTGCTGGAGTAAGTAACCCTGTATCAAGGAGAGCTAGTAAAATAACAGGAGCATTTAGAGTTTAAGTAAGTCGAGCCCTCCATCCCTGAGCCCCTTTGGGATGTTGTAGCCAGAGTAGAACATTAAGTGGAGAATTGTTTAGTCTTTTCTTAGGCACGAGATCAATAGGGCTTCTGGGATTTCAAGGTCGATTCCTTCTTGGGGGTGGTAGCCCGACCAAGGCATCAGGAGCGCTATCTAGCTATTTCCTGGTCTGGATGGAAACTATGCTCTTACACACAGATCCTTCTTGAGGGTGGTAGCCCGACCAAGGCATCAGTAGGGCTATCTAGCTATTTCCTGGTCTCGAGATCTGGATGGCAACTATGCTCTTACACTCAAATTCTTTTTGGGGGTGGTAGCCCTACCAAGGCATCAGGAGCGCTATCTAGCTATTTCCTGGTCTGAATGGCAACTATGCTCTTACACTAAGATCCTTCTTGGGGGTTGTAGCCCGACTAAGGTATCATGAGAGCTATCTAGCTATATCCTGGTATTTTGATTCGGATGGAAACTATGCACTTATACTTGGATCCGTCTTGGGGGAGGTCACCCGACCAAGGCATCAGGGATGATGAGGGGGCTTCCCTGGTAAATCCCTGGTCTCGAGATCTGGATGGCAACTATGCTCTTACACTCAGACCCTTCTTGGCTGGAGGTGGTGCCCAGCCGAGGCATCAAGAGCAGCGAGGGGGCTTCCTCGGATTACTCTTGGTCTTGAGGCGATAATGTCAAATTTTTCCATGTAGACCCAAATCATTGTAAGACATTGTCGGAGAAGGAGTAAACAAGAAAACAGGCGAGCTTTATTGATATGGAAGATGGAGTACAATACTGTTAGAAAATAAAAAGAAGCTAGTCGGAGGTTGCCTGCTCCTGAGTCCCTTGTTCAAGGGTAGAATTTCCTTAGGTGATCTGCATTCCAAGTATGGTCGATGAGTCGGCCATCCATATCCTCAAGCTTGTACGCCCTATTACGGATCACCATCTTTATTAGGTAGAGTCCTTCCCAGTTGGGCGCTAGGACCCTGTCTGACCTCTTCTTGGTGTTCAACGTCACTTTTCGGAGGACCAGATCCCTTTATTTGAAGCTTCGGGTTTTAACCCTCTTGTTGAAGTACCTGGCAATCCTGCCTTGGTAGATTGCTATATTTTCAGCTATTCGATCTTGCTTTTCCTTCAGGAGGTCCAAACTAGCTCGGAGCTTGCTTTTATTGCTTCCCGGTTCAAACCGATGGACTTTAAAGGAGGTCAACTTGTGCTCTATAGGTAGGGCTGCTTTAACCCCGAAGGCCAGCGAGTAGGGTGTTTCCCCAGTAGCTGTTCTCCTTGTAATGCAGTAAGCCCAGAGGACTTCAGGAAGCTCCTCTACCCATCTGCCTTTCTTTTGTTGTAGCTTTTTCTTCAATAACCTCTTGATGGTTTTATTCGTGGATTCTACCAGACCATTGGTCTGAGGGTGGGCTACCGTAGCAAAACAAAGGTCGATTCCTAAACCTTGACAGAAATCTCTGGATCGTTCATTGTCGAATTATTTTCCAAGGTCGGTTATAATGACCAGAGAGGTTCCAAACCTGTAAACTACATTGGTCTTGATAAACCTTGTTGTGTTTTCTTCCGATATCTGGGAGAGTGGTCCGGCTTCAACCCATCTTGTGAAGTAGTCAATTGCAACGATAGCATGCTTGACCTGTCCCGGAGCTGTAGGAAGTGGTCCAATCAAATCGACCCCCCACATAGCAAAGGGGTATGGTGAGCTAAGGGATGACAAACGCTCTGGAGGGAGGTGACTTAAGTTTACGGCCTTCTGGCACGCCTCACAGGTTTGTACCAAGTTCTTAGCATCTTGATGGATGGTTGGCCAGTAATACCCCATACGGAGAACCTGATATGCTAAGGCCTCTCCACCAATATGGTTCCCGCATTCCTCGGAGTGAACCTCTCTCAAAGCTCACTTGGCATCTTCCGGGTGTAGACATCGGAGCAGGGGAAGGGATTTCCCCCTTCGGTATAAATGTCCATCTACCATGCAATATCGGACCGAGAGTCTTTTAACCCTCTTAGCTTGGTCGGACTCCCAGGGGAGTTTTTCGTCCTGTAGATATTCTGCTATTGGATTCATCTAGCATGGTTATCGGTCCAGGGTATAAGCTTCCTGACAAGTCATAATGTTAGGTAGGAGGATTACTTGAAGAGGGACTCCCTATGGTAGGGTCTGGCCACCATAGACAGCTATCTTGGCTAAGACGTCAGCCCGATGATTTAGCTGTCGAGGTATCTGCTCGATTCTGAATCCCTTAAATCTGGACCTAAGTTGTTGCACCAGTTTCAGGTAAGCGATCATGTTATCCCCTTTAACCTGATAATCCCCGAAAACGTTTTTGACCACGAGTGAAGAGTCGCTCTTGATACTTAGGTAATCAACCCCGAGCTCTACGGCAGCTTTTATCCCAACTAGCAGAGCTTCGTATTCTGCTTCATTGTTCATGGCTTTAAATTCAAACCTGAAACAATGGCAGCACTCAGTTCCTTCTTGGTCGATAAGGACTATGCCCGCTCCACCTCCGGACTGTCCGGAAGCTCCATCAGTGTAGAGAGTCCATGACTCGCAGCCCTCCAGCCATTTGTCAGATTTTGGAATCCTCTCATGGGTGACATCTGTTACCTCGGGGGTTGCCTTATCTGAAAGTACTAAAAGCTCGGCTACAAAGTCCGCTAGTGCTTGAGCTTTTATCGTGGTCCTAGGCTTATACTTTAAATCGAACTGGTTAAGCTCTAGGGCCCATAGAACCAGCCTTCCAAAAATATCCGGCCTTTGCAAGAACTGACGGAGGGGTTGGTCCGTCACTATTGCTATTGAATGAGCATGAAAGTAAGGATGGAGTTTCCTTGCCGAAGTCACCATTGAATAAGCGAGCTTCTCTAGCAAAGTATAGTTTTTTTCGGGCTTGGTTAGAGCGCGACTCACATAGTAGATATTTTGCTAGATCCTATCCCCGCATTCCTTAACCAAGGCCCTACTTACAGCAGTTTCTGAAACGGCCAAGTATATTTTGAGTTCTTCTCCAGGATTTGGCTTGACCAGCAGTGGAGGGCTCGTTAGGTATCTTTTCAAAACTTGGACAGCCTGTTCGCTCTCCTGATCCCACTTCATATTTCTTCCCTGCTTGATAGCTTTGAAGAATGGTAGGCATTTGTTGGTAGACCGAGAGATGAACCTGTGGAGCGCTGCTACCTGACCTGCCAATGATTGAACCTGTTTAAGAGATGCGGGGGATTCTAGATCCAGGATAGCCATGATTTTTTCTGGGTTAACCTCTATGCCTCTCTCATGGACCATGAAGCCCAGAAACTTCCCCGCAGTTACACCAAAGGCGCATTTAGAAGGGTTCAATCTCATCTGATTTTCCCTTAGAATCACGAAGGTCCTACGAAGGTCGACCAGGTGGCCTTCTGATGTCAAAGGTTTAGTGATCATATCGTCAATATATACCTCCATCGACCTTCCAATTTCGAGCTTGAACAAACGGTTGACTAACCGCTGGTAAGTAGCTCCAGCGTTTTTGAGCTCGAAAGGTATCACCTTGTAGCAGTACAGGCCTTGTGAAGTGATAAAGCTGGTCTTTTCTTGGTCCGTGGGATGCATCATGATCTGATTGTAGCAAAAAAATACATCCATGAAGCTCATGAGCTTGTTTCCATAGGTAAAATCGACCAACTGATCAAATTTTGGCAAAGGAAAATTGTCCTTCGGGCATGCCCAGTTGAGGTCGGTGTAGTCCACGCACATGCACCACTTCCCATTTGCCTTCGTGACCATGACCACGTTGGCGAGCCATTCGGGATAGCGGGCATCTTGAATGAAGCCCGTCTGGGTGAGTTTATCCACCTCTTCTTGAACCACCACTTTTCTTTCATTGTTGAAGTGGCACCTTTTCTTTGACAGACTTGAAGGTCGGATCCACCACCTATCGATGTGCAACTAATGTCATTGGGATCCCCGGTATCTCCGTATGACTCTAGGTGAAAATATCGTTGAATTCCATGAAAAGCCTAATCAAACCCTCTTTCATTCCTGGCTCAAGAGTAGCACCGATCTTAACGACCTTCGAGGGATCGGTTAGTCGAACAAGAATATCCTCTAACTTGTCGACCGGGTGGCCGCTGGCCCATTCCCTTCTTTGTCCTTCCATGTCGGGCACCACAAGGCCGTTTTCGAGACAATCGGTGGAGCCTGCGTTTTCCAGGTTTAGTGCCGGGGTGATCCCGCCTTGGATAGTGGTTACTTGGGCGAGCTGTTTAGCTAGAGCTGCTGGGTTAGCCGACATTGCATGGCTTTTCCTAGCTGCTTGCTGATCACCCCGAACCTCTCCCACCTTGTCTTCTACCGGGAACTTCAAGACATTATGGTTAATAGAAAGGACCCCTTTCAAAGATGACAGAAATGGCCTCCCTAATATTACATTGTATACCGACAGGGTGTCCACCGCTACGAAGTCAGTCATGATGTTCTGCTGGAGAGGCGCGGCTCCAATAACCACTGGTAGGATTTTTGATCCTACGGGTGTGATGGAGTCCCCAGTGAACCCGTATAATGGAGTAGAGCAACTATTGTAGCACCAATGCTTCAAGTTCAGCTTCTCCAAGGTATCTTTGAACAAAATGTTGACGCTGCTACCTGTGTCGACGAGTACACGGTGCATCACGAAGTTGGCAATTTGTAATGTAATGACCATGGGGTCATCATGTGGTTGCACGGTGTTAAAGACATCTGCTTCAGTGAAGATGATTTGAGACAGCTGGGAGGGGTTGGTCTGTCTCAGGTCGACCTTGAAGATATCCCGCCCTTCATTCGTACGAGGGACCTTCCTCGCATGGTTTTTTCTAGAATTTTTAGAGGTGCCGGCCAGAGTGGGACCTCCGCTGATAGTGTGAATTACCTGAATCTGTTGCATCAGGTCCTCCTGATCTCCCTTCCTCTTCTCAGCGTGTTCCCGAATCTCAGCTTGGACCTCTTTTCCAGTTTGAATGTTCTCCCTAACTTGTTGTAAGAACTCTATCAAGCATCCTCCTCTTATCAAAGCCTCAATCTAGTTCCGCATGTTGTAGCATTCTAAGGTGTTATGCCCTACGTTCTCATGAAAGTCGCAATATTTATAACGATTTTTTTTGTCGACCGAGACTTTCATGGGAGCAGGCTTCTGAAACAAACCTTTATCCCAGATGGCGAGGTAGACTGTTTCTTGAGAAGCATTCAAGGGAGTGTAACGGTCGTACCCCCTCTCATTACCGGCTATACGGCTACTGTCCTGAGAGGTGGTAAAGCTTGAGGAGGAGCCCGCTTATCCGAATACCTTTCCGATCTGGGCTGAGGAACAGGGGAACCGTTTGTTGACTTATTAGAGGTTTGTTCTGGCTTTTATGATCTTGCTTAGGTATGGGAGCTTCCTTCTTTTGTCGCTTTTCAGCTCTCATGTCGTCATGCTCCATCTTGACCTTGAGCTGATCATCGACCTCGATCTGTTCCAGAGCCCGATCATAGGCTTCCTGGTAGGTTTCCAGAGGTTTCGTGGTAAAAGACTGGAATAATTTTCCCGCCCACAAGTTTCTCTTGAATTTGGAGAGGGTTTCTCTCTCGGTGAAGACCCCCATCTGGATGACCTCATTGTGGAACCACTCGACATAAGCCTAGAGAGTTTCCCCTCTCTCCTGGATCACGTACTGTAGATGAATCGGGTCAGTCGGGGCTTAATCCCTTAGAACTGTGAGCTGAAATCAGTTGATAATTTGGTGAAGGAATCAACGCTCCCAGTGGGTAGTTTCCTTAACCAAGTCTTAGCATAATTCGTGAGTGTGGTAGGGAACATCCGACATATAGCGGCCCTGGTTGTGTTCTGGACCTCCATTTGTTGAACGAAACTCTCTAAGTGTCTCAGCGGATATTCAGTCCCGGAGAATCTGTCAGCTGGCATTTTCAACTTAGGTGGGAGCTCTGCCTCCCGGATCCTTCTGGTGAAAGGGGCGTTCATCTCACTTAGAGGATCTTTCTTGTCTTCCTTGTACTCCCCCTTCTTCATCAATTGGACCTTTTTCTGTAGCTCTGCCAACTGGTCCTTAGTCGCTTGCTTTCAGACTTTCTTGAGTCGATCTCAAATTCCTCACCATCAGATCCCTTTGATGAACTGGTGACCTCTACCCAGGTTCCTTCTTCGGAGGGGGCTTGGTTTCTTCATTTTTACCTCGGGTTTCCCTCATTGAAGTCATTGGGTGGATGAGCTCTTCCTGTCCCCGTGGAAGGACATCTACCGCGGATTTGAATTGTCGTGGTTGGTAGCGTTGCAACGCTTCGGGAACGTAGGGCATAGGCCCTAGCCTATCCCGGATTGAGGTCAGGAGCCTCGTTCTGTTATGAGTTGATTCCCGAGGAGCTGACCCCAGGCGATCAAAGGCGGGTTGCCTAGCCCCAAGCCTGCTTGATTCCCCTTGATTGCAGAGATCTGTTTGTTGGATTGCCATACCCTCAGCTAGTTATCAAAGGCAGACGTTCTCTACAAAGGCCGTCGCTTGTTGGTCAAGCTCGACTTGGCTTCTCAGAGGGGGATACAGAGCCAGCACAATAGCTGGCGGGGTGGGAATTTGGCAATGGATCCTGGATTTTTTCCTTTTCCTCAAAACCTTTCGTGTCGATGTAGCAGATGGTTGTCCCGAGGTGCCCTGCTGCCCTTGTGAGGAGCGGAGCTTCATGATGACTTTGAAATAAAGAACTTTTTGAAGGTAAAAAGATGGTGGTGTGAGAGACTTCCCATAGACGGAGCCAGAAAGTGTTGACTGGAAATTTGCTTGAGATGAGAAATTCCAGTTAACACCCTCAAGACCACTACCATGAAAGCAGTGGCCGGGGTCGGTACTGTTGGTTTCTGACCTGTTTAAGAGAGAGAGACGAGTGGTAATAACAGTAAATGAGAGCTGTATTATTGATATATTGCTTTAAGATACAAATAACTCTCTTGTTTGTTCACAATCTCTCGGAGGAGTAGGGTGGTGGCAACTCGGTGCATGTCGAATAGTGGAGACGAAGGTGACCGTGTTCTGAAATCAGAATTTAGGCCTTCCTTCTATGTGTATATCTATTGTTTATGATTTTTTGTATGTCACTCGATCTATCTCAGTTGTCTCTTTCTTTTCTCTGTCTGTGTTCATCTATAAATATCGTCCAAGTAGGTTTCAATTTCATAAATACTTTTCCGTGATCCCATGAATCCGTTCCCTTCTTATCGGGTGGGATTTTTCATTTGAATTTAAATTATTTCCGAATTCGATGATATGGTTGACAAAGATAAGTTTGTTGCCTTATTTGAATTATACTCTTGACGTGCATGTGAACATTTTGTAGACACGATCCCGTGTGCACTCGTGCCATGAATCTTCATGGAGGTTATCCTGCCAACCGCCTATTGCCAGGTAGAGCGAGGTAAACCCCTGCTCTGGCTCTGTTCCTGAAAGCTTAAGATGGATTTTCCTTGACCCGTGGGGGCCTGAGGTGTTCTTGTAGACCCTCCTGGAAGGTAGCTGGGGTAATACAGACTTAGGCTTGATTCCTCATTTATGCCCAGCAAGGACAGAGGGCTTCTGGAGAGGTTGACGGTCTTCTTTCAAATGTCTCTTGAGCTGGGAGACTTCCCCTGGCATTTACGGGGCGGTTGTGGAGCTCGACCTCAGAGCCGAGGTTCCTTTATAGATGGCCTAGAGAAGCCCGGGCTCCAGTGGTCTTGTAGGGGCTCGTCCCTGTCCCGCTTAGTTTGTCTTCTGGTAACTTTGAAGCAAAACCGGGCTTCCCCGCTTCTTCGGGGTGGCTTTACTGTCTTTTCGGGCTTCATGAGTGTCGATTGTAGGTGGAAAATTTCTCTTTGACCCCTGGTCTAATTTCCCTATTAACAATAACTTTCTGGACTTTTTTAAGGTATGCCACTATATTCTCACCCTTGACCTGGTATTACCCGGTTACTTGATTGACCACTAAATGAGAGTCACTCTTAACAATAAGGAATTCTGCTCCAAGTTCCCTGGCTACCCTCATCCCTGCTAGTAAGGCTTCATACTCTGTTTCATTATTGGTAGCGCTAAACTCAAACCTTAAGCAGTGGCAACATTTAACTCCTTTATGATCAGCCAAGACAATCCCTACCCTGTTGTCTGTCTTGTTCGATGCTCTATCTGTATGGAGTATCCAGATTTTGCGATTGGTGGGCCACCATATGGATTCTTTTTCTAGACAAGAGACCATGTTTAAGTTTGAATCGGTGCCCGAATTAGACATCATACTGAACACTACCATAAAATCGACCAAAGATTAAGCTTTGATGGTTGTTATGGCCTTATGCTTGATATCATATCCAAAGCTCACATAACCAATCTACCTGATACATCCGGTGTTTGAGGTAACTATCTCAAGGTTTGATCCGTATCCACCACGATTGAGTGTGCTTGGAAATAAGGCCGGAGCTTTCTGGTTGTGGTCACAGATGCATAGACGAGCTTCTCGAGAAGTGTGTAGTTCTTTTTAGGCTTGGTCAGGGCACGACTCACATAATAAATGGGTCTCTGGACTCCATCTCCACATTCCTTCACCAGGGCTCCACTAAAGGCGGTCTCCGATACTGCCAGGTACTGTTGCAGTTCTTCTCCCGGTATAGGTTTCACTAGTGGTGGTGGGCTAGCTAGATAACCTTTTAAGGATTGGAAGAGGCTGCTCGCTCTCCTAGTTTTATTTCATATTCTTTCCCTGTTTAGTAATTTTAAAGAAAGGAATGCACTTATCTGTGGATCGTGACATGAAACAGTTTAGAGCTGCCACTCTATTGGTTAGCCTCTACACCTATTTGAGAGAAGTAGGGGATTCAAGGTCCTAGATGGCCTTGATCTTTTCTGGGTTGGTCTTAATCCCTCTCTCATGCACCATGAAATTGAGGAATTTTCTTGCTACTAATCTGAAGGCACACTTGGTAGGGTTCAGCCGCATCCGGTTCTCCCTAATCACCTGAAAAGTTTATCGCAAGTGACCCTGGTGTTGATCCGCTACCTGGGACTTGGTGATCATGCCGTCTATGTAAACTCCAATAGTTCTTCCTATCTGTTCCTTGAATAACCTGTTCACCAACCGCTGATAGGTGGCACCCATATTTTAAAGACAAAATGGCATTACCTTGTTACAGTAGAAGCATTGTCAGGTGATAAAACTAGTATTGTCCTGGTCAGCAGGGTGCATCATGATCTGGTTGTACCCCGAAAAGGCATCCATGAAACTCAGGCTTGTTTTTGGCGGTTGAGTCCATGAGTTGGTCTAACTTTGGTAGCGAAAAACTGAGGAATGACCAATTGAGATCTGTATAATCCACACACATGTGCCACTTAGCGTTAACTTTTGTTGTTGTGACCACGTTGGCGATCCACTCTGGGTATCGAGATTCCCAGATAAATTTGACCTTCAGGAGCTTGTCCACCTCTTCTTGTACCGTGACATTCCATTTTGGGTTGAGATGTCTCCACTTCTATATGACTGGTTTGAAAGTAGCATCCATGGCTAACTTGTAGGCAGCCAAAGCAAGCAGAATCCCTAAAATCTCATCATAGTTCCAGGCGAATATATCATTATATTCTTAAAGGAGTTTTATTAAACGTTCCTTGATTTCTTTCTCTTATGCGACTCCTATCTTCACCACCTTTGCGGGACCATCTCCTCTGATGGGTACATTCTCTAGCTCTTCTATAGGGCTCCCACTAACCTACCCTCGATCTTCCTCTTCCAGCTCCTCTTCAATTGCAACTGATACTTCTACCTCCGGTTACTCTTCGATTACTCATGATACCTCTGTCCCCCCTAAGTCATCATGACCTCCTCCTGGTTCTTCCCTAGTCTGCATGACAGTCACCTATGCGCATTGCTTGGCCAACGCCGTAGGATTGGTAGATACCGCATAACACTTGTGCCCTGCTTGCTGCTCTCCTCAAACTTCTCCTACTGTCTTTCTTACAGGGAATTTTAGGACACTGTGGTAAATAGACAATACTCCCTTAATTGCTGATAGGAAAAGTCATCCTAAGTTGACATTTTAGGCGGATGAAGTATCGACTACAACGAAGTCTGTCATTAGGTTTTACTGGAGAGGTGCTTCCTCAATAATCATCAGGAGGATCATTGACCTGGTAGGCACCAGTGAGTCCCCAGTAAATCCGTATAAGGTGTGGTACAACTGTTGTAGTAGGGGCTCTTCAAGTTGAACTTCTCGAGTGCCTCATTAAAAAGAATATCGACACTATTTTCTGTATCGATCAGAATGCGGTTAACCTGACAGTTGGCTATATGTACCGTGACGACCATGGGATCATCATGTGGTTGTACCATGTTGTAGACTTCCTCCTTTGTATACACAGTTTGGGTCAAGCGAGAAGGCTCCTGTGACTCTTTAACGACTCTGAGAACGTCATGATCTGTAGTAAGCCTGGGTACCTTTCTGTCATGGTTCTTTCTGGAATTATGGGAGGTTCCTACTAATGTGGAACCTCATCTGATAGTATGTATGATCTGGATTTGTTACATCAGAGCTTTCCCTTTATCATTTCTTCTTTCTTTTGCTTCCTTGATCTCTCTTTGTACCTCCTTTCCTATCCGGATGCTGTCACATATCTGCTGCAAAAATTTGACCAAAAGGCCTACTCTTACCAATTCTTCGATCTTGTTACAAAGGCTATAGCATTCTAACGTGTAGTGCCCTAAGTCCTCATGGAAATCGCAGTACTTATAGTGATTTTGCTGATTTGTTGGGAGCTTCATAAGATTGGGCTTTCTGAGCAACCCCTTATCGCGAATAGCGAGATATATGGTCTCTCGGGGAAGCGTTGAGAGGGGTATATTGGCTATATTCGTTCTCCTCCCTTGATCACGTATTGGAGTAGGATAGGATACTTGGGGCTGGGTATAATTCCCTAGAACTGAGCAAAAAAATATGTCGTTAGTCGTGTAAAAGAATCAACACTACATGGTAGTAATTTTCTGAACTAAGTCTTGACGCAATCGGTCAGGGTTTAGGGGAACATCCTACATATCATTGATCGTGTAGTGTTCTGAACCTCCATCTGATGCACAAGGCTTTCTAGGTGGCTCAACGGATCTTCCTTCCTAGAGAATTTTTCGACCGGCATTTCAAATTTAAGAGGCAACTTCGCCTCCTTGATCCTTTTTGAGAATAGTGCATTCATCTCATCCAAGGGATCCTTCCGAATTTCTCGATACTTAACTTTCCTTAGCTCCTCAATCTCCTTAGCCATTTGGCCACTTAGTCACGGAGGCGTTCAGATTCACCATCCTAGGATCAAATTTTTGGGTCTTCATTGCCAGATGTTTTAGAAAATCGCTGATGCTTTTCTACGGTCCTTCCTTGAGGGTGGTTTCTTCGGGAACTTCTTTTTGGCTCAATGCTACCACCAGCGTCGGACCGTGATTGTCTCTTCTCTGTTACCGACATGACTAGGGGGTGATATTCCATAGATGGGATCTCTATCGCGGATCTCACCCATCGGAGTTAGAAATTCGTGAGACGGTCTGGAATTGGAGACTATGGCCCAAGCCTATCGAAGGCCGGTATTCGGGCTTCTGGTCTTGTGGTATCACCCTGGCTCAAGGTACCTCAAAATGAAGAGCGATCCCTTCCATGATCATTCGAAGACAGATGCTTTCCACGAATGGCACAACCTGTTGTTCTAGAATGCCTTGGCTTATTCCAGGGGTAGCTGGGGCCTAGGGTATGGACCACGCATTTGATGGTGGGACCGGTGCTGGGTTGTGGTGCTTCGATCCCTTTCCACGCTTTATAATCCTTTAAGTAGAAGCAAGTGACTTGTTCCTCGAAGGGTCGGGCTACCCTTGAGACGTTCAGAGCCTCATATAGACACATTACAAAGTAGAACTAGACATGATTTTTTTAAAGGTATGGAAATGTTCCCATAGACGGTACCAAAAAGTGTTAACCAAAAAAGCGTTTGTGAGATTTTTGATCTACATCCTCAAACTGCAACCTATGAGATCGTAGTAGGATTGGTACCTCTAGGTACTGGGATTTTGTATGAATAAACATGAGGTGCAATAGATAGAAAAGTTACTAGAGATTCTTTTATTGGTGATACAATTCTTCCCGATACAACGAAGGTTGGATTTTTAGTCTCTATCTCTTTCTCTCTTTACACAAAAGGTGATGGTGAACTCATGCAAGTTGATAAGTGGAAATTTTATAGTAGGCGATGGTGTCCCCTCTCTCTTCCTGGCCTTTTTCTCTTGATTTTTTGGATCTTTCTCTTCGACCTTTTTCATCATATTATAGTCTCTAATTCGTGCTGTCAATCCCTAAAAAATTGGTAAATCAATATGCAATCATCGAAAATCTCATTTTGCCATTGATTGAGGCTATATGTAAGTGTGAGATTTGTCCCTTGAATCAAGTTGTAGTTCCCATATTAGTAAACTCTGATTGGGTTGACTATTTCATTTCATTTATGGCACTTTTAAATGGATGGAGAGATCGGCTTTCTTTCCTGTTTGGTTGGAGACGAACGCAGGCTTCAAACCTTTAGATGTAGATCTATTCTAGGTTCCTTGGTGTACCGGTCCACTCTTGCTGGGGTGGTTTTCTTCTTAGCTTGCTGGAGTTTTCTCACTATCGTTCTCCATGCTGGATGAATGGGATATACTTATTGGATAGGTCCGAACAGGTATAATGGTATTTGGATATCAGGTAAGTAGTACCGCGATACCGGTAATCTTTGATACTAGGGAATTGACATGCTATGTCATCGAGACTATTTAGGTCATGGCATCAATGTTTCTCGGTATCGGGCAACCGGGATGGTCCCGATCCAAGTCCTATCAGGAGTCAACCTGATGCGTTTTCTCTTTCTATAGCGTCCTTATACTTCTAGCAGCTTTGGTGGGGGAGGAAAATTCTTCTTTGGACCCTTACCAAAAAAGGATGTTAATATGAATATATCGTACTAGGGCTCTGATACCAAGTGAAGGTCTTAAAGTCGTGCAGCGGAAGGAATTTTACAACTTTTTTAAAAATAATTTAACTGACTTTAAAACCGTGTACGATATATATGTTGGGGTTTATGCCCTAAAGATGTAATTTGTAAATGGATTTATGAAATAAATAAAAGAAAAAGTTCAATTCATTCATGATGTGTTGTTTATTTTATAAATTTGTGCATATATTTAACATCCAAGATTGCCAGATGTAATCTCGAACTGTGTATATGAGTGTCATATACATATGGATACAGTAAGAGACGTGCAATCTAAAGAGACTATAGATAGCAAATAAAGCTGGGTACTTAATTTGTGGTTAATCTATAGCTGCGGTCCATTTCGTAATGTACGGTGATTCTATCCTGAATCATTCATATGAGATACGAGAATGGAGGCACCTTGTATGATGTGATCATATAGGACTGGGTCTTGATCTATATGAATCTCTCACCAAGATCCGTTTACTGATGAGATTCATACATATCAACTAATGATGGCTATATGTGGGTGATCTTAATCCTGAGTGTCTTATCGACTCTTTCAGGTTAAATCATGGTCTTTGATATACCAAGGGTGAGGTCAGATGCATTTCCTGATCAATATACTCCGTATGTTGAGATTGCGGTTTGGCTTGTGGCTGGGAAGGTTTGTACAAAATAGTGGAATCCTCTCCTTCTTGTGAGAAGTAGATGGTAGTTCCTTTAAGGGTTAATTCGGGGCTTGGATAATATGAGGGCTCTTCTAATTCCGTAAGGAAATATGATTTATGGTTCATTATATAATCAATGGTACTTAAAGGATATATGTAATTTGAGGGGTATAACGGACATTATGACCCAACACTAATTATGAACTACTATGGAGGATCACACCATGTGTAATAGCTATATTGATGGACACCGAGTTGTATTGGTCTGTGTAAAAGCGTCTACAGTTGAGAGAGTGTAGCTTCGGGTTTTTAGTGGAATAACACCGAAGTTAATAATCAATGAATATTAATTAAAGAGTTTAATTAATGATTCCGAGGATTATTGGAGCTCAAAATACTGTGGGTCCATTAGGTCCCCCTGCTAGCCCCGATTGATTTAGGTAACAAGGGTCACGATTAATTAATTAGATTGTCCAATTAACTGTATTACAAAAGTGACACGTATATATACGGGAATTAAATGAATAATGAGATTATTTAATTAATGAATGTTTATAGTTAAATTAATTAAATAATTAGATTATTTAATTATATTGGTAATTATGAATTATTAATTAACTATTAATTGGAGAGTGTTAGTTGATATATGAATTTAAGTGAAGACAAAATAATATGATTATTTTATTTTTACTAAATCATTTATCTAAGTATTTGAATTTAAGTTTAAATTTAAAATACTAATTATCACTTTTAATATATTAGTTATATTTGAAAAGGATAATTAAAAGATATATATAAATTAATAACACAAGAGTTTGCATTGGATACAAATTGGTGTGTACATGAAACAATAGTTAAAAGAAGAATTTACATAGGATGCAAATACTTGATACATAAATGATATTAAAATAGATATAGCAGATAAATATATATTCGTGAAAAACAAAAAAAAGAAAGCAGTGTGAGTATATATTTTGGTATATATATATATATATATAAACGCAAGTTGATTCGCAAATAAGATATATATATAAATCAAAAGTGTTATATATAGAGATATTGGTGCAGGCGTGATATATAGATATTTTTTGGTGAAAAAGCACAGGTGACATATCTTTCTATATATTTGTGAAAAAGACCAAGTCGTGATATAATCATATATATATATTTATATATATATTGTTTCATGTTTTGTGTATTTTTAAAACACATAGAAGAAAGAGTTTCTTCAATTTCTCAACATCCTTCATTCAAGTTCCTGAGACCGTGACGCACCCATACACAGTTACCAGATCCGGGAGATAGCGAGGAAGATCGAGTGGTTCAGATATGAGCACATAGTATTTCAGACAGAAGCATAACGTAAAGTGAAGGAGCCTTCAAGCGTTGGTATTTTCTTATGATTTTATTGATTACAATTTCCTGTGTATACATATTGTATGTATTAGTTCGGAAAAATAATTACTATCCAAAGTTCACTGGTCCTAGATACAGATATGATCTGTATAAAAGTTTTAAAACCAAGTTCCGCTGCGTAACCGGTGAACGGGGTTGCAACAATTGGTATCAGAGCCAGGTTTATTTTTCGGAACAGGAAATTGTTTTCGATGCCCCTGTTTGTATGAATGTTTAGGTACCATCTTTATCATTGTATGAATGTTTATAATTAAATTATTTAATTTAAACATGGTTGATCGTAAATTTTTATGCTACTGTGGATTTAGGGTGTATGGGTTTTATAATTTTTTTTTTAAAATATTTTTAATTTAGTATTATTGTATTGTAAATAAAAAAAAATTGTAACCTGTAAACGAAGAACTAAAAATGCACTTGACGGCGGTACTGTTCATCGCACTGTTCATAATACTGTTCATCGCACGGTTCACGGTACTGTTCACCGACATTGTTTACAGTACTGTTCACACGGTACTGTTCACGCACGGTTCCGTTGGCAAGTGTTGCCTAGTGCGTTCCGTGTAGATTTCCCGTTTTGAATTCATGAGTTGAATCAGAGTGACCTGAAGAGACTGGAAGACTCAGAAATTACAAGAAGACCAAGGAATGCCTTGGGGATTTTTTTTTGTAATTTTAAATTCCAATTTTTTAGGTTAAATAATCCATAGTACTCGGTCAATTCATGTATGCTTTATATTATGTGATGATAAAATCATTGTCATGCATACGTATGTTATTTAGATTAGATGTGCCTACACAAATATATTTGATATGTCATATATGAATCATAGCCTGATATTTTATGTATTTTTTTTAATGTGATTAAAATGGGCAATATACATAATTGGCTATGAATAATGAGATTAGTTTTTTAATAGTTAGAAAACTTGGTAATTTTATTAAATAGTTTAATAAGTTAGATTAATAGGGTCATTTATTGTAATTGGGATTAATATGATTAATTACCTAATAATAAATGAACCAACTAAAGTGTTAGGGTTTTAATAGTTAAAATTTGGTAAACACTAACATAATAATATAACCTTAGTAAATAGTTTACAAAAGCTTAGATTATTCACTAATAGATTAGATTTTTAATTGTTAAAAATCATTAATAATTTATTAGTTAATTAGAATTTGTTTCTAATTAGTTAATGCGCTAGATAACTTGATTAAAGTTAGTCGTTTAATTCTGTAGAATCTAGGTGCATCAATGGTTAATAGAAAACCCTAATTTTAAAATAGTGAGTGGGAGAGAGATATGTGACATATATATCCCGCGGTCTCCATCATTAGTTCAACACCGTGAGATCCGAGTGGGGCCTCGTGACGGCTTTTCTTTCTTCCTCTCTAAGGAGGGTTTCCACAAACGTCAATACCAAGGTTGACTTCCTAACGGATAGGATTTTTGAGGGTAATTCGGGATTGACCGACCCTAAGGCGGCAATTCTCGAGTTAAGTTCGTGAGATCTGAAATGGTGGGTTATACTCACGAAGGAGTTGAGTTTTAGTTCGTGTTGGCATGAATTCCAAATCAAAATGATGTTTACTTGTAATGACTTAATTGTTTAGGTTCATGATGATTCAAGCTTCAAGGAAGAAAAAACAACAAGTCAAAGCAAGTTCTAAGTCTTCAAAGAGAAAGGATGCAATTTGGTTCTACAAAGGTATACTAAAACCTAATCTTTCTCTTACAAGGCTTAGGCACACATACAAATATCATACATTTGTGTCCCTCCATCGTTGTGTACCATTATAGTCACACACATACAATTCATTCATATGTGTCCTTGCATCGTTGTGCACCATGTATAACACATTCACACACTTTAAGATGAATGCTCATGCAATGGTTTGGAAATAACATGTTTTGGAATATGCATGATTGGAAACTATCTCTATGTAGTTTGCATTCTAGTGTGAATTGTGTTTGTGTGTGTATATGTTTGTATAACATTGATGTTGATCTTGGATTTAGTCTTAAATCATTCTTGATTGATTTTCGGTCATTTCGGTTACTCATACTATTGATTTCAAGTTCTAAGTCAAAAGATACTACACTTTCAATTCATGTTTCATACATTGCCTTCATCTTCATATATCGAGTCAAATTATTATTTTCTGGGTTGAGTATCTTATATTTCCATGTCCGAGTGAGAGTTAACATTCATAATCCAGAAATTGATTCGAATTCTGAGTTCGGAAGCCGGAGAACGGTCAAAGAACGCGAAGGAGGGTCGAAGGAGAAAGTAGCAAGCATTATCTTCTTTCCCCGAGATGACGCGTGGCCATCTCGGGGCAAAAGGCTTGCTGCCCCGAGATGCCCACGCTCCATCTCGGGAAGCAAGCTTGCTTGGCTTCATTTTTCCACTCTTGGTCATTTCACATGTCCAAGTTTCCCACTTCTTTATAAACTCTTTCCCTCTAACATTTCATTCTAAGAAGAAATTCATATCAAGTGTGCAGAAATTTTCTCTCTAAATTTTCTCACATTCCAAACACCATAACTTCTTCATTTGAACTCCGATTTGAGTGATTCGCAGTTGAGAGTGTTCATCTATTCATCTTCCATCTTTTCTCTGAAGGTTTGAGTTTATTTTTCTGCTGTTTTTGGTGTCTAATCATACAAAAACGGGACTGAATCTAGATCAACTAAGGTAATGATTTTCTCTCTAAGTTTTCTTTTAAAACTTGGTCAATTGCCTTGGGTTTTCTTCTTCTATATATATTTATATATTGTGAGTGTTTTGATTTTTGTTTTGAACACTTTCAAAGCTAGATTGAATTTCTATTGAAATCATACATGTTGAGTTAGGTTTTGATTTTGCCTATGTTATCACATGTTTGGGATTGTTTTGTGCTAGCTTTGATTCTAAGACTATTTGATGATCTTTGATTGATTGATTGATTTTGATAAAAATAGTTCCTCACATGTATTAGGCTCTCGTGGCCGAAATTCTCACATAATACATGTGCTTATGTTCTTTTGAGCTATTCATGTGATTTGTTGAATCTATGATTAGGAATATGCTCTAGAACTTTTTCTTAAATCTAATTGACATTGTCATATGATTTAGCATGTTTTAGGTTTTTGTGATTTAAACTTGATCTTGTGATTTGTTGATCATATCTTGTGATTCAAGTTTAGATATATGCATGAATCTAGTTTGTGATTAATGTTGATCATATCTTACATAATCTAGATTGACTACTCATGCATGATAAACTAGACTATATGTGATTTGTGCATTCATGCTCATGTCTAGTTTTTTCCATAGGATGTGTTGATCATAGCATTCTATGTTACGTGATTGTTTGCGTTTTGCATTCATGATCACCTAGATGCATTGTGAGAAGGAAGTCCTGACAATAGGTGTGAGACATATGGTGTTGAGCAAGAAGTCTTGGCAAGAGGTGTGAAGCCTCGGATTGTCGAGCAAGGAAGTCTTGGCTAGAGGTGTGAAGGCTTGGATAGTTGAGCAAGAAGTCTTGCCTAGAGTTGGGAGAACTCGGATAGGTGAGCAAGGAAGTCTTGACTAGAGTCGAGAAGACTCGGATAGTTAAGCAAGAATTCTTGCCTTGGGTTTTGAAGATCCGGATAAGGTGAGCAAGGAAGTCATGAAAAGAGGTGTGAAGCCTCGGATTGTTGAGCATAGGGCGACAACTTCTAGAGTAGGATAGGAGGGCAGTTTCTAGGTGAAGAGGTCACTTGAGAGATTGTACTTGTCTTATCTACTAGTGGATTTTGTTTGCCGGTGGCTACTAGCCCGTGGATGTTTCCTCTTTGGAGGTTTACCACGTTATATCTTGTGTCAACTTTTCTCTATCCCTATCTCTCTAATATTTGTATTGTGGATAGAACTTTCTTTGTATGTTGACTTCCTCTTTATAATATTGATTGTGTATATGTTACCACTACTTGTTTGTATCACACTTTACTTGTGTTTATGTATTGATTAATTGTCTTTAATTAATATATATATTGTGATACAAGCAATCTAGAGAGACAAACTTTTGTTTGTTTCTAAGGGAGTCGAAAAAGGTGTCTAACCTATTCACCCCCATTAGGTTAGCCTTGAGCATTTAACCGTGATTGTATTTTCAGTATCAAAGTAGGACACTAGATTGCACTTAGTGTGATTCCTGGGTGATACTTTCACGGTTTTTGCAAGGCGTTTGAAGTCATGGGTTTATGAGTTGATGTAATGGCGGAAAGAGCCTTAAATACTAGGCCACCATTACTTAGTGGCACTAACTATGGGTATTGGAAGTTGAGGATGAAAACCTACATCCGCTCTATTGATGAAAGGGCTTGGATGGTAGTGGAAGAAGGTTATAGTCCTCCTACAAAGGTTTTAGAGGATGGAACCATGATACTCAAGCCAAGGAGTGAATGGACAACAAATGAGTTTGAGGTTTCAAAATGGCACCATCGTGCTATGAATGCCATCTTTGGAGGAGTTGATGGGCATTAATTCTCCTACAATCAAAATCTTGAATCCGTAAAGGAAGATTGGGATACTCTCCAAGTTACTAATAAAGGAACCTTAGCGGTGAAGAAATCGAGGCTTCAAAAGTTGGCATCACAATTTGAAGGTTTAAGTATGGGTGAGGAAGAAAATTTTAAGGAATTCCAATTCCAGCTTCTTAACATAGCTAACCAATGTCAAGCACTTGGAGTACCTATCTCAAAAGAGCGTTTAAATTAGAAAATCCTTTGGATTCTTCCTAAGAGATTCAAATCAAAGGTGACCGCCATTGAGGAAAGCAAGGATGTGGATAGTATAAACATCGATGAGTTGCTTGGGTCTCTTCAAACTTATGAGATGTGCTTGAAGCCAAAGATCAAGTGTAAGGGAATTGCTCTCAATGCTATTGAGGAAGAGAGAGTGATGATGAAAATGAAGAAATGGCACTCTTGGTTAGAAGGTTCAAGAAGTTTCTAAAGAAGAATGCCAAACCTAAAGGCAAGTCCTCTAAGGAAAAAGGAGTCAAGAGAACATCATCTCCAAGGATTGTAAAGAATAGTCAAGACATGAACAAAAAGGAGGTTCAATGCTATAATTGTCAAGGTTTTGTTCACTTTGCGAGTGAGTGTACCAAGAATCCATCTAAGAAAGACAAGAAAGGCAAAGTGTTGGCGGCTACTTGGATTGATGATAATTCTAGTGACAATGCGAGCTCTAGTAGCGAGTCTTCAAGTGATGAAGAGTTGGTGAGCAGCTTTGTAGCTCTACCGGATTCTTATTCTTCACTAGATGTTGGAATTACAATATCTTTGAACAAGAACCTTGATACAAATCATGATGGATGCTCTAGTTCCATTCCTACTAATCTTGAGTTGTTGAAAAAGATAGAAAAGCTTGAAGAAGATAGAGACAATGCTCAAAGAGAAGTAGTTGAGAAGGATGATTTGATCAAGAAGCAACTAGATGAGTTTGTGTTTGTTACTCGTAGACTTCTTGGTGACAAAGGTGATATTATGAAGAAGTTTAGAGAACTTAAAAAGATAAACCTTGAGAAGGATATTGTGATATCTTCTTTGAAGAGGAGAGAACAAGAATTGATGGAAGAGATAGACACGGCTAAGAAGGCTATCAAGGCTTTAGTGAATGATTCGGTTAGTGTGTCTAGTGTTAGGAATCTTTTTAACTCTTATAGTGGTGAAAACGACTTGGTAGTTGAAGAGGAGCTCTTGGAAGCACCACTTCTTACACACTTTGATGAAGTCGTGATTGATAAGAAACCACACAAGAAGAGAAGATCAAAAGCCAAGAAGAAGTTGGCAAACAAGGTATCTTTGCAAACTCCTAGTGAAGCTAGTTCAACTCCAAAAGGTACAATCTCATTTTTTTTTTCAATTTGCCATTTTTGCAACACAATAGGTCACATTAAACCTAGGTGTTATAAATATATTGAAAAATGCAGATTAGGAAATGAATCTAGGGATAAGGAGATTAAACTTCAACTTGAACATGCTAAGGCCTTGAAAGTTGAGAAACATGATAATATTGCTAAGCTTGAGAAAAGGTTATGGAGTAGAAAGAATTCTAATCTTGTTCTACTTGACAAAGCTTGTGTTGAAAATGTTAAGGAAGAGTGTGTTAATGATATTCTTGTTAATCAAGTCATTGAAGGACTTTACTCTAGATTTAACATTGTTGTCAATGATGATATTGGAAATGTTTGTGTAGGTACACCCAAGAACAAGTGGTTCAAGGGTGAGTGCTCTTATCACTAAAATAAGATGCACATGTGTGATAGCTTTGAGGCTATATATCAATTGTGTTGAGAATTCTTGCTTGCTAGCTTTGAATACTCCATGTATTGATATGAACTTGGTTACTCACATCATGTTTGTTTTGATGGTCAAAATTTGTTGATTAACTTTGAAGAAGTTCTTTTGTTATATGTGTTGATTGGGTTGAGATATTATGCTTTTGATACTCTTGTTGTGAAACATCGTCAACTTGGTGTCATGAGGACATTCAAGGCAAGAGTGCTCATAAAAAGGGTGGAAGTAAGATATTTGGTGAATATAATATGCAAAAAGGTATCTCTATACTCTATTGCATGTTCTCTTAGATATTCATCTTTTGACTCAATTTTTGACATACATCTCATAGCATGTCATATTAGAGAATTTTGTATGGCATACATATGGTTCTCATTGACATTTTCTATTTTAGGATCTAATAGTGATATTGTTCACATTGATCTTAACTTCGATGATTGTTTGTGTATGGTATATTGAGTGGCATTACTTCTGAAAATATGAGCTTCATATTCTTTGAAATCTACTCATTAGAGAAGTAATAATCTTGAATAAGTCTCTACTTATTACTCTTAGATCATGTGCTTATGAGCCATAAAATCTTGGTTTTCTAAAATTGCACCTTGCTTCTCTTATATGTTTTGCTAGTAGGTTGAGTTTACTAATATGTAAACATTGGATACACCTTGAAGTTTTTGTGCTCAAGTACATTTAAAATGACCTATGGTAGTATCTATTTTGCTTCGGTAATTACATAGAACTCAACGAGCATCTTCATGGAAAGGGCTACACACATTGGTGGTGAAAGCTACCAAATGTTGGAAAGATCTACACCATTGTGATGAGTGAAAGATGTCATGAAGTGAAATTTTTGTTTATGTAAAAAATAAATGGAAAAATCAAAGAAGCGTTGAAATGGAATCATGAAAAGAAAAAATTCTTTGATTCAAAGCCTAAAAAGAAAAGGAGGAAGGCTTAAAAAGAAGTTTAGTTGAAAATCAAATGTGCTCGGGTTGAAAAACAGAAATGGAATGACAAGCCACATGCACACACACGCTCATATGTTGAAATCTATTCTCTTAATAGCAAAAATTCTGGAAGATAATCGGTTTGACTTTTTATGGAAAAAGCTTAAGATGAATAGTTGTTGGAAGTTGTTTGCATGTTGATTATCAAACTACTTCTTGATATATATTTGAAGCATATCTCTCAAACACACACTTTTTTTTTATCAGTATGATGATATCTTTGCAATTGTTGAAGAATTATGAGAGAACTTGAAAAATCTTTGTGTATCTCTCTTAGCATATGAAGCTTATTTTGCTGATATTTCTTCAAATTGCTTGAATGTGTGATTGTGTGAATATCTTTGTGAACTCTATGCTCTCATTGATTTTAGTTATAGCATTTATCAAGGGGGAGCATTGTATGCTAGACATTGTTCTCTTTTATGATATGTTCACATGCTTCATTTTGTTACATTTTGGCATATTTTGACTTAATGATGCTTGTAAGATATTACTCACTATCTTTGTCTTGCATGATGATTTATATATTTGTGACTAATAAGCTTGTTTTGTCTTTCACTCACTTTTGTATGTTTATAGCATCTTATTTCACAAGAACAAATGGGAAGAACTAAAGTTACCGGAAGTGGAAATCAATTGAATCCCATTGTGAAAGCCAAGTCAACCTCATAGAGATCCAAAGCTTCAAGGTCAAAGGATTTAGGGATCTTTGCAACTAAGAAGATATTTCAAGAGAGATGCATTGACTTAGGTAAATGTAAAGATTCTTATGTTCTTAAATGCATTAAGGATAGAAATTGAGAATCTTGGGTGAGCATGCTTGGAATAGTGAATGACACTATTGTTAGAGAATTTTAGCCTGAATATACAGAGAGTGCCACCTTATTGGATGCTTTGATGGATGTTAGGGGTGTTGTGTTTAGAGTTAACCCGGTAAACATTAACAAGTTTTTTGGGCTATCTAGTGATATTGATTCAAACTTTCTAGATGTTGATATCATTGAGAATCTTAATATCATGGGTAGAACTCTATGTGACAATGCTTCTTTTGAGTGGAAAGGTAGAGCATATATTAGTCAACATGAGTTAACTAAGGCAAGTGCATTTTGGCATCTTTTCATTTGCACAAATATTATTGGATCTTCGAATTCAACCGAGTTGAATAAAGACAAGATCAAAATAGTATTTGCCTTAGTGACTAATCAACCTTTAAACCTTGGGGATTTGCTTATGTTTTATTTGGATAATGTGGCTCTCTCAACTAGAGGAGATAAGAAGCTTGCATTACCGAGGTTTATAACTTCTTTGTGTTTAGATCGTGGTGTTCAAAGTAGTGGAGATGATATGTTGGTACAACCCTTGGAAAAGTATAGTGATAAAAGTGTGTCATACATGTCATATGAGGATAAGGGTAAGACATGTGATACTTTTGGACTTTTTAGTTCACAAGTTGATTGTCAAGAGACTAGCATAATCTTCCGGATTGGGCTTTGCATTTGAAAAAGAAGGTTGATGAGCTTAGTGCTATAGTTGAAAAACAAGATGCAAGAATAAAAGAGTTGGATGAGCGTATTGCTTCAAGTTCAAGACCACCTCTCAAGCATTATGTTAGGTCAACTACACGCACATCTTTCTTTGATGGATCTAGTAGCTAATATTTGAGTCTCATGGTATGATTCTTACCTTTTGGCATCATTTCATGTCAAAAAGGGGGAGAAAGAGTTGTTATGAATTGCTAGTTACTTAGTTTCCTTTTTACGTTGTTTATATGAACTTTTGGACTTTCAATGGCATGTAATAATTATTCTTAAGATTTGGTTAAGAACTCTTGCATTTGGCATGTATTGAGGGGGAGATACATGTATTTGTGGACTTAATTGTATATTCTTATCCATATTATATGTTGCCAATTGTTGTTTTTCTCTTGTATATGCATTGTGCTTTGAGATGACTTGTAGGTTGCTTCAAGAGAAGATCAAGATCAAGTTCAAGAGTTGGTGAAGATTAGTTATAGGAATCTTACTCATTGTAATTTGAGGGAGTGATTTTGTGACCTATCTTCATTGTTATATTTGTAGTAAATGTATAGGTGTTTTGACATGGAATTTGCCAAAGGGGGAGATTGTTAGGTTTTAGTTTGTGTTCGAATGAATTCCATATCAAAATGATGTTTACTTGTAATGACTTGGTTGTTTAGGTTCATGATGATTCAAGCTTCAAGGAAGAAGAAAGAACAAGTCAAAGCAAGTTCTAAGTCTTCAAAGAGAAAGGATGCAATTTGGTTCTACAAAGGTATACTAAGACCTTATCTTTCTCTTACAAGGCTTAGGCACACACACACATATCATACATTTGTGTCCCTATACCGTTGTGTACCATTATAGGCACACACATGCAATTCATTCATATGTGTCCCTGCATCGTTTTGCACCATGTATAACACATTCACACACTTTAAGATGAATGCTCATGCATTGGTTTGGAAATAACATGCATTGGTTTGGAAATAACATGTTTTGGAATATGCATGATTGGAAACTATCTCTATGTAGTTTGCATTCTAGTGTAAATTGTGTTTGTGTGTGTATATGTTTGTATAACATGGATTTTGAACTTGGATTTAGTCTTAAATCATTCTTGATTGAGTTTCGGTCATTTCGGTTACTCATACTATTGATTTCAAGTTCTAAGTCAAAAGATACTACACTTTCAACTCATGTTTTATATATTGTCTTCGTCTTCATATATTAAGTCAAATTATTATTTTCTGGGTTGAGTATCTTATATGTCCATGTCCACGTGAGAGTTATGGTTCTTAATCCGTAAACAGATTCGAATTCTTAGTCCAGAGGCCGGAGAACGGTCGAAGAACGCAAAGGAGGGTTGAAGGAGAAAGAAGCAAGCATTGTCTTTTTTCCCGAGATGGCGCGTGGCCATCTCGGGGCAGAAACTTGGACATGTAAAATGACCAAGAGGAGCAAAATGATGCCAAGCAAGCTTGCTACCCGAGATGGCGCGTGGCCATCTCGGGGCAGAAGGCTTGCTGCCCCGAGATGCCCACGCGCCATCTCGGGTAGCAAGCTTGCTTGGCTTCATTTTGCTCCTCTTGGTCATTTCACGTCTAAGTTTCCCACTTCTTTATAAACTCTTTGCCTCACATTTCATTCTTAGAAGAAATTTATATCAAGTGTGCAGAAATTTTTTCTCTAAATTTTCTCACCTTCCAAACACCATAACTTATTCATTTGAACTCCGATTTGAGTGATTCGCAGTTGAGAGTGTTCATCTATTCATCCTCCATCTTTTCTCTGAAGGTTTGAGTTTATTTTTCTGCTGTTTTTGGTGTCTAATCATACAAAAACGGGACTGAATCTAGATCAACTAAGGTAATGATTCTCTCTAAGTTTTCTTTTAAAACTTGGTCAATTGCCTTGGGTTTTCTTCTTCTATATATATTTATATATTGTGAGTGTTTTGATTTTTGTTTTGAACACTTTCAAAGCTAGATTGAATTTCTATTGAAATCATACATGTTGAGTTAGGTTTTGATTTTGCCTATGTTATCACATGTTTGGGATTGTTTTGTGCTAGCTTTGATTCTAAGACTATTTGATGATCTTTGATTGATTGATTGATTTTGATAAAAATAGTTCCTCACATGTATTAGGCTCTCGTGGCCGAAATTCTCACATAATACATGTGCTTATGTTCTTTTGAGCTATTCATGTGATTTGTTGAATCTATAATTAGGAATATGCTCTAGAACTTTTGCTTAAATCTAATTGACATTGTCTTATGATTTTAGCATGTTTTAGGTTTTTGTGATTTAAACTTGATCTTGTGATTTGTTGATCATATCTTGTGATTCAAGTTTAGATATATGCATGAATCTAGTTTGTGATTAATGTTGATCATATCTTACATAATATAGATTGACTACTCATGCATGATAAACTAGACTATATGTGATTTGTGTATTCATGCTCATGTCTAGTATTTTCCATAGGATGTGTTGATCATAGCATTCTATGTTGCGTGCTTGTTTGAGTTTTCCATTCATGATCACCTAGATGCCTTGTGAGAAGGAAGTCTTGACAATAGGTGTGAGACCTATGGTGTTGAGCAAGAAGTCTTGGCAAGAGGTGTGAAGCCTCGGATTGTCGAGCAAGGAAGTCTTGATATGAACCTCACCAAGAGCAGTGAGACCTGGAACCAATATATGGTAACGAAGGATCGTTTTCTAGCCAAGTTTATAAACAAGAACGTTATCGGACCGTGACCCGTTACCTATAAAGAGGTAAGAACCAACAGTATCAAGAAGTTGAATACGCCACACTCAAGAACAAGAAGAAGATGTGAGTGATAAGTCAAGTTTTCAGAACCAAAAAGAGATGAACTCTCACAATTTTTATTCAATTCAAGTCTGTTCTCCAACTACATCAATTGGTCCCTTTTATACTAAAAATATCTAAGACCTAAAAGGGAATAAATATTAGGCAATTAATGCCTTACAATTATGAAAATAAATGCAAACAAATTTAGGAAATAAATAAATACTAAACTAGCAACTATTGACTTGCTTCCTAATTGGAAAGCTAAATCTGGAAACAAATCAGCCCCTTAATTAGGGAAACAAATCAACCATTATTCTTTGGAAATTAAAAGGGAATAAATCAGCCAAAGTTGACTCTTCTCCTAGCTTGTGCCACACACCCAAGTCTTCCTTATTCGGCCCAATCAATTGCCTTAATGACATTAATTATGCCTTGGTCTTCATGTGGGCTTATCTTGGAATTCAACAATTCAAAATCAACCCAAGTGTCTTGAATTAGGCCATTTAGTGCTTCTTTGAATCTCTTAGCTCTTGCCCTTGTTATTGGCCCAACCGGAACATGCAATGGATCATTTGATGCAGCTGCCTTGTTCTCATCATTCCCTCCCCCTTGAAAAGGATTTGTCCTCAAATCGTCACCTACATCAAAAGGAGACAAATCAGAAACATTGAAGCTTGCACTAACATTGTACTCACCTGGAAGATCCAACTTGTATGCGTTGTCATTGATTCTTTCAATCACTTGAAATGGGCCATCTCCCATTGGAAGTAGTTTAGAACTCCGCTGGGCTAGGAATCGTTCCTTCCTCATATGCAACCACACCCAAGCACCGGGCTCAAACACAACCTTCTTACGCCCTTTATTTGCTTGATTGGCATAATGCTTAGTTCGTCTCTCTACATTTTCCCGAGTCTTTTCATGGATTTGCTAAACAAAATTTGCCTTTTTCTTTCCATCCAAGTTAACATGCTCATTCACAGATAAAGGAATAAAATCCAAAGGAGTCAATGGGTTAAAACCATACACAATTTCAAAAGGCGAAAAATGAGTTGCAGAATGCACGCTCCTATTATTAGCAAACTCTACATGCGGCAGACAATCCTTCCATGTTTTCAAGTTCTTTTGTATTATAGCACGTAAAACATGGTTCATTAATCTCATGAAAGTACTTGGTGCATTAGTTAATCCAAAAGGAATAACTAACCACTCATATAATCCATATTTTATTTTGAAAGCAGTTTTCCACTCATCACCTTCCTTCATCCTAATTTGATGATATCCACTTTTAAGATCAATTTTAGTAAAAACAATAGAACCATGTAATTCATCAAGCATATCATCTAATCTAGGAATAGGATGTCGATACTTTACAGTGATATTGTTGATGGCACGACAATCAATGCACATCCTCCATATTCCATCCTTCTTTGGCATAAGCAATACGGGAACCGCACAAGGACTCATGCTCTCACGTACATACCCCTTTTCCATGAGCTCACTAACCTGCCTTTGAAGTTCTTTTGTCTCCTCAGGATTACTTCTATATGCTGGTCTATTTGAGATGGGTGCTCCGGGTACAAAGTCAATTTGGTGCTCAATCCCCCTTATTGGTGGTAAACCAATAGGCATCTCTTCGGGAAACACTTCATCAAAGTCCTGCAATAGAGAAACAACAACACTAGGCAAGGAAGGGTTAAGTTCATTAGTACTAAAGCAAGCCTCTTTGTACAAAAGTACAATCATTGGCTGATTTGAAAATAGAGCCTTTTTGACCTCACTCTCCCTTGCATAAAAACTTACTTGTTTTCTCTCTCTCTTTTTCTCAACAACCACTTTTTCTTTTTCATCTTTTTTTTCTTTTTTTGCTATTTCAGAATCTTTTTCTTTTCTCTCTCTTTCTTTTGAACTCTCACTCTCACTCTCACTCTCCTTTTTTTACATCTCTCTCTTTTCTTAACCTTACTTGATCTTCATACACTTGTTTTGGGGTTAAAGGTACAAGAGTGATTGATTTTTTATTGAGTACAAAGGAGTATCTATCGGTATACCCATCATGGGTCACATGCCTATCGAACTGCCATGGTCTCCCCAAAAGGATATGGCCCGCATTCATTGGTACCACATCACAAAGGACTTCATCTTTGTACTTTCCAATTGAAAACGTCACCAACACTTATTTAGTCACCTTGATTTCCACACTATCATTTAACCACTGTAGCTTATATGGTTTTGGATGCCTTAAAGTGGCTAAATTCAATTTCTCCACAAAATTAGTGTTAGTCACATTAGTACAACTCCCCCCATCAATGATCATGCTACATACCTTATCATTAACATGGCAGCGGGTATGAAAAATGTTGTCACGTTGTACCTCATCATCTTCCTTGGCTTGAGCACTAAGAGCTCTTCTCGCCACCAAAAGCTCTCCGTCCACCGGATATTCAATACCACTTGCATCCTCCAAAGGTGGCATGGACTCATCATCAGATTCACCTTCAGATTCGATCTCACCATCATCCTTCAAAACCATTACTCTCTTGTTTGGGCATTGAGATGCAATATGACCTGCTCCCAGACACTTAAAGCACTTAATGTCACGATTTCTAGAAGGTTGAGAATCTTATGTACCTTGTTTTAATGTGCCTCCGACTTTATGATCTCTGGAAGGTTCGGCCTTGGCCTTGAAACTAGGTTGGTCATCCCTCTTGCTCCAATTCAGTTTCCATGATGATGAAGAACCTGAATTTTGCCCAACCTGTGTGGAACTCTTTCTCTTCAACTGTTGTTCCACCTTAATTGCCATGTGTACCATGTCACTCAATTCAACATAATGTTGCAACTCCACCACATTTACTATGTCTCCGTTTAGTCCACTTAAAACCTAGCCATAGTAGCCTCTCGATCTTCCTCTACATCAGCTCGAATCATGGCTATCTCCATCTCCTTGTAGTAATCTTCAACACACTTAGACCCTTGAGTAAGGGTTTGTAATTTTTGAAACAAACCCCTATAATAGTGATTCGGAATGAAACGCTTCCTCATGACAACTTTCATCTCCTTCAAAGTCTCAATAGGTCTTTCTCCATTTCGTCTTCTACTCACAATCAATTGATCCCACCAAACAATAGCATAATCAGT
The DNA here is from genome assembly GCA_032871835.1 of Dipteronia dyeriana. NCBI lineage: Eukaryota > Viridiplantae > Streptophyta > Magnoliopsida > Sapindales > Sapindaceae > Dipteronia > Dipteronia dyeriana. The sequence goes on from CM065297.1 coordinate 54,807,589, forward strand.
AAATTCTATGGCAGCCAACTTTACCTTCTTTAATTCAGAATAGTCATGGCAGTCAAATACCAATTCTATTCTTTTCTCCCACTCTAAATAAGCTTCGGGATCAGTTTTACCTTGGAACGTTGGGATTTTCACCTTTATACTACCCAAATTATTATCAGCCCTCTCTCCATACCTATCTCCTCTACACCCATACCTATCTTCTCTATTCCAATACCTAACTCCTCTACCTCCCATTTCGCGCCTCAATCTACCTGTACCCACATTGGACATGCGATCACCCTCCTCTAGGTCATTCCCATAATCATCTTCATAATTGTCTCTAGGTGGGTTTCTTTCTCTTCGTTCCACATTAGGAACCCTAATTGGTTGCACCCTTTGTGAACTAGACTCCACCTTATCTATCCTATCATGTACCTCACCAATCTTAATCTCCATCCGCTCCATGTTTTTTTGTATGGCTTTATACAAAAAATTAAGATCTATCGTTTCTGGTGCATCATCAGATAAGTCTCTACTTTTATCACGTGACATATTTGAAACCTGCAAAGCAAAAGAAATTAGTAAGCCTCACAAACACTCCCTCACGTGTTTACTCTCAAAGATGGTGGCACTCACACTCGTGTTTCACTCAATTCTTTGGCTTTTACCCTTTGATGAGCTCACACACTCTTGCCTTTTTCCACTCTTTGTTAACTCTTTCAGTTCTTCCTTTTTTTTTTGACTTATACAGACACTCACAAGAAGTGCAAGAAAAAATAGAAGTAACTGAGCAAAAGGACAAGAATAATGAAGACGAAATTCTTTAGCTATTAATTTTTTTTTTTGAATATCAATGTACGAAATCAAGATAATGAATAGAAATAGTTGATATAGGTTCAACTACACGACCCAAAAAAAAATTGTTTTTTTTTTTTTTTTTACCGACCTTGATCAAGTGGATACAAGCAAGCTTTTGGTACTTCTTTTTTTTTTTTTTTTTTTTTTTTTGGTACCAGATTTGATCAAACGTTTTTTTTTTTTTTTTTTTTTTGTTGTTGAAACAAATAATACAGAGAAGAGAAAGAACAAGGATAGATTAAACCTGATTTAGAAACCTGGCTCTGATACCAACTGATATGAACCTCACAAAGAGCAGTGAGACCCGGAACCAATATATGGTAACGAAGGATCGTTTTCTAATCAAGTTTATAAACAAAAACGTTATCGGACCGCGACCCGTTACCTATAAGAAGGTAAGAACCAACGGTATCAAGAAAGTTGTAGACGCCACACTCAAGAATAAGAAAGAAGGTGAGTGATAAGTCAAGGTTTGAACACCACAAGGTAGAACCTTGATAAGTTCATAGTTCTATGAAGAACCAAAGAGAAAAACTCTCTATAAATTTATTTCAATTCCAAAATCTATTCTCAAATTACATCAATTGGTCCCTTTTATACTAAAAATATCTAAGACCTAAAAAGGAATAAATATTAGGCAATTAATGCCTTACAATCATGGAAATAAATGCAAACAAATTTAGGAAATAAGTAAATACTAAATTAGCAGCTATTGACTTGCTTCCTAATTGGAAAGCTAAATCTGGAAACAAATCAGCCCTTTAATTTGGGAAACAAATAAACTATTATTCTTTGAAAATTAAAAGAAAATAAATCAGCCAAAGTTGACTATTCTCCTAGCTTGTGCCACACGCCCAAGTCTTCCATATTCGGCCCAATCCATTGTCTTGATGACATTAATTAAGGCTTGGTCTTCATGTGAGCCGAATTTGAACTTTAACAACCAGAATCAGCCTATAAATAAATGTTTCTTTGATCCTATTGCTTTCATGTAATTGGCCTAACTGGAATATGCAATGGATCCTTTGGTGACGCTTCTTGATTCTCATCATTTCTTGCCTAGAGTTGGGAGAACTCGGATAGGTGAGCAAGGAAGTCTTGACTAAAGTCGGGAAGACTCGGATAGTTGAACAAGAAGTCTTGCCTTGGGTTGTGAAGATCTGGATAAGGTGAGCAAGGAAGTCTTGACAAGAGGTGTGAAGCCTCAGATTGTTGAGCATAGGGCGACAACTTCTAGAGTAGGATAGGAGGGTAGTTTCTAGGTGAAGAGGTCACTTGAGAGATTGTACTTGTCTTATCTACTAGTTGATTTTGTTTGCCGGTGGCTGCTAGCCTGTGGATGTTTCCTCTTCGGAGGTTTACCACGTTATATCTTGTGTCAACTTTTCTCTATCCCTATCTCTCTAATATTTGTTTCTTGTATGTTGACTTCCTCTTTATAATATTGACTGTGTATATGTTACAATTACTTGTTTGTATCACACTTTACTTGTGTTTATATATTGATTAATTATCTTTAATTAATATATATATTGTGATACAAGCAATCTAAAGGGACAAACTTTTGTTTGTTTCTAAGGACGTCGAAAAAGGTGTCTAACCTATTCACCCCCCCCTCTAGGTTAGCCTTGATCATTTAACCGTGATTGTCTTTTCAGAAGGTTTTGATTAAGTTTGTTAATTAAAAACCCGACTGAATGAATGATTGTTGAATGATATGGAATAAGATTTATTCTAGAATATCATTTGATTGAGAATGTCTCGGTCCAACATGCAAAGATTTGACCAACCCTGAGGCGGCACTTCTTTGTGGTATGTTGGATTGTCGTGGTATACTAACTATTTTTAGGGTAGTTCTAGTTCGTTAAACATTTTCATGTATCATGTTTAAATTTATACCAAAACACTCATAGTTGTTTTTAAATAAATGACTGAATGAATGTTTTATTTATTTCAGCAATGTCTTCTGCATTACTTCAAATTCTCACAAACGACAAATTAACTGGTGATAACTACACTAAGTGGAAACTTAACATTAATGCAATATTAGTCACCAAAGACCTCAAGTTTCTGCTTACGAGGAATGTCCTCTAGGGTCCTGCTGCAAATGGCACATGAATTGTCCGAGAGGCCTACAAGCAAAGGGTAAGCCCAAACCCAAGGAAGCCCAAAGCAAGAAGAAGTCCAAGAAAAGTAAATATGATTTACTTGTTCTTGATTCGTGTTTAGTGGAAGATGCTTCTTCACCCTGGATAGTTGATTCGAGGTCCACTAACCATGTTTGTTCTTCTTTACAATGGAATGATTCTTGGACACAGCTAGAGGAGCAAGCCTTCTCAATGCGTGTGAGGTCAGGGGTTGTCGTGTCGACACGAGCAGTGGGCGTAATTAGATTACATTTTTTTTGTAATTATTTTATATTGTTGGACAATGTATTTTATATTCCTGGATTTACAAGGAATTTGATTTCTGTTTCTAAGTTGTTAGAACAAAAATATTCTAGTTCTTTAAATAATAAGTTGTTATTATTGGAAAGAATGGTCTGAATATTTTTTTAGGAATTAATGAAAACAATTTGTATGTGTTAAGACCGTTAATACATACTACTCTGCTCAACACCGAAATGTTTAAGGTTAAAAAACCAAAAACTAAACGACATAATATTTCTCTAGATAATGACACGTATCTTTGGCATCTAAGGCTTGGTCATATCAACCTTGACCGGATAGTTAGACTAGTAAAAAACGGACCTTTAAGTGAGTTAAAGGTTTGCACCTTACCTGTCTGCGAATCTTGTCTGGAAGGTAAGATGACTAAGAGACCTTTTACTGGAAAAGGGCTTAGAGCTAAAGAACCGCTAGAGCTTATACATACAGACGTCTGCAGACAGATGAATGTTAAAGCTAGAGGCAGTTATGAGTATTTTGTCACCTTTATAGATGACTACTCAAGATACGGATACGTCTACTTGATGAAACGAAAGGTGGAAACATTTGAAAAGTTCAAAGAATTCTGAGCTGAAGTTGAGAATCAATTAGGTAGGACTATTAAGTCACTACGATCGGATCGTGGAGGTGAGTACCTTTACCAAGAGTTTGAAGACTTCATGGTCGAGCATGGGATAGTTTCCCAACTCACAGCTCCCGGGACACCTCAGCAAAATGGTGTAGCGGAGAGGAGAAATAGAACCTTAATGGAAATGGTGAGATCTATGATTAGTTTCTCATTATTACCAAATTCCTTATGGGGATATACGTTACAAACAGCGGCATATATTTTGAATGTAGTGCCATCCAAATCTGTTCCTATGACTCCTCTAGAGTTGTGGAATGGTCGTAAAGCTAGTTTGGGACATTTCCGTATATGGGGGTGTCCAGTACACTTGCTGAAGAATAAAACTGGAAAGCTGGACTCCAAATCTGTTGTCTGCCTGTTGTAGGACACTCTAACGAGACCAGAGGTGGACACATCTATAGTCTTGAAGAAAACAAAGTATTTGTATCGACAAATGCAACGTTTCTTGAGGATAATTACATTAGTGACCATAAACCTCGTTCCAAGATTGTATTAAATGAGTTGGAGCCTGGTGAGACTAGTGCTTCATCAATAAGTGTTGTTGTTCCATAAACATCTGAGAGTCAGATGGTTCCTGATCAGGATACACTACCACCTAGACGTAGTGAGAGGGTTGTGAGACAACCTGAACGCTATTTAGCTATAGGTGAGGGACAAGGTGGTATCTCTGCTGATAGTGTTGATGATCCATTGACATTTAAGAATGCAATGGAGGATCCTGATAAAGAGGAATAGCTTAAAGCCATGAATCTCAAGATAGAGTCCATACACTATAACACAGTCTGGGATCTTATAGACTTACCGAATGGGGTAAAACCCATAGGGTGTAAGTGGATCTACAAGAGAAAGAGAGGAGTAGATGGGAAAGTGGAGACCTTCAAGGCAAGACTAGTGGCTAAGGGATATACCAAGAAAAAGGGGGTTGATTATGAAGAGACCTTCTCGCCAGTAGCCATGTTTAAGTCTATTAGGATTCTCTTAGCCATTGCTGCCTATTTCAATTATGAAATTTGGTAAATGAACGTCAAGACTGCATTCTTGAATGGCAATCTTCATGAGAGTATCTATATGATGCAACTAGAGGGATTCGTGTGTCCAGATCAAGAGCAAAAGGTTTGCAAGCAGCAAAAGTCAATCTATGGGCTTAAGCATGCATCTAGATCTTAGAACATCAGGTTTGATGATGTGATGTAAACCTATGGCTTCGAGCAGAATGTCGATGAGCCTTGTGTCTACATACGCATCATTGATAAGAAAGTAGTTTTCTTGGTCCTATACGTAGATGATATCCTACTCATTGGGAATGATGTGAGAGTTTTGTTTGATGTAAAGGGCTGGCTGGCTAGCCAATTCCAAATGAAAGATTTGGGAGAGGCGAGTTATGTTCTTGGTATCCAGTAGGTAGTCTCATGTATGCTATGTTATGCATAAGACCAGACATCTGCTATGTAGTGGGAGTAGTCAGCAGATACTAGTCCAACCCAGGATTGGATCACTGGGTTGCTGTCAAGACAATTCTCAAGTATCTTTGGAGAACGAGTGACTATATGCTAGTGTATCCCGGACAGGATTTGATCCTGTTAGGATACACAGATTCTGATTTTCAGTCAAACAAGGATTCTATAAAATCCACTTCTGGATCAGTATTCACCTTGGGTGGTTGAGCCATTGTGTGGAGAAATATCAAGCAATCTTACATTGCTGACTCCACCATGGAAGATGAATATGTAGCCTCTTGTGAAGCTGCTAAAGAGGCTGTTTGGCTCCGTAAATTCTTGAGAGATCTAGAAGTTGTTCCAGATCTGGATAGGCCTATTACACTTTATTGTGATAACAGTGGTGTTGTGGCTAATTCCAAAGATCCAAGAAGCCACAAGAGAGGGAAGCATATAGAGCGAAAGTATCATCTCCTTAGAGAGATAATGTAGAGAGGAGATGTGATCGTCACAAAAATAGCCTCACAAGATAATCTTGCTGACCCATTTACAAAGACCTTACCGGCTAAAGTGTTTTTAGGTCACCTAGATGGTCTAAGGTTACGAGACATGCCTCACATGCTTTAGTGCAAGTGGGAGATTGTTGAGGTTTATGCCCTAAAGATGTAATTTGTAAATGGATTTATGAAATAAATAAAAGAAAAAGTTCAATTCATGTGTATATGAGTGTCATATACAGAAGGATACAGTAAGAGACGTGCAATCTAAAGAGTCAATAGATAACGAATAAAGCTGGGTACTTTATTTATGGTTAATCTATAGCTGCGGTCCATTCCGTAATGTACAGTGATTCTATCATGAATCATTCATATGAGATATGAGAATGGAGGCACCTTGTATGATGCGATCATATAGGACTGGGCCTTGATCTATATGAATCTCTCACCAAGATCCGTTTACCGATGAGATTCATATACATCAACTAATGATGGTTATATGTGGGTGATATTAATCCTGAGTGTTTTATCGACTCCTTCAGGTTAAATCGTGGTCTTTGATATACCATGGGTGAGGTCAGATGCATTTCCTGATCAATATACTCCGTATGTTGGGATTGCGGTTTGGCTTGTGGCTAGGAAGGTTTGTACACAATAGTGGAATCCACTCATTCTTGTGAGAAGTAGATGGTAGTTCCCTTAAGGGTTGATTCGGGGCTTGGATAATATGAGCGCTCTCCTAATTTCGTAAGGAAATAGGATTTATTGTTCATTATAGAATCAACGGTACTTAAAAGATATATGTAATTAGAGGGGTATAACGGACATTATGACCTAGCTCTAATTATGAACTACTGTGGAGGATCACACCATGTGTGATAGATATATCGATGGACACCGAGTTTTATCGGTCTGTGTAAAAGCCTCTACAGTTGAGAGAGTGCAGCTTCGGGTTTTTAGTGGAATAACACCAGAGTTAATAATCAATGAATATTAATTAAAGAGTTTAATTAATGATTCCGATGATTATTGGAGCTCAAAATACTGTGGGTCCATTAGGTCCCCTTGCTAGCCCGATCGATTTAGGTAACAAGGGTCACGGTTAATTAATTGGATTGTCCAATTAATTGTGTTACAAAAGTGACACGTATATATACGGGAATTAATTGAATAATGAGATTATTTAATTAATGAATGTTAATAGTTAAATTAATTAAATAATTAGATTATTTTATTATATTGATAATTATGAATTATGAATTAACTATTAATTGGAGGGTGTTAGTTGATTTACGAATTTAGGTGAAGATAAAATAATATGATTTTTTTTTTACTAAATCATTTATCCAAGTATTTGAATTTAAGTTTAAATTTAAAATACTTATTATCAGTTTTAATATATTAGATATATTTGAAAAGGAAATTTAAAAGATATATATCACTTAATAACACAAGAGATTGCATTGGATGCAAATTGATGTGTACATGAAACAATAGTCAAAAGAAGAATTTACATAGGATGCAAATACATGATACATATATGATATTAAAATAGATATAGCAGATAAATATATATTCGTGAAAAAAAAAAGCAAGCAGTGTGTGTATAGATTTTGGTTAGCAAAAAGTGTTATATATATATATATATATATATATATTGGTTAACAAGAAGTGCAATATATATATATATATATATATATATATATCAAAAGTGTTATATAAAGAGATATTGGTGCAGGCGTGATATATAGATATTTTTTGGTGAAAAAGCATAGGTGACATATCTTTCTATATATTTGTGAAAAAGACCAAGGCGTGATATAATCATATATATATTGTTTCATGTTTTGTGTGTTTTTGAAACACATAGAAGAAAGAGTTTCTTCAATTTCTCTACATCCTCCATTCAAGTTCCTGAGACCGCGAAGCGGCCACACACAATTACCAGATCCGGGAGATAGCGAGGAAGATCGAATGGTTCGGACATGAGTACATAGTATGTCAGACATGAGCATAACTTAAAGTGAAGGAGCCTCAAAACGTTGGTATGTTCTTTTGATTTTATTGATTACAATTTCCTGTGTATGCATATTGTATGTATTAGTTCCGAAAAATAATTGCGATCCAAAGTAAACTGGTCCTAGATACATATATGTTATGTATAAAAGTTTTAAAACCTAGTTTCGCTGCGTAACCGGTGAACTGGATTCCAACAATATAAGAATAAATTAAAAGGTAGGAATCGAAATCTTACCTATAAGCTAACTCCTTTGTTCCTGTCTCTTGTTGATATCGCTTTTCGATTTGTACCACCGGGTCTTCCTCACTATCTCCCACGTTCCGACAACTGTGTGTGGGCACGTTACGGGTTTCAGGAGGTTGATTGGAAATAGAAGAAGACACACAAAACAACACCTGCTTTGTGTATAGATAATTTGGCCAACCTTGAATGAAAATAAAATAAAAAAACTCTTTTTTTGGTTACTATTGGCCGCACCTCTTTGTGTTGTGTATAAAAAAAAAACCTCTTTATTACATTAATAAGAAAAAGAGTTTTAACGATACAACACTTGATATGATATTATCATTTTAAATATCTAATATTTAAAATTAAATCTCAATTATTTTATTTTCAAAATCAAAAGATACAAACAAAATATCTTGATATCTTATATCAATATATCAATTCCATGATAGGGTTACAAGTAACCTAGATTGAATAGGATTCTAAATCCTATTTAATTCATTGTTGTCATTGTGACTCAAACACTTGATCTGTAAAAGATAAAATAATCAATATTATTTTATATCTTTGCTTTGGTCTTGGCTCGAACACTTGACCTCCACAAAATAATTAATTCCATTCATAATTCATAATTATTAAAATAATTCAATATTCACATTATTTAATTTAATTAACTATTAATCCATTAATTAAATTCACTTTATTTAATTAATTCCTTGAATAAAAATAATTGTTTGCTTCATAACATAATTAATTGGATCATCCAATTAATTAATCATGACCCTTGTTACTATCAACATTCCGAGCTAGCAAGGGGACCTAATGGACCCACAGTTTGAGCTCCAATAATCCTTAGAAAAAAAATTAATCAAACTCTTTAATAAATATTTCATGATTATTAACCTCAGAGTTACTCCACTAAAAACCCGATGCTGCACTCTCATAACTGTAGATGTTTTTACACAAACCAAAAACTCAGTGTCCATCGATATAGATGTTACATATGGTATGATCCTCCATAAGTAGTTCATAATTATAGTTGGGTCATAAAGTCCGTTATACCCGACTAATTATAGCTTTTCCATTAAGTACCACTGATTCTCTAATGAATAATTATATCCTTCAAACCTTTAAGGAAGAAGGAGAGCGCTCTTAATTGTTCAAGCCCCAAATCAATCCTTAGGGGAACTACTTCTCTACATCTCGTAAGAAGAAATAGAATCCACAATTGTGTACAGACCTTCCCAACCATAAGCCAAGCCGCGATTCTAAGATATAGAGATATTGATCGGGAATGCTACACCGATCTCACCTATAGTAAATCAAAAACCACGATTTAACCTGAAGGAGTCAATAAGACACTCAAGATTAAGATCACCCATATACATCCATCATTTTTCGATATATATGAATCTCCTCATGTAACGGATATTTGTGATAGATTCATATGGATAGTGACCTAGTCCTATATGATCACATCATATATGGTGCCTCCATTCTTATGTCACCATACGAGTAGTTTAGGATAAGACACCGTACATTACGGAATGAATCGCAACTGTAGATTTACCACAAATAAAGTAACCAACTTTATTTGCTCTCTACGGACTCTTTAGATTAGACATCTCAAACTAAATTCCTCTGTATATGACACTCTGACATGTCATTTTTATCCGTTATAAAATGCTCGTCAAACAAATATTTATAAATTCCACACAAATGATTCAAATGCTTACAAAACAATGATAGTGGCAAGTATAGGTATCGTCCACAGACTAGCGCCCTAAACTATATGAAATGAAAATAAATGCAAATAACATAAACTGAATAGTCTTTGAATTGATATTAAGGATTGCAACTACTATTAAGCTTAAGTAACTAAACACAATAAAAGATAATGAAATGAATGTGTGAAATATATAATGGTATATGGAAGTTAGTGTAATTTCAATACAAAGAGTGGGAGTTCTGACACTAGGGCCAATTCAATTGCAATACAGGGCTAATCCTCATAGCTAGAGTTTTCAGAGTGGATTGGATTGGAGTGCCCACAATCCACGCATTCACTTTTGCTTTGGATAGATATAAGGTAGCTGGGATGACTTGGATTGGAGTGCTTACAATCCACCTCTTTTATCTAGCCGGTACATGAAGGCTAGCAGCTTAAGAAGAAAAAGTTTGGATAGTAGTATAGGTGGTGAAAGTGAAAACAGATGCTGCAGCCGCTAAAAGTGTGATTAAGCATGTGGAGCAAGTTCTTCGGAGGAGTGCTCACAACGTATCCCATCCAATTCAAGTGAGCTTGATTAAACACCTAATATGTGTATGGTCAAAAGTAAATTGATACCTAATATAAACCAAGAGTTGGAGTGCCTACTAGGCTCACAAAGACATCACAATTCAATCTCAACAATGCAATGGGAGTTAGAGCGCCTACCTAAACCATTGTGAGTGTTGAATGCTTTAAAAACCCAAATCAACCACAAAGTGAAATGAGAGTTGGAGTGCCTACCCATAATACCAAGATTACTAATAAAACAAAATTACTCAAATAAGTTCAATCAATCAACTAGAACAAGAGTTGAAGTGCCTATTTAATTCAAGAGACAATCAAACACAATTAGCATAAGGAATGGAACTATACTGATTGAACCAAAAGGTGGAAATCACACATTTCATGAATCAATTACATTAACTCCAAAAATAAACTAGCTACTCATGTCTATTACAAGCACAAAACAAGAAGAGATTAGAGGTAAACCCATGGAAGAATCCTCCTTCTTGAAGCTCCAAATTGATCTCCTTGCTTCCTTTTTTAGATTAGATAAAGTGGATGATGTGAGAGTTGAGTGGGTTTTTGAGAGAAATAGATTCCTAGGTCTAGAGAGAGAAAATGGTTATGAATGTGTTTATGTGCGTGCAAGTCATAACAGAGATGATTCTATATATAGGTCCTCAAAATGGCTTGATTTCGCTGATGTGGCTTCCTAACACTCTATATGCGCGAGTTGTGCCTAGGTAGGGACCCCGTGTAGTGACCCGTACAATGCCCTGATGCTCAAATTTCATCTCTCGGGTTTAGTGAATTATACAGGTTGTTGCACGGTTTTTGACTATCGTTATGACCCGCACATAGACCTGATGCACCTCGTTGCTCCCTGATCTGCTCTCGGGTTTAATGTGAGGCTGTGCATGATTGGTGCGCAGTTCTTAACCCATACATTGCTCGATTTTTTCCTCTACTCACAGTGCACGGGTTGGAACCCGCACATTGCCCTGTTCACATGTCCTCTACACTTGATCAATTTTTGTCCTTTTCTCGTACAAGTCCGTGTCCTCCATCCAATCGTCCAAACTGTACCTAATTGCGTGCAGTCATAACAAATGCCATAAGATACATAAAAACAACCAAAAACGAAACAAATGGAATGGAATTGAAGGCCAAAATGTATGCCAATTTTGGCACGATCAAATACCCCCAAACCAAACCTTTGCTCGTCCTCAAGCATACTCTAAAAGGACATAAATAAGACACAAATAAGCACGACTCTATCTAAGACTCTCATAGACTTAATCACAATTAAATCAATAAGCCGCACGTCCAATCGATGATGAGATGCAAGGATGTGTGATAGAAAGAAGAAGACTTATGCAAAGTAATCTAAAACAACTCAAAGGAGCTTGCAGGAAATTCGCAGCACTATCACGAATCCCACACCTAAGAGCGGCCTTATATTGGGAACTACTCACTCCCACACCTTGAGAAAAATTTGCTTTGACTCTAAAACCTCACCCAACTTCACTCTCTTTTTACCACTCAGAGTCCTAAGTTCACTCATTCAAGGTATGCAATGATGGAATTTATGCATAGACTTCTAATGCATTGCGTACAATGTATATTCAAAAATCGATAATGTCTGTGAACTAGGCTAGGAATGATTCACTATGCCATGAACGTGGAAGATCAAGCTTAAACTAACATTACCAATCAAGACACACCATGGATCAAGTAGGACTTTCCCTTTGGTTTTAATGAGGCCATGAGGTTAGATGTGTGGTGAACAAAGAAATGGGAAAATTTTGAGTTTAAAAATCACCAATCATGTTTAAACATACTCACACACCCATACAAAGCTCTACTTTATAAACAATTTACTCAAGCATCTAGGCATCACATTTCATTCCTTGTGCTTACACATTGGTACTCCTCATTGTGAGTACTTTTACAAATAATTTCAAGGCTCTTTTCTTCCTTTTCTTTATGCCCTTTTCCTTTCTTTTTGATTGTTGATTTTTTTCTTCCTTTTGTTTTGTTTTGTTTTGTTTTGTTTTGTTTTTCTTTCTTTTGCTTTTTTATTTGCTTTGATTTTTCTTTGCTCACACATATGACACACTTTCCATTTGGCTCGAATTTCACTTTTCTGCACTTTTCCATTTTGAGCCTAAACTTGCACATCACTAAGTTGCTTAAGTACACACTTTCTTACATATGAGAGTTACTTACCTATCAACCACACAACATACACACCCTTACATGATTGGCAATTAAAAGGGTTGGCTTGTGTTTGGATTATGGTTAATATGGTTAATTGTGGTTCCAAATGAAAAATATGTGTTTGGCAGTAAAATTGGCTTTGGAGCACACAAAGGGAAATAGTATTGTGTTTGGGCTTTTTAAGTAGTTAATTCACACACATTGCCTATAATCATGTCCACAATTAGTCTATCAAGGGAATGAATGCATCCATCAAAATTTCCACTATATATATGTATATATATTATATATATGCAATGTATGTCCTATGACATGTGACACATATGACGAGAAGAGTGTTTAAAGAATAGAATGAATTTTACACTCAATGTGCTTTTTAATGGCTTGTGTTTGTGGACTCACGGGGGTCTCTACTACTAGAACAAGGTGCAAGAGCACCAAGTCTCTTCAAATTAAGCACACAAAGGATGAGACTAGCCATGACAATGCAAGTATAACCCACGAGTGATAAAGATTTGTTACACAAGCTCACAATGCATCTATAGACTCGCCAAAAGCACACTCTCAAGGCATCACATTCTAGCTAGTGAAAGCTTGAAATTTTTTGGCCATAGCGATAAAATCAAAAAATTTGGATCACCAACTAAAAATGACTCAAGACAAATAAAAGGATGACTCACAAAGGCGTCTACACCCCCAAACTAAAACTCAACCTTGTTCTCAATGTTGAAGACAAGAGAGTCAGGCATAGTGGCGTGCACCTCATATGACTCAAAACAAACAACAACTAGGTACTAATCAAGCACCATCAATGCCCAACAACATCAAAAGACTCAAAATGGCTCAACATAAAATATGGCATTAGGATACAATATAAATAGAGCACATGCATCAAGGTTAGGAAACAAAATCCATATCAACAATTCTAATCCAAAATTGATGGCAAGGAGGCGAAACAACCCACAAATCAATTTCCTACTATATGCTTAAAAATCTATGCAAGATATACATGTATGAATCAAAAACCCCCAAACCAAGGTGGGCTATATCAAAATAAAGTCTGTTAATCCTATGTATATCCATAAGAGCCTTCTACTCATCCTATCAAAAATGTAATAATCAATAATCGTAAAATTGCAGAAACCAAAATTTTACAACACATTCACATGTTTTCATTCTAACTTATTCAAATCACAACCCAAAACTGATTTTCAATGAATTATTCACAACCTTCCATATTCACAATTGTATAAACTATGATTTAGAGATAAAGTGCAAAAATTTTGAGTTAAGATAGAAAGATAAAACCCATGCAACTGTTCTTTTGTCTAAGACTTGAGTAGGTTCCACATTTTTTTATAAGCACTCTTGGGTTGTGCGTCCATGCAGGACTTGCAAGTTGCCGGTGTGTTTGTTCCAGGAGATGAAGAACCTAACCTTGAAGTACAATCTCAGTCACAAAAGTTATCATTCATAAAAATATATCTCACAACATGAATACTCTCACACAAATAACATCCAAACTCATCCAAAATCATCATTCCCATAAATTAAAGTAAAATAAATAACAACCCTAAAATCTAAGATTTAAAGTACCTAAATTCAACTAGAACCACATAAAAAATAACAATACTAAATGAATAAACATGTCCAGGCTAACTAATGCAATAAACAGTGTAGTTGAAAATCACTCATCCAAGGACTCTGCTTTATCATCTCTCTATGGACTCTTACTCTTCAGATCTCTCTCGACCCTGGCTCTCTCTTCATCTTCCTTCTCGGAAATTTCCTGTGCTGCCCTAAACTCTACAACATAAGGGTCTATCACTAGGCCTCTCGTACGAAAAGCTGATGTGGTGGACCTCTTGCCTCTTCTCTCATTTGGAATAACCTTCAGCTCCTTCCTTAATTTGGTGCTGTTAGACCATATATCATCCATATTTGATGCATTAACAACCTGGAACTTCAATAATTATCAATTTCATGTGTTCATGGTTGTCTGAAGGCTTTTCATCCTAGAAACTAGGGTCTACCATGGTATTCAACCATGATCACTTGTAGCTGGGAAATGAGCTCCTTGCTCAAAATCTTGCTGTTCAGGTTCAAAATCCATCTCATTTGGCTCCACCTGTTGTGCTCTGCTGGAGTTTGTTTCCATTCCCCTTTTCTTTTTTCATGTTTTCCTCCTATCACTCATGAGGTCCCTCTAAACTATTAAGTTGGTCCATGATGTCATTCCGATGTCATTTTGTGGCCATTCCAATTGCTCACCTTAGATATCAACTTTTGCTCTCCTACATAAGACTATGATGAGGCAAGGAAAGATGAGTGGCTGCTTCTGTACCCTCATTCGCCCCACCTGCACTATGTCCCATCTAATGAGTGAGCCGACATTAATCGTCTTGTTATTCTTGATACAATGGAGGATCGTGGCCACCTTAAAAGAAATAGTGGTCCTGTGAGTCCTAGGCATAAGGGAATGGGATATAAAGATGTTCCACAGGCCAAGTTCGAGCTCTAAGCTGTTGTGTTTGATGTGTAATACCGGTGCAACCTAGAACTCTACTGGCTGTATCAATAGTTGATTCGTAAACTCCACATTTTGCTTGACAAAGATGTCATTCCAAGTGACACCATCTCTCATCCTGCTCAATCCCTATTGGTCCTCATGAAGTCATGTGTTGTAGTAGTCATTTAGGTCATCGATGGACAAGCTCACCTCTACTCCACTCATAATCACTACGGAGTAGCGCTAAATATGGTCTAACATCATAGTAGCATAAAACTCCTCCACAAGTGCTCGGCTGTACCTCACTGGGATGGTTACAAATGTTTGCCAACCTCGCCGTTCTATTGTGTGGTGAATAGTAGTGTTAACCAAACCAACCAATTCAAGCCCTCTATTCGAAAGGATTCCTCTCGTTTTGAAATGCTCTATCCTGCCGGGGAATTCCTTGTTCTGAACGCACTGAGGAACTTATAGTTTTTTGTTCCTTTGGCTTGTTTTCTTTACTGCATGCTTAACTCCTGATGACATCTACATAAAAAAAAAACCTCATTATGGTACGAGAGTAGAACTTATGGTAGGAAATCGACTCACATAAAGCACGAAAGAAATTAGGAATTTCATACATTCTGCCTGTAGTGCAGGGGTTGGGACCCCGTGCATGACCCACGCATCTGACAATTTACAGGTTTACAGCAGACGACACAAGGTACACTTAATCACAATTCCATCATGTTTTTGAGAACATAATTGAATCCAAAAGTCATAGTACATACTAAACAATCAATTAAGAGTCGAAAGCAACATCTAATCATGATATTAATTTGATGGATTCAAATCAAGCCCTTGAATTGTTTCTAACACAAACAAAGCTCAATCTTGCTCTAAATCACTTGCAAATTAAAATCCTTGCATCAAGCAGTCAAGCTCAACATATATTCATGAAAACCAAACAAAAATTAGGCAAAGTTTGAATCGGCCTTAGAGAGCTAGGGATTGCTTATGTGATTTAGATTGGTTTAAAGAGAGAGAGAGATAGATTCACGGTACAAAACAATTCAATCAAGATTGGAAAGATCCAATGTACCTTTTTAGGTCTTGAAATCAAAGCGTGAGAAACAAGTTTACCTTTAAAAAGCAAGGGAAAAGAAAGATTTGTTTGAATGATGGTAGGGCTCACTTTGACAACGATGAGTGTATTTATATGCTCGTTAGATGTGCGGGTTGGAACCCACACAGGAACCATACAATCCCCTGATTGCCAATTCTTCATTCTTGCTTTTTCAACTTATTACCTTGACTGCTCCCCATTTTCCTGGACCCAAATGTTCAACCTGCATAGGATAATTACATTAATCAAACATGCTTGCATTACTTAACTCTAGCACCTATTGGAAAAATAAACACAAAGCATCAACAATACAATCTACACAAAGAGATCACAATAAGATTTCTCCATACCTAGAGCTGCTCATTCTCATAAAAAGCCTTCTAATTAATTTTAAAACAGGGAAACTCCAAAACATATAATAAAGCAAATTGTGAACTCTAACACCTACTAGAATTTATAAACTCCAAACATGCAAGGTAGGACTATGGTCAACCGAAGGTGGTTTGACCGGATATGGGGGGTGGGGGGGTTGTTTCTTCTTGACTACACAAATTGGTGCTGACTCCTCACCTAAAATTCCTTTCCCCTTAGTTCTACATCTTTCTAGCAAATCCTTCCTAACCCAGATTTTTTCACTATTTGTGGGTTTTTCTAGACTTCTTCCTATTTTTTTCAAGTTGTTGATATTTGATACACTTGGACTTAATGTGCCCTTCCTTAGAACAATAGAAACAAATAGGATGAGTATAAGAAAAACTCCTTATTTGCTTGGGGGATTGAGGGTCCCTTGAGTGGTATGCTTGGAGTTATTTGATTTCCTTCTCTACTTTGTTAAGTTGAACTATATAGTCACACTCCTTCACCTTTGCAATCTTCAAGGCTTCCACCTTCTTCCTAAGCACTTCCTTCACCTCTCTTAAGACGTTCAAATTCTTTTCATCTCTATCAACAACTTCCTAGTCTTCCTTGCATATTCTTCCTTAAACTCTTCTGAAAGTTTAGCAAGCTCAACTAGGTCTTGTGAAATTGCTTTCTTCTCTCCTTCCACCTTCATAATCCTCTTATCCATTTTCTTTTTGAGGTTGGAAAGGTCTTGAACATTCTTCTTCAAATTCTCATTTTCCACCATAAGAAGTTCAATTTCTTGATTGAGCTTGTTGTTCTTTTCTTCTAACTCCTTCTTCTTCTCTTACTCAAGGTCTTTATAAATCTTTTCAAGAACCCCTTCATTAAATATTGCCTCTTCTTTCCTAAAAGATTCACTTTCTTTCATACCATCAAGATTGCCTTCCTCTATTTCCACAACCAATTCAAAAGCCTTGATAAAATCATGAACCTTGCTTTTCATTTTGCTCATTCTAGGTGCTTCAATGACAAAACACCCTCATTTATTCTCCTTTCCTTCAAGTCCTATCATAATGAACTTAACCTTTTTACCCCCATAAAGTAGAGATAACTCCCTAGAAACCACATTGACTATCATTCCTACTGTGGCCGTGAAGGATCTACCTAAAAGCATTGTCTAATCACGATCCTCAATTCTTTTTTCCTTTACCCCCAAGATTAAAAAGTAAGCCGACCCATGTTTATACAACTGAACATCTTCAATCACACCAATCGAAACCTTAGTGGAATTGTCAACCATCTTCAAGGTTATGGAGGTAGGCTTTAGATTATCAATATTTAGTTGCCTACAAACTTGGAGAGGCATCATATTAATGCTTGTCCCCATGTCGAGCACTCCCTCAATGATGTCCGAATTCCCAATGCTAACCAAACAATGAAACTCCCGGGGTCTTCCAACTTTGATGGGATGATCTCCCCTATTAATTCACCAACCCTTGAAGTCATTACCCCTTTGATTAGCTCCTTATCTTTGGTGTCTTCACCCACTGTCATTGACTCTAACACTACTCTTTCCTCTTTTGACTCCTCTTTTAATTCTTCCACTAATTCCACAACCTTTGCATGCTCCTTCCCACTCACAACTTTTCTCTTTTTTTGCTTGAGAATGCATTCTGCTATTTGAGTCATTAGGGTGTCCATTCTCTTGAGTGAGGCATCAAGACCTTGGATCTTTTGGTCATCAGAGTCAATATAATTCTAAAACTTCTATTCAGTAGCATTATAAGTGTTGCTAAAGTCTTGATTCAACTTTTGGTGACTCTGTACCAACTCTTTCATTATGTCTTCAATTGACTTAGTCTTGTTTTGGTATTGTCCGACTTGGTTGTTGAAATTTGTTTGAGGTTGATTTTACAAGTTTTTCCATTGAGTGCTTTGACCATTCGGACTGTTGTATCTCCTATAACCTTGGACCTAGTTTGGATTGTTGTTACTCCATGAGAAATTGAGGTGGTTTCTCCACCCCGGATTGTAAGTGTTGGAATAAGGATTATTCCTTTACCGTAAGAAGCCTCCCATCTTTTGAGCTTCCTCCTCACATTGCCCCTCTCCTAGCATAGGGTCACACATAACTTGATTCACCTAAGTACTTGACTTGTACATATTTTGCATCATTTCCTACATGGATTGCATATCTTTCTTCAATTTAGTCATACCAATAGCAATACCGATGCCTCCATCGATTTCTATATTACCACCCCTTCTTACATCAAAGGATTTTTGTTAGGAATTTTGAGCTAACTTTTCCATGATTTTATATGCTTTCAGGGATCTCCTATCAGCAATTATGCCCCCATAAGTGTTATCTACCATCATTTGGGTGATAGTGAAGAGTCCCTGGTAGAAATAAGTGACCTTTAATTCATCCAGATAAGTGTGTGGTGGCATTAGAGCTAGAAACAAATGGAACTTCTCCCATGCTTTGTGGAATTGTTCTCCATCCTCCTCACTAAAGGTTGCAATCTTGATCTTTAATTCTCTTGCTTTGGCAGTGTTAGGTTTTAGATTTTGTTGGCATTAATTCCATATCAAAATGATGTTTCCTTGTAATGATTTAATTGTTTAGATTCATGATGATTCAAGCTTCAAAGAAGAATGAACACAAGTCAAAGCAAGTTCGAAGTCTTCAAAGAGAAGGATGCAATATGGTTCTACAAAGGTATACTAAGACCTTATCTTTCTCTTACAAGGCTTCGGCACACATACACAATTCATACATTTGTGTCCCTGCATCGTTGTGCATCATTATAGGTACACACATACAATTCATTCATATGTGTCCCTGCATCGTTGTGCACCATGTATAACACATTCACACACTTGAAGAGGAATGCTCATGCATTGGAATGGAAATAACATATTTTGGAAATTGCATGATTGGAGACTATCTCTATGTAGTTTGCATTCTAGTGTGAATTATGTTTGTATAACATGGATATTAAACTTGAATTTAGTCTAAAATCATTCTTGATTGAGTTCCGGTCATTTCAGTTACTCATACTATTGACTTCAAGTTCTAAGTCGAAAGATACTACACTTTCAACTCATGTTGCATACATTGTCTTCATCTTCCTATATCGAGTCGAATTATTAATTTCTGGGTTGAGTATCTTATATGTCCATATCCATGAGAGATTTATGGTTTGTAATCCCCAAACGGATTCAAATTCCGAGTTCGAAGGCCGGAGAACGGTAGAAGAACTCAAAGAAAGGTCAAGGGAAAAAGAAGACAGCAAAGCTCTTCTTTCCCGAGATGGCGCGTGGCCATCTCGAGGCAGAAGGCTTGCTGCCTGAGATGCCCACACACCATATCAAGCAGCAAGCAAGCTTGGCTGCTTCTTGTTCCTTTTGGTCATTTCATATGCCCATTTTCCCTCTTCTTTATATATCCCTTCCCTCTCACATTTTATTCTAAGAAGAAATTCAAAAACTTGAGTGCAGAATTTTCTCTCTACATTTTCTCACCTTCCAAACACCATAACTTCTTCCTTTGAACTTCGATTTAAGTGATTCAAAGTTGAGAGTGATTGTCTATTCATCCTCCATCTTTTCTCTGAAGGTTTGAGTGAGTTTTATTGCTGTTTTTGGCGTCTAAACAAAAACTGGACTGCACCAAAATCAACTAAGGTATTGATTTTCTCTCAAAGTTTTCTTTTTAAAACTTGGTCAATTGCCTTGGGTCTTGGGTTTTCTTCTTCAACATATATATGTGTCTTATGTTTGTTTTGATTTAAGTTTTGAACTCATTTAAAGCTAGATTGAGTTTCAATTTGATATGAACCTCACTAAGAGCAGTGAGACCCGGAACCAATATATGGTAACAAAGGATCGTTTTCTAACCAAGTTTATAAACAAGAACGTTATCGGACCGCGACCCGTTACCTATAAAGAGGTAAGAACCAACGGTATCAAGAAGTTGAAGATGCCACACTCAAGAACAAGAAGAAGATGTGAGTGATAAGTCAAGTTTTCATAACCAAAAAGAGATGAACTCTCACAATTTTTATTCAATTCAAGTCTGTCCAATTACATCCAATTCGTTCCTTTATATACTAAAACCCTAAACGAAAAGAAAGGCTATAAGCCATCCTAAAAGTAAACAAGATAATTTGGCCATTAAGGCCTTATAATCAGAAGAAAACTAATTTGTGAAACTATTGACTTGCTCCCTAATTGGAAAGCAAAATCTGGAAACAAATCAGCCCCATAATTTGGGAAACAAATCAACTATTATTCTTTAGAAATTAAAAGGGAATAAATCAGCCAAAGTTGACTCTTCTCCTAGCTTGTGCCACACACCCAAGTCTTCCTTATTCGGCCCAATCAATTGCCTTGATGACATTAATTATGCCTTGGTCTTCATGTGGGCTTATCTTGGACTTCAACAATTCAAAATCAGCCCAAGTGTCTTGAATTAGGCCATTTAGTGCTTCTTTGAATCTCTTAGCTCTTGCCCTTGTTATTGACCCAACCAGAACATGCAATGGATCATTTGATGCAGCTGCCTTGTTCTCATCATTCCCTCCCTCTTGAAAAGGATTTGTCCTCAAATCATCGCCTACATCAAAAGGAGACAAATCAGAAACATTAAAGCTTGCACTAACATTGTACTCACCTGGAAGATCCAACTTGTATGAGTTGTCATTGATTCTTTCAATCACTTGAAATGGGCCATCTCCCCTTGGAAGTAGTTTAGAACTCCGCTGGGCTGGGAATCGTTCCTTCCTCATATGCAACCACACCCAATCACCGGCCTCAAACACAACCTTCTTACGCCCTTTATTTGCTTGATTGGCATATTGCTTAGTTCGTCTCTCTACGTTTTCCCGAGTCTTTTCACGGATTTGTTTAACAAAATCTGCCTTTTTCTTTCCATCCAAGTTAACATGCTCATTCACAGGTAAAGGAATTAAATCCAAAGGAGTCAATGGGTTAAAACCATACACAATTTCAAAAGGCGAAAAATGAGTTGCAGAATGCACGCTCCTATTATAAGCAAACTCTACATGCGGCAGACAATCCTCCCATGTTTTCAAGTTCTTTTGTATTATAGCACGCAACAAGGTAGATAAAGTCCTATTAACTACTTCAGTTTGACCATCAGTTTGTGGATGACATGTAGTAGAAAATAAAAGTTTAGTGCCTAACTTACCCCACAAAGTCTTCCAAAAGTAGCTTAAGAACTTAGCATCTCTATCCGAAACAATGGTCTTAGGCATGCCATGCAATCTTACAATTTCTTTGAAAAACAAATCAGCAATATGTGATGCATCATCGGTTTTATGACAAGGAATGAAATGTGCCATTTTAGAAAACCTATCAACAACCACATATATAGAGTCCCTACCCCTTTTTGACCTAGGCAAACCCAACACAAAATCCATAGAAATATCAATCCAAGGTCCACTATGTATAGGCAAAGGAGTATACAATCCATGAGGCTTAATCCTAGACTTGGCTTGTCTACAAGTAATGCATTTCTCACAGATTCTTTCTACATCACGTTTCATATAAGGCCAAAAAAAATGTTCATGCAAAGTATCTAGTGTCTTAGCTACACCAAAATGCCCCATCAAACCTCCCACATGAGCTTCTCTAACAAGCAATTCACGCAAAGAACTCTTAGGCACACATAATTTAGTTTCTCTAAACAAAAATCCATCATGCCTATAAAATTTACCAAATGCAGCCTTTCACATGCATTGAACACATTACCAAAATCAGAATCTTCCACATACAACTGTTTAATGTATTCAAAACCAAACAATTTAGCATCCAAAGTAGAAAGTAGAACGTACCTTCTTGACAGAGCATCAGCGACCACGTTTTCCTTACCCTTTTTGTACCTGATCACATATGGAAACGTTTCAATGAACTCCACCCACTTGGCATGCCGCTTATTTAGCTTGTGTTGCCCCTTTATATGCTTCAAGGACTCACGATCCGTGTGAATCACAAATTCTTTTGGCCAAAGGTAGTGTTGCCAAGTTTCCAATGCTCTAATCAAAGCGTACATCTCCTTGTCATAGGTAGGATAATTCAAGGCTGCTCCACTTATCTTCTCACTAAAATATGCAATGGGACGACCTTCTTGCATTAGAACAGCTCCAATACCTATTCCTGAAGCATCACACTCAATCTCAAAAGTTTTAGCAAAGTCAGGCAAAGCAAGCAAAGGTTCATTAGTTAATTTTTCCTTAATCAAGTTAAATGCCTTTTCTTGTTCATTACCCCACTTAAAACCCACATTCTTTTTGATAACTTCGGTTAAAGGTGCAGCTACACTACTAAAATCTTTCACAAACCTCCTATAAAAACTAGCCAACCCATGAAAACTTCTCACTTGTCCCACATTGGTAGGTTTCGTCCACTCCTTAATTGCCTTAACCTTTTCTTCATCAACCCTAATTCCCTTAGCACTAACAACAAAGCCCAGAAATACAAGTTTATCGGTGCAAAAGGTGCACTTTTTGAGATTAGCACACAACTTTTCTGTTCTTAAAACTCCTAAAACAAGTTTTAAATGTTCAACATGCTCATCCAAGTTTTTGCTATAAATCAGAATGTCATCAAAATAAACAACCACAAACTTTCAAATAAAAGCATGCAAAATATGGTTCATTAATCTCATGAAAGTACTTGGTGCATTAGTTAATCCAAAAGGCATAACTAACCACTCATATAATCCATATTTTGTTTTGAAAGCAGTTTTCCACTCATCACCTTCCTTCATCCTAATTTGATGATATCCACTTTTAAGATCAATTTTAGTAAAAACAATAGAACCATGTAATTCATCAAGCATATCATCTAATCTAGGAATAGGATGTCGATACTTTATAGTGATATTGTTGATGGCACGACAATCAATGCACATCCTCCATGTTCCATCCTTCTTTGGCACAAGCAATACGGGAACCGTACAAGGACTCATGCTCTCACGTACATACCTCTTTTTCATGAGCTCACTAACCTGCCTTTGAAGTTCCTTTGTTTCCTCAGGACTACTTCTATATGCTGGTCTATTTGGGATGGGTGCTCCGGGTACAAAGTCAATTTGGTGCTCAATCCCCCTTATTGGTGGTAAACCAATAGGCATCTCTTCGGGAAACACTTCATCATAGTCCTGCAATAGAGAAACAACAACACTAGGCAAAGAAGGGTTAAGTTCATTAGTACTAAAGCAAGCCTCTTTGTACAAAAGTACAATCATTGGCTTATTTGAAAATAGAGCCTTTTTGACCTCACTCTCCCTTGCATAAAAGCTTACTTGTTTTCTCTCTCTCTTTTTCTCAATAACCACTTTTTCTTTTTCATCTTTTTTTTCTTTTTTTGCTATTTCAGAATCGTTTTCTTTTCTCTCTCTTTCTTTTGAACTCTCACTCTCACTCTTTTTTTTACATCTCTCTCTTTTCTTAACCTTACTTGATCTTCATACACTTGTTTTGGGGTTAAAGGTACAAGAGTGATTGATTTTTTATTGAGTACAAAGGAGTATCTATTGGTATACCCATCATGGGTCACATGCCTATCGAACTGCCATGGTCTCCCCAAAAGGATATGGCCCGCATTCATTGGTACCACATCACAAAGGACTTCATCTTTGTACTTTCCAATTGAAAACGTCACCAACACTTGTTTAGTCACCTTGATTTCCCCACTATCATTTAACCACTGTAGCTTATATGGTTTTTGATGCCTTAAAGTGGCTAAATTCAATTTCTCCACAAAATTAGTGCTAGCCACATTAGTACAACTCCCCCCATCAATGATCATGCTACATACCTTATCATTAACATGGCAGCGGGTATGAAAAATGTTGTCACGTTGTATCTCATCATCTTCCTTGGCTTGAGCACTAAGAGCTTTTCTCGCCACCAAAAGCTCTCCGTCCACCGGATATTCAGTATCACTTGCATCCTCCGAAGGTGGCATGGACTCATCATCAGATTCACCTTCAGATTCGATCTCACCATCATCCTTCAAAACCATTACTCTCTTGTTTGGGCATTGAGATGCAATATGACCTGCTCCCAGACACTTAAAGCACTTAATGTCACGATTTCTAGAAGGTTGAGAATCTGATGTACCTTGTTTTAATTAGCCTCCTTCTTTATGATCTCTGGAATGTTCGGTCTTGGCCTTGAAACTAGGTTGGTCATCCCTCTTGCTCCAATTCGGTTTCCATGATGATGAAGAACCCGAATTTTGCCCAACCCGTGTGGAACTCTTTCTCTTTAACTGTTGTTCCACCTTAATTGCCATGTGTACCATGTCACTCAATTCAACATAATGTTGCAACTCCACCACATTTGCTATGTCTCGGTTTAGTCCACTTAAAAACCTAGCCATAGTAGCCTCTCGGTCTTCCTCTACATCAGCTCGAATCATGGCTATCTCCATCTCCTTGTAGTAATCTTCAACACACTTAGACCCTTGAGTAAGGGTTTGTAATTTTTGAAACAAACCCCTATAATAGTGACTCGGAATGAAACGCTTCCTCATGACAACTTTCATCTCCTCCCAAGTCTCAATAGGTCTTTCTCCATTTCGTCTTCTACTCACAATCAATTGATCCCACCAAACGATAGCATAATCAGTAAATTCTATGGCAGCCAACTTTACCTTCTTTAATTCAGAATAGTCATGGCAGTCAAATACCAATTCTATTCTTTTCTCCCACTCCAAATAAGCTTCGGGATCAGTTTTACCTTGGAACGTTGGGATTTTCACCTTTATACTACCCAAATTATTATCAGCCCTCTCTCCATACCTATCTCCTCTATACCCATACCTATCTTCTCTATTCCCATACCTAACTCCTCTACCTCCCATTTCACGCCTCAATCTACCTGTACCCACATTGGACATGCGATCACCCTCCTCTAGGTCATTCCCATAATCATCTTCATAATCGTCTCTAGGTGGGTTTCTTTCTCTTCGTTCCATATTAGGAACCCTAATTGGTTGCACCCTTTGTGAACTAGACTCCACCTTATCTATCCTATCATGCACCTCACCAATCTTAATCTCCATCCGCTCCATGTTTTTTTGTATGGCTTTATACAAAAGATTAAGATCTATTGTTTCTGGTGCATCATCAGATAAGTCTCTACTTTTATCACGTGACATATTTGAAACCTTCAAAGCAAAAGAAATTAGTAAGCTCACAAACACTCCCTCACGTGTTTACTCTCAAAAATGGTGGCACCCACACTCGTGTTTTCACTTAATTCTTTGGCTTTTACCCTTTGCTGAGCTCACACACTCTTGCCTTTTTCCACTTTTTGTTAACTCTTTCAATTCTTCCTTTTTTTTTTTACTTATACGGACACTCACAAGAGGTGCAAGAAAAATAGAAGTAACTGAGCAAAAGGACAAGAATAATGAAGACGAAATTCTTTAGCTATTAATATTTTTTTTTGAATATCAATGCATGAAATCAAGATAATGAATAGAAATAATTGATATAGGTTCAACTACACGACCCAAAAAAAATTGTTTTTTATTTTTTTTTTATTTTTTTTTTACCGACCTTGATCAAGTGGACACAAGCAAGCTTTTGGTACTTTTTTTTTTGTACCGGATTTGATCAAACGTTTTTTTTTTTTTTTTTTTTTGAAACAAATGAATACAGAGAAGAGAAAGAACAAGGATAGATTAAACCTGATTTAGAAGCCTAAGCTCTGATACCAACTGATAGTAACCTCACCAAGAGCAGTGAGACCCGGAACCAATATATGGTAACGAATGATCGTTTTCTATCCAAGTTTATAAACAAGAACGTTATCGTACCGCGACCCGTTACCTATAAAGAGGTAAGAACCAACGGTATCAAGAAGTTGAAGACGCCACACTCAAGAACAAGAAGAAGATGTGAGTGATAAGTCAAGTTTTCAGAACCAAAAAGAGATGAACTCTCACAATTTTTATTCAATTCAAGTCTGTCCAATTACATCCAATTCGTTCCTTTATATACTAAAACCCTAAATGAAAAGAAAGGCTATAAGCCATCCTAAAAGGAAACAAGATAATTCGGCCATTAAGGCCTTATAATCAGAAGAAAACTAATTTGAGAAACTATTGACTTGCTCCCTAATTGGAAAGCAAAATCTGGAAACAAATCGGCCCCATAATTTGGGAAACAAATCAACTATTATTCTTTAGAAATTAAAAGGGAATAAATCAGCAAAAGTTGACTCTTCTCCTAGCTTGTGCCACACACCCAAGTCTTCCTTATTCAGCCCAATCAATTGCTTTGATGACATTAATTATGCCTTGGTCTTCATGTGGGCTTATCTTGGACTTCAACAATTCAAAATCAGCCCAAGTGTCTTGAATTAGGCCATTTAGTGCTTCTTTGAATCTCTTAGCTCTTGCCCTTGTTATTGGCCCAACCGGAACATGCAATGGATCATTTGATGCAGCTGCCTTGTTCTCATCACAATTGAAATCTCACATGTTGAGTTAGGTTTTGATTTTGCCTATGTTTTCACATGCTTAGGATTGTATTGTGCTAGCTTTGATTCTAGGACTATTTGATAATGTTTGATTGATTGATTCTGTGAAAAATAGTTCCTCACATGTATTAGGCTCTCTTTGGCCGATTTCTCACAATGATACATGTGCTTATGTTCTTTTGAGCTATTCATGTGTTTTGTTGAATATATGTATAGTAATATGTTCTAGAACTTTTGCTTTAATCTAAATGACTTTGTCTTATGATTTTAGCATGTTTTTGGTTTATGAGATTTAAACTTGATTATCTGATTAATTGAACATATCTTGTGATTCAAGTTTTAGATCTATGCATGTATCTAGGTTGTAATTAATGTTAAACATATCTTACATGATCTAGATGGATTAAACATGCATGATTGACTAGACTACATTTGATTTGTGCATTCATGCTCATGTCTAGTATTTTCCATAGGATGTGTTGATCATAACATTCTATGTTGCGTGCTTGTTTACGTTTTGCATTCATGATCACCTAGATGCCTTGTGAGAAGGAAGTCTTAACAATAGGTGTGAGACCTGTGTTGTTGAGCAAGAAAGTCTTGGCAAGAGGTGTGAGACCTTGGATTGCCAAGCAAGGAAGTCTTGACTAGAGTCGGGAGGACTCGGATAGTTGAGCAAGAAGTCTTGCTTAGGGTTGTGAGGATCCGGAAGGGTGAGCGAGGAAGTCTTGACTAGAGTCGGGAGGACTCAGATAGTAGAGCAAGAAGCTTTGCCTAGGGTCGTGAGGATCCAGAAGGGTGAGCGAGGAAGTCTTGATAAGAGGTGTGGGGCCTCGAATTGTTGAGCAAGAGGGTGACATCTTCTTGAGTAGGATAGGAGGGTAGTTTCTAGGTGAAGGGGTCACTTGAGAGATTGTACTTGTCTTATCTGCTAGTGGATTTTGTTTGCCGGTGGTTGCTAACCCATGGATGTTTCCTCTTAGAAGGTTTACCATGTTATATCTTGTGTCAACTTTTCTCTATCCCTATCTCTCTTATATTTGTATTGGTTATTTGAATACTATGGATAGAACTCTTTATGTAAGTTGACTTCCTTTCTATAATATAGATTGTGTATGTGTTACAATTACTTGTTTGTATCACACTTTACTTGTTTTATATATTGATTAAGTGTATTTAATTGATATATATATATATATATATATATACTGTGATACAAGCAATCTAGATGGACAAACTTTTGTTTGTTTCTAAGGGATTCGAAAATGGTGTCTAACCTATTCACCCCCCTCTCTAGGTTAGCCTTGAGCATTTAACCGTGTTTGTATTTTCAATTGGTATCAGAGCAGGACATTAGACTGTGCTTAGTTAGAGTCCAGGTGATACATTCACGGTTTTTACAAGGCTTTTGAAGTCATGGGTTTACAAGATGATGTAATTGTGGAAGGAGCCTCAAATACTAGGCCACCATTACTTCGAGACACTTACTATGGGTATTGGAAGTTGAGGATTAAAGCCTATATCCACTCTATTGATGAAAGGGCTTGGATGGGAGTGGAAGAAGGTTATAGTCCTCCTACCAAGGTTCAAGAGGATGGAACCATGATACTCAAGCCAAGGAGTGAATGGACAACGAATGAATTTGAGGTTTCTAAATGGCAACATCGTGCTATGAATGCCATCTTTGGAGGAGTTGATAGGCATAAATTCTCTAACATTCAAAATCTTGAATCCGCAGGATACTCTCCAAGTTACTAATGAAGAAACCTTAGCGGTGAAGAAATCGAGGCTTCAAATGTTGGCATAACAATTTGAAGGTTTAAGTATGGGTGAAGAAGAAAAGTTCGAAGACTTCCAATTCCAGTTTCTTAACATTGCTAACCAATGTCAAGCACTTGGAGTTCCTATCTCAAAAGAGCGTTTAAATTGGAAAATCCTTAGGTCATTTCCTAAGAGATTCAAATCGAAGGTGACGGTCATTGAGGAAAGCAAGGATGTGGATAGTATGAACATTGATGAGTTGCTTGGGTCTCTCCAAACTTATGAGATGTGCTTGAAGCCAAAGATTAAGAGTATGGGAACCGCTCTTAATGCTATTGAGGAGGAGAGTGATGATGAAAATAAAGAGATTTCACTTTTGGTTAGAAAGTTCAAGAAGTTTCTAAAGAAGAATGCCAAGCCTAGAGGCAAGTCTTCTAAGGAAAAGGGAGTTAAAAAAACATCATCTCCAAGGAATGAGAAGAATAGTCAAGCCATGAACAAGAAAGATGTTCAATGCTACAATTGTCATGGTTTCGGTCACTTTGCTAGTGAGTGCACCAAGAAGCCATCTAAGAAAGACAAGAAAGGCAAAGTGTTGGCAGATACTTGGAGTGACGAAAACTCTAGTGACAATGAGAGCTCTAGTAGTGAGTCTTCAAGTGATGAAGAGTTGGTGAGCAACTTTGTAGCTCTAACGGCTTCTCATTCTTTACTAGATGTTGATGATACAATATCTTTGAACAAGAAATTTGATGCAAATCATCATGCAAGCTCTAGTTCCATTCCTACTAACCATGTAATTCATTCATATGTGTCCCTGCATCATTGTGCACCATGTATAACACATTCACACACTTGAAGATGAATGCTCATGCATTGGTATGGAAATAATATATTTTGGAAAGTGCATGATTGGAGACTATCTCTATGTAGTTTACATTCTAGTGTGAATTGTGTTTGTATGTGTATATGTTTGTATAACATGGATATTGAACTTGAATTTAGTCTTAAATCATTCTTGATTGAGTTCCAGTCATTTTGGTTACTCATACTATTTATTTCAAGTTCTAAGTCGAAAGATACTATACTTTCAACTCATGTTGCATATATTGTCTTCATCTTCATATATCGAGTCGAATTGTTATTTTCTGGGTTGAGTATTTTATATGTCCATGTCCGTGAGAGAGTTACGGTTTGTAATCCGTAAACATATTGGAATTCCGAGTTTGGAGGCCTGAGAACGGTCGAAGAACGCTAAGGAAAGTCGAGGGAAAAAGAAGACAGCAAAGCTCTTCCTTCCCTGGATGGTGCGTGGCCATCTCGGGGCAGAAGGCTTGCTGCCCTGAGATGCCCATGTGCCATCTTGGGAAGCAACCAAGATTGGCTTCTTCTTGTCCCTTTTGGTCATTTCATATGCCCATTTTCCCTCTCCTTTATATATCCCTTTCCTCTCACATTTCATTCTAAGAAGAAATTCAAAAACTTGAGTGCAGAATTTTCTCTCTACATTTTCTCACCTTTAAAACACCATAACTTCTTCATTTGAACTCTGATTTGAGTGATTCAAAGTTCAGAGTGATTGTATATTCATCCTTCATCTTTTCTCTGAAGGTTAGAGTGAGTTTTATTGCTGTTTTCAGAGTCTAAACTCACAAAAACGGGAATGTACCAAAATCAATTAAGGTATTGATTTTCTTTCAAAGTTTTCTTTTAAAACTTGGTCAATTGCCTTGGGTTTTCTTCTTCAACATATGTATGTGTCTTGTGATTATTTTGATTTAAGTTTTGAACTCATTTGAAGCTAGATTGAGTTTCAATTAAAATCTCACATGTTGAGTTAGGTTTTGATTTTGCCTATGTTTTCACATGCTTGGGATTGTATTGTGCTAGCTTTGATTCTAGGACAATTTGATGATCTTTGATTGATTGATTCTGTGAAAAATAGTTCCTCATATGTATTAGGCTCTCTTTGGCCATTTTCTCACAATGATACATGTGCTTATGTTCTTTTGAGCTATTCATGTGTTTTGTTGAATATATGTATAGTAATATGCTCTAGAACTTTTGCTTTAATCTAAATGACTTTGTCTTATGATTTTAGCATGTTTTTGGTTTATGAGATTTAAACTTGATTATCTAATTAATTGAACATATCTTGTGATTCAAGTTTTAGATCTATGCATGTATCTAGGTTGTAATTAATGTTAAACATATCTTACATGATCTAGATGGATTAAACATGCATGATTGACTAGACTACATTTTATTTGTGCAATCATGCTCATGTCTAGTATTTTCTATAGGATATGTTGATCATAACATTCTATGTTGCGTGCTTGTTTGCGTTTTGCATTCATGATCACCTAGATTCCTTGTGAGAAGGAAGTCTTGAAATAGGTGTGAGACCTATGTTGTTGAGCAAGAAAATCTTGGCAAGAGGTGTGAGACCTTGGATTGCCAAGCAAGGAAGTCTTGACTAGAGTCGGGAGGACTCGGATAGTCGAGCAAGAAGTCTTGCTTAGGGTTGTGAGGATCCGGAAGGGTGAGCAAGGAAGTCTTGACTAGAGTCGGGAGGACTCGGATAGTTGAGCAAGAAGCCTTGCCTAGGGTCGTGAGGATCCAGAAGGGTGAGCGAGGAAGTCTTGATAAGAGGTGTGAGGCCTCAAGTTGTTGAGCAAGAGGGCGACATCTTCATGAGTAGGATGTGAGGGTAGTCTCTAGGTGAAGGGGTCACTTGAGAGATTGTACTTGTCTTATCTGCTAGTGGATTTTGTTTGCTAGTGGTTGCTAACCCGTGGATGTTTCCTCTTCCAAGGTTTACCATGTTATATCTTGTGTCAACTTTTCTCTATTCCTATCTCTCTTATAATTGTATTGGTTATTTGAATACTATGGATAGAACTCTTTATGTAAGTTGACTTCCTTTCTATAATATAGATTGTGTATATGTTACAATTACTTGTTTGTATCACACTTTACTTGTTTTATATATTGATTAAAGTCTTTAATTGATATATATACATTGTGATACAAGAAATCTAGAGGGATAAACTTTTGTTTGTTCTAAGGGAGTCAAAATAGGTGTCTAACCTATTCACTCCCCCCTCTAGGTTAGCGTTAAGCATTTAACCGTGTTTGTATTTTTAGGCAGTTGGGAAGAACTTGTTGTAAAAAGCTTTTCACACTTGTGGACATATGGTAAGAGTTCCAGGCCTTAGTGCCATATATCATTGCATTGCTCGATCCTTTAAGCAGTATTGAAAGCATCTCATCTGCAATTGACCTCTAGTCAAAATTGGGTTGCGGACCACAATTGGAAAGGTCTCCAAAAATGCAGTGTATTGCTTGATGTATTGCAGATAGTCTTCTGAAGGTAACCCATGAAATGATGGTAGTAGGTTCACGTGCATGCCTTTCAATTCATACTACCTTCTGATATTATCTAGAACAATGACAGTGGACTACTCTTCTCCCATTGAGGGAAGAGTATATTCTCCGATAGTAATCCCCAAGTCATTTCCTTGAGTTTGTTCTTCCTAAACCGGCATGTTAAGGTAGATTTCTTTCATCCATCTTTTCTTTAAATCTGTCATCTTCAAACTGCCTAATGATCCTACAAATACGGTTAATGTTGTCTGGCATTGGTAACACTGGTCTTCTCAATAAACGTCTCCCTGCATGCACCTAAGCACCTGAAACTACAAAAAAAAAGGGTAAGAGAAACAAAAACAATTGACAATGAACAACCACAATGATCGACCTAAAGCTAACTAAAATAATAAAAGAAGGTGAAGGAAAACAAGGATACTAACAACAACTAATTAAACAAACTAAAACAACACAAAATTAACTAATAAAGCTAAATTATAATCACACAGTATAAACGCCAATCCCCGACAGCGGCGCCAATTTGACAGGTCATTTTTAGTTATTATAAAATGCTCGCCAAATAAATATTTATAAATTCCATAACAATGACTCAAATGCTTACAAAACAATGATAGTGGCAAGTATGGGTATCACCAATATAGATTTTTTTATGCCAATTTGATCAAACTAACACCCAAAACTATATGCAAGGAAAATAAATGCAAATAACATAAACTGAGTAGTCTTTGAATTGATATTGAGGATTGCAACTACTATTAAGCTAAAGTAACTAAACACAATAACAGATAATGAAATGAATGTGAGAAAATATATATGGTGAATATGGAAGTCAATGTAATTTCAACACAAAGGGTGGGAGTTCCAACATCACGCCCTATTCAATTGCAATACAAGGCCAATCCTTATAGCTAGAGTTTTCAAAGTGGATTGGATTAGAGTGCCCATAATCCACACCTTTCACTTTTGTTTTGGCCAGATATAAGGTAGCCGGGATGACTTGGATTGGAGTGCTCACAATCCACCCCTTTTACCTAGCCAGGACATTAAGTGTTGGAGTGCTAACAACATATCCCATCCAATTCAAGTGAGCTTGATTAAACACCAATTGTGTGTAACGTGATTAACACTGAAAAGTGTATATTTATTAAGGGATAATATCATCATTTTACACTTCTAATATGATTAATTCCCCAATTTAGATATATTTTTGTTGTGAAGTAATCCGTGTATTTTTCTTTGTATTTTAGAGGTAATATGGTCAATTCAGAATTATGGAGAAGTCAAATGGCAAAACAAACATCATTTTCAAGTTCAAAAAGTCAAAATCCCAAGGAAGGCCATGAAGGAAATTTTTATAATTTTGACTATTCACTGTTCACAGTTGACTATTCACTGTTCATAGTTGACTTTCAAAGTTCACTGATGACGTGGCACATTTCTATTGGACCGAATTACGAGTGCACAATACACATGACTGTGGGGAATCACCTTCTAGCAGACTGACGAATTTGTCTGTTGACTAATGACGTGGCATATTTCTATTGGCCTGAATTGTAAGTGCACCGTACACGTGCTGCAGAGAATCATATTCTAGAAGCCAGTGCACTATTCGCTGTTGACTTTGACTGATGTGGTTATTGTTCACTATTTACTATTCACTATTCACTGATGATGTGGCAAAATCAGGATGCTCCATTCTAAGTTCATCTGATGGTCAATTTTCATCCGTATTTTGTATAAATAAGGGACCTCTCCCCCCTAATTTGGACATCCTGATTCCAAATCTGATATTTGATTTGTGAAATTCTCTCTATTTTATTCTCAAATTCTCAATTTAAGTAAAATAGCTATTTTTAGTTAAATTATGTCTGGCTAATTTTATATAGCTGGGGCCATAGGTGATACTGTTGGCATGAAAAATATGATCCAATTTCTCCCCTCTAATCTTTGTGGAGTTTTTGACTCACTGTAGACAGACAGATATTGTCTAGCACAATGGGTACTTTTACCCATATCTATGAGAGAGTGGTTTCTCCCCTTTGATTTTTGTGGAGTTTTGACTCACTGTGGACAGACAAAAGTTGTCTAGCACAGTGGATACTTTTACCCACATCTATCAGAGAGTGGTCAGTAGAGTGGAATACTCTTCCATTAATCTGGATGAAATATTAATAATTGGATCATATTCGGATTACCAACAGTAGATCCCTTAGCCCCAGTTTTAATTTTAATTTATTTACATTTTATAACAAACTTAGTAATTAATCTAGATAATTAATTCTATAAGGACAAGTGAACAACCTCCCTGTGGTTCGACCCGGTCTTACCGGTTAATTTATTACTTTGACACTCTTATACTTAGAAGTATGAACACTTCTTTAGGACGTGTCAAGTTTTTGGCGCCGCTCCCGGGGAGGTAAGTCTGCCTTTTCTTTGTAGAAATAATTTCTTTTTAATTTTATTTTAGCTTTGCTATTTTTTTTCTCTAATCTTCCTTGTTCTCATTTTGTATTCAGTTTTTCATTTTAGCCTAGATCTAGTTTGAATTTGCATATAGGTCATTTTGCTTTTCACTTTTACTGATCAGTCCCCTATCTCTCATATTTTCACTTTAGTCCCTAAATTTATAGGTATTTACTTTTTCACCCCAATACTTGTGTATATTTGCATTTACACCCTTAGAATTTTTGCATGTTATTTTCTTCACTTTTTCTTTTATTTCCTTCATTTTTATGTATTTCACCTCCATGAACCCTCATTAAATTTATATGAGACGTTGGTCTCGAACATCAAGTGGTAGGTTAATTAGGAGATCACAATCACCCACATTCACTAACAACATGACTGAAAACCCACTTAGACATCCAGCAAAAACCAAGCCGAGAACCTTTTAGACAACCTTGACAACATATCTCAACACAGTAACAATCCACCTTATGTTGACCTTGACCAGCACATTAACCCAAATCCACCTAGAACTCTTAAAGACTACATGAACCCCATACGTACTGGAGCACCTTCATGCATAGCTTTCCCACCAAATGCAGCACACTTTAATTTTAAACCGAAAATCATTCAACTTTTACCCAATTTTCACGGTCTCGAATCTGAAAACCCATATTTACACCTTAGGGAGTTTGACGAAGTCTATAACACTTGCACTGACCAAAATGTTAGCATGGATATAATCAGGCTTAAGTTTTTCCCTTTTTCCTTAAAAGATAAAGCTAAAACTTGGTTACAAAACCTTAGGCTAGGATCAATCCAAACTTGAAATTACATGCAACAACAGTTCTTAAAGAATTTGTTTTCACCTTATAGAACAAACTCTCTTAAGAAGCAAATCACTTCATTTACCCAAAAACCTGGGGAAACACTTTACCAATGTTGGGATAGGTTCAATGAGTTGTTAAATGTCTGTCCACATCACGGTTTTGAAACATGGAGGGTAGTGTCATATTTCTATGAGTGACTCACACCCCAAAGTAGACAAGTCATTGAGATGATATGTAATGCGGAGTTCAGGGACAAAAATCCTGAATAAGCACTTGACTTTCTTGACCACATAGCTGAAAATGCTCAAAATCGGGACACCATTGGTTCCTATGAGTCCATGAGCAAACCACAACCATCTCCTTCTAGTGGAGGCATTTATAATCTTAGGGAAGACCATGAGCTTCAAGCTAGATTTGCATCCCTAGCTAGGAAAGTTGAAGCATTAGAAACTAAAAAGAGTGAACATATAAAATCTATACAAGAAATTGCATGCCATGCATGTGATTCTGATGATCTTATCACTCATAGTTGCCCAACTTTACTAGATTTAAAATATTGCCTTCATGAACAAGCCAATGTTTTGTACGCTTTCAACAAGCCAAATGCCAACCCATACTCACAAACCTACAATCCTGGTTGGAGAAATCATCCAAACTTTAGTTGGAGGAACAACAATCAAGCCTAGTCATCACAACCACCGGGTCCATCACATCCACAGACACACCAGAATTTCCAAAACCCTCAAGGTTATGTGCTTTATATCCCACCATCTAGGAAAAACCTTGAAGACACTTTGCACTTTTTCATTGAGAAGTAAGAATCCATTAACAGCCAAACTGCACAAACCATGATAGATGTTAAAGATACTTTGGCAAAGATTGCTTCTACACTCACCACACACGAAAAAGGTAAGTTTCCATCTTAACCACAACAAAATCCCAAGAGTCAGTCAAGTTCCTATGATAACAACCAACACCCAGATCAAGTCAAATCAATTATCACTCTTCGTAGTGGTAAGGTCATCGAAAAACCTATTCTTGAATATGGTAAAAATGATGATGAGTCATTTTCCAAGGTAAGAAAGGAGTTGATGAAACCACTGCTGATGAAGAAATAATTGAATCACCACATATAATCTCATATCCTCAGACTCTTAAAAATTCATTGAAATCGAAGAATTCCCTATAGATTTTTGATATTTTCAAACAGGTAAAGATAAATACCCCTTTGTTGGACGCAATCAAACAGGTACCTTCCTATGCCAAATTTTTGAAGGATCTGTGCACTGTGAAATAAAAGCATCAGGTAAGAAACAAAACCTTTATGGCTGAATAGGTAAGTTCCATTCTTTCTAATAAAAATGTTTTGAAATATAAAGATCCTGGCTGTCCCACTATTTCCTGCATAATTGGTAACTGTAAAATTGAGCATGCTTTACTTGACCTAGGTGCTAGTGTAAATTTGCTCTCATACTCATTTTATCAGCGACTTAAACTTGGTGAATTAAAGTTGACTTCAACCAGACTTTATCTTACTGATAGGTCAATTAAAATACCAAAAGGAATAGTGGAAGATGTGTTAGTACAAGTCGATAAATTTATCTACCTAGTAGATTTTATTGTCTTGGAAAAAAAACTTATTGTTAATGAGCACAAATCAATTCCTGTTATATTGGGTTGTCCATTTTTAGCTACTGCAAATGCCTTGATTAATTGCAGGAATGGAATAATGAACATGTCTTTTGGAAATATGGAAATTAAGCTTAATGTTAAGATCCATTACCAAGGGAAACATGATGCCTTTAAGCCCCATTCTTGTCATTGAAATATTTGATTGTAGGGGAATTGATTTTATGGGTCCATTTCCACCATCATTTTGTGTTGGGATTATGCTTGATAGCAAGAGTGTAATAATGTATTTGACAATCTTTTCATATTAATAAACTGATTTCTAGTTTAACAAATCTTATAGCATTTATAGTTTAATTATTATAATTGTCAAAAGTAAATAATCATATGGTCAAAAGACTATGAGAAAAGAAGAATTGTTCATATATCTAGATATGTACGAGGTAGACACAATTCTTTAGTTAGTCTTGAATATTATTCACAACTTAAGATAAAAGGTTTGACACCTTTATCTTGTCAAAGTTGTAGATTCTTTTGCTAGCATTTGAGTGGGATCAAATGTGTTATGATGAGTATAAAATCATCAAAGTGTGGTGTCTTTGGGCAAAAGAATCGAGTGCATTGGGTGCATTAAATAGGATCAAGATAAAGTACTTTATCTAGAACCGTCAATGGATAAAAGTTTTCATTTGAAGACAATCGGAGAGTCTATCTCAATCCTGAGATAAATGATGGACTTATGGTTACAAGTGTTATCATTTGAGCTATCAATGAGTACGATTATATAGCATAGTCTATCCTCAATAGTTTGGTGGTATTCATTTGTTAATCGATAGAGGACTTCATTTATAGATATGGACATCGTGGCTACATTTATTGAATGAGAGTAGAATACCATCATATGGATGTTTTGAGGTATTGGATATTAAATCTTAACGTTAAGTTTTCAATAGTGTCTATTGAAACAAGGCTTCAAGACAAGTCAAAATATCCAAGTTCAAAATGTAGTCATATGAGTAAATATGGTAACTTGGAGAGCTATAGGTGGTATATGAGCTCTTGGCGATTACTAGTATTCTTCATGAGGATACACTTTTTCTAATAAGGTTGTCTAGGGTATGAGTGAGTAACATCAACTTATTCTATCTTTATTTAAGAGTTCAATTTTAGTTCTTTAGTGGAATGAACTAAAATTAAATAGATAGGACCTAAGTGAATCATTTGTTGATTGTGATTGGGTTGTGTCTATTGGAGCATAAATTTAGATTGCCCGCCAAGATCCCCAATCCACACGAACTTGCATGGATCACTTGATAAATTCTGCCGGACAAATATAGAGGTCCATTTAGAATTGTATTGAGGCATGTGGACTTGTTTCTTTTTGTAAGAATGGGTCTAGTTCACATGTGGATTTTTATTAAGGTCTAATGGATTTAATATAATAAGAAAAATATTATATTGGTCCGTATATATGTGTTGGGCGGTAAGGCTATTTAAAATAGCTTAATTATATTATTTTTATTTTATTATTTAATTAAATAGAAATTAATTAATTTGGTAATTAATTATTTATTTAATTAAAAGTCAAAATCCTTTTTCTAGTAGGAGATGGTCTCCTAAAATTATACTATTGTTGGTAGTATAATTAATATTAAAGACTATGTTTGATAAGTAGATAAATAAAAAGAATTATTTATCTAATCAAATTAGGAAGTCTTTAATATGATTACAAATACACTATTGAGTTGGTTTAGGAGTCTTAGTGTAGGAAAGAATTCTTTTTGGAAAAGGATTCTTAGTCACCAAGTAAATCTAATTAAGGATAGTATTCTTCTTTGAAAAGGATTCTTAACTACCAAATAAATTCACCTAGGGAAAGGATTATTGTCAACCAAGTGAATCCTTCTTAGGAGAGGATTTATGATCCTATATATATTTTCTCTTAATATTCGGCCAGCCCATATAATTTTTTGAAAGGATTTTTGGCCAGCCCTAGTACAATTTGAGAGAAGATTTCGGCCAGGCAAGAGTTTTCTTTGTGAAGAGAATTCGGCTACCATAGAATTTTGAGGGAGAAAAGTATGTTTTTACTCTAGACAAAATTCAATCAACTCTAAGAAATAGTGTGAGATTCGGTAAAGAAGAAAAGGAAGTAAGAACGTTTAGTTTTCGATAGTACATTGTAGCCTTTACATTAAAAGGTTTTGTGTACAACATCAAATCAAGGTTCACGCGAGTTACAATAAAAATTGATTGATAATTCACAAGTGACCTAACGTTCTTTGTTTTCTTCTTGGAGGATTATTGTAACTAACAAAGAAAAATATTTTAATTGTTTCCATCCTCAGGTATACAATTTAAAGAAAGTGAGCCCACACTCCTAGGTGATTCATGTTCGTGATTAGATTGGAAGATCTTACGGATTGAATTCGACACTAGTTCAATCATCACGAGAAAAATGTACGACACTTTTTATATACATCAATTAATTTAGAGTTAAGGTTCTTGTTATTTAAAAGGGAAATTTTTTATTTATACCGAACGCTAATTTCATAAATTTTTCACGCTTCCACTGCGCGTATTTTTTCCCTACAATTTGGATTTTTATACATTTTGGTTGCCGTTGATTATGTGTCAAAATGGGTTGAGGCAATTCCTTGTTGAAATAGTGATTACAAAACAGTGATTAAGTTTTTAAAGGAAAATCTTTTGAGTCGATTTATAATCCCTCGAGCCATTATCAGTGATGGAGGCAAACACTTTTGTAACAAACCTTTTGAGTCTTTAATGAAGAAATATGGAGTCACATACAAATTTGCCACACCATACCACCCTCAAACAAGTGGTCAAGTTGAGTTAGCAAATAGGGAGATAAAACGTATCTTGCAAAAAACGGTTAACCCTGATCGAAAAGATTGGTCTCTTAGACTAAATGATATACTTTGGGCTTACTGCACTGCATTCAAAACATCTTTGGGTATGTCTCCTTATTTTTTAGTTCATGGAAAACCTTGCTACTTACCTGTTGAACTTGAGAAAAAAACATATTGGGCTATTAAAGCTTTCAATTCTAACCTAAATGATGATGGTGAATTGTGTAAGTTGCAAATAAATGAACTTGAAGAATTAAGAAATTATGCATATGAAAATGCAAAAATTCTTAAAGAAAAATCTAAAACCTTTCATGACAGAGGAATTTTAAGAAGATCATTTGAAGTTGGTTAATAGGTTTTACTTTATAATTCTTGACTTCAATTATTTCCTGGCAAATTGAAATCAAAATGGAGTGGTCAATTTGTTGTGAAACACGTGTATCCATATGGTGCCCTTGACATTGAGAATCATAGGAATGGTAATGTGTTTAAAGTAAATGGACATCATGTGATACAATTCTTAGAAAATACAGATTTTCAAAAAGACTCTGCCGTCCTTTCTGATCCTTGTTACAAAGGTGAGTAAACAAATCTTTTGCTTTTGACTTTATTTGTGTTTGCAATTTTTTTGTTCACTTTTACGTTTTGAATTTTTACAGGATTAATTTATAGGTTCAGTTTTTGCTTGGTGTGTTTTGCTATATAACCCTGGTTAAGTGGCGGATAATGGTACTCCGTGACAATTCAAGTTGGTTTAATTCAGTTTTCCAAATAACTGATCCCCAAAACATGGCATGGATGAAATTTTCACAAACCTGTGAAAACATTTTCCATCGTTGCCCCAAAATGCTCTAAAATGAATTTACAAAGCACGTCTGAAAGATTACACTTACTGATGATAAACAATATTTCTATTGAAATTCGCTGGTTGATCGAAGCTAAGGTACGTCTAACAGGTGAGTCTGCTGATTCATTTATATCTTATATGCCTGGTTTTGGAAGAAGTAACCTCGTAAGAAAACGAAGAGCTAAGAAGTTAGGCGTTACTTGTCACAAATGTGCATGTACAACTTGCAACACACATTTCATTCTTTAGGAATGGTGTCTAATAATCGGGAAGATAAAATTTTACTCATTAGGCATGGTTTGCGTAGGGAGTCATTGGATAATATCCTAACGACTCTTGATGCACATCCTAGTGGATATGTGCAAATGATAATTGATCGATTATGGTCACAATTTCAAAAAGTACATGCACAATATAGTCTTGGGAATTTGACTTTAAAAGACCCTATTTGCCAATTTATAAGAAAATTGGATAAGAAGCATATCCCCGACCCATAGAGGGCGTTTAAGTCGTGTCTGGATGTAAATCTAGAGAAAGATGTGAGCCACAATCACAACTACCAGTAAATATCCTTTTGTTTTTATTATCTTTTTCCTTCTGCATTTAATGTCTTTTGTAATTATTGTTATTTACTTTGATTTTTGAACCATTTGGATCTATTATCATTGACAAATATGCCGCCCTATACATATAGATGTATCATTGTGTTACCTTTTCGAGATCTATTAATACAAGCATTTGTTTTTCTTTTTTGCTTCAAAGCACTCTTAAACATTTAAAAGAAAATTTCAGAGAGTGCATTAATGACGTCACCTTCAACTAAACGATTCACAAACATTTATGTGTTTGGTGGCACTAATTATGGGAAATACAGAGAGTTTGTTGAGACTACAACTCATCTTGGTAAGGTTTTGGCTGAGGAAAAAATACACCTAGTGTATGAGG
Organism: Dipteronia dyeriana; assembly: GCA_032871835.1. Lineage (NCBI taxonomy): Eukaryota > Viridiplantae > Streptophyta > Magnoliopsida > Sapindales > Sapindaceae > Dipteronia > Dipteronia dyeriana. The sequence continues at coordinate 54,849,376 of CM065297.1, forward strand.
AGGTAACTTGGGATTAATGAGGTGTGTTTCACGAGCTGCACGAGACAGAGGTAGTCAAGTTCTGGGTATTATCCCAAAACCTATGGCTGCAACAGACATCATCGGAAAGACAAACGGCAATGAGCTAGTTGTTTCAAGTATTCCTGAAAGATTGACTGCTATGTTACATCATGATGATGCGTTTATAGCTTTGCCAGGTGGTTTTGGAACCTTAGAAGAAATCTTTACAATGGTATCCTGGGCACAACTACACATCCATGAAAAACCTATCGAATTGTTGAATGTTAATAAATTTTATGATGGTTTGCTTTTATTTCTTGATCATGCTCAGAAAAATTATTACATTCCACCTTCAATTAGAAAAATATTTATCTCTGCTTCAAGTCCTCATGAGCTGATTGACCAGTTACAAGCTTTTAATTATAAGCCAGATCCTTCAACCTCTAAAATAGATTGGTCCATTAATGAAGAGAACAAGAAACGCAGAATTGATCTGAATCTCAGTTTGTAATTGTCCCATGGTTTTTATGTATTTTATTTTCCTTTATTTTGTATTTCTTTTATTGTTTTGAAGGATTTTGTTGTCTTACAAGTTGTTCAGGTGATATCTTCTAAACCTTAACTCTTTCTAAAGACATTGGGGACAATGTCTCGTTCTGGTTGGGGGGAAGGGATAGTTGATTCAATAACTTTTGTTTTTCAATAAAAAAAAACCTAACTTTTGACCATATTTTTTTTTTGTAAAGATGGCCGAGTAAGGAGATCTTTTAGATCCTTCTGAGATGCATCTTTGTAGTTCTGATGCATTTTTTTTCCTCTCTTCTGACTATTCAAATTTATAAACTCTCCATTGTGATATCATTGACTAATCCTTTTGTTCATTAAGTCATCTTGAGAAATTTTTGGAACTATTCTGGACACACACGCACATTAACACGTGATTATGTGCAGTAAGTTGAGATTTTACGATATTTAGTTCTAAACATCATTCAAGGGTAACAACTGAAGGCAGTGGTCTTGTTTAAAAATATATGTAGTAATAATAATAATAATAATTTTGTGTGTTTTGATCAAAACTCTTACTTAGTAGTCGGGCCTCATGCCTCAGTAAGGATAGAGTATTCTTACAAAACGTGGAGTCTGGATAAGAATAAAGTGCAGTTCCATAGCCTCTTTAACTCGAGCAATTAAGTCTGAGGGGTGCTTCAACACCTAATGCTCTAAGACCAACTGGTTTGGGAGTCATTGACCCAAAGCTCGTTACACGGGTTAAAGAGAAAGCTTAAGGGAATTGTACTAAAAAAAACATCTGCAATCCGAGTAATTAAGCCATTAGGAGTGTTTTAACACATAATGCCCTAAAGCCAACTGGTTTGGGAGTCATTGGCCTAAAGGTCGCTACATGGATTAAAGATGGAATGTTTTTTTTTTCAATTTTGTTATATTTTCTAGTTAAAAAAAAGTGAAAAAAAACATAGAATAGGAAAATAAAACTACTGCCTAAGGAAGAAGCCATGATGAGATTTGGTAATAAAAATGTTGTTTGATTTCAATTGAATCTGATAGTTATTGTGTTGATCTTTATTGAGCACAATAAAGTTTGATTGATATCTCAATTGATGACTAATTGACAAAGGGTGAGAAAAGAGGTCTGGGAAAGTTTGTTTATCTGGTGTTTTTTTAGATTTGAATTTGAGTTTTTACTATTTTCGCTTTAGTTGCTAGGAACTAGCAATAAGCTGGTTGAGGGGTGTGATTAACACTGACAAGTGTATGTTTAATTAAGGGATAATATCATCATTTTACACTTTCGATATGATTAATTCCCCAATTTAGCTATATTTTCGTTCGCTCGCTTAAATAAATGTGTTGTGAAGTAATCCATGTATTTTTCTTTGTATTAGAGGTAATATGGTCAATTCAGAATTATGGAGAAGTCAGATGGCAAAACAAACATCATTTTCAAGTTCAGAACGTCAAAAATCCTAGGAAGGCCACGAAATGCATTTTTGTAATTTTGACTATTCACTGTTCACAATTGACTTTCACCGTTTATAGTTGACTTTCAATTTTTACTGATGATGTGACACATTCCTATTGGACCGAATTACGAGTGCACCGTACACGCGACCATGGGGAATCATGTTCTAGAAGACTGACGACTTTATCTATTGACTGACGATGTGGCATATTTCTATTGGCCCGAATTGTGAGTGCACCGTACACGTGCTATAGAGAATCATATTCTAGAAGCCGGTGCACTGTTCACTGTTGACTTTCACTGATGCGGTTACTGTTCACTATTCACTATTCACTATGACGTGTTAACCTGATGGTCAGTTTTTATCCGTATTTTGTATAAATAGGGGGCCTCTCCCCCTAATTTGGACATCGTGAATCCAAATATGATATTTGATTTGTGAAATTCTCAATCTTTTGTTCTCAAATTCTCAATTTAAATAAAATAATTATTTCTGGTTAAATTATGTTTGGCTAATTTTATATATCTGGAGCCAAAGGTAATACTGTTGGCATGGAAAATATGATTCAATTTTGGCAAATTTATTATTTTTATGCTTTCTCCCCTTTGATCTGTGTGGAGTTTTTGACTCACTGTACACAGAAAGATGTTGTCTAGCACAATATGTACTTTTACCCATATCTATCAGAGAGTGGTTTCTCCCCTGTAATTTTTATGGAGTTAAGTTGGACTACACCTTGAACAATAAAGAGTACACCTTGCAAGGCCTGATGCAAGATGTTCAAAGCACCAAGATAATCCTTGTGGAAGGCAAGGGACAAGAGATTCATATGCTTGGTAAGTTGCTACTGTTAAAGACCCATAATAATAAGGTTAAGAGACAACAAAAGAAAAAACAACTTGGGCCTTTTCTTAGAAGAAGACCAAGAAAGTAACCAAGTTCAAAGGGAAGTGTTTCCTTTGTGGTGAAAAGGGTCAACGGTTTAGACTGAATAAGAATGAATTCAACTTGCATTTAGGCAATGGAGCATTGGTGTCTACTAAGTGTAGTAGGAGATATTATAATAAATTTAGATTCTAGTAGGCATTTAATAAACGTTTATTATGTACCTGAATTCAAGAGGAATTTAATTTCAGTTTCTTGTTTTAATAAATTTGGTTATTCGATTACTTTTAATAAAGCTATTATTATTAGTAAGGATGACAAAATTATTTGTAAAGGTACACTGGAAAACGGTTTATTCTAATTGCGTAGAAATATCTTTCACTTGTTAGACACGGAATCAACGGAACATAATCATAAAAGAGTAAAATTATCAAAAGATGAAACCTACCTATGTCATTTACGCCTAGGTCATATTAACCTAAATAGGATTAAATGATTGGTTAGTGACAGACCTCTAAGTGACTTAAAGGTGGATGATCTACCAACTTGTGAATCTTGTTTGGAAGGTAAAATGACCAAAAGGTCGTTCATGACCAAAGTCACAAGAGCCATCGAATGTTTAGGATTGATAAACACTAATGTGTGTAGACCTTTGAGCATTCAAGCCAGAGGTGGATATGAGTACTTCATCACTTTCATGGATGATCACTCAAGATTTGGCTATGTGTAACTCATGAGACATAAATCGGATGCTTTTGATATGTTCAAAGCATTTAAAACAGAAGTAGAAAATCACCTTGAGAAACACATAAAAATCTTGAGGTCTGATCGTGGTGGAGAATATCTATCTAGTGAGTTTCAACAATATCTTAATGATAATAGGATAAATTCTCAGTTTCTCCACCAGGCACACCTCAAAAAAATGGGGTGGCAGAAAAGAGATATAGAACTCTTTTGGATATGGTTAGGTCTATGTTGAGTTATTCAACGCTCCCTAATTCTTTTTGGGGATATGCTTTACAAACCGCAATGTACATTCTAAACGATGTACCATCTAAGTCGGTTCCTAAAACACAGCATGAGTTATGCACCCGACGAAAGCCTAGTTTACAACACATAAGGATATTTGGATGTCCTGTGCACTTCTTAAAAGGAAAGACAGAAAAGATGGAGTCCCGTTCAGAAACATGCATATTTGTAGGGTATCCAAAAGGAACAAAAGGATATTATTTTTATAGTCCTTCAGATCTTAAAAGTATTTGTTTCGACAAATGCTAAATTTCTGGAAGATGACTATATGAATAATTTTGTGCCTAAAAGTAGAATTGTCTTGAATGAGCTTTTAGGAGATACAATTCAACATGAGGTTTCGCAACCAAGCCCAATTGTAAGTTTCGTACCAACACAAGATCAATTAACTACCATACCTCATCATAGTAGGAGGGTTGTTAGACAACCCGAGAGATACATCGGTCTAGGAGAATCTGTAAAGAATCTTCCGGACGACGGTGATCCCTATACGTACAAGAAAGAAATGGAAGATGTTGATTATCGCTATTGGCAAAAGGCAATGCAATCCGAAATTGAATCTATCTTAAAAAACAAAGTATGTTCACTTGTAGACTTACCTAAAGGGATAAAACCCATTATGTGCAAGTGGGTATACAAGAGGAAAATAGGAATGGATGGAAATATGGAAACCTTTAAAGCTAGATTGGTAGCTAAAGGTTATACATAGAAGGAAGGTATCGATTTTAAAGAAACCTTCTCTTATATGGCCATGCTTAAATCAATTAGGATACTCTTATCCATTGCGGCATCTCTAGACCTAGAGATTTGGAAAATGGTCGTCAAGACATTTTTCCTTAATGGAAGTCTTGACGAAAGCATCTACATGATGCAACCAGAAGGATTCATTGAAAAAGGCCAATAGGAAAGGGTATGCAAGTTGTAAAGATCCATATTTGGATTGAGCAATCATCCAGATCTTGGAACATAAGGTTTGATCAAGCTGTGAAAAGTTTTGGATTTCTTCAAAACCTTGACGAACCTTGTGTATACAAAAGGATTAAAGGCGACAAGTTGGTTTTCCTAGTTTTTTACGTTGATGATATACTACTAATCGGAAACGATGTAGGTGAATTGACATTAATAAAAGAATGGTTAGCAAAACTATTTGATATGAAGGACTTAGGAGAAGCAAGTTATATTCTTTGTATCCAAGTCATAAGGGATAGAAAGAATAAAACAATTGCATTATCCCAAGATTCATACATCGATAAAATCTTGTCTAGGTTTTCCATGCAAGATTTGAATAAAGGTATGTTACCTTTCAGACATGGAATCAAACTTTCTAAGGAACATGTTCGTAAGAATGAGCATTAAGAGCAATTCATAAGTAGGGTTCCATATGCATCGGCAGTTGGATGTCTCATGTATGCAATGCTCTGCACTAGACCATATATTTTTTTTACTGTGGGTATAGTTAGCAGGTTTCAATCTAAACCTTATCCTGATCACTGGACGACAGTCAAGCATATTTTCAAGTATCTTAGGAAAATGAGAGATTATATGCTTGTATACTTTAGGGGGTATTTAATTCCCATTCGGTATATAGATTCTGATTTTCAGCCAGATTCTGATTCTAGAAGATCAACATCAGGATCTGTGTTTACTGTTGGAGGAGGGGCAGTCATATGGAGTAGGATCAAGCAATCGTGTATTGCCGATTCCACCATGGAAGCAGAGTATGTTGCCACATGAGAGGCTGCTAAAGAGGCAGTCTAGCTCCTCCAATTCTTGATTGACTTGGAAGTGGTTCCTGATGCGAATAAGCAGATCACTATCTATTGTGACAATAGTGGAGCAGAGGCTAATTCGAGAGAACCAAGAAGTCATAAGAGAGGGAAACACATTGAAAGAAAGTTTCACCTTCTAAGGGAAATTGTGCATAGAGGTGACATGACGATTACCAAGATCGAGTCAGCAGATAATCTAGCGGATCTCTTTACAAAGGCTCTTCCATAAAAGAGTTTTGATAGACATCTAAAGAACATGGGGATGAGAGATATGACATATTTGCTATAGAGCAAGTGAGAGATTGTTGGGATTATGCTCGATAGCAAGAGTGTAATAATGTATTTGACAATCTTTTCATAATAATAAAGTGATTTCCAGTTAAACAAATCTTATAACATTTATAATTTAATTAGTATAATTGTCAAAAGTAAATAATCACAAGGTCAAAAGACTATGAGAAAATAAGAATTGTTCATACATCTAGATATGTATGAGGTAGACATAATTCTTTAGTTAGTCTTGACTAATATTCACAACTTAAGATAAAAAGTTGGGCGCCTTTATCTTGTCAAAGTTGTAGATTCTTTTGCTAGAGTTTGAGTGGGATCAAATGTGTTATGATGAGTCTAAAATCATCAAAGTGTGGTGTATTTGGGCAAAAGAATCTAGTGCACTGGGTGTATTGAATAGGATCAAAATGAAATACTTTATCTAGAATCGTCAATGGTTAAAAGTTTTCATTTGAAGACAATCGGAGAGTCTATCTCAATCCTAAGATAAATGATGGACTTACGGTTGTAAGTGTTATCATTTGAAGTATCAATGAGTACGATTATATAGCATAGTCTATTCTCGATAGTTTGGTGGTATTCATTTGTTAATCGATAAAGGAATTCATTTATAGATATGGACATCGTGGCCCCATTTATTAAACGATAGTAGAATACCATCATGTGGATGTTTTGATGTATTGGATATTAAATCTTAACGTTAAATGTTCAATAGTGTCTATTGAAACATGGCTTCTTGACAAGTCAAAATATCCAAGTTTAAAATGTGGTCATATGAGTAAATATGGTAACTTGGAGAGCTATAGGCGGTCTATGAGCTCTTGGTGATTGCTGGTATTCTTCACAAGGATACACTTTCTTCAATAAGATTGTCTAGGGTATGAATGAGTAACATCAACTTATTCTATCTTTATTTAAGAGTTCAATTTTAGTTCTTTAGTGGAATGAACAAAAATTAAATAGATCGGACCTAAGTGAATCATTTGTTGATTGTGATCGGGTTTTGTCTAGTGGAGCTTAAATTTAGATAGTCCAGCAAGATGCCCAATCCACACGAACTTGCATGGATCACTTGATATATTCTACCGGACCAATTTAGGGATCCATTTAGAATTGTATTGAGGCATGTGGACTTGTTTTTTTTTGTAAGAATGGGTCTAGTTCACATGTGGACTTTTTATTAAGGTCCAATGGATTCCATAAAATAAGAAAAATAATACATAGGCCCATATATGTGTGTTGGACGGCAAGGCTATATAAAATAGTTTAATTATATTATTTTTATTTTATTATTTAATTAAATGGAATTTAGTTAATTTGTTGATTAAATAGTTATTTTATTAAAGTCAAAATCTTTTTCCTAGTAGGAGATGGTCTTCTAAAATTATACTATTGTTAGTAGTATAATTAATATTAAAGACTATATTTGATAAGTAGATAAATAAAAGGAATTATTTATCTAATCAAATTAGAAAGTCTTTAATATCATTACAAATACACTCTTGAGTTGGATTAGGAGTCTTGGTGTTGGAAAGAATTATTTCTGGAAAAGGATTCTTAGTCACCAAGTAAATCTACCTAAGGATAGAATTCTTCTTTGAAAAGGATTCTTAACTACCAATTAAATCCACCTAAGGAAAGGATTCTTGCCAACCAAGTAAATCATTCTTAGGAGAGGATTTATAATCCTAGTATTATTCCAAGAGTAGATTTTGACCAGCCCAAATATATATATCAATTTCGGCCAGCTATGAGATGGTTGGACCAAGAGAAATTTTGGCTAGCCTATGTAATTCTACTTGGAAAGATTTTGGCTACCATGGAATTTTGAGGGAGAAAAATCTGATTTTACTCTAGACGAAATTCGATCAACTCTAAGAAATAATGTGTGATTCGGGTAAGAAGAAAAGGAAGAAAGAATGTTTAGTTTTCGATAGTACGCTAGTAGCCTTTACATCAAAAGGTTTTGTGTACAACATCGAATCAAGGTTCAAGCGAGTTTCAATCAAATCGATTGATAATTCACAAGTGACCTAACATTCTTTGGTTTCTTCTTGGAGGATTATTGTAACTAACAAAGAGAAATATTTTGTTTGTTTCCATCCTCAGGTATACAATTTAAAGAAAGGGAGCCCACACTCCTTGGTAATTCACGTTCGTGATTGGATTGGAAGATCTTACGGAATTAATTCGGCGCTTGTTCAATCGTCACGAAAAAAAAAGGTATGCTACTTTAATATACATCTATTAATCTAGGGTTAAGGTTCTTGTTATTTTAAAGGGAATTTTTTTTATTTATACGCAAACCCTAATTTAATAAATTTTCTTATGCTTCCGCTGCATGTGGTTTTCCCCACACTTTGGTTCTTGATTGGCTTATTTCGATTGACAAACCACATTTGGGATAAATATGTAAGGTTAGTTAGGCCGGCTTTGCTCGTGCTCAAGTTCAATCTTCAAAGTTATATCGCTTGTTTAATCACTTTGAAGAGTTTTTAATGCACACACTCACTCGCATGCATGACTTAATTACCTTGCATTAGTGCTTATTTTCCTTTGTGTGTGCCTTATTTGTGTCTCATTGATCCCTATGTGTTTGGTCTTGCTTGTGTCTCATTGATCCCTATGTTAACAGGGAAGTGTGCGGGTGGCTACCCGCACAGTACCTGCGTAGTAGGCTAGGTGACAATATGTTGATTCTCTATGTCAGGTCAATACGTGGACACTTGCATGGTTAGGGACCCACGCATTGCACTGAGTGATGATTTTTTCATCTCTCGGTCTCCAGCCATGCGTGAACATTTGCGCTAGTATGAGCTGTCATGCGTTGGTCACTGCACGGGTATGGACTCACACACTACAACATTTTTGGTTATGTTTTTAAAACAACGTAGTTTCTTTTAGGGGCATATATAAATATCTCATCTTTTCCCCAACTCATTTTTTAGAGCTTCCAAACCTATTTTAAGAGAGAGATAAGGTCTTCTTAGTAAGAGAAGCTCTAAGAAGCCATTTTTACTCAATCAAACTTCAAAACATAATTATCAATCATCTTTCAAGCATGGTTTTATTGTTTGTTCATGACTAGGTATTCTCTACATGATCTAGACTTTATAGTTTCATTACTATGACATGTATACCTAGGTTCTAGCCTTTAATGCAAATTAAATGCATGCTTGTGTGCTTAATAGCTTTTATGACATGCTTATGGTATTGATTGTTGGTTGAGAGTATTGATTAGTGATAGCTAGAATTTAGGACGGTTTTACCATTCTAACTAATTCTTCTTGCCTTTGCATTTAGAACATTGATATCTTGCATTTAGAATATTGATATCTAGGATTTGCTTGTCTTGTCATTATTAATCCTAGATAAGCATGAATTTTTTGACCTAGAATTTTTGTAGATAAAATATTCTTGCATATTCACTTAGGTTGTCATTATATCTTCATTGTTGATTAAGCTTGTGGCTAAGTGGTTAGTGCACAAGGTTGATGATCCAAAATCACTATTAAGGCCTTCTAGGTAGAGTGAAAGGGCTAGTAACTGGAGGGTATGACGGGAGGTCAACCTAGGTTGTAAACTTTTATTCAGTAGTGGATTTTGAGGATCGAGTGTGGCGCACTAAACAGCCCGTGGTTTTTCCCTTTTGGAGGGTTTCCACATATATATTGCGTGTTGTTATTGCTTTATGTTTATTGTCTTCTATTTTATCACTTAGTAGAATGGGGTATAACAGAAGAAGGGTAAAAGGGCAGAGGAGCTCCTTGATGTGCTTTAGGCTTATCGAACTACCAAACGGAATGCTACCGGAGAGACCCCTAACTCTGCTTTATAAGGTAAAATCTGTCCTACCCATCGAGCATAAGTTGACCTAGTTCAGGGTACATCACTTCGAACCAGAAAGAAATGAGGTAAAGCTAAGGGCCAGATTGGACCTCCTAGAGAAGAAGCATGATAGGGTAGTTGAGAGAGTAGTGGTCAACCATAGTCAAATTACGAGGTACTTTAATAGGAAAGTCAGGGCCCACAACTTCAAATAAGGAAACCTGGTACTTAGAAAGGTAGCCTAGAATACCTGGTACTGACTCCAAATTGGAAAAGCCCCTACCTGGTAAAGATGGTGATCCATAGTGGGGCCTATAAGCTAGAAGACATGGATGGACGGCCAATTGACCACACCTTGAATGTATACTACTTAAGGAGTTCCTATCCTTAGAGTAGACAAAAGTTCCGAAATGGAGCTCGACCAGTATCATCTTAGGTGTGAACCGGTACCGGTAACACCTAAACAAAATGTAACACCAATTGATTATCCAGAAAGATTCCCCATTTTCTCCATTTACACCTATCTCATTTTATCATCAAGTTTTAACCATGGAAATTCGCCATGATTGCCATGAACCAGAATAGCCAAATGGCTTTCCTAATTCCTTTGTCGAGCTACCAACCCCAAGAAGGGTCTGGACGTAAGAGCTTAGTTGCATGCCAGATACGGATTGTGAAGTTATGGCCCTGATGGCCCATCACATCCTCAAGACCATGAATAGTCAAATGGCATTTCTTATGCCATGGTCGGGCTACCACCCCTAAGAAGGATCCGGACGTAAGTGTTGGGATTATGCTCAATAGCAAGAGTGTAATAATGTATTTGACAATTTTTTCAAGAGTGTAATAATATATTTGACAGTCTTTTCATATTAATAAAGTAATATCTAGTTTCACATATCTTATAGCCTTTATAGTTTACTTATTATAATTGTCAAAGTAAATAATCATAAGGTCAAAAGACTTTGAGAAAATATGAATTGTTCGTACATTTGGATATGTATGAGGTAGACATAATTCTTTAGTTAGTCTTGAACAATAAATGTTGGGCTTCTTTATCTAGTTAAAGTTGTATAGTCTTTTGCTAGCAATTGAGTGAGATCAAATGTGTTATGATGAGTCTAAAATCTTTGAAGTGTGGTGTCTTTGGGCAAAAGAATCTATTGCACTAGGTGCAATGAATAGAATCATACAGAGATACTTTTTCCAGAACTGTCATTGGATACAAGTTTTCATTTGAAGACAATCGGAGAGTTTATCTCAATCCTAATATAAATGATGGACTTATGGTTACTATTGTTACCATTTGAGCTTTCAATGAGTACAATTATATGGCATAGTCTATCCTCGATAGTTTGGTGGTAAATATTTATTAATCGGTAGAGGACTTCAAATTTAGATATGGATATCATGTCTCCATTTATTAAATATGAGTAGAATATCATCATATGGATATTTTTAGGTATTGGATATTAAATCTTAACGTTAAGTTTTCAATAGTGTTTATTGAAATATGGCTTATGGACAAGGCAAAATATCCAAGTTCAAAATGTGGTCATATGAGTAAATATGGTAACTAGGGGAGCTTATGGCGGTCTATGAGCTCTTGGCGATTACCGGTATTCTTCACGATGATACACTATCTCCCATTAAGTTTGTCTAGGGTAAGAATGAGGAACGTTAACTTATTCTATCTTTGTTTAAGAGTACAATTTTAGTTTTTTAGTGGAATGAACTGAAATTTATCGATCGAACCTAAGTGAATAGTTTGCTGATTGTGATTAAGTTATGTCTATTGGAGCTTAAATTTAGATAGTCCGCCAGGATCCTCAATCCGCATAAACTGCATGGATCACTTGATATATTCTACCAGACCAATTTCTGGGTCCGTCTAGAATTGTTCTTGGAATTCAAAATCAAAATTTTTTAGAGAGTTGTGTTCATGTGTGTGCAAGACACACATGCACTCTTTAAAATACCTGGAATGGGAAGCCAATGATGTGGGAATTCTTGGGCGGCCCTAATGGGGAGCGATTAGCATTCCATTAATACATTAAGAATATAATTTGCACATTTTAGTTAAATAGGCTATTTAAATTATATTAATGTATTAATTTAAGGCATGTGGACTTGTTTCTATTTTAGTATGAATGAGTTGGGTCTTGTTCACATCTGGACAATTTATTTAAGTCGAATGGATTTAATAAAATGGAAAAACAATATATGGCCCATATAATAATCTTGGGCGGCAAGGGATAATACAATTGCCTAATTTATTGTTTTTTAGTTTTATTATTTATTTAAATGGAAATTAATTAATTAATTAGTTAATTAATTAATTTTTTATTTAATTAAGATTCAAAATCTTTTTCCTAGTCGGAGAAGGTCTTCTAGTGTTATACTGCTAAGTTTTTTTTTGTTTTATTATTGTAATAAAAAATATTCTGTTGTAATATATTCAAGTTTCGAAGAATCGAAGAATTGAAGAATTCGAAGCAAAAAAAGTAGCAACGGAGTAACCCAGTATAGTCGTACAAGGATTCAGACTTACAAGTGCCTAGTCACGAGACCTTTGGACGGTGGCTACTTGATGACTTATTCACCAGATTAGGGTTAGGGTTTGTATCTCAAACAAACGTAATTTACTTGTTTTTCTAGGACTGACAAAAATTGCGGCTATTTACTCTTACGTAAGTACTGTAATGTTTTTCATTATTTGATGACATGTCATATAGCATAGGAGTGCCACTCATATATCTCTTTTGGTATGAACATGCCTTGAATGGTTTAGGCATCAAGTTGGCATCTAGGTAACTTGGTAAATCATTCCATAGAATTCGATCACACCCCTTAAACAATTGAGTGGGAGAAGGTGTTTGGAGTGTCTATGGCCTCCAACTTTAGTTGAGATTTATGCTTCGTGTAATCATGAATGGACTAGACAGTGATAGACTAGACAGTTGACTCAAATGATATCTACTCTCAAAGGAGGGATACTCATGAAGGAATATATGGAAGATCGATAACTTGGTAACACACTCAATGTGATTTTATTAATATCCTTCCAAGAATTCTTATTAATACAATCATAAGACTAAAATTGAAAACGCTAGTTGTTATGTTAATAATTATGTGGGACCTAGTCCAACAAGTAGATGGTATGAACTCCCAAAGGAGACGTGACATTTATGGGTGTTGGGTTACAGTTGAATTTTATGATTGAATTATTTCATTTAATTCAAGATAAATATTCAAATGTGCTTTATCATGATTGTTTACTTCTTTAATTTTTGCTATTACTCAGAAATCATGACCCCATCCCTAATCAACATCCTAAAAGATAATTCTTTAACTGGTGATAATTATCTCACATGGAAAGGAAAATTGGGTTGTTACTGCAAGGTGAAAAGCATAAGTTTGTTCTATGTACCCCTAAACTACCAACTCATACTAATGAATCTATCGAGGAGCAGAGAGATCAGTTTCAGAAGTGGAAGACTTAATATGAGATCGCCAAAAGTTAAATTGTGGTCGCCATTTCCGACGTGTTGCAACTGCAACCTGAAGGATTGGAGACTGCTACCGATTTAATGATGTCTCTAGATGAGATGTTTGCTATGAAGTCCAGGATGACTAAAAGACAGGTAGTGACTGCTTTCATGAATCTTAGAGTGAAACCTAGACAGGATGTGAAAGATGAAATGATGAAAGTCATAGCACATCTCAACATTACTGAACTCAATGTTGCTGAGATAGATGGTGAGATAAAAATTAAAATGATTGTTAACTCACTATCAGATTCCTTTGATCAGTTCAGGTCGGATACACCTTGAACAATAAGGAATACACCTTACAGGGCCTAATGCAAGATGCTCAAAGCATCAAGAAAATCCTTATGAAAAGCAAAGGGCTAAAAGATTCATACGGTAGGTAAAATTTCTACTGTTAAGACCCATAAACTGTAAGTTCCTCGGTTTTTTAATTGGCTGATTTCGATTGACAAACAACATTTAGGGATAATTATGTAAGGGTAGCTTAACCGGTCATGCTCATGATCAATTTCAAGCCCCAAAGGTATATCTTTTGCTTAACTTCATTTGAAGAGATTTAGCTCACACACTCACTTTCATTCATGTTTTTGATCACATTGCATTAGTGCTTAATTGTCTTGTTGTGTTCCTATTGTTGTTCTCTATTGCTTGTTTAAATTGATTGTATTTTATGATTAAACTATCGTCATGTTCGGCCTTAGGATGCATTCCCTTTACATCTTTTCTCTTGCAAAATTTATATATGAGTGTCAAGGAAGCGAGAAGTGTGCCACTCAAGCGGTACTACCACCAGCGTAGGTTTCCAGTTGTTTTTCACCAGTGGTGCGCTGGTCATCATGTGCACCACACCAGCCTAAGTCTAGTTGGAGTACTCAAGATTTTAAGCATCCAAGTGGAACAACAAGGCTATGCATGCTATTCTTTACGTGATTGACGATAATCAATACAAGTTGGTCCAAAACACTAGGATTGCAAAGGAGGTTTGGGACATTCCTTAAACGGCTCATAAGGGGACCGAAGTAGTCAAGGACTCAAAGCTCTAATTCCTCCAAATGTAATTTGAGATGATTAGGATGGAGGAGCATGAATGCTTCAATGACTTTCAAGTGAAGTTGATGGATATCGTCAACCAAAGCCATCAAATTAGTGACTCCTATTCTGATAGGAGAATCAAGCAAAAAAATTATGAGGTCACTTCTATCAAGGTTTGAATTAAAGGTGACGCCACTTGAGGAGAATAGTGTAAGAGAATAGTGAATACAAGAATATGAAGCCAAGTGAAGTCATTTGAAGACTTCTAGCTTATGAGTAAGAATGGACCACCACACCCACACCTTCAAATAAGCAAAAGAGGGCTCGGATGAAGATATGGCCCTCATGGTTAGAAGATTCAAGAAATTCATGAAGTTTGAGAGGAAAGAATTTTGGTCCAAGGGAAAGGAAGTGAAGAAGAAAACTCCCTCCAAGAAGGGCATTCAATGCTATGAATGTAGTGGCTTTGGTCACATTGCTCCAGAATGTGCCAATTTGAAGAAAAATAAGAAAGGGAAGGTGACGGCAGCTACTTGGAGCAATAGTGAAGACTTATAAGAGGGAGAAAAATCTTCAGATGGTGAAGATAGAGTGGCAAACTTAATTGCCTTCGCAACACCTTATAATGTCAAGGATGTTGTGAGCGATAAGGAAGAAATAGATGACTCTATTGATGAGAGTACCTCTTCTAACTCTAGGTTTGAGATTTTTGAGGAAATAAACTATGTGGACTTTATGAAGTTCTTTGAAAAGTCTAGATTGAAGAAGAAGAAGGAAATTCTATGGTTGAAAAGGAAGAATCTCGAGTTGACTTCCAAGGTAACTCACTTGAGTGAGAAAGTAAAAAAATGGAAAAGAGTTAGAAGAGAGCTTGAAATTGGAGGTTGTGATCACTAAGAAGAGTGAAGAGAACTTGAAGATTGAGCTTAGGGAAGCAAAAGATTTGGTTACCAAGATGACATCCGGAACAGAGAAACTTGACAAGTTGCTATCAAGTGAGAAAAGTCCTAGTGATAAGAATGGCTTAGGATATGTTAAAGGCAAGGATGCCACTTCCTTGAAGAAGACCATCTTTGTCAAGATTCAAAAGGTTAGAGAAGTTCACACTTCACACCAACCAATGAGATCGGTCGAAGTTAGAGAATCATCAAAGCAAGCTTAAATGAAGGCTCCGATAAAGCCTCAAGCTAAAGCTCATCCATAAAAAGCTAGAGCTCATTAAACAAGACCACAACTTCCAAGGAGCTCTCAAAGTCAACAAAGGAATTTTCACCCATAACCAAGAAAGAAAGCTAATTTGGCTCAACCACAAAGGTGGTTTCAAAGAAGAGATTCAGCTCAACATCGAAGGACAACTCAAAGGAGAGGGAACTCTTCCATGCTTGCACAAGGATATGACATAAATTCTTACTTTACTCCCATTTGCCATTATTGTGGTGTTGAAGGTCACATAAGGCTAGATTAAGTTGTATCATTTTGAAAGCATGATTGAGAATAATATGCTTGAAAGAGCCAAAATGCATGCACTTAGGAATTTTAGATCAAATGAACCCAAGGCTCATAGAAATGACAATCTTGGTACTAGGTGGACTAGAAAAATGAGTATTTTTGCCATGTGGCCCAAGTGGCCTTGAAGGCCAAAGCCTTTAACACTTGGTATCTTGATAGTGGTTATTCTAGGCATATGACCGAAAACATGAGTTTCTTTAAGACTATTGTTATGGAGGATGGTGGATTTGTCACCTTTGGTGATGGTTCACATTAGAAGGTTTTAGGAAAAGGAAACATATCTATCCCCGGTTTGCCCTCCTTGCCCAATGCACTTTATGTAGATGGTTTGCAAGCCAATCTTATTAGCATATCACATTTTAGTGATGAAGGGCTTTCGGTTATGTTTGGTAAAGTTGATTGCTCCATTCTAAAAGAAGATGGACAAGTTTTAATGAAAGACATAAGATCAAGTGACAATTGTTATTGTCTTGATTCCAATGGCATCTCTTGTAATTCATCTAGTTATGATCAAGTAGAATTGTGGCATCAAAGGTTAGGTTATGGATTTTAAAGACTTGAAAGTTCTTGAGAGGTTGAATGTTGTGAGAGGTGTTCCTATGTTTGGGAATAGGATTGAGGGAGAGTGTGGACCTTGTCAACAAGGAAAGCAAACTAAGAGTGTGCATAAGAAGGGTAAGTATCTCGCCACCAAAGAGCCACTGGAGCTTCTTCATATGTACCTTATGGTTCCCATGCAAACTGAGAGTCTCGGTGGCAAGAGGTACATCTTTGTGTGTGTTGATGATTTTTCTAGATTTACATTGACCTGTTTTCTTAGATAAAAATATGAAACTCTTGAAACTTTTTAAAATTCTTTGCACTAAAATTCAAAATGAGAATGATTCTCACATAAAATGCATTAAGTGAATTATGAGTGACCGTGGGAGAGAATTTGAAAATGTTTTCTTTGAAAATTTTTGTGATAGTATTGGCATCTCCCATGAGTTCTCGACTCCTTGAACTCCTTAATAAAATGGGGTTATAGAGAGGAAGAATAGGGTCCTCCAAGAGATGGCTCATGTGATGTTGCTTAGCAACAATGTTCCTAGGAATCTTTAGTCCGAGACCTTGAATACAACGTGTTATTTAGAAAATAGAGTGTTTTTAAGGTCTGGTACTAGGCAAACCTCTTATGAGTTATGAAAGCATAGGAAGCCAAATTTTAGCTACTTCCACTCGTTTGGAAGCAAGTGTTACATTCTAAATGACCGTGATCAACTTGGCAAGTTTGATGCTAAGAGTGATGAGGGGATTTTTATTGGCTATGCTCTAAATAGTAAGGCCTATAGAGTTTTTAATTTGAAGACTAGTGTCATGGAATTATCTAATATGGTCATAGATGATTGTAGGCCTAACGTTAGAAGAGATCAGTGTGTTTAATGATTCTCCATTGGAAAATATTGGTGAGACTTCAAGTGATTAAAAGTCAATTCTTGAAAAAGAGGTCTCTCAATCTCTTGATAGAGATCCTACTTTGGACTCTAAGGAACCCGCTCATTGGAAATAAGAGTATTACGACAAGGCTTCAATTAGCCAATCAAATTAGCTATACTTGCTACACCTTTTCAAATTGAACCCAAAAAGGTTGATGAAGACTTAAGTGATGAGTTTTGGGTCCTTGCTATGCAAAAAGAGCTAAACAAATTTGAGAGAAATGAGGTTTGGACTCCAGTTCCTAGGCCTAAGAACACTAATGTAGTAGGCACCAAGTGGGTTTATAGGAACAAATCCAATGAGGATGGCAAAATTGTACGGAACAAGGCTAGACTTGTAGCACAAGGGTACTCTCAAATTGAGGGTATCGACTTTGAGGAGACTTTTGCTCCCTTTGCCTGATTAGAGTCCATTAGGCTTCTCATATCCATATCTTGTGTGCACAAGTTTAAATTGCATCAAATGTATGTTAAGAGTGCCTTCCTCAATGGTTTAATGTAAGAGGAAGTGTTTGTTGAGAAACCCAAGGGGTTTGTGGATCCATACCACCCCAATCATGTTTATTGCCTCAAAAAGGCACTATATGGGTTGAAACAAGCACTGAGGGCTTGGTATGAGCGCCTCACTCTTTATCTTGTTGACAATGGCTACTATAGAGGAAGTGTTGACAAAACTTTGTTCATCAAGTGTACTAAAGATGAGCTATTAATAGCTCAAATTTATATTGATGACATCGTTTTTGATTCCACCAACAGCTTAAAAGTTAAACAATTTGTTGATGTCATGACTCTTGAGTTTGAAATGAGCATGGTTGGTGAACTGAATTACCTCCTAGGCTTGCAAATCAAGCAAAGGCATGATGGGATCTTCATATCCCAAGCAAAATATGCCAATAACCTAGTGAAGAAATTTTGCCTTGAGAATGCCAATCATTGTGACACACCCATGAGTACCACATTGAAACTTAGCAAGGATGGTAATGGGAAAAGTGTGGATTAAAGCCTATGTCGGGGAATGATAGGGAGCTTGCTATACTTGATGGCTAGTACGCTCGATATAGCCTTTAGTGTTAGTAGTAGCAACTTTACCTACGGTATGAATCTCTTGACCCTTGCTTTTCACAAGGATTTTCTCGACGCTTTGAACATCTGCATCAAACCTTGTAAGGTGTATTCCCTATTATTCAAGGTGTAGTCCAACTTGAATTGATTAAAGGAATCTGATAGTGAGTTGAATATCATGTCAATTTTTGTCTCACCATCTATTTCAGCACCATTCAGTGCAACAATGTTAAGATGTGCTATAACTTTCATCATGTGATCTTTCACACCTTGTCCAGGTTTCATCCTAAGATTCATAAAAGTAGTCAGTGCCTTACTCTTAGTCATCCTAGACCTCAGAGCAAACATCTTCTCCAGAGACATCATTATATCGGTAGCAGTTTCCATTCCTTCATGTTGTTGTTGCAGCACGTCGGAGATGGTGGCCATAAAGTAACATTTAGCCATCTCATCTGAAGACTCCCACTGGTGATACTCATCTTTGTGCTCCTGAGTAGATTCATTAGTAGGAGTAGGTGGTTTAAGAGTGGATAGAACGAACTTATGCATTTCGAATTGTAATAAAAGCCCAATTTTCCTTTTCCATGTGACATAATTATCATCAGTTAAAGTATTGTCTTTTAGGATGTTGATTAGGGATGGGGTCATGATTTCTGAACAATAACAAAAAAATATATAAGTAAATAATCATGATAAAGTACTTTCGATTATTTATCCTGAATTATAAATAAAATATTTCAACAGTAAAATTTAACGGTGATCCAACACCCATAAATGTCATGCCTCCTTTAGAAATTCGTATCATTTATTAGTTGGACTAGGTCCCACCTAATTCTTAACATAAAAAACCAACATTTTCAATTTTAGCCTTACAATTTTATTAACAAGAACTCTTGGGAGGATATTAATAATATTATATTGAGTGTGTTATCAAGTTATCTATCTTCAATATAATCCCTCACGAATATCCCTCCTTTGGGAGTAGATATCATTTGGGCATATTGTCTAGTCTATCCTTGTAAGGAAGTATCTTGCTAA
The DNA here is from genome assembly GCA_032871835.1 of Dipteronia dyeriana. Lineage (NCBI taxonomy): Eukaryota > Viridiplantae > Streptophyta > Magnoliopsida > Sapindales > Sapindaceae > Dipteronia > Dipteronia dyeriana. The sequence continues at coordinate 54,868,827 of CM065297.1, forward strand.
ATTCCATTCATGAATACCTCTTGGGAGGTTATTACACGAAACATAAATCTCAACTAAACTTGGAGGCCGTAGATGTTCAAAAACACCTTCTCCCACTCAATGTTTAAGGCGTGTGATCAAATCCCATAGAACGATTTACCAAGTTATCTAGCTGCCAATTAGATACCTAAATCATTCAATGCATGTTCGTATCAAAAGAGATATATGAGTGGCACTCCTATTCTATATAACATGTTATTAAACAAGGACAAACATTGCATTATTTACAAAAATATAATTAGCTACATTTTTGGTCCATCCTAGAAAAGCAAGTAAATTACATGTCTTGGAGTACAAAAACCTCATTTCTTGGCAAACAAGTCTTCACACGACCTTCGTCGTTTGGACTCCCTTGGCTGCCTCCCATGGGCGTGTGCACCTTTGGCCCTTTCTCATGGGCGTGCGCATGCCACCCTTCTTGTTACAATCCCAAAACAAAATACATTGAAATTCTAGGACCAAAATTAAGAAATAACAATCAACATATATAAACACACACACACACATATATATATATGTATATTATATATATATGTATATTATATATATATATATCCATACATTCCAATGTAAATATATATGTGAATACCTAGAGTGCCATCTCTTTCTAAAACATGCGTATACACAATAAAAAGTAAAAAATTCACAAACACATACATCAATTAATCAAGGGTACAACCAGGCTCTGATACCAATTTTAGGGAAAATCACACAACGTAAGCGTGGAAATTAAAATGTGGGTTTGGTATAAATAAAATTTTCCCTTTTAAATAACAAGAACCTTAACTCTAGATTAATTGATGTATATAAAAACTATCGTACCATTTTCTTGTGACGATTGAACTAGCACTGAATTGAATCCGTAAGATCTTCCAATCCAATCATGAATGTGAATCACCTAGGAGTGTGGGCTCCCTTTATTTAAATTGTATATTTGAGGATGGAAGCAAACAAAATCTTTTTCTTTGTTAGTCACAATTATCCTCCAAGAAGAAAACAAAGAACGTTAGGTCACTTGTGAATTGTCAATCAATTTGATTGAAACTCGTGTGAACCTTGATTCAATGTGGTACACAAAACCTTTTAATGTAAAGGCTAATAGTGTACTATTGAAAACTAAACATTCTTTCATCCTTTTCTTCTCTTCCGAATCTCACAATATTTCTTAGAGTTGATCGAATTTTGTCTAGAGCAAAAACAAATTTTCTCTCTTAAAATTCTATGGTAGCCGAATTCTCTCAAACATTCTTAGCCTTTTTCGATATTATGTAAGCCACACACACACACACACACAAACACACACACACACACACACATATATATATATATATATATATATATATATATATATGATGGCCAAATTCCTAGCCCCCTAAAATATATAGGGTTTGCCGAATTCAACTTATATTTAATTTAGGAGACTTAAACCTTTACTAAGAAGAATTTACTTGATGGGCAAGAATCCTAGCCTTAGGTGGATTTACTTGGTGACAAAGAATCCTTTTCCAAAAAGAATTATTTACCACACCAAGACTCCTAATCCAACTTAAATAGTATATTTGTAACCATATTAAAGATTTCCTAATTTGACTAAATAAATAATTCCTTTTATTTATCTACTTATCAAATATAGTCTTTAATATTAATTACACTACCAACAACAGTATAATATTAGGAGAAGATTTTGACTTTTTAATTAAATATTTAATTAATTGCCAAATTAATTAATTTACATTTAATTAAATGATAAAATAAAAAACAATATATGAAGCTATTTTATATAGATTTGCCGCCCAACACATATACATAGGCTAATATATTATTTTCCTATTTTTATTAAATCCATTAGACCTTAATAAAAAGTCCATATGTAAACTAGACCCATTCTTACTAAAAGAAACAAATCCACATGCCTCGATACAATTCTAGATGGACTCATAAATTGGTCCGATAGAATATATCAAATGATCCATGCAAGTTCGTGTGGATTGAGATCTTAGCGGGCTATCTAAATTTAAGCTCCAATATACACAACCCAATCACAATCAACATATGATTCACTTAGGTCCGATCTATTAACTTTAGTTCATTCCACCAAAGAACTAAAATTGAATTCTTAAACAAAGATAGAATAAGTTAATATTCCTCAATCATACCCTAGACAATCTTAATGGAGAAAGTGTATCTTCGTGAAGAATACCAGTAATCGTCAAGAGCTCATAGACCGTCTATAGCTCTCCAAGTTACCCTATTTACTCATATGATCACATTTTAAACTTGGATATTTTGACTTATTGAAAACTTAACGTTAAGATTTAATATCCAGTACCTAAAAAAATCCATATGATGATATTCTACTCTCATTTTGTAAATGGAGCCACGATGTCCATACAAATAAATGAAATCCTTTATCGATTAACAAATGAATACCACCAAACTATCGAGGATAGACTATGCTATATAACCGTACTCATTGATAGCTCAAATGATAATACTTGCAACCATAAGTCTATCATTTATCTCAGGATTGAGATAGACTCTCCGGTTATCTTCAAGTGAAAACTTTTATCAATTAACGGTTCTAGATAAAGTAATTCACTGTGATCCAATTAAATGCACCTAGTGCACTAATTTCTTTTGCCCAAAGACACTACACTTTGATGATTTTAGACTCATCATAACACATTTAAACCCACTCAGTTGCTAGCAAGAGAATCTACAACTTTGACAAGATAAAGGCGCCCATCCTTTATCTTAAGTTGTTAATATTATTCAAGACTAACTAAAGAAATGTGTCTGCCTCGTACATATCTAGATCTATGAACAATTCTTCTTTTATCATAGTCTTTTGACCTTATGATTATTTACTTTTGACAATTATAATATTTAAACTATAAATGCTATAAGATTTTTTAAACTAGAAATCACTTTATTAATATGAAAAGATTGTCAAATGCATTATTATACTCTTGCTATCAAGCATAATCCCAACACTAGGTTGTGAAACCTCTTGTGGAATTGTAACACTTGAAAGCTCATCAGGATAATTCTACATTTTGGCTCAAAATTATTCATATAGTCCTCTTCCAAAAATTAATCAACAAATTAATTAATTTCTATTTAATTAAATAATAAAATAAAAATAATATATTAGGTTTTTATATATTAGCCTTGGACCTTAATAAAATATTATATAGGCATATATATTATATTTCTTATTTTATTAAATCCATTGGACCCTAATAAAATGTCCACATGTGAACTAGACCTATTCTTACCAAAAGAAACAAGTCCACATGCCTTATTACAATTCTAGATGGACCCCTAAATTAATCCGGTAGAATATATCAAGTGATCCATTTAAGTTCGCGTGGATTGAGGATCTTGGCGGGCTATCTAAATTTAAGCTTTAATAGACATAACCTAATCACAATCAACAAATGATTCACTTAGGTCCAATCTATTAACTTTAGTTCGTTCCACTAAAGAACTAAAATTGAATTCTTAAATTAAGATAGAGTAAGTTAATATTTCTCATTCATACCCTAAACAATCTTAATGGAGAAAGTGTATCCTCGTGAAGAATACCAGTAATTGCTAAGAGCTCATAGATCGCCTATAGCTCTCCAAGTTACCATATTTACTCATATGACCACATTTTGAACTTGGATATTTTGACTTGTCCAGAAGCCATGTTTCAATAGTCACTATTGTAAACTTAACATTAAGATTTAATGTCCAATGCCTCAAAATATCCGTATGATGGTATTCTGCTAACATTTAATAAATGGAGCCACTATATCCATGTCCTCTACCAATTAATAAATGAATACCACCAAACTATCGAGGATAGACTATGCTATATAATCGTACTAATTGATAGCTCAAATGATAACACTTGCAACCATAAGTCCATCATTTATCTCAGAATTGAGATAGACACTCTGATTGTCTTCAAATGAAAACTTTTATCCGTTGATGGTTCTAGATAAAGTATTTCATAGTGATCCGATTCAATGCACCCAGTGCACTAGATTCTTATACCTAAAGACACCACACTTTGATGATTTTAGACTCATCATAACACATTCTATCCCACTCAAATGCTAGAAAAATAATCTACAACTTTGACAAGATAAAGGTGCCAAACCTTTATCTTAAGTTGTGAATATTATTCAAGACTAACCTAAGAATTGTGTCTACCTCATACATATCTAGATGTATGAACAATTCTTCTTTTCCCATAGTCTTTTGACCCTATGGGTTTTTACTTTTGACAATTATAACAATTAAACTATAAATTCCATAAGATTTGTTAAGTTAGAAATCACTTTATTAATATGAAAAAATTGTCAAATACATTATTATACTCTTGCTATCGAGTATAATCCCAACAATCACCCATTTTCTCTATAAAAAATGTGTCATATCTCTCATCCCAATGTTCTCTAGATGCCCATCAAAACTCTTTTATGGAAGAGTTTTTGTAAAGCAATCCACTAGATTATCTGCTGACGCGATCTTGGTAATCGTCATGTCACCCTTATGGACAATTTCCCTCAGAATGTGGTACTTTCTTTCAATGTGTTTTCCTTTTTTATGAGTTCTTAGTTCTCTCCAATTTTCCACTGCTCCACTATTGTCAAAATAGATAGTGATCTGCTTATTTGCATCAGGAACCACTTCCAAGTCAATCAGGAATTGGGGGAGCCAGACAACCACTTTAGCAGCCTCGCATGTGGTAACATACTCAGCTTCCACGGTGGAATCAACAATACAAGATTTCTTGAAACTCCTCCATATGACTGTCCCTCCTCCAATAGTAAACACAGACCCTGATGTTGATCTCCTGGAGTCAAAATCTGACTAAAAATCAGAATCTGTATACCCAATAGGAATTAAATCCCCTCCAGAGTATACAAGCATATAATCTCTCATTCTTCTGAGATATTTGAAAATATGCTTGACTGCTGTCCAGTGATCATGACCAGGCTTTGATTGAAACCTGCTGACTGTGCCCACAGTAAAACAAATATCTGGTCTAGTACAGAGCATTGCATACATGAGACTTCCAACTGTCGATGCTTATGGAACCCTACTCACGAATTGCTTATAATGCTCATTCTTAGAAACTTGTTCCTTATAAAGTTTGATTCCATGCATGAAAGGTAACATAGCTTTCTTGGAATTTTGCATGGAAAACCTAGACAAGATTTTATCTATGTATGAAGCATGGGATAACGCAATCATTCTATTCTTTCTATCCCTTATGACTTTTATACCAAGAAAATAACTTGTTTCTCCTAAGTTCTTCATATCAAATTGTTTTGGGAACCATTCTTTTACTGATGTCAATACACCTACATTGTTTCCGATTAGTAGTATATCATCAATGTAAAGAATTAGGAAAACCAACTTGTCACCTTTAATCCTTTTGTATACACATGGTTCATCAAGGTTTTGAATAAATCCAAAAATTTTCATGGCTTGATCGAACCTAATGTTCTAGGATATAGATGCTTGCTTCAATCCATATATGGATCTTTGTAACTTGCATACCCTTTCTGTTGGCCTTTTTCAATGAATCCTTGTAGTTGCATCATATAGATGCTTTCGTCAAGACTTCCATTATGGAAAGCTATCTTGACATCTATTTATCAAATCTATAGGTCTAGAGATGCCACAATGGATAAGAGTATCCTAATGGATTTAAGCATGGCCACAAGAGAAAAGGTTTCTTTATAATCGATTCCTCTCTTCTGTGTATAACCTTTAGCTACCAATCTAGCTTTAAAGGTTTCCACCTTTCCATCAATTCCTCTTTTCCTTTTGTATACCCACTTGCACCCGATAAGGTTTTATCCCTTTAGGCAAGTCTACAAGAGACCAGGCTTTGTTTTTGAACATAGATTCAATTTCGGATTGCATTACCTTTTGCCAAAGGCGACAATCAACATATTCCATTGCTTTCTTGTACTTATAGGGATCATCGTTGTTCGAAAGAATCTCTACCGATTCTCTTAGACCGATGTATCTCTCGGGTTGTCTATTAACCCTCTCACTACGACGAGGTATGATAGATTGTTGATCTTGTGTAGGTACGGAACTTACAATTGGGCTTGGTTATGAAACCTCTTGTGGAATTATGTCTCCTGAAAGCTCATTCAGGACATTTCTACTGTTAGAATTTATCAAAACAAAAACTTTAATATCTGAAGAACAATAAGAATAATATCCTTTTGTTCCTTTTCGATACCTTACAAATATGCATGTTTCTGAACGGGACTCCATCTTTTCTGTCTTTCCTTTTAACGTATGCATAGGAAATCCAAATATCCTTAAGTGTTGTAGTCTTTTGCACTGTTCATAACTCATGCAGTGTTTTAGGGACCGACTTAGATGGTACATCGTTTAGAATATACATAGTAGTTTGTAAAGCATATCCCTAAAAAGAATTAGGAAGCGTTGAATAACTCAGTAGGTCTACCTAACCATGTCCAAAAGAGTTCCATTTCTCCTTTCTGCCACCCCATTTTGTTAAGGTGTACCTGGTGTATAAAATTGAGAAATTATCCCATTATCAATAAGATATTGCTGAAACTCACCAGTTAGATATTCCCCACCAGGATCAGATCTCAAGATTTTTATGCGTTTCTCAAGCTGATTTTCTACTTCAGCTTTAGATGCTTTAAACATGCCAAAAGCATCCGACTTGTGTCTCATGAGATACACATAGCTAGATCTTAAGTGATCATCCATGAAAGTGATGAAGTACTCATATCCACTTCTAGCTTATATGCTCATAGGTCCACACATATCAGTGTTAATCAATCCTAAACATTTGATGGCTCTTGTGCCTTTGGTCATAAATGACCTTTTGGTCATTTTACCTTCGACACATGATTCACAAGTTGGAAGCTCATCAACCTTTATGTCAGTTAGAGGTCCATCACTAACCAATCTTTTAATCCTATTAAGGTTAATATGACCTAGGTGCAAATGCCATAGGTAGGTTTCATCTTTTGATATACTCTTTTATGATTAGATTTCGTTGATTTTGTGTCTGACAAGTGAGACATGTTTCTATTTAAGTAGAATAAACAGTTTTCCAATGTACCTTTGTAAACAAATTTGTTATTATTACTAATAATAAAACCTTTATTAAAAGCAATCGAATATCCAAATTTTTTTAAACAAGAAACTGAAATTAAATTCCTTTTGAATTGTGGTACATAATAACTGTTTATTAAATTTAAATGCCAAATAGAATCTAAATTGATTCTAATATCTCCCACTACACTAGTACACACCAACGTTCCATTGCCTAAATGCAAGTTGAATTCATTCTTATTCAGTCTCTTCCTTTCTCGGAACCCCTTCTTGTTATGCCCAAGTTTCTTTTTCTTCTATTGTTTCTTAACATTCTTGCGGGTCTGAACAGTAACAATTTTACTAACTGTATGAATCTCTTGACCCTTGTCTTTCACAAGAATCTTTTTGGAGCTTTGAACATCTTGCATCAGGCCTTGCAAGGTGTAGTCCAACTTGAACAAACCAAAGGAATGAGATAGTGAGTTGACAATAATGTCAAGTTTTCGTCTCATCGTGTATCTTAGCACAATTGAGTTTAACAATAATAAGATGTGCTATGGTATTCATCATCTGATCTATCACACCCTGTCCAGGTTTTATCCTAGGATTCATAAAAGAAAACACTGCCTCTCTCTTAGTCATCCTAGACCTCATAGCAAACATCTTGTCTAAAGACATCATTATATCGGCAGTAGTCTCCATTCCTTCATGTTGATGTTGCAACACGTCGGAGATGGTGGCCATAATGTAACATTTAGCCATCTCATCTGAAGACTTCCACTGCTGATACACATCTCTTTGCTCATAAGTAGATTCATTAGTAGGAGTAGGTGGTTTAGGAATAGATAGAATGAACTTATGGTTTTTCAACTTACAACAACAACCCAATTTTCCTTTTCCATGTAACCTAATTATCATCAGTTAAAGTATTATCTTTTAGGATTTTGATTAGGGATGGGGTAAAGATTTCTTTATATTAACAAAAATTATATATGTAAATAATCATAATAAAGCACTTTCGAATATTTATCTTGAATTAAATAAAATAATTCAACGGGGATCCAACACCCATAAATGTCACGCCTCATTTGGGAGTTCACACCATTTACTAGTTGGACTAGGTCCCACCTAATTGTTAACATAACAACCAATGTTTTCAATTTTAGCCTTGCAATTTTATTAACAAGAACTCTTGGGAGGATATTAATAAAATCACATTGAGTGTGTTACCAAGTTATCGACCTTCAATATGTTCCCTCGTGAATATCCCTCATATGGGAGTAGATATCGTTTTGGCCAATTGTCTAGTCTATCATTGTAAGGAAGTATCTTGCTAAATTCTATTCATGAGTACCCCTTGGGGGATTATTACACGAAACATAAAGCTCAACTAAACTTGGAGGCCGTAGGTGTTCCAAAACACCTTATCCCACTCAATTATTTAAGGCGTGTAATCAAATTCCATAGAATGATTTACAAGTTATCTAGATGCCAACAAGATACCTAAATCATTCAATGCATGTTCATACCAAAAGAGATATATGAGTGGCACTCCTATTCTATATGACATGTTATCAAACAACGACAAACATTTCAATATTTATAAAAATTTAATTAGATACAGTTTTGGTCCATCCTAGAAAAGCAAGTAAATTACATGTCTTGTAATACAAAACCCTTTTCTTAGCAAACAAGTCTTCAGGCGACCTTCGTCGTTTGGACTCCCTCCGCAGCCTCCCTGGGCGTGCGCACCCTTGGCCCCTTCGCACGTGCGTGTGCATGCAACAGTCCCATAATGGGCTGCCATGCACAGCCCATGGCTTCCATAGGGCTGCCGTGTGCAGCCCATGCCACAACAATCGTGGCCACGTGCTCTTCGCACGCACGTGGCCACGATTGTTGCTATGGCTGGCACGGTCTGAAACTTGTTCCGGTTTCTTCCAATTCATCAAACCTTCGAGTCTTCGATATTTAAATGTATTACAGAATAATTTTTTTAAAAAAAAAATACTGCAGAATTTTTTTTATTACAACAACAAAATATAAAACAAACTTAGCAACTACCAAGAAAGAAATTATGGCGATGAAAGGCCACCCTTCTTGTTACAATCCTAAAATAAAAATGCATTCAACCAAAATTGAGCAATAACAATCTACATATAAAACATATATATATCCATACATTCCAATTAAATGTATATGTGAATACCTAGAGTGCCATCTCTTTCTAAAACATGCACATATACAATAAAAAGAAAAAAATACATGTAAACATACATCAATTAATCTTGGGTAAAACCTGTTTCAGATACCAATTGTAGGGAAAATCGGACAACGGAAATGTGAAAAATTAAAACTTAGGGTTTGTTATAGATGAAAATTTTCCCTTTATAATAACAAGAACCTTAACCCTAGATTAATCGGTGTATATAAAAAAGTATCATACCTTTTTTTCGAGACGATTGAAGTAGCATTGAATTGAATCCCTAAGATCTTCCATTCCAATCACGAATGTTAATCACCTAGGAGTGTGGGCTCCCTTTCTTTAAATTGTATACCTGAGGAAGGAAACAAACAAAATCTTCTTCTTTGTTAGTCACAATAATCCTACAAGAGAAAAACCAAGAACGTCCGGTCACTTGTGAATTATCAATCAATTTGATTGAAACTCGCGTGAACCTTGATTTGATGTTGTGCACAAAATCCTTTTGATGCAGAGGATACTAGTGTACTATCGAAAACAAAAACGTTCCCTCTTCTCTCTATGCCTGGCCGAATTGTTCACACAATGAGCTGAACGAAGTTTTTTTAAAACAATAAAAAATAAATATAAAGCAACCTCTCGCAACAAAAACTAAGCTTTGGTCGAAATTTACAACCTATATTTATAGCTTCACAAATCCTCTGCTAAAGAGGATTTACTTGGTAGACAAAAATCCTATTCTTAGGTGGATTTACTTAGTGACCAAGAATCCTTTTCCAAAAAGAATTTATTCCTACACCAAGACTCCTAATCCAACTCTAGTGTATTTGTGACCATATTAAAGACTTCCTAATTTGACTAGATAAATAATTCCTATTATTTTTCTACTTAACAAATATAGTCTTTAATATTAATTATACTACCAACAATAGTATAATATTAGGAGACCTTCTACTATTCGGAAAAAGATTTTGACTTTTAATTAAATAATTAATTAATCAACAAATTATTTAATTCCCATTTAATTAAATAATAAAATAAAAATAATATATTAGGCTTTTATATATTAGCCTTGCCGCCCATGACATTATATAGGCATATATAATATTTTTCATATTTTATTAAATCCATATTTTATTAAATCCATTAGACCTTAATAAAATATCCACATGTGAACTAGACCTATTTTTACCAAAAGAAACAAGTCCACATGCCTTATTACAATTCTAGATGGACCCCTAAATTAATCCGGTAGAATATATCAAGTGATCCATTTAAGTTCGCGTGGATTGAGGATCTTGGCGGGCTATCTAAATTTAAGCTTTAATAGACATAACCTAATCACAATCAACAAATGATTCACTTAGGTCCAATCTATTAACTTTAGTTCGTTCCACTAAAGAACTAAAATTGAATTCTTAAATAAAGATAGAGTAAGTTAATATTTCTCATTCATACCCTAAACAATCTTAATGGAGAAAGTGTATCCTCGTGAAGAATACCAGTAATTGCTAAGAGCTCATAGATCGCCTATAGCTCTCCAAGTTACCATATTTACTCATATGACCACATTTTGAACTTGGATATTTTGACTTGTCCAGAAGCCATGTTTCAATAGTCACTATTGAAAACTTAACGTTAAGATTTAATATACAATACCTCAAAATATCCATATGATGGTATTATACTCACATTTAACAAATGGAGTCACGATGTCCATATCTATAAATAAAGTCCTCTAACGATTAACAAAATAATACCACCAAGCTATCGAGGATAGACTATGATATATAACCGTACTCATTGATAGTTCAAATAATAACACTTGCAACCATAAGTCCATCATTTATCTCAGGATTGAGATAGACTCTCCGATTGTCTTCAAATGAAAACTTTTATCCATTGACTGTTCTAGATAAAGTATTTCATTGTGATCCGATTTAATGCACCTAGTGCACTAGATTCTTTTGCCTAAAGACACCACATTTTGATGATTTTAGATTCGTCACAGCACATTTGATCCCACTCAAATGCTAGCAAAATAATTTGTAACTTTGAAAAGATAAAGATGCCCAGCCTTTATGATAAGAACCTCACCAAGAGCAGTGAGACCCGGAACCAATATATGGTAACAAAGGATCGTTTTCTAACCAAGTTTATAAACAAGAACGTTATCGGACCGCGACCCTTTACCTATAAAGAGGTAAGAACCAACGGTATCAAGAAGTTGAAGACGCCACACTCAAGAACAAGAAGAAGATGTGAGTGATAAGTCAAGTTTTCAGAACCAAAAAGAGATGAACTCTCACAATTTTTATTCAATTCAAGTCTGTCCAATTACATCCAATTCGTTCCTTTATATACTAAAACCCTAAATGAAAAGAAAGGCTATAAGCCATCCTAAAAGGAAACAAGATAATTCGGCCATTAAGGCCTTATAATCAGAAGAAAACTAATTTGAGAAACTATTGACTTGCTCCCTAATTGGAAAGCTAAATCTGGAAACAAATCAGCCCCATAATTTGAGAAACAAATCAACTATTATTCTTTAGAAATTAAAAGGGAATAAATCAGCCAAAGTTGACTCTTCTCCTAGCTTGTGCCACACACCCAAGTCTTCCTTATTTGGCCCAATCAATTGCCTTGATGACATTTATTATGCCTTGGTCTTCATGTGGGCTTATCTTGGACTTCAACAATTCAAAATCAGCCCAAGTGTCTTGAATTAGGCCATTTAGTGCTTCTTTGAATCTCTTAGCTCTTGCCCTTGTTATTGGCCCAACCGGAACATGCAATGGATCATTTGATGCAGCTGCCTTGTTCTCATCATTCCCTCCCTCTTGAAAAGGATTTGTCCTCAAATCGTCGCCTACATCAAAAGGAGACAAATCAGAAACATTGAAGCTTCCACTAACATTGTACTCACCTGGAAGATCCAACTTGTATGCGTTGTCATTGATTCTTTCAATCACTTGAAATGGGCCATCTCTCTTGGAAGTAGTTTAGAACTCCGCTGGGCTGGGAATCGTTCCTTCCTCATATGCAACCACACCCAATCACCGAGCTCAAACAAAACCTTCTTACTCCCTTTATTTGCTTGATTGGCATATTGCTTAGTTTGTCTCTCTACGTTTTCCCGAGTCTTTTCATGGATTTGCTTAACAAAATCTGCCTTTTTCTTTCCATCCAAGTTAACATGCTCATTCACAGGTAAAGGAATTAAATCCAAAGGAGTCAATGGGTTAAAACCATACACAATTTCAAAAGGTGAAAAATGAGTTGCAGAATGCACTCTCCTATTATAAGCAAACTCTACATGCGGCAGACAATCCTCCCATGTTTTCAAGTTCTTTTGTATTATAGCACGCAACAAGGTAGATAAAGTCCTATTAACTACTTCAGTTTGACCATCAGTTTGTGGATGACAAGTAGTAGAAAATAAAAGCTTAGTGCCTAACTTACCCCACAAAGTCTTCCAAAATTAGCTTAAGAACTTAGCATCTCTATCCGAAACAATGGTCTTAGGCATGCCATGCAATCTTACAATTTCTTTGAAAAACAAATCAGCAATATGTGATGCATCATCGGTTTTATGACAAGGAATGAAATGTGCCATTTTAGAAAACCTATCAACAACCACATATATAGAGTCCCTACCCCTTTTTGACCTAGGCAAACCCAACACAAAATCCATAGAAATATCAATCCAAGGTCCACTAGGTATAGGCAAAGGAGTATACAATCCATGAGGCTTAATCCTAGACTTGGCTTGTCTACAAGTAATGCATTTCTCACAGATTCTTTCTACATCACGTTTCATATGAGGCCAAAAAAAAATGTTCATGCAAAGTATCTAGTGTCTTAGCTACACCAAAATGCCCCATCAAACCTCCCCCATGAGCTTCTCTAACAAGCAATTAACGCAAAGAACTCTTAGGCACACATAATTTAGTTTCTCTAAACAAAAATCCATCATGCCTATAAAATTTACCAAATGCAGCCTTTTCACATGCATTGAACACATTACCAAAATCAGAATCTTCCACATACAACTGTTTAATGTATTCAAAACCAAACAATTTAGCATCCAAAGTAGAAAGTAGAACGTAACTTCTTGACAGAGCATCAGCGACCACATTTTCCTTACCCTTTTTGTATCTGATCACATATGGAAACAATTCAATGAACTCCACTCACTTGGCATGCCGCTTATTTAGCTTGTGTTGCCCCTTTATATGCTTCAAGGACTCATGATCCGTGTGAATCACAAATTCTCTTGGCCAAAGGTAGTGTTGCCAAGTTTCCAATGCTCTAATCAAAGCGTACATCTCCTTGTCATAGGTAGGATAATTCAAGGCTGCTCCACTTATCTTCTCACTAAAATATGCAATGGGATGACCTTCTTGCATTAGAACAGCTCCAATACCTATTCCTGAAGCATCACACTCAATCTCAAAAGTTTTAGCAAAGTCAGGCAAAGCAAGCAAAGGTGCATTAGTTAATTTTTCCTTAATCAAGTTAAATGCCTTTTCTTGTTCATTACCCCACTTAAAACCCACATTCTTTTTGATAACTTCGGTTAAAGGTGCAGCTACACTACTAAAATCTTTCACAAACCTCCTATAAAAACTAGCCAACCTATGAAAACTTCTCACTTGTCCCACATTGGTAGGTTTCAGCCAGTCCTTAATTGCCTTAACCTTTTCTTCATTAACCCCAATTCCCTTAGCACTAACAACAAAGCCCAGAAATACAAGTTTATCGGTGCAAAAGGTGCACTTTTTGAGATTAGTAAACAACTTTTCTGTTCTTAAAACTCCTAAAACAAGTTTTAAATGTTCAACATGCTCATCCAAGTTTTTGCTATAAATCAGAATGTCATCAAAATAAACAACCACAAACTTTCCAATAAAAGCACGCAAAATATGGTTCATTAATCTCATGAAAGTACTTGGTGCATTAGTTAATCCAAAAGGCATAACTAACCACTCATATATTCCATATTTTGTTTTGAAAGCAGTTTTCCACTCATCACCTTCCTTCATCCTAATTTGATGATATCCACTTTTAAGATCAATTTTAGTAAAAACAATAGAACCATGTAATTCATCAAGCATATCATCTAATCTAGGAATAGGATGTCGATACTTTACAGTGATATTGTTGATGGCACGACAATCAATGCACATCCTCCATGTTCCATCCTTCTTTGGCACAAGCAATACGGGAACCGCACAAGGACTCATGCTCTCATGTACATACCCCTTTTCCATGAGCTCACTAACCTACCTTTGAAGTTCCTTTGTATCCCTAGGATTACTTCTATATGCTGGTCTATTTGGGATGGGTGCTCCGGATACAATGTCAATTTGGTGCTCAATCCCCTTTATTGGTGGTAAACCAATAGGCATCTCTTCGGGAAACACTTTATCATAGTCCTGCAATAGAGAAACAACAACACTAGGCAAAGAAGGGTTAAGTTCATTAAGACTAAAGCAAGCCTCTTTGTACAAAAGTACAATCATTGGCTGATTTAAAAAATAGAGCCTTTTTGACCTCACTCTCCCTTGCATAAAAGCTTACTTGTTTTCTCTCTCTCTTTTTCTCAACAACCACTTTTTCTTTTTCATCTTTTTTTTCATTTTTTGCTATTTCAGAATCTTTTTCTTTTCTCTCTCTTTCTTTTGAACTCTCACTCTCACTCTACATCTCTCTCTTTTCTTAACCTTACTTGATCTTCATACACTTGTTTTGGGGTTAAAGGTACAAGAGTGATTGATTTTTTATTGAGTACAAATGAGTATCTATTGGTATACCCATCATGGGTCACATGCCTATCGAACTGCCATGGTCTCCCCAAAAGGATATGGCCCGCATTCATTGGTACCACATCACAAAGGACTTCATCTTTGTACTTTCCAATTGAAAACATCACCAACACTTGTTTAGTCACCTTGATTTCCCCACTATCATTTAACCACTGTAGCTTATATGGTTTTGGATGCCTCAAAGTGGCTAAATTCATTTTCTCCACAAAATTAGTGCTAGCCACATTAGTACAACTCCCCCCATCAATGATCATGCTACATACCTTATCATTAACATGGCAGCGGGTATGAAAAATGTTGTCACGTTGTACCTCATCATCTTCCTTGGCTTGAGCACTAAGAGCTCTTCTCGCCACCAAAAGCTTTCCGTCCACCGGATATTCAATATCACTTGCATCCTCCAAAGGTGGCATGGACTCATCATCAGATTCACCTTCAGATTCGATCTCACCATCATCTTTCAAAACCATTACTCTCTTGTTTGGGCATTGAGATGCAATATGACCTGCTCCCAGACACTTAAAGCACTTAATGTCACGATTTCTAGAAGGTTGAGAATCTGATGTACCTTGTTTTAATGTGCCTCCGACTTTATGATCTCTGGAAGGTTCGGCCTTGGCCTTGAAACTAGGTTGGTCATCCCTCTTGCTCCAATTCGGTTTCCATGATGATGAAGAACCCGAATTTTACCCAACCCGTGTGGAACTCTTTCTCTTCAACTGTTGTTCCACATTAATTGCCATGTGTACCATGTCACTCAATTCAACATAATGTTGCAACTCCACCACATTTGCTATGTCTCGGTTTAGTCCACTTAAAAACCTAGCCATAGTAGCCTCTCGGTCTTCCTCTACATCAGCTCGAATCATGGCTATCTCCATCTCCTTGTAGTAATCTTCAACACATTTAGACCCTTGAGTAAGGGTTTGTAATTTTTGAATCAAACCCCTATAATAGTGACTCGGAATGAAACGTTTCCTCATGACAACTTTCATCTCCTCCCAAGTCTCAATAGGTCTTTCTCCATTTCGTATTCTACTCACAATCAATTGATCCCACCAAACGATAGCATAATCAGTAAATTCTATGGCAGCTAACTTTACCTTCTTTAATTCAGAATAGTCATGGCAGTCAAATACCAATTCTATTATTTTCTCCCACTCCAAATAAGCTTCGGGATCAGTTTTACCTTGGAACGTTGGGATTTTCACCTTTATACTACCCAAATTATTATCAGCCCTCTCTCCATACCTATCTCCTCTATACCCATACCTATCTTCTCTATTCCCATACCTAACTCCTCTACCTCCCATTTCGCTCCTCAATCTACCTGTATCCACATTGGACATGCGATCACCCTCCTCTAGGTCATTCCCATAATCATCTTCATAATCGTCTCTAGGTGGGTTTCTTTCTCTTCGTTCCACATTAGAAACCCTAATTGGTTGCACCCTTTGTGAACTAGACTCCACCTTATCTATCCTATCATGCACCTCACCAATCTTAATCTCCATCCGCTCCATGTTTTTTTGTATGGCTTTATACAAAAAATTAAGATCTATCGTTTCTGGTGCATCATCAGATAAGTCTCTACTCTTATCACGTGACATATTTGAAACCTGCAAAGCAAAAGAAATTATTAAGCCTCACAAACACTCCCTCACGTGTTTACTCTCAAAGATGGTGGCACTCACTCTCGTGTTTTCACTCAATTCTTTGGCCTTTACCCTTTGATGAGCTCACACACTCTTGCCTTTTGTCCACTATTTGTTAACTCTTTCAGTTTTTCCTTTTTTTTTTAGACTTATACGGACACTCACAAGAAGTGCAAGAAAAAATAGAAGTAACTTAGCAAAAGGACAAGAATAATGAAGACGAAATTCTTTAGCTATTAATTTTTTTCTTTTTTTGAATATCAATGCACGAAATCAAGATAATGAATAGAAATAGTTGATATAGGTTCAACTACACGACCCAAAAAAAATTGTTTTTTTTTTTTTACCGACCTTGATCAAGTGGACACAAGCAAGTTTTTGGTATTTTTTTTTAACCGACCTTGATCAAGTGGACACAAACAAGCTTTTGGTACTTCTTTTTTTTTTTTGTACTGGATTTGATCAAATGTTTTTTTTTTTTTGTTGTTGAAACAAATGAATACAGAGAAGAGAAAGAACAAGGATAGATTAAACCTGATTTAGAAGCCTAAGCTCTGATACCAACTGATATGAACCTCACCAAGAGCAGTGAGACCCGGAACCAATATATGGTAACGAATTATCGTTTTCTAACCAAGTTTATAAACAAGAACGTTATCGGACCGCGACCCGTTACCTATAAAGAGGTAAGAACCAACGGTATCAAGAAGTTGAAGACGCCACACTCAAGAACAAGAAGAAGATGTGAGTGATAAGTAAAGTTTTCAGAACCAAAAAGAGATGAACTCTCACAATTTTTATTCAATTCAAGTCTGTCCAATTACATCCAATTCGTTCCTTTATATACTAAAACCTTAAACGAAAAGAAAGGCTATAAGCCATCCTAAAAGGAAACAAGATAATTCGGCCATTAAGGCCTTATAATCAGAAGAAAACTAATTTGAGAAACTATTGACTTGCTCCCTAATTGGAAAGCTAAATCTGGAAACAAATCAGCCCCGTAATTTGGGAAACAAATCAACTATTATTCTTTAGAAATTAAAAGGGAATAAATCAGCCAAAGTTGACTCTTCTCCTAGCTTGTGCCACACACCCAAGTCTTCCTTGTTCAGCCCAATCAATTGCCTTGATGACATTAATTATGCCTTGGTCTTCATGTGGGCTTATCTTGGTCTTCAACAATTCAAAATCAGCCCAAGTGTCTTGAATTAGGCCATTTAGTGCTTCTTTGAATCTCTTAGCTCTTGCCCTTGTTATTGACCCAACCGAAACATGCAATGGATCATTTGATGCAGCTGCCTTGTTCTCATCACTTTATCTTAATTTGTGAATATTATTTAAGACTAATTAAAGAATTGTGTCTACATCATACATATCTAGATGTATGAAAAATTCTTCTTTTCTCATAGTCTTTTGACCTTATGATTATTTACGTTTGACAGTTCTAACAATTAAACTATAAATGCTATAAAATTTGTTAAACTAGAAATCACTTTATTAATATGAAAAGATTGTCAAGTATATTATTATACTCTTGCTATCGAGCATAATCCCAACAAGTACATCTTTTAGAATGTACATGGCGGTTTGTAAAGCATATCCCCCAAAAGAATTAGGAAGCCTTGAAAAACTCAACATAGAACTAACCATGTCCAAAAGAGTTCCATTTCTACTTTCTACCACCCTATTTTGTTGAGGTGTACCTGGGGCAGAAAACTGAGAAATTTTCCCATCATCAAAAAGATATTGCTGATTCTCATCGGATAGATATTCTCTTTAACGATCAGACCTTAAGATTTTTATGTGAATATGTCAAAATCGTTCGACTTATGTCTTATGTCATACACATAACCAAATCTTGAGTAATCAACCTTGAAAGTCATGAAGTACCATACCCACCCGTAGTCTGAATGCTCATAGGTCCACACACATCGGTGTGTATCAATCTTAAACGTTTAGTGACTCTTGTGCCTTTGGCTTGTGAACGACCTTTTGGTCATTTTACCTTCCAAACAAGATTCGTAAGTTGGTAGATCATCAACCTTTAAGCCATTTAAAGGTCCATCATTAACCAATCTTTTGATCCTAACAAGGTTAATATGACCTAGGCGCAAATGCCATATGTAGGTTTCATCTTTTGATAATTTTACTCTTTAATGATTAGGTTGCGTTGATTCTATGTCTAACAAGTGAGTGATATTACTATGCAAATAGAATAAACCGTTTTCCAATATACCTTTGAAAACAAATTTGTCATTCCTACTAATAATAAATGCTTTATTAAAAGTAACCGAATATCCAAATTGGTTTAAACAAGAAACTGAAATTAAATTCTTCTTGAATTATGGTACATAATAAATGCCTATTATATCTAAATGCCTATAAGAATCTAAATTAATTATAATATCTCCCACTGTACTAGTAGACAAATTGTTTTTTTTTTCTATTGTTTCTTGACCTTCTTATGGGTCTTAACAGTAGCAACTTTACTAACCGTATGAATCTCTTAACCTTTGCCTTTCACAAGGTTTTTCTTGATGCTTTGATCATCTTGCATCAGGCCCTGCAAGGTTCATTCCTTATTGTTCAAAGTGTAGTCCAACATGAACTGATCAAAGGAATCCAACAGTGAGTTGAGAATCATGTCAATTTTCCTCTCACCATTTATCTCAGCAACATTCAGTTCAGAAATGTTGAGATGAGCTATGACTTTCATCATGTGATCTTTCACATTCTATCTAAGATTCATACTAAGATCCATGTAAGTAGTCACTGCCTCTCTCTTAGTTATCCTGGACTTCGTCGAAAACATCTCTACCAGAGACATCATTATATCGGCAGCAGTCTCCATTCTATCATGTTATTGTTGCAACATGTCGGAGATGGTGGCCATAATGTAACATTTATCCATCTCATATGAAGACTTCCACTGTTGATACTCAGTAGGTTCATTAGTAGAAGTAGGTGGTGTAAGGACCTCAATTTTATGATTGGCTTATTTCATGACAAACCACACCACATTGGGGATGATTGTGCAATAGGTAGCTTAGGTCCTCATTGGTAAGCTTCCAAGCATCTCCATGACTTCAAGAGCAAAAGGTATATTCGCTTGACTCTGCCTCTTGAAGAGTTTAGGCGCACACACACACCTTATGCATGCCTTGTTGATCTTGCATTTGTGTTGATATTTTTTATATGTGTGCATCTCTTCACAATCACACTTGCACTTCATTTATAGATTTAAGTATGGTATTTTGTTGTGTTCGTGCTTGCACGATGGTGTGCTTGTTTTAGCACGTTGAGTGACCATATGAGAAGGTCTTATTCTTCACTTGTTTTGGTTATATGGAGTAAGGTGTCTAGTTTCAAAAAAGTGTATTTCAATGATTTAAATGTTTTTCAAAACTGACCTTTGTATGGTCTTGTGACATACCTTTTTTAAAAATGATTCAAAGTGAGTTTTGAAATTTTCTGTACAAACTAGACACCCATACCTTTCCAACGGTATATTATTCATAAAATTTCATGACTGTTTGGATTGGTTTTGAAATCTCCAAAGTGACCACAAAACAGGGCATTTATGTTGTTGTCCGTTTCTGACCTTTGTTAACTACAATGACCATAACGTTTTCTAAAGACATCCAAATCATGTTTTGTAATTGGAGTAGAAATTAGACTTCCATACTTTTCTAACGGTATATGCCTAGCCAGCGACCTAAGGTTTGGATGTCGTTTGGTCATGTTTTGGGTCGCTCGAAGCTCGCTCTGTTGTGCTGTCTGGCGTGTACCGCAGCCTAGACCGCTGTTTATGACATGTCTAGCCACCGAACTAGGTAGCGGTAATGTCTAGCTATGCCATACTGCACAGACCGCGGTCTGGACACTTGCCTAGGCCGCCGCACCTACGTGCGGGACTTTGTCTGCCAAGTCAAAAACGATGCCGTTTTGTGTAGGGCTTCTTTATACATGTTCACTTCTTCTTCCTTGCCTTCTTAGAGCTCAAAGAACCCATCTTTAGAGTGAGAGAACCTCCATTAGAGAGAGAAAGCTTCAAGCTTTGTTATTTGACTCTCCAAACTCCAAACTCATCTTCATCTTACATTCAAGCATCATTCCAAGTATGAGTTTTCATTGATTGGTAAGTAGAACCACCATTGTTGTTCATTTATTGTTCTAGCTTACCAAGACATGTCATTTATTGCTTAAATTAGCATTTTTTCATATTAATTGCATATTTATTGAAATTATGACATGTTTGGGTTTGTAGTGTGATAGCTTGTATTATTAGGTCATTTATGCCTAAATAGCTAATCCATGGATGTTCATGTATACATAATTGATGATTAGGTTGACTTTGTGCATCGAGTCTAGTTTACGAACATTTATGTGTATGCCTCATTGATTGCAATTCTTGATTGCAAAATTGCCCTTGATTATTTGTTGTGACAACTTGTGTTGGTTGGACTTTTATTGACAATTAGGTTGTAAGATTTTATCTACTCATCTAATTGAGTCCTTGGTATGGGCATGTAGGCATTGTTTGATAACTGTGATGTTTAATTGCATTATCTACATCTAGTTATGCATTTTGTGTTTGGTCTTACACATAATTGAATTTTAATCATAGTGTCATATATACACTTAGACCATATACTCTTCATTGTGTCAAAGTCTTGTGGCTTCGGTGTGAAGTTGCACAAGCAAGAGAAGCCTTGCAACCAAGGGTAGGTTGGCAAGCAATTGGTCGGGTATCCACTGTAAAAGGCCCGAGGGGGAGAGTAGGAGGTGCTCACGCCAAGAGTAGTTGATCAGGGGATATCACTAGGGATTGAACCAAGAGTGGTGAGTGGCGGTGTCAATAGCCTGAGGTTATCGAGAGTGAGAGTCCGAGCATCACTTTAGGGTGTAACCTTTTATTCATATAGTGGATTTCTGTGATCGAGTGTGGCGCACTTAACAGCCCGTGGTTTTTCCCATTGGAGGGTTTCCACGTATACATCTTGTGTTGTTTATATTTCTGCACTTTACACTTGATGTTGTATGTTTGTTTTATTTGGTGAATTTTGAATATTGACTAATCAAGATAAATTGGTAATTGACTTAATTAAAACCTATTCACCCCCCCTCTAGGTTATAGACATACACACTCTTAGGGAACTTTTCAATTGTTATCAGAGTGGGTTCCTAGACATACTTAGATGATCCAAGATCTTGTTTGTGTGTCTTGCATTTGTTTGCACTTGTTTGTTGCATTTCATTTGCATTCATTCACTTCACCAAACATCATGTGTGAGAGTGAAACACTTAGAGCAGGTATTGCAAGATTGACCTCTAATGTTGAGAGGAAGGATTATGACTCTGATGAGGAGATGACTCTCATGGTTGAGAGATTTAAGAGATTCACAAAATCTCAAAAGAAGGACATGACCTCAAAAGTGAAAGAGGAAAAGAAAAGGTTAAGGAAGAGTGACCCTTGCCTTGAATGTGGTGGAATTGGCCACATTGCCTCCAAGTGTGGCTACTTGAAGTACAAGAATGGAGGAGTTTGTTTAATCGCTACTTGGTGTGATAGCGAAGTGGAAGTAGTTGAAGAGTGCTCTACAGGCTCGGTTGATAGTAAGATCAACTACTTTGCATTTTCGGTTTCCTACCATGAAGAAATCCAAGCCACTACCAAATGTGTGTCACTTGAAAAGTTCAAGATTGGTGACTTGGAGTTTGGAAACCGAAGTGGAGCATGCTTTAGTGAAGCTAGCCTTAATGATATAACTCTCAAAAGCACAAGTGGGAAAAGCTTTGATAGCAATGACCCATGCTCCGGGAACTCTTGTGATAATGTTGTTGATTATCAAAAGTTAGTTGATTCTCTTTAAAAGTCTTTGAAGGAGTAAGATGATGATATCCTTAGATTGGAAGAGGATAATCTTTAACTAAGGATCGAGTTGAATGACTCTTTGAAGACGAACGTGATTGATGTGTCCTAGTTTGAGAAGAAGATTAAAGATTGCCACCAACGGATGAATGCAATGAAAGATGAACTTGCCATCAAAGATAACTCCTTGAAAATTGTCAAGGAAATAGAGATGAAGTGCCTTGAAGAATTAAAGAAGGCCAAGGTCAAACAACATCAAGCTCAAGGCAAGAGCAAAGCTTCATTCAAGCAACCTTCAACTCAATAAAAGTCCACACAAGCCTTGGCAACTCAACCAAAGTCTAGGCAATTCAAGAAGAAAGGACAAGTTCTTGAGAAGTCAATCACCTCCTCCAACAAACAAACAATGAGGAAATGAGGTGATCACAAGAAGCTTGACCAACCAAGGAATCAAGATCAATCTGCTCAACCACCTCAAGATGCTAGACCACAAAGATGCCACCGATCGGCTCAAGTTCCAAGGAGAAGTTGTGCATCATCAAAGACAACCTCATCAACATGGCGATGCCTCGATGAGAACACAATGCAATGGTATAAATTCTTACTTTGTACCTACTTGTCATTTTTATGGTATGATTGGTCACTTAAGACCAAATTGCTTTAAATACATTAAGAAGTGCAGATTAGAGAGCATATAAGTAAAACGGTTGAAAAAGGGGGCAAGTTTGTATGAACATAGTGATGAGAACAAGGCAGCTGCATCAAATGATCCATTGCATGTTCCGGTTGGGCCAATAACAAGGGCAAGATCTAAGAGATTCAAAGAAGCACTAAATTGCCTAATTCAAGACACTTGGGCTGATTTTGAATTGTTGAAGTCCAAGATAAGCCCACATGAAGACCAAGGCATAATTAATGTCATTAAGGCAAATGATTGGACCGAATAAGGAAGACTTGGGTGTGTGGCACAAGCTAGGAGAAGAGTCAACTTTGGCTGATTTATTCCCTTTTAATTTCCAAAGAATAATAGTTGATTTGTTTCCCAAATTAAGGGGCTGATTTGTTTCCAGATTTAGCTTTCCAATTAGGGAGCAAGTCAATAGTTTCTCAAATTAGTTTTCTTCTGATTATAAGGCCTTAATGGCCGAATTATCTTGTTTCCTTTTAGGTTGGCTTATAGCCTTTATTTTCGTTTAGGGTTTTAGTATATAAAGAAACGAATTGGATGTAATTAGACAGACTTGAATTGAATAAAAATTGTGAGAGTTCATCTCTTTTTTCTGAAAACTTGACTTATCACTCACATCTTCTTCTTGTTCTTGAGTGTGGCGTCTTCAACTTCTTGATACCGTTGGTTCTTACCTCCTTATAGGTAACGGGTCGTGGTCCGATAACGTTCTTGTTTATAAACTTGGTTAGAAAACAATCCTTCGTTACCATATATTGGTTCCGGGTCTCACTGCTCTTGGTGAGGTTCATATCAGTTGGTATCAGAGCTTAGGTTTTTAAATCAGGTTTAATCTATCCTTGTTCTTTCTCTTCTCTGTATTCATATGTTTCAACAAAAAAAAAAAAAAACGTTTGATCAAATCCTGTACCAAAAAAAAAAAAAAAAAAAATGTACCAAAAGCTTGCTTGTTTTCCACTTGATCAAGGTCGGTAAAAAAAAAAATACGTTTGATCAAATTCAGTACCAAAAAAAAAAAGTACCAAAAGCTTGCTTGTGTCCACTTAATCAAGGTCGGTAAAATAAAAAATAAAAAAAACATTCTTTTTTTGGGTCGTGTAGTTGAACCTATATCAACTATTTCTATTCATTATCTTGATTTCGTGCATTCATATTCAAAAAAAAAAAAATTAATAGCTAAAGAATTTCGTCTTCATTATTCTTGTCCTTTTGCTTAGTTACTTCTATTTTTCTTGCACTTCTTGTGAGTGTCCGTATAAGTCAAAAAAAAAAAAAAGAAGGAAGAACTGAAAGAGTTAACAAAGAGTGGAAAAGCAAGAGTGTGTGAGCTCATCAGAGGATAAAAGCCAAAGAATTGAGTGAAAACACGAGTGTGAGTGCCACCATCTTTGAGAGTAAACACGTGAGGGAGTGTTTGTGAGGCTTACTAATTTCTTTTGCTTCGCAGGTTTCAAATATGTCACGTGATAAAAGTAGAGACTTATCTGATGATGCACCAGAAACGATAGATCTTAATTTTTTGTATAAAGCCATACAAAAAAACATGGAGCGGATGGAGATTAAGATTGGTGAGGTGCATGATAGGATAGATAAGGTGGAGTCTAGTTCACAAAGGGTGCAACCAATTAGGGTTCCTAATATGGAACGAAGAGAAAGAAAACCACCTAGGGACGATTATGAAGATGATTATGGGAATGACCTAGAGGAGGGTGATCGCATGTCCAATGTGGGTGCAGGTAGATTGAGGCGTGAAATGGGAGGTAGAGGAGTTAGGTATGGGAATAGAGAAGATAGGTATGGGTATAGAGGAGATAGGTATGGAGAGAGGACTGATAATAATTTGGGTAGTATAAAGGTGAAAATCCCAACGTTCCAAGGTAAAACTGATCCCGAAGCTTATTTAGAGTGGGAGAAAAGAATAGAATTGGTATTTGACTGCCATGACTATTCTGAATTAAAGAAGGTAAAGTTGGCTGCCATAGAATTTACTGATTATGCAATCGTTTGGTGGGATCAATTGATTGTGAGTAGAAGACGGAGAAAGACCTATTGAGACTTGGGAGGGGATGAAAACTGTCATGAGGAAGCGTTTCATTCCGAGTAACTATTATAAGGGTTTGTTTCAAAAATTACAAACCCTTACTCAAGGGTCTAAGTGTGTTGAAGATTACAACAAGGAGATGGAGATAGCCATGATTCGAGCTGATGTAGAGGAAGACCGAGAGGCTACTATGGCTAGGTTTTTAAATGGACTAAACCGAGACATAGCAAATGTGGTGGAGTTGCAACATTATGTTGAATTGAGTGACATGGTACACATGGCAATTAAGGTGGAACAACAGTTGAAGAGAAAGAGTTCCACACGGGTTTGGCAAAATTCGGGTTCTTCATCATCATGGAAACCGAATTGGAGCAAGAGGGATGACCAACCTAGTTTCAAGGCCAAGGCCGAACCTTCCAGAGATCATAAAGTCAGAGGCACATTAAAACAAGGTACATCAGATTCTCAACCTTCTAGAAATTGTGACATTAAGTGCTTTAAGTGTCTGGGAGCAGGTCATATTGGATCTCAATGCCCAAACAAGAGAGTAATGGTTTTGAAGGATGATGGTGATATCGAATATGAAGGTGAATATGATGATGAATCCATGCCACCTTTGGAGGATGCAAGTGATATTGAATATCCGGTGGACGGAGAGCTTTTGGTGGCAAGAAGAGCTCTTAGTGCTCAAGCCAAGGAAGATGATGAGGTACAACGTGACAACATTTTTCATACCCGCTGCCATGTTAATGATAAGGTATGTAGCATGATCATTGATGGGGGGAGTTGTACTAATGTGGCTAGCACTAATTTTGTGGAGAAATTGAATTTAGCCACTTTGAGGCATCCAAAACCATATAAGCTACAGTGGTTAAATGATAGTGGGGAAATCAAGGTGACTAAACAAGTGTTGGTGACATTTTCAATTGGAAAGTACATAGATGAAGTCCTTTGTGATGTGGTACCAATGAATGCGGGCCATATCCTTTTGGGGAGACCATGGCAGTTCGATAGGCATGTGACCCATGATGGGTATACCAATAGATACTCCTTTGTACTCAATAAAAAATCAATCACTCTTGTAACTTTAACCCCAAAACAAGTGTATGAAGATCAAGTAAGGTTAAGAAAAGAGAGAGATGTAAAAAAAGAGAGTGAGAGTGAGAGTTTAAAAGAAAGAGAGAGAAAAGAAAAAGATTCTGAAATAGAAAAAAAAGAAAAAAAAGATGAAAAAGAAAAAGTGGTTGAGAAAAAGAGAGAGAGAAAACAAGTAAGCTTTTATGCAAGGGAGAGTGAGGTCAAAAAGGCTCTATTTTCAAATCAACCAATGATTGTACTTTTGTACAAAGAGGCTTGCTTTAGTACTAATGAACTTAACCCTTCATTGCCTAGTGTTGTTGTTTCTCTATTGCAGGACTTTGATGAAGTGTTTCCCGAAGAGATGCCTATTGGTTTACCACCAATAAGGGGGATTGAGCACCAAATTGACTTTGTACCCGGAGCACCCATCCCAAATAGACCAGCATATAGAAGTAATCCTGAGGAGACAAAGGAACTTCAAAGACAGGTTAGTGAGCTCATTGAAAATGGGTAAGTACGTGAGAGCATGAGTCCTTGTGCGGTTCCCGTATTGCTTGTGCCAAAGAAGGATGGAACATGGAGGATGTGCATTGATTGTCATGCCATCAACAATATCACTGTAAAGTATCGACATCCTATTCCTAGATTAGATGATATGTTTGATGAATTACATGGTTCTATTGTTTTTACTAAAATTGATCTTAAAAGTGGATATCATCAAATTAGGATGAAGGAAGGTGATGAGTGGAAAACTGCTTTCAAAACAAAATATGGATTATATGAGTGGTTAGTTATGCCTTTTGGATTAACTAATGCACCAAGTACTTTCATGAGATTAATGAACCATGTTTTGCATGCTTTTATTGGAAAGTTTGTGGTTGTTTATTTTGATGACATTCTGATTTATAGCAAAAACTTGGATGAGCATGTTGAACATTTAAAACTTGTTTTAGGAGTTTTAAGAACAGAAAAGTGCACCTTTTGCATCGATAAACTTGTATTTCTGGGCTTTGTTGTTAGTGCTAAGGGAATTGGGGTTGATGAAGAAAAGGTTAAGGCAATTAAGGAGTGGCCGAAACCTACCAATGTGGGACAAGTGAGAAGTTTTCATGGGTTGGCTAGTTTTTATAGGAGGTTTGTGAAAGATTTTAGTAGTGTAGCTGCACCTTTAACTGAAGTTATCAAAAAGAATGTGGGTTTTAAGTGGGGTAATGAACAAGAAAAGGCATTTAACTTGATTAAGGAAAAATTAACTAATGCACCTTTCCTTGCTTTGCCTGACTTTGCTAAAACTTTTGAGATTGAGTTTGATGCTTCAGGAATAGGTATTAGAGCTGTTCTAATGCAAGAAGGTCGTCCCATTGCATATTTTAGTGAGAAGATAAGTGGAGCAGCCTTGAATTATCCTACCTATGACAAGGAGATGTACGCTTTGATTAGAGCATTGGAAACTTGGCAACACTACCTTTGGCCAAAAGAATTTGTGATTCACACAGATCATGAGTCCTTGAAGTATATAAAGGGGCAACACAAGCTAAATAAGCAGCATGCCAAGTGGGTGGAGTTCATTGAAACATTTCCATATATGATCAGGTACAAAAAGGGTAAGGAAAACGTGGTCGCTGATGCTCTGTCAAGAAGGTACGTTCTACTTTCTATTTTGGATGCTAAATTGTTTGGTTTTGAATACATTAAACAGTTGTATGTGGAAGATTCTGATTTTGGTAATGTGTTCAATGCATGTGAAAAGGCTGCATTTGGTAAATTTTATAGGCATGATGGATTTTTGTTTAGAGAAACTAAATTATGTGTGCCTAAGAGTTCTTTGCGTGAATTGCTTGTTAGAGAAGCTCATGGGGGAGGTTTGATGGGGCATTTTGGTATAGCTAAGACGCTAGATACTTTGCATGAACATTTTTTTTGGCCTCATATGAAACGTAATGTAGAAAGAATCTGTGAGAAATGCATTACTTGTAGACAAGCCAAGTCTAGGATTAAGCCTCATGGATTGTATACTCCTTTGCCTATACCTAGTGGTCCTTGGATTGATATTTCTATGGATTTTATGTTGGGTTTGCCTAGGTCAAAAAGGGGTAGGGACTCTATATATTTGGTTGTTGATAGGTTTTCTAAAATGGCACATTTCATTCCTTGTCATAAAACCGATGATGCATCACATATTGCTGATTTGTTTTTCAAAGAAATTGTAAGATTGCATGGCATGCCTAAGACCATTGTTTCGAATAGAGATGCTAAGTTCTTAAACTACTTTTGGAAGACTTTGTGGGGTAAGTTAGGCACTAAACTCTTATTTTCTACTACTTGTCATCCACAAACTGATGGTCAAACTGAAGTAGTTAATAGGACTTTATCTACCTTGTTGCATGCTATAATACAAAAGAACTTGAAAACATGGGAGGATTGTCTGCCGCATGTAGAGTTTGCTTATAATAGGAGCGTGCATTCTGTAACTCATTTTTCGCCTTTTGAAATTGTGTATGGTTTTAAGTTATTGACTCCTTTGGATTTAATTCCTTTACCTGTGAATGAGCATGTTAACTTGGATTGAAAGAAAAAGGTAGATTTTGTTAAGAAAATCCATGAAAAGACTCGGGAAAACGTAGAGAGACGAACTAAGCAATATGCCAATCAAGCAAATAAAGGGCGTAAGAAGGTTGTGTTTGAGCCCGGTGATTGGGTGTGGTTGCATATGAGGAAGGAACGATTCCCAGCCCAGCGGAGTTCTAAACTACCTCCAAGGGGCGATGGCCCATTTCAAGTGGTTGAAAGAATCAATGACAACGCATACAAGTTAGATCTTCCAGGTGAGTACAATGTTAGTGCAAGCTTCAATGTTTCTGATTTGTCTCCTTTTGATGTAGGCGACGATTTGAGGACAAATCCTTTTCAAGAGGGAGGGAATGATGAAAACAAGGCAGCTGCATCAAATGATCCATTGCATGTTCCGGTTGGGCCAATAACAAGGGCAAGAGCTAAGAGATTCAAAGAAGCACTAAATGGCCTAATTCAAGACACTTGGGCTGATTTTGAATTGTTGAAGTCCAAGATAAGCCCACATGAAGACCAAGGCATAATTATTGTCATCAAGGCAATTGATTGGGCCGAATAAGGAAGACTTGGGTGTGTGGCACAAGCTAGGAGAAGAGTCAACTTTGGCTGATTTATTCCCTTTTAATTTCCAAAGAATAATAACTGATTTGTTTTCCAAATTAAGGGGCTGATTTGTTTCCAGATTTAGCTTTCCAATTAGGGAGCAAGTCAATAGTTTCTAAAATTAGTTTTCTTCTTATTATAAGGCCTTAATGGCCGAATTATCTTGTTTCCTTTTAGGATG
The DNA here is from genome assembly GCA_032871835.1 of Dipteronia dyeriana. NCBI lineage: Eukaryota > Viridiplantae > Streptophyta > Magnoliopsida > Sapindales > Sapindaceae > Dipteronia > Dipteronia dyeriana. The sequence goes on from CM065297.1 coordinate 54,898,680, forward strand.
GCTTATAGCCTTTATTTTCGTTTAGGGTTTTAGTATATAAAGGAACGAATTGGATGTAATTGGACAGACTTGAATTGAATAAAAATTGTGAGAGTTCATCTCTTTTTTCTGAAAACTTGACTTATCACTCACATCTTCTTCTTGTTCTTGAGTGTGGCGTCTTCAACTTCTTGATACCATTGGTTCTTACCTCCTTATAGGTAACGGGTCGCGGTCCGATAATGTTCTTGTTTATAAACTTGGTTAGAAAATGATCCATCGTTACCATATATTGGTTCCGGGTCTTACTGCTCTTGGTGAGGTTCATATCACCTAGGAAGTTTAGAAATTTTCTTTTGACCATTAAAAATGAAAAGGTAGAACCTAGGTGGGTTAGAAAGAATGAACCCGCTTGCCTTAGTGCCCATGAGACACCCGTAGATGTAACTAAGTCCTTTGGACTTGGTAAGTTTACAGGGGCTCATGCCTTCCGTTGACTTGGTTGGATTTGACCCCATTTGGGGAGCTCAAGCAAAGAGATCAAACTTGCATGATTTTCTATGTGCAAAAAGTTGATTAATTTTATGCTCTTTTGAAAATTGCTTGAGATTCTTGGTTGCACATATATGCTTATATATTTTTCTTTAATAAGTGTGCAACATTGCTTTGTTTGCAATCCATGTCATATTTATGTTCAAACATGTATTTTTGGACTAGAAGAATTAATTGGGAAAGTACATTTGAATGACTTATAATTTAGCTCCATGATATGTGAACTTGCATTTTAATGACATGCTTTAAAATGATATGCATGAATTGAGTTTGATTGCTTTAATGTAAATATGTGTGAGAGAAAATGAGAGGACTAACCGATAAGGATCTTGTATCCATGCAATTAATAAGGACTTTATATCCAAATTAGTCTTCTTTCTTTTCAAAATGGTGAAACAAGACTACTATCATACAGATAATTATCTGGAAAAATAAAAAAGGGTGCAATAGTCACTCATATCTTGGTTTGCCTTTAAGGATTGATATAATTGGTTTATTTTCAAATTTTTGGAAGCTATATCTTGTTTGAATATGACAAAAGGGTACAAATTTGTTTGAATTCTTTTGAAAACCCTTTTGATGTTTGCTTTGCCAATTACCATTTGTTTTGGATTTGAATGCAACATGTCTTGCTTGCAAAGCATCCTTGTCACACATTTTTTCTTTAAATCAAACTCCTTGAATCTCTCTCAATTATTTAAGTTGCATAAAGTTTGTGTATATGATTATGCAATGTTCTCGTGTGAATAGCTCTCTTTGCTAAAGCCACCCGATAGGGGGAGCGGAGCTCATTTGCCTATCTCATGATAAAAAGGGGGAGAAATCTTGAGAAATATAGGTGGAACATTGGTTATGCTTTGGGAAGAGATCATGAGAGAGAGTAATTGTTTATATTACTTTATTGAGTGTAATTTCTTTTTAAGTTTTTTCACCTCACATACACTTGTTCTTGGAAAGTGCTTTCTAGATATTGTGTGTAGTTATGATGATCTAAGAAGAGATTGAAGACCTTGAAGACTTAGATTCTTAGGTATCTCTTTTTATAACGTAGAATGGACTCTCATGAACAATAGCTAGAATTTTTTGTTTTGTGAGGATTTATTTGTGAGTGGTTGTTTTGTCATGAAATAGCTAAAGAGGGAGATTGTAAGGACCTCAATTTTATGATTGGCTTATTTCATGACAAACCACACCACATTGGGGATGATTGTGTAATGGGTAGCTTAGGTCTTCATTGGCAAGCTTCCAAGCATCTCCATGACTTCAAGAGCAAATGGTATATTCACTTGACTCTACCTCTTGAAGAGTTTAGGTGCACACACACACCTCATACATGCCTTTTTGATGTTGCATTTGTGTTGATATTGTTTATATGTGTGCATCTCTTCACAATCACACTTGCAGTTCATTTATAGATTTTAGTGTGGTATTGTGTTGTGTTCGAGCTTGCACGATGGTGTGCTCTTTTTAGCACGTTGAGTGACCATATGAGAAGGTCTCATTCTTCTCTTGTTTTGGTTATATAGAGTAAGATGTCTAGTTTCAAAAGAGTGTATTTCAATGATTTAAATGTTTTTCAAAACTGAACTTTGTATGGTCTTGTGACCATATATTTTTATAAAATGATTCAAAATGAGTTTTGAAACTCTATGTAACACCCATACCTTTCCAACGGTATATTATTCGTAATATTTCATGACCGTTTGGATTGGTTTTGAAATCTCCAAAGTTACCATAAAACAGGGCATCTCTGTTGTTGTCCGTTTCTGACCTTTGGTAACTAAAATGACCATAACATTTTCTACAGACATCCAAATCATGTTTTGTAAATTGGAATAGAAATTAGACTTCCATAACTTTCTAGTGGTATATTATATGAAAGGTTTCGATGTCGTTTGGTCATGTTTTGGGTCTCTCGAAACTTGAGCTGTTGTGCTGTCTGGCGTGTACCTCGGCCTAGACCGTTCTTGGTGCCATGCCTAACCAGTGACCTAGGCAGTGGTAATGTCCAGCCATGCCATGCTGCACAGACTGCGGTCTGGACACTTTAGTAGGCCAAGGCACGCATAACTGTCATGCAGGACTTTGTCTCCCAAGTCCAAAACGATGCCCCCCAAACTCATCATCATCTTGCATTCAAGCATCATTCCAAGTATGAGTGTTCATTTATTGTTCTAGCTTACCAAGACATGTCATTTATTGCTTAAATTAGCTTTTTTTCATATTAATTGTATATTTATTGAAATTATGACATGTTTGGGTTTGTAGTGTGATAGCTTGCATTATTAGGTCATTTATGCCTAAATAGCTAATCCATGAATGTTCATGTATACATAATTGATGATTAGGTTGACCTTGTGCATCGAGTCTAGTTTACGAACATTTATCTGTATGCCTCATTGATTGCAATTCTTGATTGCAAAATTGCCCTTGATTATTTGTTGTGACAACTTGTGTTGGTTAGACTTTTATTGACAATTAAGTTGTTAGATTTTATCTACACATCTAATTGAGTCCTTGGTATGGGCATGTAGGCATTGTTTGATAACTATGATGTTTAATTGAATTATCTACATCTAGTTAAGCATTTTGCGTTTGGTCTTACACATAATTGCATTTGAGCATAGTGTCATATATACACTTAGACCATATACTCTGCATTGAGTCAAAGTCTTGTGGCTTCAGTGTTAAGTTGCACAAGCAAGAGAAGCCTTGCAACCAAGGGTAGGTTGGCAAGCAATTGGTCGGGTATCAACTGTAAAAGGCCCGAGGGGTAGAGTAGGAGGTGTTTATGCCAAGAGTAGTGGATCAGGGGATATCACTAAGGATTGAACCAAGAGTGGTGAGTGCCGGTGTCCATAGCCTGAGGTTGTCGAGAGTGAGAGTCCGAGTATCACTTTAGTGTGTAACCTTTTATTCATATAGTAGATTTCTGTGACCGAGTGTGGTGCACTTAATTGTCCGTGGTTTTTTCCATTTGGAGGGTTTCCACGTATACATCTTGTGTTGTTTATATTTCTTCACTTTACACTTAATGTTGTATGTTTGTTTTTTTGGGTTAATTTTGAATATTGACTAATCAAGATAAATTGGTAATTGACTTGATTAAAACCTATTCACCCCCCTCTAGGTTATAGACACACACGTTCTTAGGGAATTTTTCAGGTGGTTTAGGAGTACATAGAACGAACTTATGCTTTTTAGCTTGCAACAATAACCCAATATTCCCTTTCCACGTAACATAATTATCACTAATTAAAGTATTATCTTTTAGGATGTTGATTAAGGATGGGGTTATGATTTCTTTATACTAACAAAAAATCTATATGTAAACAATCATGATACTTTCGAATATCTATCTTAAGTAAAATAAAATAATTCAATCGTAAAATTCAACAGTGCTCCAACACCTATAAATGTCATGCCTTCTTTGAGAGTTCGTACTGAAAAGTCCTCATTTGTTGATTAGTTTATTTCATGAACAACCACATTGTTGGGGTTCATGTAAGAGTAGCTTAGGCTCTCAAGACCTCAAGAGGAGAAGCACCAAAGGTAAAATTCTTATGCTTACTTACTTTGAAGAGATAGTTGCACACACTCACATATTCATGCATAACTCTTGATCATATATGTTGAATGTTTTCTTGTGTGCATTTTAGTTTAAATGACTCTTGTTGACCTATTTGCATCTTGCTATAAAAGTTGTATGCCATGCTAGGCATTAAAATAGGATGCAATTTCATCACTCTTGAACTTATTGTTTCTGTGCATTTGAGTGTTGACAAAATGTGCCTTGCGCTGGTGGTGCGCTACTCGACCAGCGCACCCCACCAGCGCAACATTCATAGTGGATTGTCGCTAGTGTTGCGCCACTAGGTTACGCTGCTGCACCCGTGCAAAGATGCAAAAATTGGGTGGTGTGCTACTCGAGTAGCACACCCCCACCAGCGTAAACATTTCAGTGGTTTTGAGCTTGTGTTGCGCCACTGACATGCACCACTCGACCAGTGCCTATTGAAATTTTTAGGCAGTGCGCCACTCGACCAACGTACCTCACCAGTGCATAATGAAGAAGCTGGAATGTTTTTTCCAAAACGACATCACTTTGTTTGGATCTTATATATATATATATATATATATATATATATATATATATATATATCTCATTGTCTCAAGGTCGTGTAAGAGTTCAAAATATCATATATTTTCCTAAGAACACATTTCAAAGGAAAAACACTTCCAAGAACTCATTTTTAATCACTCAAAGTATTCCCATGTGCATCAAAACTTCATCTTGCATCATCTACGTTCATCTAGAGTGCATATATGGATAGGGTTGCTTCATCACATCTTGTTCGGTAAGCTATTGACTATCTTCTTACAAGTTAAGTGTTTTTGCTTGCTAAACCATCTCTTTAATTAATTGTATTCTCATAGAATATTTCTAGATACAAATTAGAGATTGTTGTGATGACATGATTGAGTGTTGTATTGTGATAGCTTCATAGGATTGATTTATCTATGTTTAGTTAATCTATTTGAACATGTCATTTAGCACTTGATATCTAGGATTGCATTAATTGTCATCTCATTATCCTAGATAAGCATATAGGGTTTCCTAGCCTTGTTTGTTCATTGAATATCATCACATATTCACTTAGGACACTTTATCTCTTCATTGAGAAGTAAGACTTGTGTTTCTTCCGGGAGTAGGTAGCTTAAAGCACAAGCAAGATGAACTAGGTTCACTTTTACCAGGATTAGGTAGTGGTGGTGGATTAAACCGGGATTAGGTCGTTATTCCTTACCATTAGTGGATTCGAGGTTCTAGTGTGGCGCACTCATCAGGCCGTGGTTTTTCCCATTTGGAGGGTTTTCATGTATATCTCAAGTGTTGTTTATATTTCCGCATTTTTACCCTTGTGATTTTATTGTAACTAGCTAGGGGCATTTTTCTCAATTTGACTCTTAACGAAAATTGGGTAAAAGTTAATTAAAATCTATTTAACCCCCATCTAGATTAACATTACACACCATAATATTTATTTCAATTGGTATCAGAGCAGGTTCCTGGACATACATAGGTGATCCTTGCTCATTTTGGTGTGTGTTGCATTTTGTGTGTTTATGTTGACTATTCATACACTTGCATTAATATTATTTATTCATAAACACAATGAGTGGAAACGGTGGCAATGAGGGAGCTTCCAGCACTAGACCTCCACTCCTCACAGGATTGAATTATGCCTCTTGGAAAGGCAAGATGGAGTCGTACATATGCCAAATTCATGACAGGGCATGGATGGCAGTTGAAGATGGCTATACTCCACTCTGATGACTCCTGCAAATGGAAGAGATGATGTACTCTAACCAAAGGCTTAGTGGAATGCATAAGATTTTGAGGCTTCAAAGTGGAATAGGAAGGCAATGCATGCCATCCTTTGTGCAATGGATGATAACCAATACAAGTTGGTTCAAAATACTAGGATAGCTAATGAAGCATGGGACATCCTAGAAGTTGCACATGAGGGAACCGAGGTGGTTAAGGAATCGAAGCTTTAAGTTCTCCAAACGCAATTTGAATTCCTCAAGATGGATAAGAATGAGTGCTTCAACGACTTTGAAGTGAGGTTGATGGACATTGTGAACCAAAGTAATCAACTTGGTGATCCTTATTCAGATATGAAGATCAAGCAGAAGATTATGAGATCTCTACCCAACAGATTTGAGTCTAAGGTGATGGCTTTGGAAGAGAATAGTGGGTATAAGAACATGAAGCCTAGTGAAGTGATTGGAAGGCTTCTAGCTTATGAATCTAGGAAATTTCCTAACCCCACACCATCCAAAAAGCAAAAAGATATTGCTTTAAAAGCCTCCAAAGTTGAGAAAGAGGAAGGTGATGACTCGGATGAAGAGATGGCCTTGCTAATGAGAATGTTCAAGAAATTCTACAAGTCCGAGAAGAAAGGCTTTGGATCCAAGGGTCAAGACTTGAAGAAAAAGGTTCCTTTCAAAAAGTTTAAGACTAGGCAAGAAAAGACCGAGAAGAAAGGAGTCAAATGCTATGAATGTTGTGGAATAGGTCACTTTGCCCCGGAATGTGCAAATCACAAGAACAAGAAGATGGGAAAAGTGATGGCTACCACATGGAGTGAAAGTGATAACTCTAATGAAGGAGATGAGTCTTCGGATGATGAAGAACTCATGGCTAACTTCATAGCATTTACATCCCCTCTTAGGAGCAAAGATGCTAGTGAAGAAGAGAATGATAGTCAAGAGGAAGACTACTCAAGTGATGATAGATCTTTATCACAATCCACAAATGGAAGTGTGGATAGGATGGATCTCAAGGACTACATGACTAAGTTTGAGATTAAGAACAAGAATGAGATCAAGAGATTAAAAGAAGAAAACCTAGACCTCTCAACTCAAATTAAACAACTAAATGAAGAGATGGAAAGATCAAAGAGGAGTGAATAAGGGTTGAAGAAAGAGCTTGAAGATGCTAGAGAGTTGTTGGCCAAGATGAACTCTAGCACCAAGAAACTTGACCATATGTTAGATGTTGGAAAGAGGCCAAGTGACAAGAAGGGGCTTGGGTTTGAAGATGACAAGATGTCCTCCACTCCAAGCAAGACCATTTTTGAAAGAAGCATGAACTTCAGTAGGTCCTCTCCTCATCAAACTCCTAGGAAGAAGCTTGATCTAGGAGAGTGTTCAAATAGTGCTCAAGTGATGGTGGCTCCAAGAAGCCCACCTCAAGCTCATCCTACAACGGCTCCTCAAGTTAACTTCCTTCAACCAAAAGCTCACAAAGGGAAGACACCTATCACGCAAGCTCAACCAAGGAAGCAATCAAGTCTTGCTCAACAACAAAGAAGGAAAGCTTCTCAACAACAAGCACGACAACCACAAAGACATGGGAAGACTCCAATGCATCCTCAAGGATATGGTATAATTCCTAACTTTTTACCTACATGTCATTTTTATGGTATTGATGGTCACATTAGACCAAATTGCTTTAGGTATATCAAATTGTGTAGGATTGAAAGCATGATAGAAAAGAAAAAGGCTAGAGCCATGAAGCATGATCCTAGAACATCTAGAACCATGATGCATGATCCTAGGACACCTAGAGCCATGATGCATGTCACTAGGAAAAGTGGAATACCTTTGCATGACCCTAGGACATTTAGAGCCAATGTATCATTGACCACTAGGAAGGAAAATACTGCACCTAGGTGGATTAGAAAGGATGAACACCTTTGCCATGTTGCACAAATTGCTTTGAAAGCTCATTCTTATGATTTTTGGTATTTGGATAGTGGGTGCTCTAGGCACATGACTGGAAATAAGAGTTTCTTTGAGACTCTTGTGATGGAGGAGGGAGGAAATGTCACCTTTGGTTATGGATCCAAAAAGAAGGTCAATGGAAAGGGAACCATTTCCTTTCCTGGATTACCTTCCTTGTCCAATGCTTTGTATGTTGATGGTCTAAAAGCCAATTTTATAAGCATTTCACATCTTAGTGATGATGGACTCTCCTTCTTGTTTAGAAAAAATGATTGTTCTATCCTATTGCCTAATGGACAAACCTTGTTAAAAGGTATGAGGTCTAGTGACAATTTCTATTGTCTTGAGGCTAGAAGTGTGTCTTGTAATGTGTCCAAGGATAAACAAATAGAGTTGTGGCATGAAAGACTTGGTCACATGAACTTTAGGGATTTAAGAATCTTAGATAAGTTCAATGCTGTGTGAGGCCTTCCCAAGCTTGGGAAAAAGGTTAATGGTGTTTGTGGACCTTGCCAACACGGGAAGCAAACCAAAAGTATGCATAAAAAGGGCAAGTATATAACAACTAATGAACCTCTAGAGCTTCTCCACATGGATCTTATGGGTCCTATGCAAACCGAGAGTTTAGGTGGAAAGAGATACATTTTTTGTGTGTAGATGACTTCTCTAGGTACACATGGACTTATTTCCTTAGAGAAAAATCTGAAACTTTGGACAAGTTTAAAATGCTTTGCTCTAAGACTCAAAATGAAATGAACTCCAAGATTAAAAGCATTAAGAGAAATAGGAGTGACCATGGGAAGGAATTTGAGAATGCCCACTTTGAAAACTTTTGGAATAGTCTAGGCATTTATCATGAGTTTTTGACTCCTAGGAAACCTCAACAAAATGAAGTTGTTGAGAGGAAAAAAAGGGTTCTTCAAGAAATGGCCTTTGTGATGTTGCTTAGCAATAATGTCCCTAGGAATCTTTGGGCCGAGGCTGTCAATACGGCTTGCTACATAGGAAATAGAGTCTTCCTTAGACCTCACACTAGGCAAACCTCCTATGAGTTATGAAAAGGTAGGAAGCCAAATGTTAGCTACTTCCACACTTTTGGAAGCAAATGCTACATTTTGAATGACCGTGATCAACTTGACAAATTTGATGCTAAGAGTGATGAGGGTTTCTTCATTGGCTATGCCTTGAATAGTAGAGCCTATAGAGTTTTTAATCTAAGAACTAGGACTGTAATGGAATCATCTAATGTTGTCATTGATGATGCTAGGCTCAAAACTAATGACCATGAGGAGGAGGTAGATTTAGTTGATGACTCCCCTTTGGAGAAAGTAATTGATATCTCTAATGTTAAAAAGGCTAATCTTGATGATGACATATCAAAACAAAGTGATAGGATTCCTCACTTGGACACAAAAGAACCTGCTCCATAGGTTAGGAAACTTCATGACAAAGATGACATTATTGGTGAGGTTAGTGAGGGTGTTAGAACTAGGCGTCAAATGGCTAATCATATTTGCTACACTTGTTACATCCCTCAAATAGAACCCAAGAAAGTTGATGAAGCCTTAAAAGATGAATTTTGGGTTCTTGCTATGCAAGAAGAGCTTAACCAATTTGAAAGGAATGAGGTTTGGACTCTAGTTCCTAGGCCTACGAACACCAATGTGATACGCACCAAGTAGGAACAAATCCGATGAGGATGGCAACATTGTGCAAAACAAGGCTAGGCTTGTAGCACAATGATACTCTCAAATTGAGGGTATTGACTTTGAGGAGACATTTGCTCCCGTTGCTAGGATTGAGTCCATTAGGCTTTTTTTATCCATTTCTTATTTGCACAAGTTCAAATTATATCAAATGGATGTTAAGAGTTCCTTCCTCGATGGCTTCTTGCAAGAGGAAGTGTTTGTTGAGCAACCCAAAGGGTTTGTGGATCCTCACCACCCTAATCATGTCTATCACCTCAACAAAGCTTTATATGGGTTGAAACAAGCACCAAGGGCTTGGTATGAGCGTCTCACCCAATATCTCATAGACAATGGCTACACTAGGGGTAGTGTTGACAAGACTCTATTCATCAAGAAAATCAAGGATGAGCTCTTTATAGCTCAAATCTATGTTGATGATATAGTCTTTGGCTCCACCAATGACACCAAAGTCCAACAATTTATTGACGTCATGTCTCATGAATTTGAGATGAGTCTTGTTGGTGAGTTAAGTTACTTTCTAGGTTTACAAATTAAGCAAATGGATGATGGGATTTTCATATCTCAAGCTAAGTATGCCAAAAACCTAGTGAAGAAATTTGGCCTTGAAAGTGCCAAATATTGTGATACACCCATGAGTACCACAATGAAGCTAAGCAATGATGCTAGTGGTAAAAGTGTGGACCAAACTTTAAACTGTACCTAAATTTTGTTATAAGAACACGGCCACCATTGTAACTACTATTCGACAAGCACGAGGTTGCCAGCCTCCTATGCCTAGAGAGATTGTGAGAATATTTGAGAGATTTCTGTATACCATAAGTGACCAGGAATAAAAATTCTCAATTACCATCCTAGTAGCATCGAATATACATCACTATCCTAATAGGTCAAGTATCTAAGGTACCTATCCTGGCCACTATCTTTGTGGCAGTGGTCTCGAGGGTGTTAGTTGCAATTTCTCATCTTGAGTAAATTTCTCGTTAACACTTTCTAGCGCTGTTTGTAAGAACAAATCACACCTTTATTTTTACATTTACAAATTTATTATTTTGCAGAAATTATGAGGCTCTGCTCCTCACAGGGACAACCCTAGGCTTCGAAATTGCCTTCAGCGGCATCGAAGCGAAAAGCAAAGAAAAAAAGAAAAAAAGAAAAAAAACTGGGCACCGTAGCAAAATTTCGGTCCAGCCAACCATTGTGCGAGCTTCTTGTCATCCTATAATAAGCCAAGCCATGCTCGATCAACAAGCGGTGGCCCTTATGGAAAATATCCGCCTTCGTCTACTCACTGAGGGTATCCCAGTCTAGCCAAACAAACCCCAACACATATGGGGAGCCAAGCAGGCCCGGAAGCATGACACCTGCCTTCGATTGCCTGGGCCTTTTTTCCTCCGGAGCCCTTCTGTGAGGGGTCAGGGTTTTAACCATTTATCCGGGATAGATTAGGGCATATGCCCCTAGTTCATGATAAACAATCACATTACAAACCAAGGCGAGTTAAATCTACAAAAGATGCCTTGCCGCGGGAATAGCAAGAGGCTTCTCTCTTGGTGGCCTCAGGGGAGAGAAGCCTAGGTTGAAAAGGAAGGTAGCCAGAAAAGCCCATGAGCGGACCCCACTCATAAAAATGATCGGGTGGAGGTCGCCAGCTCATTAGAGGAATCCGAAAGTGAAGAATCCGAGCACAACACAAAAAAAACCCAGAAACAAACGCTTGAGAGATCAGCCGACAAGACAGTAGAAAAAGGTTCAACTGATAAAGGCAGAAAAACATAAGAAGAACAAGAAAGATTCGTTGAGTGAGATGAACGCTCCTTTCATTAAAAGAATCTAGGAGGCAGAGCTCCCACCGAAATTCAAGATACCGACTGATAAATTCTCCAGAACGAAAGACCTCTTGAGCCACCTAGGGAGCTTCGTCTAGCAAATGGAAGTCCAAAATACTACTAGGGTTGCCATGTGCTGGATGTTTCCTACCACCCTTACTGATTACGCCAAGACCTGATTCAGAAAGCTGCCTGCTGGTAGAATAGATTCATTTACAAAGCTGTCAACCGATCTCTGCTCTCGGTTCCAACGCGTCCGAAGGAACCCATACACCTACTGTATATGATTCAGGACCGAAATGAGGTGCTCTGGTCATATGTTGAGCGCTTCCATAAACCCTGGCCAATTTCAGGAGGAACCTGTTGGTGGGTAATCTTTTTTGATCATTTGCCAAGCGACCTCCGGAGATCTAATAGAAGGTCTAAGACCGGGCTCCAGAGTAAGTTGAAAACGACGAACAGCTTAGGATCAAGATGGAACATGATGATATGAGAATGGAAAAGCGCCAGAAGAAGAAAGCATCTTAGCCAAATCTAGCTCAAAAAAACCAGAACAAGCCCCTCAATAAGTCGACGTGCCGTTTCCCCATTTCTCAACCGAGGCCAGAGAGGTATCCAACATGGAGAAATCCTCCGCGGGCTTCGCCTTCTCCTCCGAGGGTGGTAGCCTCTATAGCTCGAAAAGAGAGAGGGTACGACATTATACCCCCTTAAACTCATCCCGTGAAACAATTTATCTCGCCATTTAGGATAAGGGGCTACTATAAAAGCCTACACCCATGAAAGCTCCGGTTGATAGAAGAAATTGTTATAAGTACTGCAACTTCCATGAAGATGTGTGACACAACACTTCAGAGTGCTATAACTTGTGCAATCGAATCGAGGCTCTGAAAAGAGGTGAATGTTTGATAGAGTTCTTGCAACAGGTTAAGGATAATATTCAGATTGGAAGGGTAGTACAAGCTGAGATCTGCGAGCATGCTGAGAAGAGAAAGACGGAACAGAAGAATCTGATGCAACAAATCTAGGTGATTCATACCATCAGCGAAGGGCCCACTCTGGTTGGTACCTCTAATAATTCAAGGAAAACCCACGCGAGGAAGATCCCTCACGTAGATAAAAGGCGAGGTATCTTTAAGGTCGACCAGAGCCCGATCAACCCCTCATATTTATCACTGATCATTTTCACTGAGATGGATGTCTATAACACCGTGCAGCCTTATGATGACCCCATGGTTTTCATGATACAGATTGCCAAAGCTTGTTGACACAGGTAGCAGCGTCAATATCCTCTTCAAAGATTCCTTGGAAAAACTGAATTTGAAACAATGGTGTTACAATAGCTGCACCACTCCCCTATATGGATTCATCGAGAAATCGATCATACTTGAGGGGGGTCAAAGATCCTTCCAGTAAATGTTGGAATAACACCCTTCTAGTAAAATGTTATGACGAACTTTCATGGTGGTAGATACCCCGTCGGCCTACAATACGATACTGGGATGACCTTTCTTGTGATCCTTGAAGGGGTCCTGTCCATTTACCACAACGTCTTGAAATTCTAGTAGAAGACAAGGTGAGAGAGGTATAGGGTGACCAGCAAGCAGTTAGGAGAAGTTATGCAGTGGCTGCCAACCCAACAGCTCTAGCAAAGCAACTTGCACAGGTAACAACGATCCAGGATAGGGCAACACCTAGATTAACCTTGGATGAAGGAGAACCCATAAATCACCCAGAGGATGACCCTGTGGTGCTAGACGAAAAGGAGCAGATGAGGGAATGGGCCAACGGTCATCCAATGGATAAGCTAGAAGAGATTCCCATCCAGATGGGTGATCTCTCGAAGGTCATCAAAGTCGGACCCACCTCTAAACAGGGAGTGAAAGGGGATCTGATCGAGCTCCTCAAAGAATTTAATGACATCTTCACTTTGAGTCACAATGAGATGCCCGGGATCTCGATATCATTGGTCGCTCGTCGTTTGGCAGTAGATCCAACCTTCAAGCCTGTCAACCAAAAAAGGCGTCACTATAAAGTCGAAAGAAATGCTGCAATCCAGGAATAAATGGACAAGTTGATCAGAGTGGGCTTCATTAGAGAGGCGAGCTACCCCGAATGAATCGCCAAAGTGGTCATGGTCACGAAGGCGAATAGGAAGTGGTGAATGTGTGTTGACTACACCAACCTCAACCAAGCGTGTCCAAAAGATAGCTTTCCTCTACCAAAGATTGATCAGTTGGTTGATTCCACATCCTGAAACGAGCTCCTAAGCTTCATGGATGCATTCTTGGGTTACAACGAGATTACGATGCACCCCGCTGACCAAGACAAGACCAGCTTCATCACCGGGTGGGGTTTGTATTTCTACAAGGTGATACCGTTTGGGCTAAAGAATGCAGAAGCTAATATCAACGGTTGGTCAATCGGCTATTCAAGCCAGAAATTGGAAAATCAATGAAGGTGTACATCGACAACATGATCACCAAGTAGTCAACCGCTGAAAGCCATCAAGACAACCTTCATAGAACTTTCATGATCTTAAGGGAGAACGAGATGAGATGGAACCCTTCTAAATGTGCCATCGGGGTAACTGCTGCAAAGTTTTTTGGGTTTCATGGTTCATGGGAGAGGCATATAGGCTAACCCAGAAAAGATCAAGGCTATCCTGGACCTAGAGTCCCCCACATCACTTAAACAGGTTCAAGCCTTAACTAGGTAGGTAGCAGCGCTCAACGGGTTCATTTCTCAGTCTATTGATAAATGTCTCCCATTCTTCAAAGCCATCAAGCAGGGAACGAACATGAAATGAGACCAAGAGAGTGAACAAGCTTTTCAAGCCTTGAAGAAATATTTATCAAGCCTTTCGTTACTAGTCAAGCCAAGTCCTGGAGAAGAACTGCAAATCTACTTGGTCATTTTAGAGACTGCAGTAAGTGGGGCTTTGGTCAAGGAATGTTGAGATAGGGTTCAACGGCCTATCTACTACGTGAGTCATGCTTTATCCAAACCAGAAGAAAATTATACCCTTCTGGAGAAGCACACTTATAACTTGGTGACCTTGGTAAGGAAGGTTCGTCCTTACTTTCAAGCTCACTCAATAGCAGTAGTGACGGATCAACCCCTCAGTCAATTTTTTCAAGGGCCAGATGTGTCCGGAAGACTGGTTTTATGGGTGCTGGAGCTTACTCAGTATGATTTAAGGTATAAGACTAGGACTGCAATTAAAGGCCATGCTTTGGCGGACTTTATGGAGGAGCTCTCAATTCTTTCGAGATGAGCGACCTCCGCAGCGATAGATATAGCTCCTGAGAAGACTCTAGAGTCCGACAACTGGCCGAAAGGTTACAAATCATGGGTCCTCTTCACGGACAGAGCGTTCGGCCAAGCCAAAGAAGGAGTGAGCATAGTTCTAATAGACCTGAAAGAGGCTGAATTCTACCACTGTTTCAGATTTGAGTTTATTGCTACTAACAATAAGGCAGAGTATAAAGCCATTCTGGCCAGGATGACGGTGGCCGCTGAGCTTAGGGTCAATTACTTTTAGGTCAAGAGTGACTCATTACTCAAAGTCAATCAGGTTTCTGGGGATTATTAGATAAAAGGGGATAACATGATTGCATATTTGAAGCTAGTTCAACTGCTTAAAATTAAGTTTAAGGGATTCAAGATCGAGCGGGTCCCTCGACAACAGAACCATCGAGCTTACGTTCTTACTAAGATAGCTGCCAATGGTGGCCTGGGCTTACCACATGGAGTTCCTCACCAAGTGATTTCCCAACCAAGCATATTAGCGGGTAAGGAGATCTATGCCTTGGATTGACAGCGATGCTGGATTGACCCAACAGTAGTTTATCTCCAAGAAGGAAGGCTTCACGAGAAGCCTGACCATGCCAAAAGAATCAAGAGGCTCTTAATCCGATACTGGCTGGTGGATGGACTACTCTACAGGAGGGACAGGTCCCTTCCTCTACATCGTTGTTTGCATCCTGATGATGCCAATTGGGCATTAAGAGAGGTTCACTATAGATAATGCAAAAACCACATTGGTGGGGAAGCACTGCATATCAGGTACTCCGCATAGAGTATTACTGGCCACCTTTCCATCAAGATGCGAAGAGATTTGTGCAATCTTGTGAACCATGCCATAAGACCTCCAACTTAAGCCGCCTCCCACCGGGAGCGATTCTCATTTGTCAGCTCTCCTTACCTCTTTACTATTTGGGAAGTCGACTTGATCGGGCCACTACCTACCACTCATTGACAAGCCAAGCATGCCATTATGGAAATCTACTATTTCATAAGATGGGTCGAAACCGGACCACTATCCCAGATATTGGAAGAGAATATGAAAAGGTTTATCAAAAACAACATACCAGGTTTGGGACCCTCTTATCATAGTAGCCGACCTCGGCAAGCGGTTTAATATCGGTCGATTCAATGACTTTTGCTAAGGCTTGGGAATCGACCTTAGATTTGCTTCAGTAGCCCAACCTCAGACTAACGGGTTAGTGAAATCCACTAATAATACTATCAAGAAACTGTTGAAAAAGAAGTTACAACAGAAAAAAGGTATATGGGTCGATGAGCTTTCTAAGGTCCTCTAGGCTTACCGTACTACAAGGAGGACAGCCACTGGTGTAACGCCCTATTCTTTAACCTTTGGGGTTGAGGCAATTCTTCCCATCGAGCATAAACTAACCTCCTTCAGAGTTCAACATTTCAAACCAGGAAGCAATGAGGATAAGATCCGAGCTAGCCTAGATCTTTTGGAAGAGAAACAAGAACGTGCAGCTAAGAATGTAGCAATTTTCCAGAACAAGATCGCTAGGTACTTTAGCAGGAGGGTTAAATCTCGAAACTTTAAGGAAGAAGACCTAGTTCTGAGGAAGTTAACCTTGAATACCAAAAAAAGGTCAGACGGGGCCCTGGGACCTAACTGGGAAAGACCTTACTTAATAAAGGTAGTGGTCCGAAATGGGGTATACAAGCTCGAAGACATGGATGGACGCCCTATCGACCACACCTGGAACGCATATCACTTGAGGAAATTTTACCCCTAAGAAAATAGCTCGAAAAGTAGGCTACCTCCATTTAGGTTTTAATGAAATCCTCATCAATAATGTACCCCATCTTTTATAGTATGCTTTCTCCATCTTCAATTATATTCTACCATTATTTCTCCATATCCGATTAGAGTCTACATATGTAAGTTCAATATAAAGATCTAGAAGACCGGGGATTAGCCAGGGAAGCCCCCTCATTATCCTTGATTTCATGGTCAGGCTACCACCCCAAGAAGAATTTAAGCGTAAAAGCATAATTGCCATCCAGATCACAAGACCAGGAAATAGCTAGATAGCCCTCCCGATGCCTTGGTCGAGCTACCACCGCTCTAAGAAGGATCTGAGTGTAAGAGCATAATTGCCATCCAGATCTCGAGAAAATGAAATAGCTAGATAGCCCTCCTAATGCCTTGGTCGGGCTACTACACTTAAGAAGGATCTGAGTGTAAGAGCATAATTGGCATCCAAATCTCGAGACAAGGAAATAGCTAGATAGCCCTCCTTATGCCTTGGTCGGGCTACTACCCCCAAGAAGGATCTGAGTGTAAGAGCATAATTGCTATCCAGATCTCAAGACCAGGATATAGCTAGATAGCCCTCTTGATGCCTTTTTTGGGCTACCACCCCACAAGAAGGATCTGTGTGTAAGAGCATAATTGCCATCCAGATCTCGAGACCATGATATATGTAGATAGCCCTTTTAATGCCTTGGTCAGGCTACCACCCCTAAGAAGGATCTGAGTGTAAGAGTATAATTGCCATCTAGATCATAAGACCAGGAAATAGCTCGATAGCCCTCCTGATGCCTTGGTCGGGCTACAACCCCCAAGAAGGATCTAAGTGTAAGAGCATAGTTGCCATTAAGATCACAAGACCAAGAAATAGCTAGATAGCCTTCTCGATGCCTTGGTCGTGCTACCACCATCAAGAAGGGTCTGATTGTAAGAGCCCAGCTGTCATCCATACTACAAGTCCAGGATGAAGCTAGATAGCCCTCCTGCAATCTCGGTCAGGCTATAACCCCCTAAAAGAGCCCATGATGGGAAAGCTCTCCTGCTTTAATGCTCATGTTATTACTGGCTACTAATCTTCCATGTGTATATGGTTGCTTGTTGTGACAGGTAGAAACTAACTAATAACCATATAAGGAGACTACCCACTAAAGTCATCAAATTACAAGTTCCCTTTGAGATTTGGGTGATTGAGTGAGCTGTCTACTGCAACACTTAAAAAAAATATTTCATCTCACCAAAGTTCAAAATAAGTTGAGTTGTTTCAAAGGTCACATCTAGCTCGAGATTGGGAATGAAGCAAGAAGATGACAATTAAATCAAAATTCTTTGAAGAAAAGCATAGACGAGATCTAAAGTCAGCTTTTATTAATAAAATGGGAGCCTATCCCCTGGAAAGGCTACAACTAGCAAATAAGGAGCCTAACCCCTGTTTTCGAGCTATAAAAAAAAGAGAAAAAAAAGATGATTAAGCATGGCATGAATATAGAGGGGTGCACACCCCCCTTTTCAGGCTGCAAAAGAAAATTGTGAATGAGTTGCATTAGGTTCCTGCTTCCTCCTGGTTCCTTTCTACTGCTCCCCCCTCCTGGTAGACCTCTCCCCTGCTTCTCATTCCAGTGATGTATCATTTTGTAAAGCCATCTCTGCTACCTCTACCACCGGAGGATTCCCGATTGCTTGCTACTCAGTGGGGTCCTCTTCCAAGACCTCATTATATACTGCCATAACCTAAAGAGGGATGGCCACGTTGAGAAGGTTTGCCAAGGATTCTACCCGATCTTATTCAACCTCCGATCCATCTTTTAAGGTTTCCTCAGGATGATTGTAGACCACTTCCCGGGTTTCTGGTAGGTTCCCCTCGGGCTGTGATGATCGAACCCCACTAGAAGTCTCCCCTGGACCTGAGACTAGAAAGACTGGAGGAATAGGAGGATCAGTCACAACCGCTTGCTTCCCAGTTCCAATCCCGTCACCTTTAGGATGAGATATCCCAACAGCTTTCGACATAATCTCCTCTCTATCCTAGTTGGAAAGAACTGATAGGTCGAAAGAGGAAGTGATGCAGCAACAGTAGATCAATTGGCATTAGATTATATGAAGAGGTGGGATATGAGTAAAACCAAGGAAAATGGCCATTTCAATCCTACTAGTCCAGGCGACAGAGTCGGAATAACTTGAAATTTTGACAGCTCATGCGTTTCGGCAAGATCTTTCAAATTCACAAGCTTTGCTTGAGTAGCAAAACCTTTTTTTAGCAGAATTCCATCATTTAGGCCATGAAAAGACCGTTTTTGCCATTTTAGAAAAGTTTTGTTTTTTTTAATAAATCGAGTTTCCCAAGTCTAAATCGACTTCTTTCAATTCCGGGATGCTTTGGATTCTTATTAGAATTAGTTTTTGCTTTGATCTCATTTTTCCTTTTTTGGCTCGTTTTCTTGTTTTTCAAGGAATACGATTAGGTTTAGGTTTTATTGTTTTAAATAAGGATGTAAGTCGAAAGGCTAATCAGTTTTTGATTAAAAAAAAATAGAGTTTCTCTAATTATCTCCAATTTCAGTATTCTTTGTGAATCAACGAATTTGAAGCCTGATATTCTAGTATTCGTGAGCGAATCAACAGAATTTTAGCAGGTTGTTTCTAATTGTTTCTTGTAGGTTTTTCTCGATTGAGCTTTCACTATATCAGCTTGGTATCAGAGCGTGGTTCGTTCAGGACATCAACATGCCACTGAGAAGACACCCACAACACTAGATCCTAGTAGAAGAAGCCATCGAACATGACCGCATAGCGCAGTTGGAGTGACAGGTTACGCAATTAACAGAGCAGCTTGCCACGATGAGGGCCAACCAAAACCCTTTTCAAAACCTGAATCCTGAAACAGGTGGTGACAAAGTTGAAGATGTCAGGCGTTAGGAGTTAGAGATGCGGACAGAGATTCTGGAATTTCACGGGAGCATGCAACCGGAGGAGTTTCTGGAGTGGATCGGAATTGTTAAAGAAATACTTGAATTCAAGAGAGTTTTTGGGAAAGAGAAAATGGCATTGGTTGCCACGAGACTCTGGGTCGAGCAACGACATGGTGACAGCAGCTTAAACTCAATAGAAATCGTTCGGGGAAGCCCAATATTTCTAACTGGGAAAGATGAAACGAAAGTTGCGTGCTGAGTTTCTACCCCATAATTTTCAGAGGTTTATGTACCAGAGATTACAGAATCTGCTTCAAGGCATGAGGTCTGTTGATGAATATACCACGAAGTTCTATCAATTATTGGTACGAAACGAGATTCAAGAGGCATAAGATGAAATGGTGTCACACTATTGTGGCAGATTGTGAATGCAAATCCTTGATATGATTAATCTTTTTGTTCAAGTAACGGTGACAGAGACACATCAGAGAGCTTTACAATTGAAGGAGACGTTGTCTCGAAAATCTAGTAGCGGGCTATTTTTAAATTTTGAAGAAGGTCCGAGCAGTCGAAACAGGGCAAGTAGTACCAGCAAAAATATAGGGAATCAGTCAGGTGTTAGTGTTAGTGGTAGTTCGAATTCTGGACAACGAAACCCAACAAATAGCGTTTTAACTCCTAGGGCAACCATAGGCAGATTTTGGTGTTTAAGTGTTTCGGATGAGGAGAAACAGGTCACAGATTGTCTGAATGTCAAAGGCCAGCCAATAAGGTATTGTTTATTGATCCAACAAAATTTAACGAGGAAGATGCAAAAATAGGCGAAAACCCGTAATCAGTTACAGAGGAAGTGGCGAGTGAGGAATTGGTAGATGGCGATACTGGAACAATGCTAATGTTGCGACATACCTGTTTGGCACCGAGGACTAAAGAGGGAGATTGGCTTCGAAATAACATATTTCAGTCTACTTGTATCATTCTTGGTAAGGTGTGTCGATTTGTAATGGATGGTGGAAGTTGTGAGAATATTGTGTCAGTCGAGGCGGTGCAAAAATTAGGGGTAAAGACTGAAAAACATCAAAAACCTTATAGGCTAGCATGGCTGCAAAAGGGAGGCGAGGTAACCGTGTCACAGCAGGCATTAATCACGTTTTCTATGGGATCCAACTATAAAGATCAGATGTGGTGTGACGTAGTGAATATGGACGCATGTCACCTGTTATTAGGGAGACCGTGGTAATATGACAGAAGGGTTCATTATGATGGGTTCAAAAATACTTATTCTTTTGTTTGTTTTCAGGAAACTAAGATTTTGTTACTGTTCAACAAACCTTTAGAGAAGACGAAGTCGCATGGAAATAACGCCAACTCACTGTCCTATGCGAAATTCAAGTTAGAGGTAAAGGGATTGGAAACGGTGTATGTGTTGGTGGCAAAAGTGGCAAGTGTTGAATGGGAAGTTCCGGAAGCTGCAACTCCTTTCATTACGGAATTCGCTGATGTATTTCTGGATGAATTACCAAAAGAACTACCACCCCTACGTGATATTCAACATCATATAGATCTGGAGCCTATAGCAGTGTTACAAAAATGGCCACAATACCGTATGAGTCCTACTAAGCATGAAGAATTACAGAGACAGGTTGAGGAGCTACACGCGTAGGGGCATATTCGTGAGAGTCTTAGCCCGTGTGTTGTACCCGCTCTTTTAATACCAAAAAAATATTGAACCTGGAGGATATGTGTGGATAGCCGTGCAATTAACAAGATCAATGTAAGGTATCATTTTCCCATTCCGAGACTTGATGATTTGTTGGATTAGTTGAGTGGGGCACATGTGTTTACCAAACTAGACCTGAAGAGTGGGTATCATCAGATTCGGATTCGAGCTAGCGACGAATGGAAGACAGCTTTTAAAATGCAAGAGGGTTTATATGAGGGGCTAGTCATGCCTTTTGGGTTGTCGAACATGCCGAGCACCTTCGTGAGAGTAATGAACCAAGCCCTTCGACCATTTATTGGTAAGTTTGTCGTAGTATATTTTGATGATATCTTGATTTATAGTGCAAATCCTGAGCTGCATATTCAACACATTCAGGAAGTGTTGTGTATTCTACGTAGAGAAATATTTGTTTCTACAGCCAAAAAGTGCGTTTTTATGATGCCAAAAGTTTTATTTTTGGGTTTTATTATTTATGGAGAGGGACTACATGTGGATGAGTCCAAAATAGAGGTGGTGAGGCAATGGCCTTGACCAAAAACAATTACTGAGGTACGCAATTTTCATGGGTTGGCATCGTTCTACCGTTGGTTCATTCCAGACATTAGTAGCATTATGGCACCTGTCACTGAATGTAAGAAGGGAGTCAAATTTTAGTGGACAACCGAAACAGAAGAAGGTTTTCAGCAGATTAAGGAGAATTGACAACAGCCCTCATACTTGTCTTACCGGATTTTTCTCATCCTTTTGAGTTGCATAGTGACACCTCCAAAGTGGGCATCGGAGCTGTTCAGAGTCAAGCGCGGAAACTGGTGGCATTTTCAGTGAGAAATTGACAGGCTCTCGAGTTCATTATAGTATGTACGATATAGAATCCTATGTTGTGGTCCAGGCGGTGAAACACTAGCGGCATTACCTTTTCCACATGAATTTATTCTGTACACTGATCATGATTCGTTGCGGCATCTCCATAGCCAAGATAAGATTTTTGCCCGACATGCTTCGTGGTCAGTCTACCTTCAACAATTTACATTTGTTCTAATGCATAAGGTAGGAGTTACAAACCAAGTGGCTGATGCTCTGAGTCTAAGGGTCAATTTGTTCACAACGATGACTATCCAAGTACCAGGTTTTGACTCTTTTCGTGAATTATTTGATTCAGACCCATATTTTTCTGAGGTGATGGCTGATGTACGAGCAGGGAAAAATTCTAAATTTGTGTTGGTAGATGGGTTTTTATTTCGAGGAAATAAACTTTGTATTCCCGACAGTAGTATACGTTTGGAAATTATTAAGGAAATACATGGTGAGGGTTATGTGGGCATAGATCGTACCCTTCAGCTAGTCAAGGCATCCTATTTTTGGCCCACAATCCGGAAGGAAGTAGAGAAGTATGTTGAAAGATGTCGGATCTGTCAATTGTCCAAGGGGAAAGCAACTAATGTAGGTCTTTAGATGCCATTACCCATCCCTACCCAACCATGGACAGATCTGAGTATGGATTTCGTTTTGGGATTGCCAAGAAAACATCAAGGTTTTGACTCCATCTATGTAGTTATTGATCGGTTTTCCAAAATGGTTCACTTTATTCTATACAAAAAAACTGTTGATGCTGTAAAGGTTACCCAGTTGTTCTTTAAGGAGGTGTATCGTCTTCATGGATTACCTACATCAATCTTTTCTGACCGGGACACTAGATTCCTCAGTAATTTTTGGCGAAGCCTTTGAAAAATGGTCCATACCAGGTTGGATTTTTAGTAGTGCATATCACCCACAAACAGATGGGAAAACAGATGAGATGCCTGGTAGGGAATAATGTCCGGTCATGGGATCTGCAACTTAGCCAAGCCAAATTTGCCCACAACCATGTTGTCAATAGGAGTTTGGGATTCAATCCTTTTTAGGTGGTTTACACTTTGGTTCCTCGCAGCCCACTTGATTTATTACTGTTGCCGAACAAAACTAGGATTCATGGAAAGGCTAAAGATTTCGTTCAATGGTTGTGTGAGGTCCATCAACATGTGCAAGAAAACCTGTCCTAGGCGGCAGAAAAATACAAGCTGGCCTTTGACAAGAAACGACGTCACTTGGAGTTTGATGTGGGCGATTTTGTTTGGGAAGTCCTCACAAAGGACAGGTTTGTTGGATTATAATAAACTTGCTGCTAGGAAGATAGGACCACTTGAAATTGTAGATAAAATTAATCCGAATGCTTATCGCTTGAAGCTTCCTAGCCACATTCGTACTCATGATGTGTTTAATATCAAACATTTGATTCCTTATCGTGGCGACTCCTCTGATGACGATAATATAGGAAATTCGAGGATGAATTTTCTCCAACCTGGGGAGAATGATGCAGCAGCAGTAGATCAATTGGCATTAGATTATATGGGGAGGTGGGATATAAGAAAAACCAAGGAAAATGGCCATTTCAATCCTACTAGTCTGGGTGACGGAGTCAGAATAACTTGAAATTTTGACAGCTGATGCTTTTTTGCCCTTTTAGGAAAGTTTTGCTTTTAAATAAATCGAGTTTCCCAAGTCCGAATCGACTTCTATCAATTCCAGGATGCTTAGGATTCTTAGTAGAATTAGTTTTTGCTTTAATCTCGTTTTTGCCTTTTTTGGTAATTTTTCTTTTTTTGGCTCGTTTTCTTGTTTTTTAAGGAATACGATTAGGTTTAAGTTTTAATTGCTTTAAATAAGGATGTAAGCCAAAAGGCTAATCAGTTTTTGATTAATAAAAATTTAGAGTTTCTCTAATTATCTCTGTTGACGGAAAATTTGCTCGTGATGAGAAATTCCTATTAACACCCTCTAGACCACTACCACGAAAGTGGTGGCCGGGGTCGGTACCGTTGGTTCCCGACTTGGTTAAGAGATAGACGAGAGGCTGAATAGTAAATGGGAGCTTTATTTTTGATATATTGCTTTAAAGTACAAATCGCTCTCTTGTATGCTTACAGTCTTTCGAAGGTGTAGGGGGGGTGGCAACTCTGTGCCTGTCGAATAGTGGAGTTGATGGTGACGGTGTTTTGAATCTAGAATTTAGGCCTTCCCCTCTTCTTTCTATCTTATATGTTGTTGTATTTTTGTATCTGTCGTTGTCCCTATATTTTGTCTTCTTTTTACCATGCTTGGCTTCACATATTTATATCATCCAAGTATGTTTTTAATTCGCAAATACTTTACCGTGATCCCATGAATATGTTCCCTCCTTATCTGGCGGGATTTGTTTCTTGAATTTGAATTGTTACGGGATTTGATGATATCGTTGACGGAGATAAGTTTGTTCCCTTATTTGAATCAAACTCTTGACGTGCATGTAAATATTACATGGAAATGATCCTGTGTGCACTCGTGCCATGAATCTTCATGGAGGTCACCCTGCCAGGTACCTGTTGCCCCGTAGAGCAAGGTAGACCCCTGCTCTGGCTCTGTTCTTAGAAGCTTGAGATGGATTTTCCCTGACCCTTAGAGGCTTGAGGTGCTCTTGTAGACCTTCTTAGGAGGTAGCTGGGGTAATGTCGATTTAGGTGTGATTCTTCCTTTATATCCAGCAAGCACGGCGGGCTTCTTTCGAATGTCTCTTGAGCTTGGAGACCTTCCCTGGCATTCACGGGGCGGTTTTGAAGCTCGACTTCAAAGCCGAGGTTCCTCGATAGATAGCCTGGAGAAGCCCGAGTTCTAGTACTCTCGTGGGGGCTCGTTTGGGTCGCGTATGGCTTGTTTTTTGGTAGTTTTGAAGACGAGCCGGCCTTCCCTGCTCCTGCGGGGTGGCTTTACAGTATTTTCGGGCTTTATAATTGTTAATTATGGGTGGAAAATTTCTCTTTAACCCTGGCCAAATTTCACTATTAACATAAGTCCCCTTTGACTTGAAGACCGGTGGTAGAGTTGTGGTTGGAGTCAGATTCCTTGTTTAATTGAGAAAGTTTTTCGCCATAAAGATAATTAATAAAAGTGAAATCTTCTCATTAATTACCAAATATTTAAATTTAAAACTGAGTGTTATTCAAAGAAAAAACGACAGCAATACAGCTTCAGGTGATCTTCCTGGGGATATCACCGATAATCCTCTATTTAAGCACAGCCTTACCGTTACTTTCTTCATACTTTCTCAAATCTCAAATTTTCAAATTTTCTCTCTCCCATATTTCTCTGCCGATTTCCCTCTACCTTCCGCTTACTTCCAAGATTTCCTTTCCCATCAATGTCGACTTCCACAGATAGTGTTGATGCCTTGGTTGAGGGCTCGAGGCCCTAACCTAGTTCCTCGTAAGCGGGTGCGAGGGATTTCAAGCGATGAGGAATCTTCCCCGCTCCGCCAGTGCCGTCGTTTTAACAGGAACGTCTCTATCGGCCCTGGCTTTTTTAACCAGCATGACAATCCTCTAAACCTAGTCAACAAAGACCCTGATGTCAGGGAGAAAGTCGATATGGTCAGGAGGGCTCAAGTCACAGTGGTTGAGCCTCTTTCAGTAGTAACCATTCCTTTCGAACCCAGTGTCATTCCCGACTCCACTGTCGACCCTCAGTCGACGGGCCGTCTTCTGGACAAGTATGGTATTCCTAACACTGTTTCCTTAACTGTCCCCCATCGGAATTATGATGTTTTTATCCCGCCCAAAGGTGTGCTCCCTATCCACGTCGCAGCTTTTGAGAGCGGGGTGAGGCTCTCTCTTCACCTCACCCTTCAGCGGGATCTCAATGCTCTTCAGCTGGCTCCGCTTCAACTGATGCCTTGCTTCTGGAGGCATCTAGTCGGCTTCCTAGTACTATGGAGGGAGCAGTACGAGATGAGCAACGTAGCTAGAGAGCCCGGGGCTGAGGAGCTCGCTTTTCTTTTCCAGATAGGGCTCCACGAGGCCAATTCTATGCCAAGGCCAAGAATAGGCTTAACTTTATCATCTTCGGGGCTTCAAAGAAGAACCCTGCTTGGAAAGAAGAATTGGTACTAGCGGGGGGAGACTGGGGGAGCTCCGTCTTTGTCAGTGGGCATGAGCTCGAGGTTCCTATTTCCTTTAGTGACAAACCTACATGGGGTCAGGATTCCTTGCCCTTTGAGTCTGAAGCCGTGCTGAAGACCATCCTGGCTCGTAACTACTTGAATATGAAGTTTCCAATCGCCGACCCCTTTGATATCGGTAGGGTAAACAAGTACCTACGGATATCCAGTGCTACCTCTCGTAAGTATCTCGATCTATCTTGTTTTTTTTATTGGATGGTTTAGTTCTGATGATCTTGATTCCTCTCTCTAACAGTGTTTGTTGTTGCTCCAGCTTCTCGCGAAGCCCGACGAACTGGGATCCCTCATTCTCCTCCAGATCATCCTCATGAGCTCTCTCAGATGTTTCGATAGGGGGGGGGTCAACCACTAAGGTAGCTACCTTGTTTGTTCATTCCCCCTCACCTTCCCAAGTGAAGTCCAAGATGACTTTTCTTGCATCTCAGGCGGTGAAGGCTCTAAACAGAGGAGGGTTTGCCTCCCAAGTCATCAATAAGTCCATTCCTTCCCCCTTACCAATAGTCTCTGCTTCAACCAATGCTCCCCGAGTCACATTATCCCTCTCTGATGATTTAATTGTAACCTAGGCAGTTGAGGTTCCAAGGGAACCCGATACCGATATTTCTGAGGTTGCCCCTTCTCACCCCTTCTAGCAATCTATCTCGGCGGGTTAGGACAAGGTCCTGAAGAAATTTGATACATCCTGTCCAGGCGGCGGTCTTTTTAGGATGACCGCGATGCCCGTGGACATCATGATTACCAAAGGGTCCCCCCTTCTTGCCGAGGTAATCGTCGCTTTCACTTCTTCATTCAGCATTTTGATTTGTCATTTTCTATCATGATTTTCCTTTGCAAGCTTTCAAGTTTTAGGTGGCCATGAGGCATCAGGTAGACTTCCTCCTTGATCGGGTAGCCAAGGCTGAGGCTGAAGCTGAGCGAGCCATGGTGTTGCTTGCACGGGCTCAGGCCCTAATCCAGGAGATGACCTCCAGCCAACAAGGAATGGAGACGAAGCTAGCTAAGCTTCAATGCGACCATGAGAGGTTGAAGCAAGCTTTTGATCAGGAGACTCTCTTATCGAAGCGGCGGGCTAGCCAGCGGGATGATTGGAAGGCAGAGGTGAAGGTCCTGAATGTTGAGAACCAAGCCTTGCAGGCTCAAATTACCCAGCTTCAGGCCGAGGTGGAAGCCTCTTTTAACGAGTTGTACTTCTATGCCTCTTATCAGGTTGCAGAGGCTCTTCCTCCCCCATTCGATCTCTCCAGCATCGCTGGCTGGGATAGAGAAGAGGTCATGTCGCTGGCTGCGGAGATGTCTGGCCCCGAAAAGGATGGAGTTGGTTCTGCAGGGAGGGAGCTGGGAATCAGTTTGAGGTGCTAGATCTGCCTTCTTCTGTTCCATCTTTTCCAGCATCTGGTCCCGGTGAATCCTCAAAAAGGGTTCACAATGAGGAGCTAGAAGAAGGCCTTGCTGAATCCCGAGACCGCCTTCCCCCCCCCCCCCCTCTGCAGTGCTTTCAGGAGTAGAGTCAACAAAAGGTGGGAACGTGCCTGAGTCAGTGGCCAGCCATCTTGATACAGCTATACCGCCTAAAGTTATGGCAGTGATCAATAAAATCGTGGAGGAGGATCCTGTTGACCCCAAGGCAGCCGGGGCTGATCCCTAGGAGGAGGTGGCCAAGTCTGTAGATGTAGCTAACCAGGATGAGTTGCGATCGGAGAGAGGAGCAGGGGGCGAGGTTTATTCTATGGAGGAGAAGGCTGGAGGTCCTCAGAAAGATGAAGAAGCTTGAGTTCTCTCCCATGTAATCTATTTTGAATGCCCGAAAAAGGGGGTGGGCATCCCATCTTCAACTGAGTTTGCCATTTTATTATTGCTTTTATAGCCCGGAACCAGGGATTGGGCCCCCTTTGATTGTTGCAGCCTTGTTGGGGGATAGGCTCCCTTACTTGATAATAAAATTTTAATCTCAAATCTAACTCTGGCTTGCATGTACTTGTTTGGTCTCCTTCTAGGTCCATCTTTTATATCGAAACGAGATATCTTTAGGGAAAAATAAGATAAGAAAAAAGACTATTGGCATTGAGCCCCCATACTAATGAAACTTCTGGCTCAACTTCTTCAGTCGACAGTCCCCTTGTTTGGTTATAGGTCTACTGTAGTAAGTAACCCCGTATCAAGTAGAGCTAGTAACCTTAACTTACTAACATATTTAGAATTTAAGGAGGTCTAGCCTTCTATCTTTGAGTCCCTCTACGGGGCTGTAAACCCGAGTGAGGTATTTAGTGAAGGGTTCATCCCTTAAGCTCGAATCTTTCTTAAGGGTGGTTGCCCAAGCAGGGCGGTACGAGGGCTATCTAGCTATTTCCTGGTCTTGAGATCTGGATGGCAACTAGGCTCTTACAGTCAGATCCTTCTTAGAGGTAGTAGCCTGACCACGGCATCAGGAGAGCTATCTAGCTATTTCCTGGTCTCGAGATCTGGATGGAAACTATGCTCTTACACTTAGATCCTTCTTGAGGGTGGTAGCCCGTCCAAGACATCAAGAGGGCTATCTAGCTATTTCCTGGTCTTGAGATTTGGATGGAAACTATGCCCTTACACTCAGATCCTTCTTTGGGGTGGTAGCCCGACCAAGGCATCAGGAAGGCTATCTAGCTATTTCCTGGTCTTGAGATCTGGATGGCAACTATGCTCTTACATTGAGACCCTTCTTGGGGGTTATAGCCCAACCAAGGCATCAGGAGGGCTATCTAGCTATTTTCTGGTCTCGAGATCTGGATGGCAATCATGCTCTTACACTCAGACCCTTCTTGGCGGGCAATAATGCCCAGCCGAGGCATCAGGAATTGCCGGGGGGGGCTTCCCTGGCTTATCCCTGGTCTTGAGGCGATAATGTCGAAACTTTCCATGTAGACCCAAATAATTGTAGGACATAGTTGAAGAAGGAGTAAACAAGAAAAGCAGGCTTTATTGATATGGAAGTTGGAGTACATTATTGTCGAAAAAATAAAAGAAGCTAGTCAGAGGTCGCCTGCTCCTGAGTCCCCTGTTCAAGAGTAGAATTTCTTTAGGTGATCTGCATTCTAAGCATGGTCGATTAGACGGCCATTCATGTCCTCGAGCTTGTATGCCTTATTACGGATCACCATTTTTATTAGGTATGGTCCCTTCCAGTTGAGCCTGAGGGTGGGCTACCGAAGCAAACTGAAGGTCGATTCCCAAACCTTCGTATAAATCTCTGAATCGGCCATTATAGAACTATTTTCTGAGGTCGGTTATGATTGCAAGAGGTGTTCCGAACCTGTAAACTACATTGGTCATGATGAACCTTGTTGTGTTCTCTTCCGATATCTGGAAGAGTGATCCGGCTTTAACCCATCTTGTAAAGTAGTCAATTGTTACGATAGCGTACTTGGCCTATCCCGGAGCTGTAGGAAGCGGTCCAATCAAATCGACTCCCTACATAGCAAAGGGGTATGGCGAGCTAAGGGACAATAAACGTTCTGGAGGGAGGTGACTTAAGTTTGCCGCTTTCTGGCACGCCTCGCAGGTTGGCACCAAGTACTTAGCATCTTGATGAATGGTCGGCTAATAATACCCCACAAGGAGAACTCGATATGCCAAGGCCTCTCCACCAATATGGTTCTCACATTCCCAAGAATGGACCTCTCTCAAAGCCCACTTGGCATCTTCTGGGTGTAGACATCGAAGCAGGGGAAGGGATTTCCCCTTTTGGTATAAATGCCCATCCACCATACAATAAAGGACCGAGAGCCTTTTAACCCTCCTAACTTGGTTGGGCTCCCCAGGGAGTGTCCCGTCTTGTAGATATTCTGTTATTGGATCCATCCAGCATAGCTGTCGGTCTAGGGTATAAAATTTCTTATCTGTCATAATGCTAGGTAGGGGGATTACTTGAAGAGGGACTTCGCGAGGTAGGGTCTGGCCACCAAAGGCAGCTATCTTGGCTAGGACGTCAGCCCGATGATTTAGCTGTCGAGGTATCTGCTCGATTCTGAATCCCTTAAATCTGGTCTTGAGTTGTCGCACCAATTTCAAGTAAGCGATCATGTTATCCCCTTTAGCCTGATAATCCCCGGAAACTTGGTTGACCACAAGTAAAGAGTTGCTCTTGATATTCAGGTAATCAACCCCGAGCTCTATGGCAGCTTTTATCCCAGCTAGCAAGGCGTCGTATTTCGCTTCATTGTTCGTGGCTTTAAATTCGAACCTGAAACAATGGCAATACTCAGTTCCTTCTAGGTTGATGAGGACTATGCCCGCTCCTCCCCTAGACTGCCCGGAAGCTCTATCGATGTAGAGAGTCCATGACTCGCAGCCCTCTAGCCAATTGTCAGATTCTAGAGTCCTTTCAAGGGTGACATCTGTTATCGCGGGGGTTCCTGATCTGAAGGTATAGAGAGCTCGGCTACAAAGTCTGCTAGTGCCTGAGCTTTTATCGCGGTCCTAGGCTTATACTTTAAATCAATCTAGGTAAGCTCTACGTCCCATAGAACCAGCCTTCCAGAAACATCCGGCCTTTGTAAAAATTAACGGAGGGGTTGGTCCGTCACCACTGCTATTGAATGAGCATGGAAGTAAGGACAAAGTTTCCTTGCCGAGGTCACCAAGGCGTAAGCTAGCTTCTCCAATAGAGTATAGTTCTTTTCGGGCTTGGTTAGAGCGTGGCTCACATAGTAGATAGGTCGCTGGATCCTATCCCCGTATTTCTTGACCAAGGCCCCGCTTACGGTGGTTTCTGAAACGACCAAGTATATTTGGAGCTCTTCTCCAAGATTTGGCTTGACCAGCAGTGGAGGGATTGTTAGGTATCTTTTCAAAGCCAGGAAAGATTGTTCTCTCTCATGATCCCACTTCATATTTCTTCCCTGCTTGATAGCTTTGAAGAATAGTAGGCACTTATTGGTGGACCGAGAGATGAACCTATTGAGCGCTGCTACCTGTCCGGTCAAGGCTTGAACCTGTTTAAGAGATGTGAGGGATTATAGATCAAGGAAAGCCATGATTTTTTCTGGGTTAGCCACTATGCCTCCCTCATAGACCATGAAGCCCAGAAACTTCCCCTTAGTTACCCCAAAGGCGCATTTGGAAGGGTTCAACCTCATCTGGTTTTCCCTTAGGATTATGAAGGTCCTACAAAGGTCGTCCATGTGGCCTTCCGAGGTTAAAGATTTAGTGATCATGTCATCGATGCATACCTCCATCGACCTTTCGATTTTAGGCTTGAACAACCGATTGACTAACCGTTGGTAGGTAGCTCCAGCATTTTTGAGCCTGAAGGGCATCACATTGTAGCAGTACAGGCCTTGTGCGGTGATAAAGATGGTCTTTTCTTGGTCCGCAGGATGCATCATAATCTGATTGTAGCTAAAAAATGAGTCCATAAAGCTAAGGAGCTTGTTCCCGGAGGTGGAATCGACCAGCTGATCAATTTTTGGCTGAGGAAAACTGTCCTTCAAGCATGCCCGGTTGAGGTCGGTATAGTCCACGCATATGCGCCACTTCCTATTTGCCTTCGTGACCATGACCATGTAGGCAATCCATTCAGGGTAATAGGCTTCTCGGATAAAGCCTACCCAGGTTAGTTTATACTTCTCTTCTTGAATCGTCATATTTCTTTCGATGATGAAGTGGCACCTTTTTTGTTTGACGGGCTTAAAGGTTAGATCCACCGCCAATCGATGTGTAGCTAATGTTATCGGGATCCCCGGCATCTCCACATGACTTCAGGCGAAAATGTAGTTGAACTCTGTGAGAAGCCTAATCAAGCTCTCTTTCATTCCTGGCTCAAGGGTAGCTCCGATCTTTACGACCTACGTTGGATCGCTTATTTGGACAGGAATCTCTTCTAACTTATCGACTGGATGGTCGCTGGCCCATTCCCTTCTCTATTCTTCCATGTTTGGCACCACAAGGCCTTCTTTGTGACAATCAGTGGAACCCGTATCTTCCAGGTTCAATGCTGGAGTTGTCTTACCTTGGATCGTCGTCACCTAGGCGAGTTGTTTAGCTAGAGCTGTTGGGTTGGCTGACACTGTGTAGCATTTTCTAGCTGCTTGCTGATCACCATGAACTTCCCCCACCTTGTCTCTTACCGGGAACTTCAGGATATTATGGTAAATAGAGAGGACCCCTTTCAAGGATGACAGAAATGGCCTCCCTAATATTGCATTGTAGGCCGACTAGGTATCCACCACCACGAAGTCGATCATGATGTTTTGCCTGAGAGGTGCGGCTCCGATGATCACTGGTAGAATTTTTGATCCTACGGGTGTGATGGAGTCCCCAGTGAACCCATATAAAGGAGTATTACAACTGTTGTAGCACCATTGCTTCAAGTTTAGTTTGTCCAAAGTGTCTTTGAACAGAACGTCGACGCTGCTACCTATGTCGACGAGCACACGGTGCACCATGAAGTTGGCAATTTGTACTGTGATGACCATGGGGTCATCATGTGGTTGCACGGTGTTATAGATATCTGCTTTGGTGAAGATGATCTGTGACAGCTGGGAAGGGTTTGTCGGTCTCTGGTCGACCTTGAAGATATCCCGCCCCTCGTCCGTACGAGAGACCTTCCTTGCATGTTTTGTCTTGTAATTGTTGGAGGTGCAGGTCAGAGTGGGACCCCCACTGATAGTATGTATTATCTGAATCTGTTGCATCAAGTCCGCCTGTACTTTCTTCCTCTTCTCAGTATGTTTCTCGGATCTCGGCTTACACCTCCCTGCCAGTCTGAATGTTCTCTCTGACTTGTTGTAAAAACTCTATCAAGCATCCTCCTCTTATCAAAGCCTCAATCGGATTCCGCAAGTTGTAGCATTCTGAAGTGTTGTGCCCTACGTCCTTGTGAAAGTCATAATATTTATAACGATTTCTCTTGTCGACCGGGGCTTTTATGGGAGTGGGCTTTTGTAACAAACCCTTGTCCCGAATGGCGAGGCAGATTGTTTCTCGGGATGCATTTAAAGGAGTGTAATGGTCGTACCCCCCTCTCATCGCAGGCTATAGGGGCCACTGTCCTCGGAGGTAGTAAGGCTTGAGGAGGAGCCTGTTTATTCGGATACCTTTCCGATTTGGGCTGAGGAAGAGGGAAGTCGTATGTTGATTTATTAGGGGGTTTGTTCTAGCTTTTCTAAGCTTGCTCGGGTCTGGTAGCTTCTTTCTTTTAATGCTTTACAGATCTTATGTCGTCATGCTCCATATTGACCTTGAGCTGCTCGTCGACCTCAATCTGCTCCAGGCCCGATCATAGGCTTCCTGGTAAGTTTCTGGAGGTCTCTTAGCGAAAGACCGAAAATGCTTTCCCACCCACAGGTTCCTTCTGAAGTTAGTGAGTGTTTCCTTCTCGGTGAAGACCCCTATCTGGATGACTTATTTGTGAAAACGCTCGACATAAGCCCGGAGGGTTTCCCCTCTCTCCTGGATCATGTACTGTATATCCCGGATAGTGGCCGGGAGCACCGCTCTGTTACGAGTTGATTCGCGAGGGGCAGGTCCTAGGCGATCAAAGGTAGGTTGCCTAGCCCCAGGCCTGCTTGAGTCCCCCTTATTGCAGAGACCTGTTTGTTGGATAGTGATACCCTCAGCGATTAATCGAAGGCGGAAGTTTTCGACAAAGGTCGCTGCTTGTTGGTCAAGCTCGACCTGACTTCCCAGAGGGGGATCCGGAGCCCGCATAGTGGCTGGCTGGGTAGGAACCTGGCTATGGAGCCTGGATTTTCTCTGTTTCCTCGGGACCTTTCGTGTCGATGTAACGGAAGGTTGTGCAGACGTGCTTGGCTTCACATATTTTCTCCCTGTTTTTTGTCTTCTTTTTACCGTGCTTGGCTTCACATATTTATATCGTCCAAGTAGGTTTTTAATTCGCAAATACTTTACCGTGATCCCATGAATCTGTTCCCTCCTTATCGAGCGGGATTCATCATTTGAATTTGAATTGTTACAGGATTTGATGATATCGTTGACAGAGATAAGTTTGTTCTCTTATTTGAATCAAACTCTTAACATGCATGTAAATATTACGTGAAAATGATCCTGTATGCACTCGTGCCATGAATCTTCATGGAGATCACCCTGTTAGCTGTCTGTTGCCCCGTAGAGCAAGGTAGACCCCTGGTCTGGCTCTGTTCTTAGAAGCTTAAGCTGGATTTTCCCTGACCCTTAGGGGCTTTAGGTGCTCTTGTAAACCTTCCTATGAGGTAGCTGGGGTAATGTCGATTTAGGTGTGATTCTTCTTCTATGTTCAGCAAGGACAGCGGGCTTCTAGAGAGGTTGGCGGGCTTCTTTCGAATGTCTCTTAAGCTTAGAGACTTCCCCTAGCATTCACGGGGCGGTTGTGGAGCTCGACCTCAGAGCCAAGGTTCCCTAATAGTTTGCCTGGAGAAGCCAGGGTTCAGTACTGTCGTGGGGGATCGTCTAGGTTGCGTCTTGCTTATTTTCTGGTAGTTTTGAAGATGAGCCAGCCTTCCCTACTCCTATGAGGTGGCTTTACGGTTTTTCCGGGCTTTATGATTGTTGATTATGGGTGGAAAATTTCTATTTGACCCTGGCCAAATTTCACTTTTTACAATCTCCAATTTCGGTATTCTTTGTGAATCAACGAATTTGAAGCCTAATATTCAGTATTAGTGAGTGTATCAACAAAATTTTAGTAGGTTGTTTCTAATTGTTTTTTATAGGTTTTTCTCTACAGAGCTTCCGCTACATCAGAAAAGGAGAGCTTCAGCGACCTGGTAGGAAGCATAGAAGTATCCTTCGCTGAAGGATGCATCAACTTCTGCTTAAAGCCTCGCAACCTAAGCATACATATCTTGATTCTCGACGCCCAGCTTTTTGGCTTCTGCATTCAAGTAGTCTATCTGCCCAGCCAGCCGCTCTGACTTGAGGGTTTCCTGGTCAAAGGATCACTTCATCCTCTCATGATCACAACGATGCTCACCAGTTCAGCCTCCATCTCGTTTTGGTTGGAGGTCACCTCCTCTACAAGAGATCGAGATTCAAGGGATCGCCAACTCGGATAGGAATCTCTTTTAACTTATCCACTGGATTACCGCAGGCCCATTTACTTCTATGTTCTTCCATGTCGGGCATTATAAGGTCATCTTTAGGGTAATCGATGGACCCTTCATCTCCTAGGATTAGTGTAAAGGATGCCCTATCTTGGATCGTTGTAACCTGGGTGAGTTGATTTGCTAGAGCTGTTGGGTTGGCCGACACTGCGTATCATTTCCTAGCTGCTTGCTGATAACCCCGAACTTCCCCCACTTTGTCTCCTACTGGGAACTTCAGGATGCTAGGGTAAATGGAAATGACACATTTCAATGATGATAAAAATGGCCTCCCTAATATTGCATTGTAGGCCGATGGGGTGTCCACTACCCCGAAGTCGGTCATGATATTCTACTGGAGAGGTGTGGCTCCAATGATTACTAGTAGGATTTTTTATCCCACGGGTGTGATTGAGTCCCTAGTGAACCCATATAGCAGGGCAATGCAGCTATTGTAACACCACTATTTCAAGTTTAGCTTTTCCAAGGTATTTTTAAATAGGACGTCAATGTTGCTGCCTGTGTCGACGAGCACACGGTGTACCATGCAGTTGGTAATCTGTAACATGATCACCATGGGGTCATCATGAAGCTGCATG
This sequence comes from Dipteronia dyeriana, assembly GCA_032871835.1. Classification (NCBI taxonomy): domain Eukaryota; kingdom Viridiplantae; phylum Streptophyta; class Magnoliopsida; order Sapindales; family Sapindaceae; genus Dipteronia; species Dipteronia dyeriana. The sequence continues at coordinate 54,934,420 of CM065297.1, forward strand.
GTGTTGTAGACATTTGCTTCGGTGAAAATGATTTGTGACAGCTGGGAGGGGTTGGTTGGTCTCTGGTCGACCTTGAAAATATCTCGCTCTTTGTCTGTACGAGGGACTTTCCTCACATGGTTTTTCCTGGAACTGTTGTAGGTACCGACCATAGTAGGCCCCCCGCTGATGGTATGTATTATTTGAATCTGTTGCATCAGGTCCGCCTGATCCTCTTTTCTTTTCTCCTCATGCTCTTGGATCTCGACTTGTACTTCCTTTCCAATCTGAATGTTCTCTCTGACTTACTGTAAGAATTCCATCAGACATCCACCTCTTATCAAAGTCTCGATCTGATTCCGCAGGTTGTATCATTCTGAAGTGTTATGTCCCACGTTCCCATGAAAGTTACAATATTTATAGCGATTTCTCTTATCGAACGGGGCTTTCATGGGATGGGGCTTCTGTAGCAAACCCTTGTCCCGAATGGCGAGATAGATTGTTTCACGGGCCGTATTTAAGGGAGTGTAATGATCGTACCCCCTCTCATCGTGAGCTATTTGGGCCACTGTCTTGGGAGGTGGTGAAGCTTTAGGAGGAGTTCATTTTTCTGAATACCTTTTCGATCTAGGGTTGAGAAAGGGGGAAGCGGTATGTTGATTTATTTTGGGGGTTTGTTATGGCTTTTCTGAGCTTGCTCTGGTCTAAGAGCTTCATTCTTTTATCGCCTTACGACTTTTATGTCGTAGTGTTCCATCTTGACCTTGAGCTGTTCGTTGACCTTAATCGGCTCTAGAGCCCCATCATAGGCTTCTTGGTAGGTTTCCGGAGGTCTCTTGGCAAAAGACCGGAAAAGGATTCCCGCCCACAGGTTCCATATGAAGTTGGCGAGGGTTTCTTTCTAGATGAAGACCCTCATCTGGATGACCTCCTTGTGGAAACGCTCGACATAAGCCCAGAGGGTTTCCCCTCTCTCTTGGATCATGTACTGTATATGGATTGGGTCCTTCAATCGGGGCTTAACTCCATGGAATTGTAAGCAGAAATCTGTTGATAGCTTGGTAAAGGAATCCACACTACCAGCAGGTAGTTTCCTAAACCAGGTTCTGTGAGTGTAGTGGGGAACATTCGACACATAGCGGCCCTAGTCGTATTCTGGACCTTCATCTGTTGAATAAAGCTCTCTAAGTGGCTTAGGGGATCCTCAGTTCCGGAGAATTTGTCAGTTGGCATTTTGAACTTAGGCGGGAGCTCTACCTCCCGAATCTTTCTGGTGAACAGGAGCATTCATTTCACTTAGAGGAACTTTCTTGTCCTCCTTGTACTTTCCCTTCTTCATTAATTGGACCTCCTTTTGAAGCTCTGCCAACTGGTCTTTTAGGCGTTTGCTTTCGGGTTTCCTTGAGTTGATCTCAGTTTCCTCGCCATCAGACCCTTCTGAAGAACTGACGACCTATACCCAGTTTCTTCTTCAGAGGGGCTTTGCTCGGGGGCTTTGCTGACTTTCTTCTTCCCTACTTCGGGCTTCCCTCATTAAAGTCGTTGGGTGGAGAAACTCTCCCCTTTCTCAGGAAGGAACGTCCACCGTGGATTTGATCTGCCTTGGTTGGTAGCATGGCAGCGCTTCGAGAACGGGGGGCATGGGCCCTAACCTATCCCGGATCGAGGTTGGGAGTCCCGTTCTATTACTAGCTAGTTCCCGAGGAATAGGTCCCAGGCGATCAAATGCGGGTTGTCTAGCCCCGGACCTGCTTGACTCCATTTGATTGCAAAGGTCTGCTTGTTGGATAGTAATACCCTCAGCGAGCAGTCGAAGACGGACGATTTCTACAAAGGCAGCCGCTTGTTGGTCAAGCTCGACCTGATTTCCCCTAGAGGAGGATCCAGAGCCTATACAGTGGCAGGCTGGCTGGGCTGGAACCTGGCTATGAAGCCCGAATTTCCTCTCTTTCTTCAGGACCTTTCGTGTTGACGCAGCAGATGGTTGTCCCGATGTGCCCGGCTGTCCTTGTGAGGAGCGAAGTCTCATGATTCTTGTAAAATAAGAAACTTTTGAAAATAAAGATGGTGGTGTGAGAGTTTCCCACAGACGGTGCCAGAAAGAGTTAACGGGAAAATTTGCTCAGGATGAGAAATTCCTACTAACACCCCCGAGACCACTACCACGGAAGTGGTGGCCGGGGTCAGTACCGTTGATACCTGACCTGTTCTAATGGTAAACGGGAGGCTGGATTGCAAGGATACAAATGGGAGCTTTTATTATTGATTAATTGCTTTGATATACAGATTACTCTCTCATATGCTCACAGTCTCTCTAGGATTCTAGAAGATGGCAACTTTGTGCTTGTCGAATAGTGGAAACAAAGGAGGCCGTGTTCTGAATATAGAACTTAGCCTTCCCCTCTTCTTTTCGTTTCTTCTATCTGTCGTTCTTCTTCTGTTTTTCACCTACTTCTACTTCTCTTTTTTAGTATCTCCTTGTGTGTCATGCTTGGCCCTATTTGTATATGGTCGAAGTAGGTTTGAATTCACTGATATCCCGCCATGATCCTACCAATTCATTTCCTTCTTATCGGGCGGGATCCTTCACTTAAAAGTTGTTGACCTCGAGTAAATAGCGGAAACGATGATATTATTAATGAAAATGAGTTTGTTTCCTTTTAGGAATCAAACTATTGACTCACATGTATATGGAATTAATGTTGGTTTTCTTATAGATATGATCTTGTATGTCATCGCGGCATGGCTTTTCATGGAGGTCACTGAGCTAGCTGTTTGTCGTCTCATGGAGCGAGGTAGATCCATGCTTCCACTCTGTTCTTAGAAGCTTGGTATGGATTTTCCCTGACCCTTGGGAGCTTGAGTTGTCCCTGTAGACATTCCTGGGAAGTAGCCGAGGTAGTGTAGATTTAGGTGTGATTCCTCTTTCATGCCCAGCAGGGACATCGTGCTTCTGGAGAGGTTGATAGGCTTCTGTCTAAGACTACTGTTAAGTTTATCCTCTAAAGTCTTAACCCGGAGGGGGCCTACTTTGCTTGTCGGGCTTCTTTCGAATGTCTCTTGAGCTTGGAGACCCCCTCTGGCTTTTATGGGGTGGTTGAGGAGCTCGACCTCAGGAACTGAGGTTCCCTGATAAGTGGCCTGGAGAAGCCTGGGTTCCAATGTTCGTGTGGGGCTCGTCTTGGTTTCGCCTAGCTTGCTTTCTGATAATTTTGAAGCCGGGTTGGCCTTCCCTACTGCTATGGGGTAGCTTTATGGTTTACCCGGGTTTCTTGAACATCGATTATAAGTTTTGACTTGTGGTGGAAAAGTGGAAAATTTCTCTTTGACCCCTGACCAAATTTTACTATTAACACAAGTTAAGTCTTTTAGTTCTCTTCAATAAGTGTTGATTCGTTTATATATATATATATATATATATATATATATATATATATAACATATATTATTTTTCAAAAACTAATAATATCTCTTGACTTTTTCAAAACTTTGAAAGATATCTCATATCTTTTTATTTTAAAAGTTAATTAAATATTTATTTTAAATTTAAACATTTTAAATTCAATTCCAAATATTTAATTTAATAAAATAAAATAATTATATTATCTTATTCTATTTAAAATCAAATATCAACTAACACCCTTCATTTAGTGATTAGTAACATAATTAAATAATTTATTTAATCATCATTACTCGTTACTTAAATAATATCATTATTAAATTATATACCGAATAAATACGTGTCACTTTCGTAACACAATTAATTGGACAATCCAACTAATTAACCGTGACCCTTGTAACCTAAATCGATCGGGTTAGCAAGAGGGCCTAATGGACCCACAGTATTTTGAGCCTCAATAATCCTCAAAATCATTAGCTAAACTCTTTAATTAATATTCCTTGATTATTAACTCCGGTGTTATTCCACTAAAACCCCGAAGCTGCACTCTCTCAACTACAGACGCTTTTACACAGATCGATACCACTCGATGTCCATTGATATAACTATTACACATGGTGTGATCCACTAAAAAAGTACGTAATTAGAGTTGGGTCATAATGTCTGTTATACCTCTATAATTACATATATCCTTTAAGTACCGTTGATTTTCATATGAACAATAAATCCGATTTCCTCACAAAATTAGGAGAGCGCTCATATTGTGAACGTTGTAAACGTTGCCCAGAAATTGTCTTGAGAAACTTCTGCTTAAATCACCAACACTCCCGATGCTTGCTGGGGGCAATCTTCCTAACCATCTCGAGCATGTGTCTCCTAGAGTCTGTGGAAAGTTGAGACACAATAAGGGGTCGTTGTGGGCATACTGAGCCATAACACTTTTATACCGTCTGACATATTCTTTAGGATCTGTATCCTTCTTGAACTGTTCCACGTGCGGCATCCTAAATCTTTCTGGAATTAGGTTCGCAGGATGTCCCTAGTGAATGGACTATCAGAATCATCGTAAGACAAGTCATTGTACCCATAACGTCTAACCAGTGCATCCATTTGACGTCTATTGTTTTCAACTTCTCGGGTCAGGCTCTGAATTACAACGTCTCTATCTCCCACCGGATCTCCATGATGGTTAAACCATCGAGTGATTGTCATACCTTTTTCAAGCTCTTCTTCGCTTTGTTACAGGGTCTCTCAGGTTGATCCTTGGAGGAGTATGGTTCTATGACGACGCTTGCGACGATGCCAATCACTATCCTCTGATAATGACTGATCCCTGTGTTGGTCATACTTACGGTGTCTAGTATGGGCTATCTGATCATGGCTCTACCTTTGGCATGGTTGCTCATCTTCGGGTGTTTCACGTCCAACCTAATTAATTGGAATAGAGTTTCTTTCAGCTTCTGGTGCATCTGGCTCTGGCCTAACTATAACCGAACGAAGCCTTGTAAGTGGGGGATTAGGAGGTTGCGCTTCTTCTGCAGCTAGTAGATAAACTCATTCATTTGCCACTTTTGCTACCAGCTGTTGCAGTGCCTCACAGAAGCGTTGTGTCAGGTCTTCACTGGTCGGAGGGATTTGTTGGATCCCCACTAGAGATGGTAGTTGGTTATCGGTGGTGGTGGCGAGATCTCGTGAACTACTGCCAATATGGACATTATCTGGAGATTTTTGGATATCCTATAACTGTTTCTGCTTCACATCATTACTTTAAATCAGATCGGAGGTTCACCCCCCCTCTTTCTAGCGCCAATTGTTGACGTCGATTTCTCGATGTATGAAAAAGTCAACAAGATTTGGATTTTAACCGTGATCTCAAAGAGAAAGAGAAGGTGAAAGTAATTGAACACCAGTTTTACGTGGTAAAACTTCGATGACCTGAGAAACGTCCACGGGTGGTTGAATAAACAACCGAGCAAAATCCACTATTGAAATTAAGATTTACAACTCTCGATCTATTTTATTTCTCTCTGTATTCTTTCGTCTTCTCTAATGATGGGATTATGGGTCTATTTATATGTGTATAGAACCCTAATCTTTTTTGTACAGGTAATGAAAGATTTTTGTATTAAATTATGATTGGTTACTTGTTTGGAGTAGTCTATTTTCTTTCCTATTTCATAGATTTGTATAGAGATTGAGAGGGACTCTAGTGATATAGTCTAGTTAGGACTTATTTCCTTACAAATGCGTAGTCTTTTTGAAGAAATAAAATTGTTCCCTGATTTGGAACCTTTTTCCTGTTTGGTATTCTATTCTTCTTGAAATTCTTCTTCGATGCGGATATCTTTACTTATTTTAACATGATTCTTGGTTCGTTTACGAGTTTGTGTTGGGCTTCTTTATTCGGGTTTCTTCATATTTGTCCCGAGCAGAACACAACATCAGTTGATCTCGAATGATGTCATTTGATCTCGAGTAGAATATGATGTTAGTTGATCCCGAGTGACGTCAACTGATCCCTAGTAGAATATGACATCAATTGATCCCGAGTAGGTTTTGCTCAATACTTGTTTTTATACTTTCTTGGGTTCTTCTTCTTTGGAAATATCTTACGGGATATTTTCTAAATACCTATTCGGATGTCCACCTGACAATTTTATCCTCTTTGTCTATGACCTGTACATCTGATAAAATTTACATATGAGATAAGTATTGACCAAAGCATCTATATGATGCAACCAGAAGGATTCATTAAAAAGACCAAGAAAAAAGGTATGCATGTTGTAAAGATCCATATATGGATTGAAGCAAGCATATAATGCAACCAGAAGGATTCATTGACAAAGGCTAGGAGAAAAGGGTATGCAAGTTGCAACACTATATATGGATTGAAGCAAGCATCCAGATCTTGGAACATAAGGTTCATTCAAACATTGACGAACCTTGTGCATACAAAAGGATTAAATGCGACAAGTTGGTTGTCCTATTTTTTTACGTTGATGATATACTACTCAACGGAAATGATATAGGTCTATTGACATCTGTAAATGAATGGTTGGAAAAACAATTTGATATGAAGCACTTAGGATAAGCAAGTTATATTCTTGGTATCCAAGTCATAAGAGATAGAAAGAATATAACGATTGCATTATCCCAAGCTTCGTACATAGATAAAATCTTGTCTAGATTTTCCATGGAAGATTCCAAGAAAGGTATGTTACCTTTCAGACATGGAATCAAACTTTCTAAGGAACAAGTTCCTAAGAATGAGCATGAAGAAAAATTCATGAGTAGGGTTCCATATGGCTCGACAGTTGGGAGTCTCATGTATGCAATGCTCTGCACTAGACCAGATATCGTTGGCATAGTTAGCAGGTTTCAATCGAAATCTGGTCCTAATCACTGGACAGCAATCAAGCATATTTTCAAGTATCTCAAGAGAACGAGAGATTATATGCTTGTATACTCTAGAGGGGATTTAATTCATGTTGGGTATACAAATTTCAATTTCCAATCAGATTCTGACTCTAGAAGATCAACATCAGGATCAGTGTTTACAATCGGAGAAGGGGCAGTCATATAGAGGAGTAACAAGCGATCTTGTATTGTTGATTCCACCATGGAAGCTGAGTATGTGGCCGCATGTGAAGCTGCTAAAGAGGTTGTCTGGCTCCACGAATTCTTGATTGACTTAGAAGAAGTTTCTGATGCGAATAAGAAGATCACTGTCTATTATGACAATTGTGGAGCAGTAGCTAATTCGAGAGAACCAATAAGCAATAAGAGAGGGAAACACATTGAAAGAAAGTATCATCTTCTGAGGGAAATTGTGCATAGGGGAGAAGTATCGGTAACCAAGATCCCGTGATTATAAAATCTAATGGATCCTTTGTTAGGATTATGCTCAATAGCAAGAGTGTAATAATGTAATTAACAATCTTTTCATATGAATAAAGTGATTTCTAGTTTAACAAAACTTATAGCATTTATAGTTTAATTATTATAATTTTCAAAAGTAAATAATCATAAGGTCAAAAGACTATGAGAAAAGAAGAATTGTTCATATATCTAGATATGTATGAGGTAGACACAATTCTTTAGTTAGTCTTGAATAATATTCACAACTTAAGATAGAAGGTTGGGCACCTTTATCTTGTCAAAGTTGTAGATTCTTTTGCTAGCATTTGAGTGGGATCAAATGTATTATGATGAGTCTAAAATCATCAAAGTGTGGTGTCTTTGGGCAAAAGAATCTAGTGCAGTGGGTGCATTGAATAGGATCAAAATTAAATACTTTATCTAGAACCGTCAATGGATAAAAGTTTTCATTTGAAGACAATCAGAGATTCTATCTAAATCCTGAGATAAATGATGGACTTATGGTTGCAAGTGTTATCATTTGAGCTATTAATGAGTACGATTATATGGCATAGTCTATCCTCGATAGTTTGGTGGTATTCATTTGTTAATCGATAGAGGACTTCATTTATAGATATGGACATCGTGGCTCCATTTATGAAATGAGAGTAGAATACCATCATACGGATATTTTTAGGTATTGGATATTAAATCTTAACGTTAAGTTTTCAATAGTGTTTATTGAAACATGGCTTCTGGACAAGTCAAAATATCCAAGTTCAATATGTGGTCATATGAGTAAATAGGGTAAATTGGAAAGCTATAGGCGGTCTATGAGCTCTTGGCGATTACTGGTATTCATCACGATGATACACTTTCTCCAATAAGGTTGTCTAAGGTATGAATGAGTAACATAAACTTATTCTATCTTTATTTAGGATTCAATTTTAGTTCTTTATTGGAATGAACTAAAATTAAATAGATTGGACCTAAGTGAATCATTTGTTGATTGTGATTAGGTTGTGTCTATTGGAGCTTAAATTCAGATAGCCGCCCAAGATCCCCAATCCATACGAACTTGCATGGATCACTTGACAAATTCTACCGGACCAATTTAAATGGGTCCATCTAGAATTGTATTAAGGCATGAGAACTTGTTTCTTTTTGTAAGAATAGGTCTAGTTCACATGTGGACTTTTTATTAAGGTCTAATGGATTTAATAAAATAAGAAAAATAATATATGGCCCTTATATTTGGTATGGGCGGCAAAGGCTATTGTGAATAGCTTAAATATATTATTTTTATTTTATTATTTAATTAAATGGAAATAATTAATTTGTTCATTAATTAATTATTTAATTAAAATTCAAAATCTTTTTCCTAGTAGGAGATGGTCTTCTAAAACTGTACTATTGTTAGTAGTATAGCTAATGTTAAAAACTATATTTGATAAGTAGATAAATAAAATAAATTATTTATCTAATCAAATTAGAAAGTCTTTAATAAGGTTACAAATACACTATTGAGTTGGATTAGGAGTCTTGGTGTAGGAAAGAATTCTTTTCTGAAAATGATTCTTGGTCACCAAGTAAAACTACTTAGTGGGAGAATTCTTTTTTGAAAAGGATTCATAACCACCAAGTTAATCTACCTAAGGATAGGATTCTTGTCCATCAAGTAATCATTCTTAGGAAAGAATAAACTCTCCTAATCTACATGAAAGTGTAAAATTCGGCCAACACATATGGTTATAGGAGAAGTTAGATTTCCTTTTAGATAAGGACTCTTAACTACCAAATAAATTCACCTAAAAAAAAGGATTCTTGACAACCAAGTAAATCCTTCTTAGAAAAGGATTTGTAATCCTATATATATGTGCATGAGAATTTTGGTCATGACTAAGGCAATTAGAGGTGAATTTTGGCCAAGCTTATTTTTCTAAGAGAAGAATTCTGCCATCATAGGAATTTTGAGGGAGAAAAATCTGATTTTACTCTAGACAAAATTCGATCATCTCTAAACAATAGTGTGTGAATTAGGCCAAGTAGAGAAAAAAGGGGAACGATTTTGTTTTCGATAGTATACTAATATCCTTTACAGTACAACATCGAATCAAGGTTCACGCGAGTTTCAATCAAATTGATTGATAATTCACAAGTGACCGGACGTTCTTGGATTTTTCTCTTGGAGGATATTTTAAACTAACGAAGAAAAGATTTTTGCTGTCTCCATCCTCAGGAATACAATTTAAAGAAAGGGAGCCCACACTCCAAGGTGATTCACGTTCGTGATTGGATTGGAAGATCTTGCGGAATCAATTCAGCACTTGTTCAATCGTCACGAGTAAAAGGTACAATACTTTTATAAATGATTAATCTAGGGTTAAGGTTCTCATTGCATAAAGGGAAAAAAATTATATACGCAAACCCTAATTTTTGTTTTTATCACGCTTCCGTTGCGTTTTGAACCGTTTTTTTCCCATCAATAGGTATCAGAGCTAGGTTGTACCCTTGATTAATTGATGTATGTGTTCGTGAATCTTTCTTTTATTGTATATATGCATGTTTTAGAAAGTGATGGCACTCTAGGTATTGGCATATATATTTACATTGGAATGTATGGATATATATATATGTTTTATATGTGGTTTGTTATTGCTCAATTTTTGTCCTAGAATTTCAATGTAATTTTGTTTTGGGATTGTAACAAGAAGGGTGGTCTATTATCGCCATAATTTCCTTCTTGGTAGTTGCTAAGTTTTTTTTATTTTGTTATTGTAATAAAAAAAAACTGCAGTATTTTATTATGTAAATTCTTCTGTAATACATTCAAGTTTTGAAGACTCGAAGGTTTGAAGAATTAGGAGTAACCGGAACAAGTTTGGGACCGTGCGAGTCATAACAACGCACGTGCGTACGAAGAGTGTGCAGCCACGTTTGTTGCGGCATGGGATGCACACGGCAGCCCCTTTGGTAGCCATGGGCTGCGCATGGCAGCCCTTTATGGGTTTGTGGCATGGGCACGCCCATGGGTAAGGGCAAAGGGTGCGCACGCCCATGGGAGGTAGTCGAGGGAGTCCGAACGACGAAGGCCTCGTGAAGACTTGTTCGCCAAGAAAGGAGTTCTTGTGTTCCAAGATATATGTAATTTACTTGTTTTTCTAGGATGGACCAAAATTGTAGCTATTTATATTTTTGTAAATATTGCAATGTTTGTCATTGTTTGATAACATGTCATATAGAATAGGAGTGCCACTCATATATCTCTTTTGGTATGAACATGCATTGAATGATTTAAGTATCTAAATTGGCATCTAGATAACTTGGTAAATCATTCTTTGGAATTCGATCACATGCCTTAAACAATTGAGTGTGAGAAGGTGTTTTGGAACACCTACGGCCTCCAAGTTTAGTTGAGCTTTATGTTTCGTGAATAACCTCCCAAGAGGTATTCATGAATGGAATTTAGCAAGATACTTCCTTACAAGGATAGACTAGACAATTAGCCCAAACGATATCTACTCCCAAAGAAGGGATATTCGTGAGGGATTGTATTGAAGGTCGATAGCTTGGTAACACACTCGATGTGAGTTTATTAATATACTCCCAAGAGTTCTTGTTAATAAAATCACAAGGCTAAAATTAAAAAAGTTAGTTGTTATGTTAACAATTAGGTGGGACCTTGTCCAACTAGTAAATATTGCGAACTCCCAAAGGAGGTGTGACATTTATGGGTGTTGGATCACTGTTGAATTTTTTGATTGAATTATTTTATTTAATTCAAGACAAATATTCAAAAGTGCTATATCATGATTGTTTACTTATATAATTTTTGTTATTAAAAAGAAATCATAACCCCATCCCTAATCAATATCCTAAAAGATAATACTTTAACTGATGATAATGTCAAATGGAAAAGGAATATTGGGTTGTTGTTGCAAGCTAAAAAGTATAAGTTCATTCTGTATATTCCTTAACCAAAAAACTAATGAATCTACTCAGAAGCAATTAGATGAGTATCAGTAGTGGAAGTCTTTAGATGAGATGGCTAAATGTACGTTACATTATGGTCATCATCTCCAACGTGTTGCAACAGCAACATGAAGGAATGGAGACTGCTACCGATATTATGATGTCTCTAGACAGGGATTCATATGGTTGGTAAAGTTGCTACTTTTAAGACCCGTTAGATGGTCAAGAGACAACAGAGGAAAAAAGCAACTTGGGTCTTCTTAGAAGGAGACCAAGAAAATAACCAAGATCAAAGGGAAATGTTTCCTTTGTGATGAAAAGGTCAAAGGAATAGACTAAATAAGAATGAATTCAATTTTCGTTTAGGCAACGGAACGTTGCTGTCTACTAGTGTAGTGGTAGATATTAGAATCAACTTAAATTCTAGTAGGCATTTAGATTTAATAAATGTTTATTATGTACCTGAGTTCAAGAGGAATTTAATTTCAGTTTCCTGTTTAAATAAATTGGTTATTCGGTTACTTTTAATAAAGCTTTTATTATTAGTAAGAATGACAAACTTATTTGCAAAGGTACATTGGAAAACGGTTTATTCTATTTGCATGGAAATATCTCTCACTTGTTAGACACGGAATCAACGGAACCTAAAACTAAAAGAGTAAAATTATCAAAAGATGAAACCTACCTATGGCATTTGCGCTTAGGTTATATCAACCTTAATAGGATTAAAAGATTGGTATGTGACGGACCACTAAGTGACTTAAAGGTTGATGATCTACCAACTTGTGAATCTTGTTTGGAAGGTAAAATGACCAAAAGGTCGTTTATGACCAAAGGCGCAAGAGCCATTGAATGTTTAGGATTGATACACACTGATGTGTGTGGACCTATGAGCATTCAAGCTAGAGGTGGATATGAGTACTTCATCACTTTCACGGATGATCACTCAAGATTAGGCTATGTATATCTCAAGAGAATAAGTCGGATGCTTTTGATATGTTCAAAGCATTTAAAGCTGAAGTAGAAAATCAGCTTGAGAAACGCATAAAAATCTTGAGGTCATATCGTGGTGGAGAATATCTATCTAGTGAGTTTCAGCAATATCTTATTGATAATGGAATAATTTCTCAATTTTCTGCACCAAGCACACCTCAAAAAAATAGGGTGGCAGAAAGGAGAAATATAACTCTTTTGGATATGGTTAGGTCTATGTTGAGTTATTCAACGCTCCCTAGTTCTTTTTCGGGATATGCTTTACAAACTGCCATGTGTAATCTGAATGATGTACCATCTAATTCGGTTCCTAAAACACCGCATGAGTTGTGGACTGAGCGAAAGCCCAGTTTACAACACTTAAGGATGTTTGGATGTCCTGCACACGTGTTAAAAGGAAAGACATAAAAGATGGAGTCCCGTTCAGAAACATGCATATTTGTAGGGTATCCAAAAGGAACAAAAGGATATTATTTTTATAGTCCTTCAGATCTTAAAATATTTGTTTCGACAAATGCCAAATTTCTAGAACAGGACTATATGAATAATTTTGTGCTAAAAGTAGAATTGTCCTAAATGAGCTTTTAGGAGATACAATTCCACAACAAGTTTCGTAACCAAGCCCAATTGTAAGTTCTGTACCAACACAAGATCATCATTCTACCATACCTCGTCGTAGTGGGAGGGTTGTTAGACAACCAGATGATCCCTATACGTACAAGGAAGCAATGGAAGATCTTGATTGTCGCCATTGGCAAAAGGCAATGCAATCTGAAATTGAATCTATGTTCAAAAACAAAGTCTGGTCTCTTGTAGACTTGCCTAAAGGGATAAAACCTATCAAATGCAAGTGGGTATATAAGAGGAAAAGCGGAATGGATGGTAAGGTGGAAACCTTTAAAGGTAGATTGGTAGCTAAAGGTTATACATTGAAGGAAGGTATCGATTATGAAGAAACCTTCTCTCATGTGGCCATTCTTAAATCCATTAGGATACTCTTATCCATTGTGGCATCTCTAGACCTAGAGATTTGGAAAATGGACGTCAAGACAACTTTCCTTAATGGAAGTCTTGATGAATGCATCTATATGATGCAACCAGAAAGATTCATTGAAAAGAGCCAAGAGGAAAGGGTATGCAAGTTGCAAAAATCCATATATGGATTGAAGCAAGCATCCAGATCCAGGAACATAAGGTTCGATCAAGCTGTAAAAGGTTTTGTATTTATTCAAAACCTTGATGAACCTTGTGTATACAAAAGGATTAAAGGCGACAAGTTGGTTTTCCTAGTTCTTTAAGTTGATGATATACTACTCATCGGAAATGATGTAGGTGTACTGACATCAATAAAATAATGGTTAGCAAAGCAATTTGATATGAAAGACTTAGGAGAAGCAAGTTATATTCTTGGTATCCAAGTCATAAGATGATATGAACCTCACCAAGAGCAATGAGACCCGGAACCAATATATGGTAACGAAGGATCGTTTTCTAACCAAGTTTACAAACAAAAATGTTATCGGACCGCGACTCGTTACCTATAAGGAGGTAAGAACCAACGGTATCAAGAAAATTGTAGACGCCACACTCAAGAATAGGAAAGAAGGTGAGTGATAAGTCAAGGTTTGAACGCCACAAGGTAGAACCTTGATAAGTTCACAAGTTCTATGAAGAACCAAAGAGAAAATTCTCTCAAATTTATTTCTATTCAAAATCTATTCTCAAATTACATCAATTGGTCCCTTTTATACTAAAAATATCTAAGACCTAAAAGGGAATAAATATTAGGCAATTAATGCCTTACAATTATGAAAATAAATGCAAACAAATTTAGGAAATAAATAAATACTAAACTAGCAACTATTGACTTGCTTCCTAATTGGAAAGCTAAATCTGGAAACAAATCAGCCCCTTAATTTGGGAAACAAATCAACTATTATTCTTTAGAAATTAAAAGGAAATAAATCAGCCAAAGTTGACTATTCTCCATCTCCTTGTAGTAAATGTCCAAGTCTTCCTTATTCGGCCCAATCCATTGTCTTGATGACATTAATTAAGGCTTGGTCTTCATGTGAGCCGAATTTGGACTTTAACAACTCAAAAATCAGCCTATCAATAAATGCTTCTTTGATCCTATTGCTTTCATGTAATTGGCCCAACTGGAATATGCAATGGATCCTTTGGTGACGCTTCTTGATTCTCATCATAAGGGATAGAAAGAATAGAACGATTGCATTATCCTAAGCATCATACATAGATAAAATCTTGTCTAGGTTTTCCATTCAAGATTCCAAGAAAGGATGTTACCTTTCAGACATGGAATCAAACTTTCTAAGGAACAAGTTACTAAGAATGAGCATGAAGAGCAATTCATGACAAGGATTCTATATGTTTCGGCAGTAGAAATTCTCATGTGTGCAGTGCTCTGTACTAGAACAGATATTTGTTTTGTTGTGGGCATAGTTAGCAGGTTTCAATCGAATCCTGGTCCTTATCACTAGACGGCAGTCAAGCATATTTTCAAGTATCTTATATGCTTGTATACTTTGGAGGGGATTTAATTCCCGTTAGGTATACAGATTCTGATTTTCAGTCAGATTCTGACTCCAGGAGATCAACATCAGGATCTGTGTTTACTATTGGAGGAGGGGCAGTTATATGGAGAGTATCAAGCAATCTTGTATTGTCGATTCCACTATGGAAGCCGAGTATGTTGCCGCATGCGAGGCTACTAAAGAGGCTTTCTGGCTCTGTCAATTCCTGATTGACTAGGAAGTGGTTCCTGATGCGAATAAGCAGATCACTATCTATTGTGACAATAGTGGAGCAATGGTTAATTCGAGAGAACCAAGAAGTCATAAGAGAGGGAAACACAATGAAAGAAAGTATCAACTTCTAAGGGAAATTACCAAAATCGCGTCAGCGGAAAATCAAGCGGATCCCTTTACAAAGGCTCTTCCTCAAAAGAGTTTTGATGGGCATCTAGAGAACATGGGGATGAGAGATATGACACATTTGCTATAGAGCAAGTGGGAGATTGTTAGGATTATGCTCGATAGCAAGAGTGTAATAATATAATTAACAATCTTTTCATATGAATAAAGTGATTTCTAGTTTAACAAAACTTATAGCATTTATAGTTTAATTATTATAATTGTCAAAAGTAAATAATCATAAGGTCAAAAAACTATGAGAAAAGAAGAATTGTTCATACATCTAGATATGTATGAGGTAGACACAATTCTTTAGTTAGTCTTTGATAATATTCACAACTTAAGATAGAAGGTTGGGCGCCTTTATCTTGTCAAAGTTGTAGATTCTTTTGCTAGCATTTGAGTGGGATCAAATGTGTTATAATGAGTCTAAAATCATCAAAGTGTGGTGTCTTTGGGCAAAAGAATCTAGTGCACTGGGTGCATTGAATAGGATCAAAATGAAATACTTTATCTAGAACCGTCAATGGATAAAAGTTTTCATTTGAAGACAATCAGAGAGTCTATCTAAATCCTGAGATAAATGATGGACTTATGGTTGCAAGTGTTATCATTTGAGCTATCAATGAGTACGATTATATAGCATAGTCTATCCTCGATAGTTTGGTGGTATTCATTTGTTAATCGATAGTTGACTTCATTTATAGATATGGACATCGTGGCTCCATTTATGAAATGGGAGTAGAATACCATCATACGGATGTTTTGAGGTATTGGATATTAAATCTTAACGTTAAGTTTTCAATAGTGTTTATTGAAACATGTCTTCTGGAAGAGTCAAAATATCCAAGTTCAAAATGTGGTCATATGAGTAAATAGGATAACTTGGAGAGCTATAGGCGGTCTATGAGTTCTTAGCGATTACTGTTATTCTTCAAGAGGATACACTTTCTCCAATAAGGTTGTCTAGGGTATGAATGAGTAACATCAACTTATTCTATCTTTATTTAAGAATTCAATTTTAGTTCTTTAGTGGAATGAACTAAAATTAAATAGATTGGACCTAAGTGAATCATTTTTTGATTGTGATTGGGTTGTGTCTATTGGAGCTAAAATTTAGATAGACTGCCAAATTATCCAATCCACACGAACTTGCATGGATCACTTGATATATTCTACCAGACCAATTTAAGGGGGTCCATATAGAATTGTATTATGGCATGAGAACTTGTTTCTTTTTGTAAGAATATGTCTAGTTCACATGTGGACTTTTTATTAAGGTCCAATGGATTTAATAAAATAAGAAAAATAATATATGACCCTTATATTAGGTATGGGAGACAAAGGCTATTGTGAATAGCTTAAATATATTATTTTTATTTTATTATTTAATTAAATGGAAATTAATTAATTTGTTAATTAATTAATTATTTAATTAAAAGTCAAAATCTTTTTCCTAGTAAAAGATGGTCTCCTAAAACTATACAATTGTTGGTAGTATAGTTAATGTTAAAAACTATATTTGATAAGTAGATAAATAAAAGGAATTATTTACCTAATAAAATTAGAAAGTCTTTAATATGGTTACAAATACACTATTGAGTTGGATTAGGAGTCTTGGTGTATGAAAAATTCTTTTTGGAAAAGGATTCTTGGTCACCAAGTAAAACTACTTAGTGGTAGAATTATTTCTTGAAAAGGATTCGTAACCACCAAGTTAATCTACCTAAGGATAGGATTATTGTCCATCAAGTAATCCTTCTTAGGAAAGAATAAACTCTCCTAATCTACATGAAAGAGTAAAATTCGGCCAACACATATGGTTATAGGAGAAGTTAGATTTCCTTTTAGATAAGGACTCTTTACTACCAAATAAATCCACCTAAGGAAAGGATTCTTGACAACCAAGTAAATCCTTTTTAGTAAAGGATTTATGATCCTATATATATGTGCATGAGAATTTCGGACATGACTAAGGCAATTAGAGGTGAATTTCGGCCAAGCTTATTTTTCTAAGAGAAGAATTCGGCCATCATAGGAATTTTGAGGGAGAAAAATCTGATTTTACTCTAGACAAAATTCGATCATCTCTAAACAATAGTTTGTGAATTTGGCCAAGTAGAGAAAAAAGGGGAACGTTTTTGTTTTCGATAGTATACTAATATCCTTTACATCAAAAGGGTTTTGTGTACAATATCGAATCAAGGTTCACGCAAGTTTCAATCAAATTGATTAATAATTCACATGTGACCGGACGTTCTTGGATTTTTCTCTTGAATGATATTTGTAACTAACAAAGAAAAGATTTTTACTTTGTCTCTATCCTCAAGAATACAATTTAAAGAAAGGGAGCTGACTCTCCAAGGTGATTCACGTTCGTGATTGCATTGGAAGATCTTACGGAATCAATTCAGCACTTGTTCAATCCTCACGAGTAAAAGGTACAATACTTTTATATATGTCAATTAATCTAGGGTTAAAGTTCTGGTAGCATGAAGGGAAAAAATAATTATATACACAAACCCTAATTTTTGTTTTTATCATGCTTCCATTGCGTTTTGAACCGTTCTTTTCCCTTCATCCTTTCACAAAGGCTCTTCCACAAAAGTCTTTTGTTGGGCACCAGGAGAATATGGGGATAAGAGATAAGACACATTTCCTATAGAGCAAGTGCGAGATTGTTGGGATTTTGCTCGATAGCAAGAGTGTAATAATATATTTGATAATCTTTTCATATTAACACAGTAATTTCTAATTTAACAAATCTTATATATTTATAGTTTGATTATTATAATTGTCAAAATTAAATAATCATAAGATCAAAAGACTATGAAAAAATAAGAATTATTCATACATCTGGATATGTATGAGATAGACACAATTCTTTAATTAGTTTTGAATAATATGCACAACTTAAGATAAAGGTTGGGCACCTTTATCTTGTCAAAGTTGTAGATTATTTTGCTAGCATTTGAGTGGGATCAAATGTGTTATGATGAGTCTAAAATCATCAAAGTGTGGTGACTTTGGGCAAAAGGATCTACTGCCCTAGGTACATTGAATAGGATCACAGTGAAATACTTTATCCAGAACCGTCAACGGATAAAAGTTTTCACCTGAAGACAATTGGATAGCCTATCTCAATCCTGAGATAAATGATGGGCTTATGGTTGCAAGTGTTATCATTTGAGCTATCAATGAGTACAATTATATAGTATAGTCTATCCTTGACAGTTTGGTGGTAATCATTTGTTAATCGATAGAGAACTTCATTTATGGATATGGACATCGTGGCTCATTTATTAAATGAAAGTAGAATATCATCATATAGATGTGTTGAGGTATTGGATGTTAAATCTTAACGTTAAGTTTTCAATAGCACCTATTGAAATATCGCTTCTCGACAACTCAAAAAATCAAAATTCAAAATATGGTCATATGAGTAAATATGGTAACTTATAGAGCTATAGGTAGTCTATGAGCTCTTGGCGTTTACTGGTATTCTTCACGAGGATACACTATCTCCATTAAGATTGTTTAGGATATGAATTAGCAATATTAACTTTTTCTATCTTGATTTAAGAGTTCAATTTTAGTTCTTTAGTGGAATGAACAAAAATTAATTGATCGCACCTAAGTGAATCATTTGTTGATTGTGATTAGGTTATGTCTAATGGGCATAAATTTAGATAGACCGCTAAGATCCCCAATTTACATGAACTTGCATGGATCATTTGATTTTTTCTACCGGACTAATTTATGGGTCCATTTAGAATTTTATTAAGGCATTTGAATGTATGGAAAATCGCACAAAGAAATAGTAAAAAAAGGTTAGGGTTTACTATATTAAAAAAAAATCCCTTTAAAAGAAAGAAGAACCTTAACCCTAGAAGAATTGATGTATATAAAAAGTATCGTATCTTTTTTTATGTGACGATTGAACTAGCATCGAATTGAATCCATAAGATCTTTCAATCCAATCACAAACATGAATCACCTAGAAGTGTTGGCTCCCTTTCTTTAAATTGTATACCTGAGGATGGAAACAAACAAAATCTTCTTATTTGTTAGTCACAATAATCCTCCAAGAGAAAAACCAAAAACGTTCAGTCACTTGTGAATTATCAATCAATTTGATTGAAACTCGCATGAGCCTTGATTCGATGTTGTACTAAAAACCCTTTTGATGTAAAGGATACTAGTGTTCTATCGAAAACAAAAACGTTCCCACTTTTTTGTAGGCTTGGCCGAATTCTTCACACAATGAGTTGGACGATTTTTTTTTTATAACAATAAAATAAAAACTTCTCCCCCAAAATTTAAGGCTTGGTCGAAAACATACATAGAAGTATATATATGTGGCCAAAAATCCTCCTAGAAAGAGGATTTCTACTTCACCAAGACAACTATAAAAATTTGGATTCAATCCATTTAAAAAGAGGATTTCTTTTACACACGAAGACTCCCAATGTATTAAGTTTAAGAGACCTAATCTTCTCCTAAGAAGGATTTACTTGGTGGGCAAGAATTCTATCCTTAGATGGATTTACTTAGTGACCATGAATCCTTTTCCAAAAGAATCCTTTTCTGCACCAAGGCTCCAAATCCAACTCAAATAGTGTATTTATTCAACAACCAATTATTGAATATAATTAAATTGTGACTAAATTAAAATTTCTTAATTTGACCAATTGTCAATTAGAGTTTTAATAGAAATCAAATACTTCATAATTTGACTACTTATCATATTATCAACAATAATATGACTCTAGGAGACCATCTCCTACCAGAAAAAAGATTTTAACTTTTAATTAAATAAATAATTAATTAATTACCATTTAACTTAATAATAAAATAAAAAATAATATATAAGACAAATAAATTTAGCCTTGCCGCCCAAGACCACACAAGGGCATATATTTTTTTTTTCTTATTTTATTAAATCCATTGGACTGTTATAAAAAGTCTACATGTTAACTAGACCCATTCTTACTAAAAAAAACAAATCCACATGCCTTAATACAATTCTAGATGGACCCCTAAATTGGTCTGGCAGAATATATCAAGTGATCCATGCAAGTTCGTGTGGATTGGGGATCTTAGCGAGCTATCCAAATTTAAGCTTCAATAGACTTAACCTAATCACAATCAACAAATGATTCACTTAGGCTCAATCTATTAATTTTAGTTCATTCCACTAAAAAACTAAAATTGAACTCTTTAAAAAAGATAGAATAAGTTAATATTTCTTATTCATACCCTAGACAACCTTATTGGAAAAAGTGTATCCTCGTGAAGAATATCAATAATCGCCAGGAGCTCATAGACCGTCTATAGCTCTCCAAGTTACCATATTTACTCATATGACCACATTTTGAACTTGGATATTTTGGCTTGTCTAGAAGCCATTTTTCAGTAGACACTATTAAAAACTTAACGTTAAGATTTAATATCCAACACCTCAAAACATCCATATGATGATATTCTACTCTCATTTAATAAATAAAGTCACGATGTCTATATCTATAAATGAAGTCCTTTATTGATTAACAAATGAATACCACCAAACTACCGAGGATAGACAATGCAATATAATCGTACTCATTGATAGCTCAAATGATAACACTTGCAACCATAAGTCCATCATTTATCTCAGGATTGAGATAGATTCTCCGACTGTGTTCAATTGAAAACTTTTATCCATTGATGGTTCTAGATAAAGTATTTCACTGTGGTCGGATTCAATGCACCCAGTGCACTAGATTCTTTTACCCAAAGACACCACACTTTGATGATTTTAGACTAATCATAACACATTTGATCTCACTCAAACGCTAACAAAAGAATTAACAACTTTAACAGGATAAAGGCGCCTAACCTTTATCTTAAGTTGTGAATATTATTCAAGACTAACTAAAGAATTTTGTCTACCTCATACATATCTAAATGTGAACAATTCTTATTTTCTCATAGTCTTTTGACCTTATGATTATTTACTTTTGACAATTATAATAATTAAACTATAAATGCTATAAGATTTGTTAAACTAGAAAACACTTTACTAATATGAAAAGATTGTCAAATACATTATTATACTCTTGCTATCGAGCATAATCCCAACAATCTTCCACTTTCTCTATAGCAAATGTGTCATATATCTCATCCACATGTTCTCTAGATGCCCATCTAAACTCTTTTGTGGAAGGGCCTTTGTAAAGGGATCCGCTAGATTATTTGCTAGCGCGATCTTTGTAATCGTCACGTCACCCCTATGCACAATTTCCCTCATAAGGTGAACTTTCTTTCAAATGTGTTTCCCTCTCTTATGAGTTATTGGTTCTCTTGAATTAGCCACTGCTTCATTATTGTCACGATAGATAATGATCTGCTTATTTGCATCAGGAACCACTTCCAAGTCAGTTAAGAATTTATGGGGCTAGATAACCTCTTCAGTAGCCTCACATGCCGTAACATACTCGGTTTCCATAGTGGAATCAGCATTACAAGATTGCTTGATACTCCTCCATATGATTGCCCTTCCTCTAATAGTAAACACAGATCCTGATGTTGATCTCCTAGAGTCAGAATCTGTCTAAAAATCAGAATATGTATACTAACTAGAATTAAATCCCATCCAGAATATACAAGTATATAATCTCTCGTTCTCTGAGATACTAGAAAATATGCTTGACTGCAATCCAGTGATCAGGACCACGCTTCGATTGAAACCTGCTAACTATGCCCACAGCAAAACAAATATCTGGTCTAGTACAGAGCATTGCATACATGAGACTTCCAACTGCCAGTGCATATAGAACCCTACTCATGAATTGCTCTCCATGCTCATTCTTAGAAACTTGTTCCTTAGAAAGTTTGATTCCAAGTATGAAAGGTAACATACCTTTCTTGGAATCTTGCTTGGAAAACCTAGACAAGATTTTATCTATGTATGAAGCTTGTGCTAATGCAATCGTTCTATTCTTTCTATCCCCTATGACTTGGATACCAAGAATATAACTTGCTTCTCCTATGTCCTGCATATCAAATTATTTTGCTAACCATTCTTTTACTGATGTCAATACACCTACATCATTTCTGATGAGTAGTATATCATCAACGTAAAGGACTAGGAAAACTTACTTGTCGCCTGTAATCTTTTTGTATACACAAGGTTTTGAATAAATCCAAAACTTTTCATGGTTTGATCGAACCCTATGTCCCAGTATCTGGATGCTTGCTTCAATCCATATATGGATCTTTGCAACTTGCATACCCTTTCCCCTTGGCCTTTTTCAGTGAATCCTTCTTGTTGCATCATATAGATGCTTTCCTCAAGACTTCCATTAAGGAAAGCTGATTTGACTTCCATTTGCCAAATCTCAAGGTCTAGAGATGCCACAATGGATAAAAGTATCCTAATGGATTTAATCTTGGCCACAGGAGAGAAGGCTTTTATCATAATTGATACCTTCCATCTGTGTATAACCTTTAGCTACCAATCTAGCTTTAAAGATTTTCACCTTTCCATCCATTCCTCTTTTCCTCTTGTATACCCACTTGCACCCGATGGGTTTTATCCCCTTAGGTAAGTCTACAAGAAACCAGACTTTGTTTTTGACCGTAGATTCAATTCGAATTGCATTACCTTTTGCCAATGGCGACAATCAACATCTTCCATTGCTTCCTTGTACGTATAGGGATCATTGTCGTCCAAAAGATTCTCTACAGATTCTCCTAGACCGATGTATCTCTCGGGTTGTCTACTAACCCTCCCACTACGATGAGGTATGGTAGATTGTTGATCTTGTGTTGGTACGGAACTTACAATTTGGCTTGGTTGTGAAACCTCTTGTGGAATCGTGTCTCATGAAATCTCTTCCAGAAATTTAGCATTTGTTGAAACAAAAACTTTAAGATCTGAAGGACTATAGAAATAATATCCTTTTTTTCCTTTTGGATACCCTACAAATATGCATTTTTCTGTCTTTCCTTTTTACACGTGCGTAGGACATCGAAATATCCTTAAGTGGTGTAAACTAGGCTTTTGCTCGGTCCATAACTCATGCGGTGTTTTAGGAACCGACTTAGATGGTACATCGTTTAGAATGTACGTAGCAGTTTGTAAAGCATATCCCCAAAAAGAATTAGGAAGAGTTGAATAACTCAACATAGACCTAACCATGTCCAAAAGAGTTCTATTTCTCCTTTCTGCCACCCCATTTTGTTAAGGTGTACCAGGTGCATAAAACTGAGTAATTATCCCATTATCAATAAGATATTGCTGAAACTAACTAGATAGATATTCTCCACCATGATTAGACCTCAAGATTTCTATGTGTTTCTCAAGTTGATTTTCAAATTTAGCTTTTAATGCTTTAAACATGGAAAAAGCATCTGAATTATGCCTCATGAGATACACATAGCCAAATCTTAAGTAATCATCTGTGAAAGTGATGAAGTACTCATATTCACCTCTAGCTTGAATTCTCGTAGGATAACACACATCAGTGTGTATCAATCCTAAACATTCGATGGCTCTTGTGCCTTTGGTCGTGAACGACCTTTTGGTCATTTTACCTTCTAAACAAGATTCACGAGTTGGTAAATCATCAACCTTTAAGTCACTTAGAGGTTTGTCACTAACCAATATTTTAATCCTATAAAGGTTAATATGACCTCACAAATGTCATAGGTAGGTTTCATCTTTAGATAATTTTACTCTTTTATGATTTGGTTCTGTTGATTCCATGTCTAACAGGTAAGAGATATTTCTATACAAAAAGAATAAACCGTTTTCCAATGTACCTTTGTAAAAAAAAAAATTATTCTTACCATTAATAAAACCTTTATTAAAAGTAACTGAATATCCAAATTTATTTACATAAGAAACCAAAATTAAATTCCTCTTGAATTGTGGTACATAATAAATGTTTATTAAATCTAAATGCCAACTAGAATCTAGATTGACTATAATATCTCCCACTGAACTGGTAGACACCAATGCTCCGTTGCCTAAGTGCAAGTTGAATTCATTCTTATTAAGTCTTTTCCTTTCCCGAAACTCCTTCTAGTTAGGACCAAGTTGTTTTTTCTTCTGTTGTTACTTGACCTTCTGACAGGTCTTAACAGTAGAAACTTTACCAACCATATGAATCTCTTGACCCTTGCCTTTCACAAGAATCATTTTGGCGCTTTGAACATCTTGCAACAGACCTTGCAAGGTGTATGCCTTATTGTTCAAGGTGTAGTCCAACTTGAATAAACCAAAGGAATTTCGACAGTGAGTTGACAATCATGTCAAGTTTTCATCTCACCAGCTATCTCAGCACCATTAAGTTTTAAAATATTGAGATATGCTATGACTTTCATCATGTGATCTTTCACACCCTGTCCAGGTTTCATCCTAAGATTCATCAAAGCAGTCACTGCCTCTCTCTTAGTCATCCTAGACCTCATAGTAAACATCTCCTCTAGAGACATCATTGTATCTGCAGCAATCTCTATTCCATCATGTTGTTGTTGCAACACGTCGAAGATGGTGGCCATAATGTAACATTTAGCCATCTCATCTGAAGACTCCCACTGTTGATACTCATCTCTTTGCTCTTAAGTAGATTCATTAGTAGGAGTAGGTGGTTTAGGATTGCACAGAACATACTTATGGTTCTTCAACTTACAACAACAACCCAATTTTCCTTTACCATGTGACATAATTATCATCAGTTAAAGTATTATCTTTTAGGATTTTGATTAGGGATGCAGTCATAATTTCTTTATATGAACAAAAATTATATAAGTAAATAATCATGATAAAGCAATTTTGAATATTTATCTGGAATTAATTAAAATAATTCAATCGTAAAATTCAACGGTGATCCAACACCCATAAATGTCACGTCTCCTTTGGGAACTCACACTATTTACTAGTTGGACTAGGTTCCATCTAATTGTTAACATAACAACCAGCGTTTTCAATTTTAGCCTTGATATTTTATTAACAAGAACTTTTGGGAGGAATTAATAAAATCACATTGAGTGTGTTACCAATTTATCAACCTTCAATATGTTCCCTCGCGAATATCCCTCATTTGGGAGTAGATATCGTTGGGCCAATTGTCTAGTCTATCCTTGTAGGGAAATATCTTGCTAAATTCCATTCATGAATACCCCTAGGGGAGTTATTACATGAAATATACAGCTCAACCAAACTTAGAGGCCGTAGGTATTCCAAAACACCTTCTCCCACTTAATTATTTAAGGTGTGTGATCGAATTCCATAGAATGATTTACCAAGTTATCTAGATGTCAATTAGATACCTAAATCATTCAATGCATGTTCATACCAAAAGAGATATATGAGTGGCACTCCTAATCTATATGACAAGTTATCAAACAATGACAAACATTACAATATTTACAAAAATATAAATAGCTACAATTTTGGTCCATCCTAGAAAAGCAAGTAAATTATATGTCCTGGAATACAAAAAACTCCTTTCTTGGCAAACAAGTCTTCACATGACCTTCATCGTTTGCACACCCTTGGCTGCCTCCCATGGCCGTGCGCACCCTTGGCTCCCTCCCACGGGCTTGCACAACCCATAACCCTATAAAGGGCTGCCATGCATAGCCCATGGTTTCCATCTGGCTGTCGTGCGCAGCACATGCCGCAACAATCGTGGCCGTGTGCTCTTCGCATGCACGTTTGTTGCTATGGCTCACACGGTCCCAAACTTGTTCCGATTGTTTCAATTCTTCAAAACTTCGAATCTTCGATACTTGAATGTATTACAGAAGAATTTTTAAAAAAATATATTGCAGATTTTGTTATTACAATATAGTGCAATTTTTTTTATTACAACAACAAAATAAATAAATAAAACTTAGCAACTACCAAGATGGAAATTATGGCAATGATAGGCCACCATTCTTGTTACAATCCCAAAACAAAAATATACTAAAATTCTAGGACTAAAATTGAGCAATAACAAACCATATATAAAACATATATATATTCATACATTCCAATGTAAATATATATATATATATATATATATATATATATATATATATATATATGCGAATACCTAGAGTGTCATCTCTTTTTAAAACATGCATATATACAATAAAAAGAAAAAGATTCATGAACACATACATCAATTAATCAAGGGTACAACAAAGCTCTGATACCAATTGTAGGGAATATCGCGCAACGGAAGTGTAAAAAAAATTAGGGTTTAGTATATTTAAAACATTTTCCCTTTACAAGAAAGAAGAACCTTAACCCTAGATTAATTTATGTATATAAAAAGTATCGTACCTTTTTTTCGTGACGATTGAACAAGCGTCGAATTGAATCCATAAGATCTTCCAATCCAATCACGAACGTGAATCACCTAGGAGTGTGGGTTCCTTTTCTTTAAATTGTATACCTGAGGATGGAAACAAACAAAATCTTCTTCTTTGCTAGTCACAATATCCTCCAAGAAAAAAACCAGGAACGTCCGGTCACTTGTGAATTATCAATCAATTTGAATGAAACTCATGTGAACCTCGATTTGATGTTGTACTCAAAATCCTTTTGATGTAAAGGATACTAGTGTACTATCGAAAATAAAAATGTTCCCTCTTTTCTCTATGCTTGGCCGAATTCTTCACACAATGAGTTGGACGAAGTTTTTTTTATAACAATAAAAACCAAATAAAAAACAACTTCTCCCCCAAAATTTAAGGCTTGGTCAAAATTATACATAGAAGTATATATAGGTGGCCAAAAATCCTCATAGAAAGAGGATTTTTTACTTCACCAAGACTCCTATCAAAAATTGGATTCAATCCTCTTAAAAAGAGGATTTCTTTTACACACCAGGACTCCTAATGTATTTAGTTTAGCAGACCTAATCCTATCCTTAGGTGGATTTACTTGGTGACCAAGAATCCTTTTCCAAAAAGAATTCTTTTTTGCACCAAGACTCCTAATCCAACTCAAATAGTGTATTTATTCAATAACCAATTATTGAATATAATTAAATTGTGACTAAATTAAAACTTCGTAATTTGACCAATTGTCAATTAGAGTTTTAATAGAAATCAAATACTCCCTAATTTGACTAGATAAATAAATTCTTATTATTTATCTACTTATCAAATATAGTATTCGATACTTATTATATTACCAACAATATTAAAACTATAGGAGACCATCTTCTGCTAGAAAAATGATTTTAACTTTGAGTTAAATAAATAATTTATTTATTTATTTCCATCTAATTAAATAATAAAGTAAAAAACCAATATATAAGACTAATAAATTTAGCCTTGCCGCTCAAGACCACACAAGGGCATATATATATATATATATATATATATATATATTATTAATTCCATTGGACTCTTATAAAAAGTCCACATGTGAACTAGACTCATTCTTACTAAAAAAACAAGTCCACATGCCTTAATACAATTCTAGATGGACCCCTAAATTGGTCCGGTAGAATATATCAAGTGATCCATACAAGTTCGTGTGGATTGGGGATCTTAGCGGGCTATCTAAATTTAAGATTCAATAGACATAACCTAATCACAATCACTAAATGATTCACATAGGTTCAATCTATTAATTTTAGTTAATTCCACTAAAGAACTAAAATTGAACCCTTCAGTAAATATAGAATAAGTTAATGTGGCTTATTCATACCCTAGACAATCTTAATGGAGAAAGTGTATCCTCGTGAAGAACATCATTAATCGCCAAGAGCTCATAAACCGTCTATAGCGCTCCAAGTTACCATATTTACTCATATGACCACATTTTGAATTTGTATATTTTGACATGTCTAGAAGCCATATTTCAATAGACATTACTGAAAACTTAATATTAAAATTTAATCCAATACCACAAAACATCCATATGATGATATTCTTCTCTCATTTCATAAATGAAGCCACGATATCCTTATCTATAAATGAAGCCCTCTATCGATTAACAAATGAATACCACCAAACTACCGAGGATAGACAATGTTATATAATCATACTATTTGATAGCTCAAATGATAACACTTGCATCCATAAGTCCATCATTAATCTTAGGATTGAGATAGACCCTCTGACTGTCTTCAAGTGTAAACTTTTATCCATCGACGATTCTAGATAAAGTATTTCACTGTGATCCAATTCAATGCACCCAGTGCACTAGATTCTTTTACCCAAAGACACCACAATTTGATGATTTTAGACTAATCATAACACATATGATCCCACTAAAATGCTAGCAAAAGAATCTACTGTTGGGGTTTATGCCCTAAAGATGTAATTTGTAAATGGATTTATTAAATAAATAAAAGAAAAAGTTCAATTCATTCATGTTGTGTTTATTTTATGACTTATGCATATATTTAACATCCAAGATTACCGGATGTAATCTCAAATTGTGTATATGAGTGTCATATACAGATAGATACAGTAAGAGACGTGCAATCTAAAAAGTCCATAGATAGAAAATAAAGCTGGGTACTTTATTTGTGGTTAATCTATAACTGCGGTCCATTTCGTAACGTATGATGATTCTATTCTGAATTATTCATATGAGATATGGGAATGGGGGTACCTTTTATGATGTGATCATATAGGACTGGGCCATGATCTATATGAATCTCTCACCAAGATCCGTTTACCGATGAGATTCATATATATCAACTAACTATGGCTATATGTGGGTGATCTTAATCCTGAGTGTCTTATCGACTCCTTCATGTTAGATCGTGGTCTTTGATATACCATGGGTGAGGTCGGATGTTGTTCCCGATCAATAAGCTCTCTATGTTGGGATTACTGTTTGGCTTGTGGCTGGGAAGGTTTGTACACAATAGTAAAATCTACTCCTTCTTGTGAGAAGTAGATGGTAGTTTCCTTAAGGGTTTATTTGGGGCTTGGACAATATGAGCGCTCGACTAATTTCGTAAGGAAATAGGATTTATTGTTCATTATATAATCAACGGTACTTAAAGGATATATGTAATTAGAGGGGTATAACGGACATTATGACCTAGCTCTAATTTTGAACTACTGTGGAGGATCACACCATATATAATAGCTATATCGATAGACACCGAGTTGTATCAGTCTATGTAAAAGTGTCTACAGTTGAGAGAGTACAGCTTCGGGTTTTTAATGGAATAACACCGGAGTTAATAATCAACGAATATTAATTAAAGAGTTTAATTAATGAATCCGAGGATTATTGGAACTCAAAATACTGTGGGTCCATTAGGTCCCCTTGCTAGCCCGATTGATTTAGGTAACAAGGGTCACGGTTAATTAATTAGATTGTCCAATTAATTGTGCTACAAAAGTGACACGTATAAAATTCGGGAAATAATTGAATAATGAGATTATTTAATTAATGAATGTTAATAGTTAAAATAATTAAATAATTAGATTATTTAATTATATTAAAAATTATGAATTATTAATTAATTATTAATTGAAGGGTGTTAGTTGATATATGGATTTAGGTGAAGATAAAATAATAGGATTATTTTATTTTACTAAATCATTTATCTAAGTATTTGAATTTAAGTTTAAATTTAAAATACTTATTATCACTTTTAATATATTAGATATATTTGAAAAGAATAATTAAAAGAAAAAATTAATTAATAACACAGGAGATTGCATTGGATGCAAATTGGTGTGTACATGAAACAATAGTCAAAAGAAGAATTTGCATAGGATGCAAATACTTGATACATATATGATATATAAGCAAGCAAGCGGCAGATTTTTTTGACATGCGTAGAAATATATATAGCGTGAGCAATAGTGAGATATATATATTTTTTGAGAGCAGCAGTTATAAATCTTTTATACGAAAAGCAAGAGCAGCAATTTAGTGCGTAGAGATAAATATAAATATATAATTTATATATATATATTTTTTTTTTTTGAGAGCAACAGTGAGCAGCAGTTATAAATCTTGTGTATAAAAAACGAGAGCAACAGTTTTATATGTATATTATATAAAAAACGAGAGCAGTTAGATATATATATTGTTTCATGTTTTGTGTGTTTTTGAAACACATAGAAGAAAGAGTTTCTTCAATTTTCTCTACATCCTCCATTCAAGTTCCTGAGACCGTGACGCGCCCACACAGAGCTATCAGTCCCGGAAGATAGCAAGGAAGATCAAGTGGTTCAGACAGGAGCATATTGAAAAGTGAAGGAGCCTCCAAACGTTGGTAAGATTTTCTTCTTCTGATATTTGTTGTTTACAATTTCCTTTATTTACATATTGTATGTATTAGTTACGAAAAATAATTATGATCCAAAGTTCACTGGTCCCAGATACATATATGATCTATATAAAAAAATTTAAAACCTAGTTCCGCTGCGTGACCAGTGAACGGGGTTCCAACAATTGGTATCAGAGGTAATTTATTTTTCAGAACTGGAAATTGTTTTCGATGCTCCTGTATGTATGAATGTGTAGGCACCATCGTTATGATTGTATGAATGTTTATAATTAAATTGTTTAATTTAAACATGGTTGATCGTATTTTTTTATGTTACTGTGGATTTAGGGTTTATGGGTTGTATAATTTTTATTTTATATATTTTACTGTTATTGTATTGTAAATAATAATAAATAAAAAATTGTAACCTGTAAACAAAAAACTGGAAACGCGCGCGACGTCGGTACTATTCAAGGCGGCTTTACGGTTCACCCTTGGTACTGTTCACCGAGCACTGTTCACGGTGCTACTGTTCACCGGGGGGGGGGTACTGTTCACGCACGGTTCCGTTGGCAAGTGTTGCCTAACGTGTGCCGTACATATTTCTCGTTTCGGATTTATGAGATCAATCAAAGTGACCTGAAGAGACTGGAAGATATCTGAAGTTACTAGAAAACCAAGGAATGCCTTGGATTTTTTTTTTTGTAATTTTAGATTCCAATTTTTTAGGTTAAATAGTCCACAGTACTCGGTCAATTCATTTATGTTTTATATTATGTGACGATAAAAGCATTGTCATGCATACGTATGTCATTTAGATTAGATGTGCCTACACAAATATATTTGATATGTCATACATGCATCATAGCCTGATATTTTATGTATTTTTTTTTAATGTGATTAAAATGGGTAATATACATAATTGGTTATGAATAATGAGATTAGTTTTTTAATGGTTAGAAAACTTGGTAATTCTCATTAATATTAATCTAGTTATTAAAGAGTTTAATAAGTTAGATTAATAGGAACATTTATTGTAATTAGGATTAATATGATTAAATACCTAATAATAAATTATCCAAATAAAGTGTTAGGGTTTTAATAGTCAAAACTTGGTAAACACTAACATAATAATCTAACCCTAGTAAATAATTTACAAAGGCTTAGATTATTCACTAATAGATTAGATTTTTAATTGTTAAAAATCATTAATAATTTATTAGTTAATTAGAATTTGGTTCTAATTAGTTAATGCGCTAGATAACTTGATTAAAGTTAGTCGTTTAATCATGTAGAGTCTAGGCGCATTAACGGTTAATAGAAAACCCTAATTTTCAAATAGTGAGTGGGAGAGGGATATATGACATATATATCCCGCGGTCTCCATCATTAGTTCAACACCGTGAGATTCGAGTGGGGCCTCGTGACAGCTTTGCTTTCGTCCTCCCTAAGGAGGGTTTCCACAAAGGTCAATACCAAGGTTGACTTCCTAACGGATAGGATTTCTAAGGGTATTTCGAGATTGACCGACCCTAAGGCGACAATTCTCGAGTTAAGCTCGTGAGATCTGAAATGATGGGTTACACTCAAGAAGGTTTTGATTAAGTTTGTTAATTAAAAACCTGACTAAATGAATGATGGTTGAATGATATGGAATAAGAGTTATTCTAGAATATCATTTGATTGAGAATGTCTCGATCCAACATTCAAAGACTTGACCGACCTTAAGGCGGCACTTCTTTGTGATATGTTGGATTGTCATGGTATAGCAACTAGTTTTTGGGTATTTCTAGTTCGTTGAACATGTTCATACATCATGTTTAAATTTATATCAAAGCACTCGCACTTGTTTTAAATAAATGATTGAATGAATGTTTTATTTATTTCAGCAATAATGTCTTCTGTATTACTTCAAATTCTCACAAACAATAAATTAACTGGTGATAACTACACCAAGTGGAAACTTAACATTAATGCAATATTGGTCACCAAAAACCTCAAGTTTGTGCTTACGGAGGAATGTCCTTCAGCACTTGCTGCCAATGCCACACGAACTGTTCGTGAGGCATACGAGCAATAGGTCTCATTTGATGAGAAGACTCGAACATATCTGTTGGCTTTTATGACAGACGTGCTTGTCACAAAGCATGAATCAATGACTTCAGCATTCAAAATCATGGAGTCATTGCAAACCATGTTCAGGCAGCCCTCCGAGCAAAATCGACACGAAGCCATTTGTTCTGATATGCTCGCTCGGATGAAGAAAGGTACGGCAGTTCGGGAACATGTCCTGAGCATGATATCTTACTTCAATACGGCAGAAGTCAATGGCGGGGCCATTGTTGAACCCAGTCAAGTGAGCATCATACTGACGACTCTTTCGAAGAGTTTCGATCAGTTTAAGAGCAACTATGGGATGAACAAGTTAAGGTTCAATCTCACACAGTTGCTTAATGAGCTCACTACCTTTGAGTCCTTGATTAAGGACAACAAGGGTAAGACCAGTGAGGCAAATGTTGCCGAACCATCTTCCTACTCTAATAATAAGAAGAGAAAGAGGTCTGCTACGAAAGCAAAGGGTAAGCCCAAACCCAAGAAAGACAAAAGCAAGAAGAAGTCCAAGAAAAGTAAATATGATTTACTTGTTCTTGAGTCGTGTTTAGTGGAAAATGATTTTTCACCCTGGATAGTTGATTCGGGGGCAACTTACCATGTTTGTTCTTCTTTACAATGAACTGATTCTTGGACACAGCTAGAGGAGCAAGCCTTCTCAATACGTGTGGGATCAGGGGATTTCGTGTCGGCACAAGCAGTGGGCGTAATTAGATTACGTTTTTTATAATAATTATATATTGTTGGACAATGTATTTTATATTCCTGAATTTACACGGAATTTGATTTCCGTTTCTAAGTTGTTAGAACAAAAATATTGTATTTCTTTTAATAATAAGTCTGTTATTATTGGAAAAAATGGTCTGAATATTTATTCAGGAATTAATGAAAACAATTTGTATGTGTTAAGACCGTTAATACATACTACACTGCTCAACACCGAAATGTTTAAGGTTGAAAAACCAAAAACTAAACGACATAAGATTTCTCTAGATAATGACACGTATCTCTGGCATCTAAGGCTTAGTCATATCAACCTTGACCGGATAGACAGATTAGTAAAAAACGGACCTTTAAGTGAGTTAAAGGTTGGCACATTACCTGTCTGCGAATCTTGTCTGCGAATCTTGTCTGGAAGGTAAGATGACTAAGAGATCTTTTACTGGAAATGGGCTTAGAGCTAAAGAACCACAAGAGATTATACATACAGACGTCTGTGGACCGATGAATGTTAAAGCTAGGGTCAGTTATGAGTATAATATCACCTTTATAGATGACTACTCAAGATACGGATACGTCTATCTGATGCAATGAAAGTCGGAAATATTTGAAGTTGAGAATCAATTAGGTAGAACTATCAAGTCACTACGATCAGATCGTGGAGGTGAGTACCTTGACCAAGAGTTTGAAGACTTCATGGTCGAGCATGAGATAGTTTCCCAACTCACAGCTCCCGGTACACCTCAGCAAAATGGTGTAACAGAGAGGAGAAATAGAACCCTAATGGAAATGGTGAGATCTATGATTAGTTTCTCATCATTACCAAATTCCTTTTGGGGATATGTGTTACAAACAGCGGCATACATTTTGAATGTAGTGCCATCCAAATCTGTTCCTAAGAGTCCCCTAGAGTTGTGGAATGGTCGTAAAGATAGTTTACGATATTTTCACATATGGGGGTGTCCAGAACACATGCTGAAGAACAAAAATGGAAAGCTAGACTCCAAGTCTATTGTCTGCCTGTTTGTAGGATACTCCTAGGAGACCAGAGGAGGAAACTTTTATAGTCCCGATGATAACAAAGTATTTGTATCGACAAATGCAACGTTTCTTGAGGACAATTACATTAGTGACCATAAACCTCGTTCCAAGATTGTATTAAATGAGTTGGAGCCTGGTGAGACTAGTGCATCATCAATAAG
This sequence comes from Dipteronia dyeriana, assembly GCA_032871835.1. Lineage (NCBI taxonomy): Eukaryota > Viridiplantae > Streptophyta > Magnoliopsida > Sapindales > Sapindaceae > Dipteronia > Dipteronia dyeriana. Next base: position 54,968,822 of record CM065297.1, read on the forward strand.
AGTTATTGATCCACAAACATCTGAGAGTCAGATGGTTCCTGATCAGGATACACTACCACCTAGACGTAGTGAAAGGGTTGTGAGACAACCTGAATGCTATTTAGCTATAGGTGAGGGACAATGTGTTGTCTCTACTGATAGTGTGGATGATCCGTTGACATTTAAGAATACAATGGAAGTTCCTGATAAAGAGGAATGGCTTAAAGCCATGAATTTGGAGATGGAGTCCATGTACTCTAACTCAGTCTTAGATCTTGTAGACTTACCGGATGGGGTAAAACCCATAGAGTGTAAGTGGATCTACAAGAGAAAGAGAGGAGTAGACGGGAAGGTAGAGACCTTCAAGGCAAGGCTAGTGGCCAAGGGTTATACCCAGAAAGAGGGGGTCTATTATGAAGAGACCTTCTCGCCAGTAGCCATGTTTAAGTCTATTAGGATTCTCTTATCCATTGTTGCCTATTTCGATTATAAAATTTGGAAAATGGACGTCAATACTGCATTCTTGAATGGCAATTGATAAGAGCATCTATATGATGCAACAAGAGGGATTCGTGCCTCCAGGTCAAGAGCAAAAGGTTTGCAAGCTGCAAAGGTCCATCTATGGACTTAAGCAAGCATCTAGATCTTGGAACATTAGGTTTGATGATGTGATCAAAACCTAGGGTTTTGAGCAGAACGTCGATGAGCCTTGTGTCTACAAGCGCATCATTGATAAGAAAGTAGTTTTCTTGGTCCTATACATAGATGATATCTTACTCATTGGGAATGATATGGGAGTGTTGTCTGATGTAAAGGGCTAGCTGGCTAGCTAATTCCAAATGAAAGATTTGGGAGAGGCAAGTTCTGTTCTAGGGATCCAACTTATAAGGGATCGTAAGAACAAATTTATAGCATTGTCTCAGACATCATAAATCGATAAGATTCTTGAGCGATTTTCGATGCAGAACTCTAAGAAAGGTAATTTACCTTCCAAGCATGGAGTTCACTTGTCTAAAGAACAATGTCCTAAGACACCTCAAGAAGTTAAGGATATGAGACATGTTCCCTATGCATCAGCAGTAGGTAGTCTCATGCATGCTATGAGACCGGACATCTATTATACAGTGGGAGTAGTCAGTAGATACCAGTCCAACCCAGGATTGGATCATTGGGTTGCTGTCAAGACAATTCTCAAGTATCTTTGGAGAACGAGAGACTATATGCTAGTGTATTCTGGGCAGAATTTGATCCCGTTAGGATACACGAATTCTGATTTTCAGTCAGATAGGGATTCTAGGAAATCCACGTATGGATCAGTATTCACCTTGGGTGGTGGAGCCAATGTGTGGAGAAGTATCAAGCAATATTGCATTGTTGACTCCACCATGGAAGCTGAATATGTAACTGCTTGTGAAGCTGTTAAAGAGGCTGTTTGGCTCCGTAAGTTCTTGAGTGATCTGGAAGTTGTTCCAGATCTGGAAAGACCCATCACACTTTATTGTGATAACAGTGGTGTTGTGGCTAATTCTAAAGAGCCAAGAAGCCACAAAAGAGGGAAGCATATAGAGAGAAAGTATCATCTCGTTAGAGAGATATTACAGAGAGGAGATGTGATCGTCACCAAGATAGCCTCACAAGACAATCATGTTGATCCATCTACGAAGACCTTACCAGCTAAAGTGTTTTTAGGTCACCTAGATAGTTTAGGGTTACGAGACATGCCTCACATGCTTTAGTGCTAGTGGGAGATTGTTGGGGTTTATGCCCTAAAGATGAAATTTGTAATAGATTTATTAAATAAATAAAAGAAAAAGTTCAATTCATTCATGTTGTGTTTATTTTTTGACTTCTGCATATATTTAACATCTAAGATTGCCGGATGTAATCTCGAACTGTGTATATGAGTGTTATATACAGATGGATACAGTAAGAGACGTGAAATCTAAAGAGTTCATAGATAGCAAAAAAAGCTAGGTACTTTATTTGTGGTTAATCTATAACTGCGATCCTTTCCGTAATGTACCATGATTCTATTATGAATTATTCATATGAGACATGGGAATGGAGGCACCTTGTATGATGTGATCATATAGAACTGAGCCATGATCTATATGAATCTCTCACCAAGATCAGTTTACCGATGAGATTCATATATATCAACTAACGATGGCTATATGTGGGTGATCTTAATCCTGAGTGTCTTATCGACTCCTTCATGTTAGATCATGGTCTTTGATATACCATGGGTGAGGTCGGATGCTGTTCCAGATCAATATGCTCCGTATGTCAGGATTACGATTTGACTTGTGGCTGGGAAGGTTTGTACACAATAGTGGAATCTACTCCTTCTTGTGAGAAGTAGATGGTAGTTCCCTTAAGGGTTGATTTGGGGATTGGACAATATGAGCGCTCGACTAATTTCGTAAGGAAATAGGATTTATTGTTCATTATAGAATCAACGGTACTTAAAGGATATATGTAATTAGAGGGGTATAACGGACATTATGACCTAGCTCTAATTATGAACTACCGTGGAGGATCACACCATATATAATAGCTATATCGATGGACACCGAGTTGTATCAGTCTGTGTAAAACAGTCTACAGTTGAGAGAGCACAGCTTCGGGTTTTTAGTGAAATAACACCGGAGTTAATAATCAACGAATATTAATTAAAGAGTTTAATTAATAATTCCGAGGATTATTGGAGCTCAAAAAACTGTGGGTCCATTGGGTCCTTTAGGTCCCCTTACTAGCCCTGATTGATTTAGGTAAAAAGGGTCACGATTAATTAATTGGATTGTCCAATTAATTGGGTTACAAAAGTGCCACGTATATAATTCGGGAATTAATTTAATAATGAGATTATTTAATTAATGAATGTTAATAGTTAAATTAATTAAGTAATTATATTATTTAATTATATTAATAATTATGAATTATGAATTAACTAAATTGGAGGGTATTAGTTGATATATGGATTTAGTTGAAGATAAAATAATAGGATTATTTTATTTTACTAAATCATTTATCTAAGTATTTGAATTTAAGTTTAAATTTAAAATACTTATTATCACTTTTAATATATTAGATATATTTGAAAAAAATAATTAAAAGAAATATATCAATTAATAACACAAGAGATTGCATTGGATGTAAATTGGTGTGTACATGAAACAATAGTCAAAAGAAGAATTTGCATAGGATGCAAATACTTGATACATAGATGATTTATAAGCAAGCAAGCAACAGATTTTTTTGACATGCGTAGAGATATATATAGCGTGAGCAACAGTGAGATATATATATATTTTGAGAGCAGCTGTTATAAATCTTTTATACAAAAAGCAAGAGAAGCAATTTAGTGCGTAGAGATAAATATATATACATATATATTTTTATTTTTCTTTAGAGCAGCAGTGAGCAGCAGTTATAAATCTTGTGTATAAAAAACGAGAGCAGCAGTTTTATATATTTTTTATATAAAAAACTAGAGCAGCAGTTAGATATATATATTGTTTCATGTTTTGTATGTTTTTGAAACACATAGAAGAAAGAGTTTCTTCTCTACATGCTCCACTAAGTTCCTGAGACTGTGACGTGCCCACACGCAGTTATCAGACCCGGAAGATAGCGAGGAAGATCAAGTGGTTCAGACATGAGCATATCGAAAAATGAAGGAGCCTCCAAACTTTGGTAAGATTTTCTTCTTCTGATTTTTGTTGATTACAATTTCCTGTATTTACATATTGTATGTATTAGTTCTGAAAATTAATTACGATCCAAAGTTCACTGGTCCCAGATACAGATATGATCTGTATAAAAAAATTTAAAACCTAGTTTCGCTATGTGACTAGTGAACGGGGTTCCAACATCTACAACTTTGGCAAGATTAAGGCGCTCAACCTTTTTCTTAAGTTGTGAATATTATTCAAGACTAACTAAAGAATTGTGTCTACCTCATACATATCTAGATGTATGAACAATTCTTATTTTCTCATAGTCTTTTGATCTTATGATTATTTACTTTTGACAATTATAATAATTAAACTATAAATGCTATAAGATTTATTAAACTAGAAATCACTTTATTAATATGAAAATATTGTCAAATATATTATTATACTCTTGCTATCGAGCATAATCCCAATAGTGGACTTATTTCTTTTAATAAGAATGGATCTAGTTCACGTGTGGAACTTTTATTAAAGTCTGAAGAATTTAATAAAATAATAAAGAAAAACAATATTTGGCTCATATATATATAACTTGGGTGACAAGGGACTATATAATAGCCTTATATATTGTTTTTTATTTAACTATTGAATTAAATGGAAATTAATTATTTAATTATTTAATTAAAAGTTAAAATCTATTTTCTAGTAAGACATAGTCTCCTAGAGTCTTATTATTGTTGGTAATATGATAAGTATAAAATACTATATTTGATAAGTAGATAAATAATAGGAATTTATTTATCTAGTTAAATTAAAAAGTTTTTTATTTCTGTTAAAACTCTAATTGACAATTGGTCCAATTAGGAAGTTTTAATATAGTCACAATTTAATTATATTAAATAATTGGTTGTTGAATAAATACACTATTTGAGTTGGATTATGAGTCTTAGTGTGGAAAAAAAATGTTTTTTAAATGATTCTTTGTCACCGAATAAATCCACTTAGAGATAAGATTCTTGTTTGCCAAGTAAATCCTCTGTAGGAGAGGATTTGGTCTCCTAAATTAAAATAATGTAGAATTCGGCCACTATATATATATATATATTCATATAGTTTAATTCGGTCAAGCTTAATTTTTGCTATAAAAATATGGCCAAGGCATAATTTTTCTAAGGAGAAAATTTGTCCAAGAGATAACTTTGAGTGTAAAGAATTTGGTTCTTGCTCTATAGAAATTCGTCCAACTCTAAAGATTGGTGTGTGAAAGTTTGGTAATGAGGAAAAGGAAGAAAGAACGTTTTGTTTTCGATAGTGCACTAGTAGTCTTTACATCAAAAGGTTTTGTGTACAACATTGAATCAAGGTTCACACGAGTTTTAATCAAATTGATTGATAATTGACAAGTGACCTAACATTCTTTGTTTTTCTCTTGGAGGATTATTGTGACTAACAAAGAAAAAGATTTTGTTTGTTTCCATCTTCAGGTATACAATTCAAGGAAAGGGAGCCCACACTCCTAGGTGATTCATGTTTGTAATTGGATTGAAAAATCTTACAGATTAAATTCGACTCTAGTTTAACCGTCACAAGAAAAAGGTACGATACTTTAATTATATGTCAATTAATCTAGGGTTAAGTATCTTTCTTTTAAAGGGATATTTTTTCAAAATATATCAAACCCTAATTTTACGCTTCCGCCGCGTTTTGATTCAATTTTTCCCTACACTTCTTGCTGCTTCTTCACCTTACGATGCTACTTCTTCTTCTTCTTCTTCTTCTTGATGTTGCTGCTTCTTCTTCTTCACATATACATAGGCTGTCGCTGCTTGCTCTGTGTCATACCACTGCTCTTCTCATTAACAAGGGCCGCTTAGAAGTCCCAGTCTCCGTAGCTACTTGCTCTGTATGCACTTTTCTTTTGTTAATCTAAACACCCATTTTTTCATATTATGTGCATTTGTGATTATGGTTGTCTAATTTGGAAGTCAATTTTTTTTTCTTTTGAGAATGTGAACCAAAAAATTGGAAGTCAATTTTGTTAGTTTATTTGTTGAATTGTATAAAAATTTCTACTAGGAACCAAAAAGTTTGAGGATATGTTGTTTTGTGTGATTTAAGGGAGAGTGTAAGAGGATGATATTTCGGAGAAAGCAGGTTCATGGGTAACTCATGGGTGCCACCACAAATTCTTAGAAGTTCGTGGGTTTGTGGACATGTCTGGATGTTGCTAAAATCTACGAGTGAAGCCTGAACCCGAACCCGAACCCGAACCCGCTACATTTTGTGGATTCATAGGTGAGTCTGGATGTCATTTTCCTTCGTGGGTTTGAAATTGGTTTTTCTCAAACACGTCCGAACCCGACCCATTGTCATTCCTACGAGAGATAATTAAAGTGATTGATTTAAACCATCACTTACTTTAATGAGAAGAAAATATCCAAGACTCTACTTTAATACATATTAAATGAAAATATAAAGCGTATAAAAGCAAGGTGGTGGCTTCACACTTCACATAATCACTCATAAGTGGAGGTGGCCTTCCTTCTTCCGGTTGGTAAGATATCTTGCTGTTATCAAGATCAGTTTTTTTATTAAATTAATTGTCATCTGGGTATGATCAAATTCATATGAAATTTTTGGTGGTCTAGCTGTGATCTTCATACTGTAGATTGAAGACGGATTCATATAAAATTTGCCAATCTTACTTTATGGTTTCATATTCTTTGCCTATTGCTGCAAGTGATTTAATATTGTTCACTTGTGCAAGTTATTAATCAAGAACATGGAGTTTTATTTTTCAGGTTCTGCCCTGAAATCTATTACATGCTATTCAATTATAACTTTAGTAACGGGTTAGTGAAAGCTTACTCTGAAACTCAATGTTAAGCACACAAATTTTTTAGTTTAGGTTTAATCTTGTTCTCCGTGTATCTGTTGTGATATATTAAGTGGGGGCTTACATCACTTGAATTCAAAAGCTTGTAAAGTTGAACATTCCTTTTACGAGTACTAAGCATCAGATATGGAGGACCAGTGGACACTTAAGGAAAATTAACCTAAATGCATTATCTAGAATTCTGTATGTTCTTCCATTTATAGCACTCAACCTCTAATGAGTTTTATTCTAGCTTGATACTATAAATTCTTCCATATCTCTTTGCCTCGTCTTCAATTTTGAAGTAAAGTTTTTTTTTCTTCATAAAAATAGGTTCCCACCATGGATTCTTATCAATGTAAGTAAAAATTGACATGACCACTACTATCTTGGGCTTCAAGATTTCAATACCCGCCATGATTACTCCAACAGCTATACAGAAAATGGCACAACCAGAAGGTATATAATACCAATACAGAAAATGGCCAACCAGAAGGTATATAATACCGCTGCTTTGTGAACTTCTTCTCCATACATGGTATTCTTTGAATTGATAATATTTGGAGTGAGTGGATACAATGAGTTAATTCATATATATGCCCAGCTAATACGGGAGTGGTTCCCGTGGTAGATACACTTCTACAACTGGTATAGACCGGACTCACAAATGTATTGTCTTATCTTGGACGGTCCCGACAGATTTATTATAACTTTTAATATTTCATTAAATAATATCTATAAGGCTGATAAGACATGGAAAATAAGATGAAGAGATTGTGTATTTATAGAGACTCACTAGGTGTCAAACACAGCAAAGAAAAACTAAAAGATACAGAGAAGATTTCAATGAAAGCAAAATTCCATTGATGGAGCTTGAGACTGAAAAAAGTTTTTCATTAGTTAACTAACCATCTCTTTACAAACATATATATACTAAGGACTTAACCAATCATATAAGAGATATACCCTAAATTTCAGGGAATTAGTTGCAACCTGAATTACCTAATTCTAACAGAATGCCAAGTCAGCATTAGGTAGATATTACTAACATATTGTTACTACAATTATTCTGATACATATGAGTTAATCACAATTGTTGCTCTTAAACAAACTCTGATCATATTGGCGATGATCAACATGATAGGGGTCTGATTGATAAAGTGTCTTAACAGAGTAGGTCTGCTCTGTATCAGTTGTTGATTTGGCTGCAACAAAAGCTGAATGTGCTAATGCAGTGTTACTATTAACATCCCCCCTCAAACTGAATTTGGTGACCTCAACCAAGGGCAGTTTGAACCTCAGAAATTCAAATCTATCAACTGCCAAAGCTTTGGTGAGAATATCAGCTTTTTGGAACTCAGTTGGCACATATTGAACACTCAGCAACCCACTTTCAATTTTCTCCCTAACAAAGTGTACATCGATCTCAATATGTTTAGTTCTAGCATGAAAGACTGGGTTTTTAGCAAGAGAACCAGCACTAGTGTTATCACACTAGATGGTAGGACACCTGTCAATTGCAACACCAAGCTCTTGAAATAAAGATATGAGCCATAAAACTTTGGTTGAAGCTTGTTCAAGAGCTCTGTATTCAGCCTTTGTGCTAGAACGGGCAACAACCTTTTGCTTTCGAGAACTCCATGTAATCAAGTTTGGTCCTAAGTACACACAACAACCACTTGTAGACCTTCTGTCATCCAAACAAGAACCCCAGTCAGCATCCGTGTAGGCTGTCACACACATGGAATTAGCAGGCCGAAAATGCAAACCATAGGCAGCAGTTCCTTTCAAGTATCTAAGCACCCTTTTACAAGCTATCCAATGAACATCAGTGGGAGCTACCAAGTACTGACTTAATTTGTTCACATCAAAAGCTATATCAGGCCCAGTATGTGTTAGATATTGTAAGGCTCCAATGGTGCTCCGATAAAGAGAAGGATTAGAGAAAGGAGAGCCAATATGAAGAGACAGCTTGGTGCTGGAGCTGAGAGGAGTAGAACAAGGTTTCGAATTCAGGAGTTGATTTTTTGACAGCAAATCAGCTATGTTCTTCGTCTGAGATAGATACAAACCAGTTACATCTCGAATAGCCTCAAAGCCGAGAAAATAACTGACTGGTCCAAGTATCTTCAATGCAAATGTAGAATTCAAAGTTTGTATAATGTTAGTCACCAATGAAGAGCTGCTATCAGTTATAAGAATATCGTCAACATTTACCAACAGATACAACACATGGTGTCCTTGTTTCTTGATGAAAGAGGAGACATCAGATTTTGCATTAACAAACCCCAACCGAAGTAGAGCAGATTTGAGCTTGTGAAACCAAGCCCCTGGAGCCTGTTTAAGGCCATAAAGTGCCTTATTGAGTCTACAAACATGATTGGGTTTAGAAGAATCAATGAAACCTTCAGGTTGTTGCATATAGACCAACTCATTGAGCTCCCCATTCAGGAAGGCATTATTTACATCAACTTGCTGAATCTCCCAATTGTAAGTGACAGCAAGAGTGAATATGATCCTTATAGTGGAGGGCTTGATTACAGGACTAAAGGTGTCAAAGTAATCAATGCCTTCATGTTGATGGAATCCTTTTGCCACCAACCTAGCCTTGTATTTCAATACACTCCCATCCGACTTGTACTTCACACGAAAAACCCACTTGTTACCAACAATATGCATATTAGAGTTATATGGTACCAAGGTCCAAGTCTGATTTGTTTGCAGAGCACTAAACTCATCCTTCATAGCTTGTAACCATTTGCAATCAGAGAGTGCAGCCTTCACATTACATGGCTCAGTTTCAACAACAAGACCAAACGGAGAAGTGCAAAGAGCTGAATAAGTCTTAGGGTTGAAAATCCCTACCTTCTACCTTATAATCATGGGATGGCTAGGCTGAACTGGTTGTTGTGTATCAGATTGACATGTTGGAATGACAGTAGTGGGCAATTCTATATGCCACTCAGGAGACGCTTGATTAGAAGGCAGATTACCTGGACATTCAACATCTTGTATAGAGGTAGCATTTTGCAAAGTAGAACTTGGCAAACTCGCAGCCAAGGGAATTGTCTGTCTGTGAGCTGTATATACTGGAGACACATTATGAAGGATAGATATGGGAAGACTATAGGAAGAATGGTTCAAATTTTTTGACACAGAAATGGAGTCAAATAAGGACTTGAAGGGAAACTCTAACTCATTAAAGATGACATTACGAGATATGTAAATTTTACCAGAAGAGTGAAGGCATTTGTATCCTTTATGGTGCAGACTATACGCTAGAAAAGCACATTTGGAGCTATGAAACTAAAAAATTTTATTATGAAAAGGTCTAAGATAAGGATAACAAGCACATCCAAAGGATTTAAAATACTGATAGTTTGGCTTTTTCTTGTAGAGAATCTCAAAGGGAGACAAAAATCGAAGTTGAGGAGATGGTAAATTGTTAATGAGAGTAGCAGCAGTTTGGAAGGCTTCAACCCAAAACTTGAGAGGCATGTGAGCATGAGCAAGCTGTGTTAGGCCTGTCTCAACAAGATGCCTATGTTTTCTCTCAGCAATTCCATTTTGCTGATGAGAATAAGGACAAGACAAACGGTAGTTAACACCAAGATTCTTAAGATAAGTGAGTATAGGTAGAAATTCCTTTCCCATATCAGATTGCAGACATTGAAGTTTGGTGTTGAACTAGAGTTCAACCATTTTATGAAACTGAACAAAGACTGTATAAGCTTCAGACTTGAGACGTAAAGGAAAAAACCCAAACAAAACGACTAAAAGAATCAATAAACGAGATATAGTATCTGTAGCCTTCAGTTGAAAGCATCTGTATGCACAAGTTCAAGTGGCTTAGTGGTAACATAAGTGGAGTTAGGATATGGCAGTTGATGCATTTTTCCTAACTTACAAGACTCACAAAAATCAACAAGAGTAGCATTATTAAGCTGAATACGTTTCATTACAACACGAAGAACAGACAATGAAGGATGGCCAAGTTTAGCATGCCAGATATTTGCATTGACCTTAGCTGCAAGATTTGCATTGAACACATTATGCACAACATCTTTAGAGGACCTATGATAAGCTGCATGACCTTTATTACAATTATCAAAGGAAGACTTAGACAAACAAACAGACATGGGATCAGATGATATAGCAAACTTGTGTCTTGAAGGTGGATTGCTGACTTCAAGCTTATACAATCCATCCTTAAGTTTTCCTTGAAGAATGATTCTCTTTGTAACCTTGTCCTTTATAACAAAATGATCATCATAGAACTCAGCAAAAGCATTATTGTCTTTAGTAAAAGTGGAAATACTGAGCAGATTTTTTGTAATATTAGGTACAAGCAAAACATTTTGAAGATGCAAAATCTTAGAAGGTACTGTATTTGAGTTTAGTTTTGCAGTACCTATATGTGAGATTGCAAGCTGTTGTCCGTTACCAACAGTGAGTCACTCATTGCCTCTGTAATCAGTTTTCATTGAGAGATTTCCAAGTTCTGAAGTAATATGATTGGTAGCACCTGTATCCATGTACCAGAAGGGATCTTGGACTGACTCAGGAGACGCAAAATAAGCACCAGAGTGGTGATTAAAGTGGGGTTGTGGAGAAGGAAGCAAAGCCTGATTATAATGAGCTTGAGGCATAGGCTAGCTATGAGTAGTTTGTTGATAGTTTTGGCCATTGTATTGCTGATTATTTCCTTGGAAAGATTGATCAAAACGTCTGTAACACTGAAGAACAGCATGACCTGGCTTGTTACAGAGTTGACATATCAGCCTATTATTGTTGCTCCACCTACCTTTGCCTTTTCCACGACCTCTGCCATTATTATTCCTTCCACTACCAGCATTATTGTTATGACTTCCTCGAAAGTTACCTCCATTGTTAGCAACAAACTGAGCCGAAGCTCCAGCAACCAAATCATGTGATACAGTATTTAGGTGTTGAAGACGTTGTTCATGCATCATTGCCAAGAACTGTGCTTCTTGTAATGACATTGACTTGTGTTGAGAAGTGATTAACACAACCACAGCATCATAATCATGTCCTAGACCATTAACTGCACTAAGAACCATATGATATTCATTCACAACTTGACCAGCTGCTCTATGGCTATCTCCTAAAACCTTGATTTTCAAGAAAAATTCAGAGACCGATGATGATCCTTTATTGATATTTTGCATTTCTTGTTTTAATTGAAGAACCCTAGCCATTGAAGTTTGCGAGTAGAGATTCTCAAGGATATTCCAGACTTCAAATGAAGAACAACAGTTTTTTACTTGACCAAAAACCTCTGGACTGATTGTAGATAACAGCCAACTTAACAACATTTGATCAGCTCTCCTCCAAGCCGTATATGCTGCATTAATCACCATCTCTTTTTCAGCACCATTTTCATTGCTTGCTGTTGACTCCACGAACTTCTCTTGACAAGTCTTCAATCCAAGCACGATATCATCAAGTTCTAGTGCTCTGATCACTGGAAGTACTTGTGCTCTCCAGTAGATGTAGTTCGCAGTATCAAGTTTCAGAGACACATGAAAGTTGAGAGTCTTCGTAAGAGAATTTGGATCAGCTGCAACTAGAAATGATGATGAAGTACCTTCATTGACTTGACGAGGAAACGAACTATTGGATCCAGACTCCATTGACGTTTAGTCTTGAAGCTCTGATACCATGAAGAGATTGTGTATTTATAGAGACTCACTAGGTGTTTGACAAAATGTCAAACACAGTAAAGAAAAACTGAAAGATACAGAGAAGATTTCAATGAAAGCAAAATTCCATTGATGGAGCTTGAGACTGAAAAACGTTTTTCATTAGTTAACTAACCATATCTTTACAAACATATATATACTACGGACTTAACCAATCATATAAGATATACCCTAAATTTCAGGGAATTAGTTGCAACATGAATTACCTAATTCTAACAGAATACCAAGTCAGCATTAGGTAGATATTACTAACATATTGTTACTACAATTATTCTGATACATATGAGTTAATCACAATTGTTGCTCTTAAACAAACTCTGATCATATTGGCGATGATCAACATGATAGGGGTCTGATTGATAAAGTGTCTTAATAGAGTAGGTCTGTTCTGTATCAGTTGTTGATTTGGCTGCAACAAAAGCTGAATGTGCTAATGCAGTGTTACTATTAACATAAGAGGCTTTGAATTCTTGTAGTTTGAAGTTGAATTCTTTTAATTGGGTGCTCTGACAAGCTTGTCTGTTTTAACACGTTACTTTACGTGATATTGTAGAAAGGTTTTCAACTCTCTGTATGTAACTCAGTCTCAGCTGAATGTTGTTTGCCATTCTTCTCCGTCTGTGTCCATTTTTTGTTGGCTGTTCTAATACATGTTAGATAATGAGATTTTTTGAATACATAGATTGTTTCTTGTTTTTCGTTGAACATTTTGCAAGAAGGGTATTCTCACAAAAAAGATAAAAAATAAGAAAAGGAAATTAATTATTGAATTCAATTTACACATCCTAAAGAACATTGCTGATAGATGATTCATCCTTGAATATCATAGGAAAACTTTTATCTGAATCTTTCATGATGATACGATGTGAATGTGAATCCTAAAAACCACTAGACTTTGAACAGTTTCTACACTAGTAAATTCCATATTGGAAATTTGATGCTCCGATAAAAAGATCACATTGAGGGACTTGTGATCTTGGTCTCATTTCCAAGTTCTAACGCTGAATCATCAGCAGGTAAACGCCTCCTCTTCTCCTCTTCTCCTTGCTGTTTGAGGGTTTCAAATAGAGGAGCATCTTTAGTCTCCGGAAGCCAAAAGCTCACAAATCCACTAAATATGGAGAGAGCCCCAAATATAATGAATGAGAGAGAAGGACTCAAGCGGCCAAGAGCAACAAGCAACGGCGATACAGATGCCCCCAACATCAATGCTTGTCGCATAAATGACATTGCAAAGTTTCTCACATTGGTTGGGAAGAGCTCAACACAGTATATGTATAAGATATCATATGCTGTTGAAGCAGCCATGAATCCCAACGCTTCAATGCTTAGTTGAGGCCAGCTCCCTCTTGGTTCTTTACTGGTCATCGCCTGTGGTCCCCTCGATCCTTTCGAGAAAATTATGCAGAGAAAGCATGACACTCCTGCCAAGAAAGCTGAGATGGAGAAGAGAAATCTCCTGCTTGTGAAACTTAGTAGTATCGTGCCAATTAAAACTGCAGGAATCTCCATTATAGCATTCACAGCAACTGTGAAGTAGATACTGAAGTTGAGATTTTCGACATTTAGTTGAACCCCATAATAAACAAACCCAATTCCGAATCCAGCAATCATGACTATAATTAGTCTCTTTGCTGCCCATTTTGTAGTCCACAAGTTCCCATATGTCTCGGCTTCTGTATTACTTGTTACATCTGCAAGAGTCAAATTGGTGGGCAGCTCCTTCCCATTCAATTTTGCAAATCTCTTCAAAACTGCAATGGATTCTTTGTTCTTTCCTCTGACTAGTAACCAGCGAGGAGATTCAGAGATGAAAGGAAGCAAAAAAAGAGAGTAAAACATAGGGAAAATGGCTAGTATTCGGTGTAATGTTCTCCAGTTATTTCTTGTAGGGTAAGCAATCAAAGGAAGGGAGATAAAGCCTACTGTGAATAAGAAGAAGCCATATTGTCCAACTTGGCCACGCCATTTTCGACCAACCACTTCTGTGGAGAGAACCAGGCAGGCAATTCCGATCCCAGAACGGGCAAAGCCGTTGGCGCAACGAAGGAGAGAATATATCCAAATGTTTGGTGAGAGGGAGGTGAAGAAAAATGTTGCAGAGGTTAGAACGCACGAGACCAGAACCGTTTTCTTTCTTCCTAGTCTTGTGTCCGCCAGCTGCCCGAAAACAGCAGAACCTAACCATGCAAAATCAAAATGGAAAAGCGTGGATGATGTGTTGAATAACATTGGAATGACATTGTTAGGACAAATAACTTGCCCAATATTTTTGTTTCTCATTATTCCACCAAATCCATTGTAAAAATTATAAATCAACAAAGAAAAAGTAAGTGGAACTAACCCATTGAATTGTGATTATATCTACTGTTATGAAATTAAAATTTGAAATTAAAATTTAAAATTAAAAAAAATATGAAAACTCTTCCACGTGTTTTTAAAATACGTATAGTGAGATTCGAACCGTTAACTGACAACCAATATGAAAAAGATGTGCACAACCACCTATGCTAAAAGGTGATGTGTGCAAAGTTTACATCATTTGAGTTTGTTTTTGGACTAATTGATTTGGCTGTCTAGTTTTAATATTAATTATATCAATCAAATTTGAAGTATAACTTGTATGGATTTTTTTTTTAAGTTGATAATTTAAAAATATATTATCAAAAAGAAAAAGAAAGAAAGGGTAGCTTGGCCGCAGCAAACACTTCTCCTTTCTCTCGAAGGTTTCGAAGTGATTCTTCGTTAGACGACTGCAATGGCTCCTAAAGATAGTACAAAAAAGGCTGACGCAAAGGCTCAGGCCGCAAAGGTTGCCAAGGCTGTGAAATCCTGGCCGACTTTTAAAAGGAAGGCCAAGAAGATGAGGACCTCTGTCACATTCCACATACCAAAGACACTTGTGAAGGACTGGAGTCCAAAATACCTAGGATCAGTGCCCCACCAATAAATAATTTGGACCACTACCAAATTTTGAAGTACCCATTGACTACCGAGTCTGCAATGAAGAAGATTGAAGACAATAACACCTTGGTTTTAATTGTTGACATCCGTGCTGATAAGAAGAAGATTAAGGATGCAGTGAAGAAGATGCTCGACATTCAGATTTCAGACCAAGAAGGTCAGTACACTAAACAGGACTGACGGAACTAAGAAGGCATATGTTAGGCTGACCCCAGACTACGACGCCTTGGACGTTGCAAACAAGATCTGAATTATCTACGTGATATCATTTGTAGTTTAGACAGTTTTGTTAGGAATGAAGCACTTTGTTAGGACTCTAATATCATTTTCAACATCTTTAAGTATGTATTGGGATCTATGGGTTCTTCTCTGTTGTTTGCACGTTATGAGAATTAAGTTTAATGTTATCAAAAAGAAAATGGTAATTAAGTATATGCATGTAGAGTTACCTAACAGAGAACCAAGAAAGAAGAGTGAAGCAGGAATGGCAGCTAAAAACTTGCGTTCGCAGACAAGATTCCACTGAGCTATGGTGGAGATTTTGTGACCTCCAACCCACTCCCAACTCCCTGGTTTCAACCCACAAACACTTGCAATGTTGTCATGATTTCCACCATTCACGGCGCTGCTCTTCCATGAAGATGGCTCAGCATCACTGAAAATTGTCACCAAAGTGCTCTGTGAATCAAATATCCATGCCAGTGACACCAAGAATACATGCAAGAACTGCGACCACCCGAACGACCCAATGTGTTTTTCAATCACTTCATCCATCGTTAGAGGTTCCAGCGTCTCCGCTGGAACCTCTACTGTGTTTGCTGTCTCAACAAGCTGCTGGTTTTGTTGCTCTCCTTCCATTGTCTGTGCTACGTATATCTCTTGCCTCAACATGTCTATTTATATATACAGATGTATTACTGTTACTGTCATTTTCTTCATGCTAATGGTATGACATATTTGATAGGAAATATAAAATTTGTCCATTTAGGTTCAAGGGAAAAATTGAAACTAACCAAAAAATTAGTAGAGTTTTTATTTTACCCAGCATTATTGTTTTTATTTATTTTTTACCAAACAATCCTCTCCTCAATTGTTTTTGAAATAAAAAATACTTTCTTAAAAAATTGAAACTAACCATAAAATTAATGGAGTTTTTATTTTTATCTAGCATTACTGTTTGATTGTTTTTACCAAACAATCCGCTATTTAGATATGACTACGCTTAATAGTTTCTAACATATAAAGGGAAAGCGGCTCTATCACAATGAGATGAGCGACTAAAAGGAAAGGGGAAAGATTCACCACCAAGACCGCCACGTCTTGAGTGACTCATCAATTTCATATTAGGTGGTTCTGAGGTAAGTGGAATCTCACACCCCGATGTGAAGAGACACACTCGAAACGTTTCGAACCTAGAGGTTCGACCTTTCCATCAAAACGACTCTATGGTTGACCTTGTAATTTCATTTAGCATTATTGATAGTTCTAGCTTGTTTTCACCTCACCACAACGCACTAGTGATTTCTTATATATCGACATTTGTCTGATCAAGCGCTGCTTGGTCGACAATTGTAGTTCAATTACATACTATTCTTAAGTTCACAATGAGAAATGCATATCGATGAATCAGGTATCACTCACCGTTCGAATACACTCGTAGGATTCAGCGGTGATGCCAAGAGTATGGCGGAGGAGATTGTCCTTCTAGTATACGCTGAAGGGGTGAACGTGCAAATGAAGTTCGTGGTACTAGATTAATTGTTCGTCGGCTTGTAAT
This sequence comes from Dipteronia dyeriana, assembly GCA_032871835.1. Taxonomy (NCBI): domain Eukaryota; kingdom Viridiplantae; phylum Streptophyta; class Magnoliopsida; order Sapindales; family Sapindaceae; genus Dipteronia; species Dipteronia dyeriana. The sequence goes on from CM065297.1 coordinate 54,985,817, forward strand.
GTGATCGTCGGTCGACCTTGGATCGACGAGCTTTGAACGGTCCTATCGACCTCCATCAGACGATATGTTTCCTAACTATGTGGGGTGTCCACGAGATCAAGGGAGAGCAAAAGACCTCCACGAAATGCTACCATATATACTAGACCTTGAGAGGTTTCTAGCCTTCACTATATATACTAGACCGTTTCCTAAAGAAAGGGGTTCTTATTTTACTCTAAAACTCATGTGAAATCTCTCTCTCTTTACTCACCTCATTTCTGTACATTTATTGTGACCATCACCTCTGCATTAATTATGTATTTACATCCCAAAACAGTCTGACCCTATCACCCATAAAACGTTGATCGACCTGACCATTGGCTATCTCAGGTCGAGCTACAGAACTAGTCAGAGAGTTCATCGATCAAACTCGTCGAAACAAAACATCGACCTTGTTTGTGATCGAGCCGTTGAGATCCAACACAATAGACTTCCCTAGTCGACCTAACCTTATGACCCACAACTCGACTCGATAAGTCGAGTTACCCGGTTTGTTATTCTTTACTATATCTTTTACATACATTTATTGAATTGTATATTGACTTGAGCGTCAGAGGGTCCCTTAAAGGGAACATCCCACTCCGTGACTCGATCACCGCTCCTTTTTTCATTTTATTTCACAGGTTGTCAGTGTCCATCCCGACAACACATAAATTATTGATCCGATAGACTACAATAATTTTGTAATATTAGTTTATATGGCAAGCTGAGGTTAGCCAGTCCAGTGGTTTGCCCCTCACTCTTAAATCATGAGGTTTGAGTCTATCCCTTCCTTATCCCTTCCTCCTCAAATATCTAATTATTGCATATATTTTTTAAATAATTGTTGATATGATCATCGTGATATAATGAAAATAAAAAACTCATATTTGCACGTTGGGGAACATGAACAATATTTGATGGCTTAGTGCCATAATTGCTTTGCTTTGCCCTAATTAATTTGATTTCAAATTTCAACCACGTCAACTTCAAACGACTTTCGACTGCAAAATGGAAGACATCGATGAGATACACAAATTCCCCCCCCCCCCCCCCCCCCCCCCCCCCCCCCCTTTTAAGAAATTACCCCACACCTTTAACATTAATTAACAATGACCTCTAATTCTCCTCCGTGAAAGCAGCTAAATGGTATACTCAAACTCCAAAAATGATTAATGGGTGAATGAGAAATTGACTCTCAAAGTTAGTCCATTGTGTAGGAAAATCCATATCCCATATTGGTTAGGAAAAACATTTATATGTAATCTATAACTAATTTTGTGATAGTAGCTTATCACATGTGTGAAGCATAGAGGATCACGGACCTCGAACATTCGGTTGGACAACTTGTGTATGGACGCGTCCTACGTACACTGATTGGACTGTTAAAGCACAACCGACTTGAATTAATGTTTAATTAGGAATAGATCTTTTGGTGATTATTCATTAATTAATTTCTTTTATCATTAAAAACATGATTATCAAGTATTTCCATATCAATCATACTGATTCGGCTTTATATATAAATCCTAGGGCCCGTTTGGTATTGCTGTAACTTTTATAATAATCACTACTAGTTGTACCGAAGAAATAACCATCTATGGAGTTAATCAGTAGATGTATGGTTGATTGTATTTTTAAAACTACTTTACAGCTCAAAATCAGTATACATATGTTTGGTAGTTTTATTGTAAAAGTGCTGAGACTAGTTACAATGACTAAATTTTTTTTTCATTAATTATATATATTAAATCAATATTTAAGTAGAATACTTAATTTTAAAAAAATCCATAATAGCAATGAAAATAATATTAATAGATTTTATAAATCAAATTAATATTTAAATAGAATATTTAATTTTAAGATGAAATAACGTATATAATGATGTTAACTAGATTTCTTAAGGATAATAATGATAATTTAAAACATACATTAAATGATGAAATAGATTATTCAATAATCACTTTAAAAAAGTAACTACACATCTACTTCTCAAAATCTCTGTCAAAATTTGTTAGATTATCAATTTATCACTTTTGGAAGTTTTACCAAACATCATTTTATGTCAATATTATAAAATAATCTGATTTTAGTTTTTCAAAAGTAATACCAAACTGACCCATAGTCTACTTTTTATTAAATTGATTCTTAAATCACGAAATACAGAGCTAAATGATTGTTCTCTTTTCTGTTCTTTTCTCTTTCGGTTCTTGGTAAGTTACACTCGATTTGAGATCGATGAGATCTGATTGTACTCTCCATTACCACTGTTAAATCGTTGTATCATGTGAGACAATCGTCATACAAATACGGTGTTTCCTAAAAAATTGTCTTAAGAACACCGTGTAAAACATAGGGCTCGATTTCTCTTAACTGATTTCTGGCATGGTGTTTATGGTCTAATGCTGATGTAGGACAAAGATGAAGGAACAGTGGCCCATGTCAAACAATTTCTTTATTTTATTATTTTGTTAATTTGGGTATTTTCTTGTTTAGTAAGTTTATTTATTTTAGTTTGATTAAGAATTAAATTTAGGTTTTGGAAATAAATCAAACTTACCTTTTGGGTAAGATTTGATCTTTGTTTTCTAGTCAAGTTAAGAGTCATGAATCTTTGAAGATTCTGATTAGTTTTGATCTTTTCTTGTTTTAGTCTTTTTTAATGAATGTCGTATTCGAGTCGTATTAGGATTAGTTTATTATAAATAGTCTTATAATTTCCAATTATTGTAACTTTTAACCTTTGATTGATTTTAATAAAATCGTTCCTTTAGAACAGTTATATGTCGTGGATTCGACATGCTCTTTGAGGATTCGAGAGTACCATTTTCTAACGAAGATTAGGGAATGATGGCTCTAGCATGGCAGTCCTTGCTTGGGTAACTACTGGTCGCTGCGTCAAAGTTCGTCTGAGTGTGCCTCAGGGTTCGACAAAGTGATAATTATTATTTTCGACATACCTCGCTGCGTCAATTGGTATCAGAGCACTGAGTCTACCTCTATGCTAGGCTCAGTGTCCACGGACCACAACCAACTACCTTCCTAAACATCATATATTAACCCTCCATATCCCCCCATAAAAAAACGGAGGAACGAAATTGAAAAAAAAAAAGAATGAGAGTGTTTGTATGATAGTTCCGAGAATTAACAATCAGCCTCTGAGACATCAAAATTTGTGGATCAGCCCAACAATGTTACAATTTGCAGATCAACCTCAACAGTGCCAAGAATTTCAGATAAGTCTCACGAGTTCCAAATATTTCAGATTGCGTCTACCATCGCACATACCTGAAGCCGCGAGTGAATTAATTTTCCGTAGGCAGTTCTCAGGGTTAAAATTTTGGTACGTTATTTTTCGAACTCTGATTTCGGTTCTCAATGTTTTTCAACTGAACTCGAGGACGTGTTCTTTTTAAGAAGGGGTGACTAATGTAGGATAAAGATGAAAGAACCGTAGCCTATGTCAAACAATTTCTTTATTTTATTATTTTGTTAATTTGGGTCTTTTCTTGTTTAGAAAGTTTATTTATTTTAGTTTGATTGAGAATTAAATTTAGGTTTTGGAAATAAATTAAACTTATCTTTTAGGTAATATTTGATCTTTGTTTTCCAGTCAAGTTATGAGTCATGAATCTTAAAATATTCTGATTAGTTTTGATCTTTTCTTTTTTTAGTTTTTTTTAAGAAATGTCGTATATAGTCTTATTATTTCCAATTATTGTAACTTTTAACATTTGATTGATTTTAAAAAAATCGTTCCTTTAGAATAGTTATCTATCGTGGATTCGACATGCTCTTTGAGGATTCGAGAGCACAATTTTCTAACGAATATTAGGGAATGATTGCCCTAGCATGGCAGTTCATGCTTGGGTAACTACTGGTCGCTACGTCAAAGTTCGTCTGAGTGTGCTTTAGGGTTCGATAAAGTGATCATTCTTATTTTCATCATACCCCGCTGCGTCAATTACTTTCTGTTTCTTCTAACTTCACACCAGGATTGTTTTTTGATTTACAAATAATAAGTTTGACTAACTTTGACTAAGAGCATAAGAGTTCGTTGCCAATTAATTGTAATGCTGTTTTCAGTTATTAAATACAAGTACTACTGACAAACTATTGGTAACGGAGAGTTGAGAGACCGGAACCAGGATTTAGGAACATATGGCAGTGAAGTTTGGTGTATAAAACAAATCAGTAAGATTTTTTATGGATTCTTTAATTAACATTAATGTTGTTCCTGTGTAATGATTTTTTTTTTCTCATTTATTTTCTTACTCTTTAACATCAAATTTGTGCCACTGTTTTTTTTTTCTTGTTAACTACTGTGTTCAGTGTCTTAAAGACAAGTTAATTAAGAAAAGACTTCTTATTTTTTCTCAATAAAAACTGCAAAAACATATGATCTTTAGGGAGTTCTCTTGTTGCACAGTCTTTTTTATTTTTAAAATACTAAGAAGCGAAAGGTATAATTAAGGTCGAACCCATGACATAAATTGCTACAAAGGTTTTTTATTTTATTTTATTTTTTTATATTAATCAAAGGGAATTAGTGTTCGGATCTTGCTAATAAAAAGCAAGACTGAAGGACCGGGACCTAAATAGGGGATATCTCTCTCTGTTATTTTTTTTTACTTGAAAAAATAAATAAATTTAAGTTATTGACTAATTCTATAGAGCTTTTCAAAATGATCGCAGCAAGACAACCGGTATTAAAAACAAAAATCCTTGCCAAAAGTTATAATCATCCGAAAAAGCAATAGCTAGTTTTACGATTAAATCAATCATATGTGGTAACTTTTGGTAAATAATTTAGGACATTTTTGACTTATTGTGTTCTTTAATAGGCAGCTGATAATGCAACAAGACTTTTAAAAGTAATACATCTAAAAATTTAATAGGAGGTTCAAAAGATAAGGTTTCGGTGGGAAGTTGACAAGAAGAGAGAATTCCTCTAAAAACTCCTTTAGAATTGAGGAGTCAGGATGCACTATCTTAATTATTGATGTTTATTCACAATCATGTTACCAAAACAGTGCACCATCAACAAATTTAATTCAATTAAAGACAAGGAACAATTCTTTTGTGCTTAGCATATTCCCCATAGCACATTTACAAGTGTTCTTGAATTGGAGAGTTAAGAGAAGAGAGGCTCACCATCTTTGTCCAATAATATGTTTATCACAATCAGGTTGTGAGTTCGAATCGTCGCTATTACAAAATCCTAAAATTATGTAATACATAAAAGAAAAATGGACCACCCCGTCAATTATACTTTTAATTTGGTAAATTTAATTAAGAATATCAATTATAAATTTATAAAATCCTAAAATTTGAAAATGTTCTAAAATTAGAGATGAAATAATCTGTTGTTTAAAAAAAATTAATTTGGTAAATATAGCCGGTTGATAAAGAATACTCATCCATCCCGGCAATGATTTAGATTCAAGTTGTCATAATTGCATGTAATATATATATATATATATATATACCATTCTAATATTCAACATCAGTATGTGATCAGGCATATTTAATGTTAATCGATATAAATTACATGTGATCATATAATTAAGTTTAGTGTGATAGTGTGGGAGTTGAAGTAATCGTACTTAAAAAGAAACGATCACAATCCAACAACCATATATATATATATATATATATATATATATATATATAACAAATTATAATAAACTTTCTGAAATTTAACGTTGTCCACAACCACAAACAATAAAAAGAATGCCGCGAAGGAAGAGAAAAACTGACCTCCGATGTGTGGCGATAGCGTAAAGTATAAATAAATATATATATTTATCATTAATGGTTACCTATATAAAATATATTAGTAAATTATAGGTGGATCAAAGATTATAGATAATGAGTTGTAAATGGATCGAATCAAAATAAATAAATTTAACAGGCTACATGTGATTTATATATATATATATATATATGAGGAAAAAAGTTATATATATATATATATTGATTTTTCTATCGGTGTATAGCATTGTGTTGTTTATGTACTATTGATTTTGAAAAAAATTTAACAAATATTATACTTTGAGTTAACATTTTTAAATCTAATGGTTCACATCCAACACACTGATGAATTTATATACGTGCTGATTTGAAAATCTATATATATATATATATATATATATGCCCCGAGAGTGGGAAGTATAGACAATTTTTTTTTTCTTTTTTTTTGGGTGGCCACTCATTGCTTCATTGAAGCCTGCTTAGTTATTAGTAGTACTCCATCTCCATCCCCATCCATATGTGCAAGTGCTTTTTGTCGTATCAATCCACTTTCAGGGTAAAGCTGCTTTTTTTTTCCTCCTAGTATTTCCCAATGGTGGCATTCTGAGTAAGACACCTTTATATATTGTTTAGTTTTATTTAATTGAATCTTTTTTGGATTTCTTATCATCAGCTTCACGTAATTCTGTTCATTATTTTTTTCCCCACTTATTTCCATAACATGTGGCTGTAATCTCACTCGCATTTGGATTCTATAAGTTTTATATCAATATATAGTGATGTTAAAATGTACCGTTAAGATTTGAATCTTCTAATTGATTGTACCAAAATTGTTAAATATTTTGGCCCTCATTCTTTAGCCTTGTCTCATTTTCGAGTATTTTCGTTTGTCTTATGGCTCGTTTGATGTGTTTTCATGTTATTAGGTACATTTCGGAAGAAAGGATGAAAAGTGCGAGAATTGGGTGAAAACAAACCGAAATTAGTGAAGAAAGACATCAACGTGCAGGTCACTATGTGGATCTTAAACCCGCGCACCAACCACACATTTGTCCGCGCATTTGCCAACACCTGAGCGATGAAAATAGAGCATCAGGTCAATACACGAGTCTTGCACACGTCTGGACCCGCGCACAACCCGTGCAAACATCAAGATCCGAAAGCAGATCAGAGGCAATCTAGTCATAATGTGGGTCACGAAACGAGTCAAAAAGAGAAAATGTTATATTCCCTACCGAAGGTGGTTAAGCTTAAAGTAAGTTGGGAGGTAAAAATTAGCAAAGAATGAGATTTGTAGTCAAAAGGAGTTTAAATTGTAAAAAGGTCGTGCAAGTCATCCAACTTCCGAGGGTCATATCTCTCTCCTCGGATCGATCCATGCTTTCTTCTACATATATTCAAAAAAGCCCTGTAAGTATAGTTTCCAGCGGTTTTTACTGATTGCGATTCCGAGATCTCTAGAGGGAGTTATGCCAATTTTTGTGACTGTTGTGTAGAGATGCGCGGGTCACAACCAGCTCATTTGCCCGCGCGTTGAGAGTCATGAATTTGACGGGATCAGCTATTAGGATGAAAATCAGCTATTTTTAGAAGGGCAAATGTGTCCTTTTATGCCCAGATCATACCCTAGACTCCCCAAGCCTATATATACACCATTTTCTTATTGAATGCTCTCTCTTCAACTCCTTTCACAACTCACTAACCTAGGAATCATTCCCCATCAAATCTAACCATCCTCCATCATCATCTACTCAAGGACACTTGTAGATTAGATCAAAGGTTCAAGAAATGAGGAGTTTCTCTTCAGGGGTTTTCTCTATCTCTTTTCTCCTTGTTATTTTATTGTAATTGTCATGAGTAACTAAACATCCCACTAAGGGAATAATGTGAAACACTTATGGATATTGGGCTTTGTAATGAACTCTATTTTATTTTATTAAATCTATCAATTATGTTTCATTCAATGTTTTAATTGTTTACCTTGATTGGTTTGTCTTTGATTGTACATTCCTTTCTTAGCTAATTGATTGAGGGAATTAATTGAGTTGACTAGGTATACATCTATTTGGTCTTCTTAAACTCATGTGGTTGTGTGGGTGATTAGGTATACATCTACATAATCTCCCTAAGCTAAATTGAATGGAAGGGTCAAACAAGAGTAAATCCTCAAGTGAGACCCAGACTTAATAATCTCAATTTTTAATCTAATCTTAAACGGGTGATCAATTCTATACATCTAGGTTGGTTTCTTATGATAGGTTAAGCATCAACACTATGCATCTAGGTTGGTGAATTTATAAAGAGATTAGTCCCATAATTTGATAGATGTGCATCCATGAACAATCACTTGTGAATGGCCCACACTATACATCTAGATTGGAAACTTATGAGGGAATACAACTGATACTATATATCTAGATTGGTTGCAATCGATCTATGTGCTTTCATTTCATGAGAGTTCACACATGCCCAAAATTCACTTGTTGGATCATCAATACCTTAGCCTTAACCATCATTTTTAACACTCATCTTACTTTAACACTTATTGCATTTTAGATTAATTAGCTTAATTGTAGTTTGCAACTTTATTATTAACCTTTCAAAATCAAACCCAATATCATTTACATTTTCATGCTTAGCTTTAGTTTCACATTAGTTAACTATTTTTAGCCATTCGATTTCTCTTTTTCTATGGACGACACCCGACTTGACATTGTACATGTTTTGTAAACATTTTAGCCATTGTTGTGGTTTTTATAAATATTGTTTGAGAAGCGTTTTATAACGACAAAAATAGCTTGGTCACTAACCAAGTTGAGATCGTGATGTAGAACAAGTAATTGATTCCTACATGGTTTTGAGGGACCATCCTAAATTCAAAGCTAAGTGACTTCACGTGAAGCGAATCGATGAGATATTTTCAAGTCATGCCTACGGCGGTGAGGCACGCCCTTTTTGGCCTAATCCATCGTTTAGGCCTCGTAATTGCAGTTTTTGTCATTTTAGAAAAGTTTCATTTTTTGTCATAAGTTGACTTTGACAAGTCAGAATCGTATGCCGTCAATTCTGGCTTGTTTACGTTCGTTAGTATCATTTAATTATGTAATTAACGTGATTTCACTATTTTTGGTAATTTTTTCTATTTTTGATAACTTTTGCTATGCAATCTCATTTATTGTTCAACAAAGGGTTTAATCACTTTAAATAAACTACTAAGCTGAAAGGATCATGCTCATTATTTTTTGATTCAATAGTTCGTTTTTTCTTTATTTCTGGTGGATTATAGGATAATATGAAATACAAACATTGGCCTTATTCCTTTGTGTTTCTCACTGAGCCAATTGGTATCAGAGTACAGATTTTTCGATCTTGATGAAAACTAACGAAGCAGGAGGTTGAAACCCTATTGGCGGTGATTGTGTGGTAGAGGCCTTGTGGGCGGCAGTGGAGGAACAACGACAACAAATGGCGGAGATCCAGGAGATGCTTGTCGGGTTAAATCTCAACGCTATCAACAGGCCACCAATTGAAGGATTTTCCCGAGGCCAACCTTCTAACAGAAGATGTCCTCATCATCGTCAACCTGATAGTAAGGATGATTACAAGACGAAGTTGAGGAGGGGTATGGAGTAGTTCAACCCGCAAGGAGGCAGAGAGAGCATGATGACTATCAATTGAAGGCAGATCTTCTAAGCTTTAATGGGAATCTGCATATATAGGATTTTCTTGATTGGATCATAGAAGTAGAGTGGTTATTTGAGATGATAGAGATTCTAGAAGAGAAGATGGTAAGGTTTGTTACCTTCAGATTAAAAGGAGGGGCTGCAGTCTGATGGGATCAGTTACAGAAGAGCCGTCAACCACAGGGAAAGGCACTTGTGAGGACCTAGTACAAAATGAAGTAGCTTATGTAGGGTAGGTTTCCGTCACCGGACTCTTAGCAATATTTATTCCAGTTGCTTTTGAATTGTTCACAGGAGACCAAATCAGTGTTTGATTACACGACAAAATTTTCTAGGCTCTAAGAGCAAAATAATTTTAGTGAAATAGAGGGACAATGTATAGCCAGATATCTCAATGGGTAGAAGTCGTCGCTTCGAGATAAGATTGGATTGCAAGTGTTGTGGACTGTGGATGAAACTCATAACATGGCTTTAAAGGCCGAATTGTTGGAACGCAGGGGTGGAAACCCTTGATTTCAAAGAAACAATCCTGATTCGTTGTTTCCTAACAGGGACGGGTGCTCAATCATCGGGTTCATCGAGTCAACCTAAAGAAGTTAATGGAGAAGAGGGTAACAAAAGCAATCGAACAATAGCCCTAGCCAATAAGAACATATCTAGAAACCCATATCCAAATCCCTATGCTAGACCTACACTAGGGATTTGTTACAGATGGAGAAAACCTGTTCATTATTTAAATGTATGTCATGATCACTCTAGGCCAGTGAATTGGGTAGAAGAAGGCAAAGAAAGCGTAGATGCTCTTGTGGATGAAAAAGGAGAAGGTGACTTGTATGAGGGAGCAGAATTCCCTAAAGACGATGGATAACGAGTTAATTACGTGGTGCAACGGGTGTGGTACGCACCTAAGTAAGAGGACTCCAGTCATCATAATAATATATTTCGATATTGATACAAAATCCGTTAGAAAGTTTGTGACCTGCTCGTGGACAGTGAGAAGGTTGGTGAAACATCTAAAATTGACAACCGAGAAGCATCCCAAGCCGTATACTATTGGCTGGATCAAGAAGGGACCAATAATAAAGGTAATTGAGATTTGTCGTGTTCCTATTTCTATTAGTAAAATATATAAGGAGGAGGTAGTTTGTTATGTGATTAATATGGATGTTAGCCATGTGTTGTTGGGTCGGCCATGGTAGTTCGATGTTGATATTAACTATAGGGGAACACTTATTTTTTTACCTAAAGGTTACAAAAAATTGCTATGGCTCCTTATAAACGTCAGACAGTGCCTAACTAGCCTTCTTAAGTGGAGAATCAGTCTTTTCTAACTGTGACCAGATCCGACATAGAATTTGTGACAGATGTTAAGGGTATACAGGGGAAAAAACACTAACGGTAATTGTTTCTAAGTAAATACAGCCGCTTCTAGAAAAAATTAGAAACAATACTTCAGAGGATTTGCTTAATAATTTACCTCGCTTGAAAGACATTCAACACCATATAGACCTTATACTTAGGGCAAGTTTACCTAATCTGGCACATTACTAGATGAGTCCAAAGGAGAACGGAATTCTACGGGTGAAAATAGAAGAGTTATGGCAGAAGGGTTTCATACGTGAGAGCATGAGTCTGTGTGCAGTTCCTGTGTGTTCATGGATAGTCGAGCAATCAACAAGATAACCGTCAAGTATCGATTTCTAATTCACCGCCTAGATGACATGTTGGATCAACTGAAGGGTTCAAAGTTATTTTTGAAGATCGATCTACTTAGTAGGTATCACCAATTTCGGGGTCAGGCCAAGGGATAAATGGAACACAACGTTCAAGAGCAAGGATGGTTTGTATGAGTGGATGGTCATGTCGTTCAGTCTATAAAATGCACTCAGTATTTTCATGTGGGTGATAAATAAAGTATTAAGCCTTTTGTGGGCAAATTCATTGTTGTTTATTTTTACAATATTCTTATCTACTGTAGGACTGAAGAAGAGCATGTGGTGTAGTTACGAGAGGTGTTAAAGGTGTTACAGGAGAATCAACCGTTTCTGAATCTCAAGATATGTGGTTTTATGATCAACAGTTTGTTGCATCTAGGGTTTGTGGTGAGTTCGGAGGGAATTCATATGGATGAAGAGAGGGTCCGAGCTATTCAAGAATGACCTGTGTAGAAAATCATGAGTGAAGTTCTCAACTTTCATGGTTTAGCCACTTTATACCGTTGATTTATTCAAAAATTTTGCACTATCATGGCGCCGATAACATAATGTATGAAGAAATGTTAGTTCTAGTCCAGAGAAGAGGAAGAGACGAGTTTCGCATTAGTCAATGAGAAATTGTGTACTACACCGGTACTGGCTCTCCCTAGTTTTGAGAAGATATTTGAAGTGGAGTGTGATGCTAGTGGTGGTGGAATTGGAGTCGTGTTGTCCCAAGAAAAATGATCAGTAGCTTTCTTTAGTGAGAAAGTAAGTGAAGCTTGCCAGAAATAGAGTACTTATGATCAGGAGTTTTATGCAGTGGTTCGAGCCTTGAAGTACTGGGAGCACTGCCTAGTACAGAGAGAGTTTGTCTTGTACACCGATCATTAGACTTTGAAGTTTATGAACAGTCAGAAGCACTTGGACAATATGAATGTCAGGTGGACCACTTTCCTTCAAAAAGTTCCTTTTGTTATTAAGCACAAGTCAGAGGTTTTGAACTAAGCTACTGATGCATTGAGCTGTCGTGCCATCCTGATGTGACCTTGGCTCATGAAATTATGAGGTTTGACTATTTGAAGGAATTATATGGGGAGGATGAAGATTTTAATGAAATCTGGTTAAAGTGTATTGAGAAGCAACTTGTCAGTGATTTTCATGAGAGTGACGAGTATCTGTTTCGTTGGAACGATTTGTGTATTCCTAGAATCTCTCTGTGAGAGAAGTTAATCTGTGACTTGCACGGAGGTGGATAGAATAGGCACTTGGGTCGAGATAAACGGTAGCTAGCTTGGAGAAGCGGCATTTCTAGCCACCATTGAAACGAGATATTGGAAATTTTGTGCTGATGTGTTATATTTGTCAGATGTCTAAAGGTTAGTCACAAAATATTGGTCTTTATATGCTTTTACCTGTGCCTAACAATATTTGGGAGGATTTGTCAATGGATTTTGTGTTGGGGATACCTTATACCCAGTGAGGAGTAGATTCGGTTTTTGTGGTGGTTGACAGATACTCAAAAATGGCTCACCTCATTCCTTGCCAGAAGACCTCCGATGCTTCTCACATGGGCCAACTATTCTTCAGAGAGGTGGTCCAACTACATGGAGTGCTACAATCAATTACTTCTAATCGTGAAATAAAATTCCTTAGCCATTTTTTGGTGACCTTATGGAAGATGTTTAATACCTATCAGAAACGTAGTACTACTGCACACCCACAAACTGATAGGCAAATAGAAGTGATGAACAGGACTTTGGGAAATTTGGTTCGTTGCCTTTGTAGAGATAAGCCGAAACAGTTGGATAATGCATTACCTCACGTAGAGTTTGCCTACAACAGTGTTGTGCATAGCGACACCGGAAAATCCCCTTTTGATGTGACAGGTGTCGCCACCAAGGCATACTGTGGATTTAATTTGTTTACCAAAAGGTCCGGGAGTTAGTGTTGCTGCAGAAAACATGGCTACTCAGGCACGAGTGGTGCAAACAGAGGTGAGACAGAAACTGGAAGAAACTAATGCTAAATACAAGGCAACTGCAGACAAGCATATATGTTAGAAGGTGTTTGAGGAGGGAGATTTATTGATGGTTTTCTTACGCAAAGAGAGGTTCCCATTTCTTACTTACAATAAACTGAAGCCCTAGAAGTATGGCCTGTACCATATTTTGAAGAGGATCAATGATAATGCCTACTTGGTCGACCTACCTGACACCATGGGTATTTCCAAGACTTTCAATGTTGTAGACCTATTCCAGTATCATGCGGAAAAGTCTCTCTATCATGAGCCTAACTCGAGGTCGAGTTCTTTCCAAGTTGAGGGGACTGATGTAGAACAAGTAGATGATTCCTACATGGCTTTGAGGGACCGTCCTAAATTCAAGCCTACGTGACTTTACCTGAAACGAATCGACGAGATGTTTTCAAGTCACAGCATACGACAGTGAGGAACGCTCTTTTTCAGCCAAATTCCATTGTTTAGGCCCCGTAATTACAATTGTTGCCATTTTAGGAAAGTTTCTATTTAAGTCATAAGTTGACTTTGACAAGTCAGAACCGTCTGCCGTCAATTCTGGCTTGCTTAGGGTCATTAATATCATTTAATTTCGCAATTATAGTGAAATCGATATTTTTGGTAATTTTTGCTATTTTTGATAACTTTCGCTATGTAATCCCGTTTATTTTCCAACAAGGATTCGGGTTTTGGTTTAATCAATTTAAATAGACTTGTAAGCCGAAAGACTCATTAGTTTTTTATTCAATAAACTTCCAGAGTTCGTTTTCTCTTTATTTATAGTGGATTCCAGGATAATAAGGAATATAGATGTCGGTCTTATTCCTTTATGTTTCTCGATGCGTCAGATTGAGCAAGTAAACCCCTCAGTAACATCAAACTAATTATGGTTCGAGTCTCACCCTCTTCTTCTAATTATCATATTTGTAAATTAATTATGGTTAAGAAAATAAATTGACTCCTTTTTCGTATTTTTTTTTCTTACAATCAAACACAACTTTCTCCTGTTTATCTAAAAGTTTTTGTCATTTCTGATAGAGAGCTCAAAAACATATCCACCGGTGGTTTAAATTGATAGTTTAAATCGATCGAGAGTTATTTGGTTGAATTATAGATAGTAAAGGTGAGAATGAGAGTTACATATGGGACTCATATAAACAATGGTGGGACTTATGTTTTAGATTAATTAAATAATGATATTTTTGGTTTTTTTTTTCTGTGGGACCTAAGCCATAATTAAGATAGATGAAGGTGTAGAACTCAGTTGGATTTGTTTACCGTTGAAAATGGATGGATTAGATTTATCGGCTGTTGGAGTTGGGTGGATCATATTTGCTGATCATCGGGGAGATAACCGTATTAGATTTGTTGATCGTTGAGATGGAGGTCAACAATTTTTTTGACAATAAAGCTTGAAATAATAAATATTTTTCCAAAAAATATTAGAAAAGTAATGAAAAATTGAAAAAAGTAAAAATAAAAAAAAAATTAAAAATTAAAAAAATTAATATGAAATTTAAATTTTAAAATGTTTCAATATTTAAAAGTAATCCTGTTTCTTACTGTTATCAAACTTGGTACTAATTTATAAATATTTAAATATATTAAGGTTTCAATGAGAATTAAAATTTAATGATCATTTATCAAAACTTAGGCATAATTAAATTTGATACAAAAATATCACTCTCAAATATAAACTCATCTCAACTAGAACAAAATTACATATAAATATCACAGTTAGTACTATTTGAGACAAAAAAATAAGTATAGCTCTCATTCTCTATTGGAGATGGTCTTAGGAAAACAAAAAACAAAAATAGCCCACCAGATGTTTGTCCTTGATACATAAAATATTTTTTAAAAATCTACTAGGAAGAAATGTAAAATTATAAATAAGAAGTAATTGATTATGAATCTACGATTGAATCCAACATATGAAGTTTGTTTGATCAAGGTCCCTTATCTTTAAACTTCAACCACTTCTTGAGCATTAAGTTTTAAAATAAGGTGTTGATATTGTCATCCAAAGAAACTATTTGTACACCCATTTTTTTATGAGCAAATTACATAAATTTATCTTAGTTATATGTATAATTATTTTAAAACCGGTAAAATAATAAAAATAATAACACTAATTTACCATTGACCCGTTAACTAACCATTGACAATAGTTAGTCACTAACTTGAAAGGTAATTTGGTATTTTTCAGTGTCCACTAACGTATCACCACATCAGCTTTAACAATTTATTAATTACATATAATATGAACAAAAAAATAATCTGCTTCATCTTCTCTTTCAATTTTTAGAATCGAAATTGCAACTCTCACTAAAAAAAAAGGGTCTTGGGACGAAAAAAATTCATCCCAAATTACATCGCTTTATGTGGATTGCAATAGCTTCTTTAGGGTAAAAATTGAAATTCGTCCCTATAGACTACCTATAGGGATGATTTTTATTTCGTCCATTTTGATAATATATAGGGACAAAAAAAATTAAATAAAAAAAAACAAACAAAAAAAAACTAATATTATTTAGAACCCAAACATATGAACCCACTACCCACCCACAACCAGCTCCGGCCGATCCGTAACCAGAACCCTCATTTAATATTTGGTTCTCAGCGTCAAACCACCGATCTGGAGCAAAAGCATATCCACTTTGCTAATGCTTTAAGGTAGTCAATTATAGTATACTATTTTTATATAAGTTGTGTATGTTGTTAAATATTTATTGTAAATTAATTCCAATAATTTAAATTTTATTTTTATATGATAAACAAATTGGTATTAAAAAGGATTATTGTAGCATTTAATTAAACTATTTAAAAATAATAATATTATAAAAACTATTACAATAAGACTATCGGGACCTGTTGAGATCAAATAATACATGTGTGACCTAGATATCTAGTTCTATAATAGGAGATAACTACTCCGTATAATCCTGGAAAAAAATTCCCAGATTTGAACCGATCACCACTTATGTGGAAAGGAAGTGCACTACCAATTCTTCTAAGAGTTGATGTGCAATTAAACTATTTTTTAAAAACATATCCAATGGTCTATCATTAATCGTACATGGAATACAGAGAATTTCTTTACATTTTTCAATTTCATAGAAAAAATTAAGATTTGAATTCCTAAGATAAATATATAACAACTTTTCTAAAAAGTGGTTTTGTATGGAATAGAGAGACTTTCCTTATTTTTTTCAATTTAATAGACAAATGTAAGATTTGGATTCCTATCACAAAAGGAAAGGATAAATATACAACAACTTTTCTAGAAAGTTGTTTTGCATTTTAAAGTCTTATTATAATATTTAAAAAAGATAAATACATCATTTTCATAATTTTTGAATTAATCTATAGTAATTAATATAAAAAACGAAGCAAATTTAATTATTAATATGTCTCTTACAAAAACGTAAAAAAATAATGATATAAAAAGAAAAATATAATCCCGATAAATCATTATTAGTAATAAATAATATTTTTGTTTTAATAAGTCCCAAAGTCTATAATTTTTTTTTAAAAAATATCAAACTTCTAGGGACGAATAATTTTCGTCCCAATAGACATCCTATTGAGATGAATAATTGAATTTGTCACAGTACAAATTCTGTTGGGACAAATTCTTTTCATTCCTAAAAGTCTTGTTATTTTTGTACTTTTTAGGGATGAATATCTTTTTTTCATTCTATTGGGACAAATATTTTTGTTCCTAAAAATCTCGTCGGGTTTGTCTTTTTTTGGGACGGATAATTTGTTTCGTCCCAATAGACGTTCTATTGGGACGAATTTTTTCACTTCTAACGGTTTCTTCACTTTTAGAACGAATATTTTGTTATGTCCAATAGACGTTCTTTTGTGACGAATAAAATGTATCCCAATAAATTTCGTCCTTATAGCCCAATTTTCTTGTAGTGCCTTAACTAGCCAAATCTCCGCCCAAATTAATTCTACATCTTTCTTCTCCAACCTTCACCTTCTTCACCATCACAATCACATCAAAAAACACAAACAATAAGAATTATTTAAAAAATTTAGAGAACAAAATATATAATAGCGATTCTCCTTAGGGGAGATGTGGTTCCAAACCTCCGCCATTTTTGTAGTAGATCTAGAACAAAAATCTTCATTATTGGAGAATCAAGATCTCCTCCATTTTTTTGGAGAATATCTGGAGCCAAAATCTCTGTTAATGGAGGTTTGTCATTTCTATTAATGAAGATTTTAGATTTCATCTAATGGAGGTCGAGTTCTCCTTCATTTGATCTCCATGTAGATCTAGAGAGATCACTCTTTTACATGTTTTTTAAAATTATTTTGATAATTTTATGATTTCTTTTAATTATTTGATTTTTTATCTCCTTTTTTAAAAAATAATTGATTTCTTTTTACACTTATTTGATTATATATATATTTCTGAAATTTTAATTCATTAATTTATTTAATATAATATTTTTAAATACTAGAACAAGGACAAAATGGGCATCGACTATTTTCCATGATTGACTAACGATTGTTAACCATTAGTCAACTAGTCAAATGGAGTTTAGTGTCACTTTGATTTCTATTTACGATTTTAGTGTAATTATTCGTATAACTAGGCAAAGTTTTATGTAATTCGTCTATAAAAAAATGGGTGTAGAAATAATTTCTATGGATGACAATATTTGCACCATTTAAAATAAGAGATATTATTATATTCTATCCCATAGTTTTTCATATTTTTTGTTTTCCCCTATAATTTTTTTAATGGTTAACATCTCCCAAAATTTGATATATTCCGCAAAACCCCTATGACATTAACTTAAGTTAACATTTTGAACTTTGTCAAAACAAAAAGTTAAAGATTTTGAACCAAAATTACCCTTCAATATAACTTGGATATTACTGTTAAACCCTAAAGATATTTATTAAAACTATTGTTGACCGTCAAGTGAAATATCAGCAAGCCAAAAATGCTATTTTTTATTTATTAATGAATAAAAGAGAAATTGTAAAGAAAATAAATGAAGACATGATTTTACGTGGTAAGACCCCAAATCAGGGAATCGTCCACGCATGGAAGCTATAAATATGATAAGGCTTTCTCCAAAAAGGACGAGCTCCAATCAATCCCCGAAGAGGCCAAAAATACATGCTCTAGGACATACTTGATTCGACGTCGGATCCTTATCTAACATCTAATCTCAGATCCAGAAATCGACCAACCCGAGAGAAGCCTACATACTTTATCCAAATTCTTCCTACATGATCATCATATGTGTACCTTTACCAAGAATGTACCGGTATATGTTAAACACTCGATTAGAATTGTAAGCTCTCCGGAGCATCCCCACTGAACCACTTCACCATTTTTGTAAGCTCCTAGGAACACTGCTTGATATATATATATATATATATATATATATATATATATATGGAAGGGTCTTTCTCTTTCCTCTGGATACTACCTTGTTTTTCAGCATATGATCCTTCGTGATGCTTTTTCCCCTTGGTTAGTCCACCGCTATATAAGACTTGCCTATATCCTATTTACCTATTGTATTATGCATGTATGTATGTGTGTGAGCTAGATTCCTACCCCGTTGGACCTAGCATCCTTATTCATTTATTTACATGCCAAGTTGCATATCGAGATAGGGAGAAACCACCTAGACCAACTTAAAAGGAGTTGAGGAGCTTTCCTGCGTATTCCTTTTGGAAGCGGACAAGGATAAGACACCAGATATAGATGAGCCCCCTTTCTTACTTGCTATTTAGGTCAAGGAACTATATGAGGAAATTGGGGTCGAGGACCATGTTACGGGCACCAGACAACAGAAGAATCATAGAGGCGAGGAGTCGCTACCGGGTGTTCCCCTCATTCCCGAACATAAGTACATCATCCTGGAGCACCGATCCTACCTCCTTACATGTTATTTGGGCCGAGGACATCTATAGAGGAGACCGAGTACAAGTACCGGGTACCATGACCAAGGATAAGGACCAATACTAGGACCGGTACCAAGACCGGGGACTATGATCAACCCTTTTGCACTAAGTCTTCAAGGTCTTCAATTTATTCATCGATCATCATACCTACACTCAATAGCTAAGATGCAGTTTCCAAGAACGAGCGCATGTGAGCTTTTCAAAACCAAAAAAAAAAAAACATTTGCATTAGGAAATCAATACAATCAATTTAATGTAGTACAATGCAATACTCCCCCTATAAAGTTACTCTCTCCCAAGACTTCTCCCCAAAGCACAAAAAAATGCTCCCTCCATAGTTCTCAAGACTTCTTCTTGTTTTTGTGATGAGATAGGTAAAAGAGCTCCCCATATCGGGATGCTTTAGCAATGACAGATATTCACACAAGATATGATTGCATAATCATGTACATAAATTTTATGCAACTTAATTAATTGAGAGAGATTCAAGGAGTTTTATTTAAAGAAATAAAATGTGTGAAGTTGTTGTTTTGCATGCAAGGCATATAACATCATGGTTCAAGCAATGGTATGTAAAGAAAACATCAAAAAGGTTTCCAAAGAATTCAAACCAATTTGTACCCTTTTTGTCATAAACAAACAACATATAGTTTTTTGAAAATATTTCAACATACAAACAGCTATATCAATCCTTAAGGGCCAAACAAGACATGGATATAGAATCCTTATTGATTGAATAGATATGTAATCCTTATTGGTTATTGTCTTGTTCAATTCATTAAGAAGAGAGAAAGGACTAATTTGGATATAAAATCCGTATTGTTTGATAGATACTAGATCCTTATTGATTGCTCTTCTAATTTGCATTCACACACAACTACACTAGAGCAATCAAAAGCATTTCATGCATATCATTTGAAGCCTGTCATAATCAAGTTCACCTGTCATGTAGATAAATTATAGGTCATTCAAATGTACGTCCCAATCAATTCTCCTAGTCCAATAATGTATGTTTGAAGATAAAAGTGACATGGATTACAAACAAAGAAAAGTTACACACATATTGAATAAAATACTATATAAGCATATATGTGCAACCTAGTATCTCAAGCAGTTAACAAAGAAGCATAAAGTTGATCAAAATTTTGCTAATCTCAACATTGCAAGTTCGCTCACTTTTCTTGAGCTCGCCAAATGGGTTTAATTCTAAAAACATCAACAAGTTTATACTAAACAACCTAGAGGGGGGTGGTTGACACTCTATTTTTTAAAACTCTTTCGAGACTTTTGTCAAAACCCTAGTGATCATACAAATTAAACTGGAATTTTCCACTACCTGGTATCTGGTGGTAGGGAATTCCTAGTAAGGGTTACCTAATAGTGTTAGTGTGAAAACCGGTCCTTTCACTAATGGGATACCTCGATACCATCACCTAGGAAAATCGACATCTATAGAGAGTGTCAAGTACCTGATTGAGCAAGCACTATGGTACCTGTTACCTAGCATCTTGACACTAGAGTGTTGGACTGGTACCCAAGTACCTCGATACAGTCTCATAGTCCCTCATAGGTGCATATCCAGCCTACCATGTAAGAAGATTACTACTGTGAAAGCGCCAGCAAGGAAGAACTAATGCCACGCTAATAGACTGGTACCTAAAGGTACCACGCCACCAAGAAAGGAAGTCAGAATTCTCCTATAAGCAACAAGGTTGACTTTTCCATCATTAAAGCACCATAATGAGACCTGATAGGTCAATAGATTAACCATTTATTCATATTCAAATTCTAACGAAAACATGACGTGATCAACAGAAGAAATTCCCATGTAATTTGGTGCCCTCTATCAACGTTAATCAATTTTGATAACACGGCCTATCAACTAGCCTAAATTATAGGTATTCGATTGGTGGGAGAGGGAAGCTAAAAATCTAGCATCTCAGTTCAGGGAAAGGCACCGAAAATATGAGATCACAAACCGAGGATTTTTGCTATTTGAGAGAGGAATTAACCACTTATCGACACGAATGAATTCGCCATCTCTTTTTGCGTTTCAAGTGAAAGTGAGAGTGAGAGACAACGTGGTGTGTCTAATGTAGTATTATTAATATGATCATTATACTTCTTAGTAATCATATCACCTATATGCTCGATAAAATAGTTCACCATTAGTACTCACTCTATTTCCTCCACCCTTTCTTAACTCTCTCAAATCTCTTAGGTATGAGGTACCTACCCCCCGCAGCCAACCTATTCAGCGGGTTGAGGATGTTAATCGATATTCCTTACCTTGAGAGAATTTTCGGCTAACACAATGTAAATTCAATAAGTGAAACTTTACAACTTGAATAGTGTATCACAATATACAATGTTTAAACACTTACAAAGATAAAAGAGACAAATGTAAATTCAACAAATAATGTGTGCATCTCTTTCTCTACAAAAAATCTTGTTCACAAAGATGTGAAAAAATGAAGATCTTTAAACAAGATATATTGATCATACATACAAATATAAAGAGATAGAGATAGAGACATTTGACACATCTTTTAAGTGGTAAAATCTCTAGGGAGGAAACTTCCACGGGTTGAATACAACCATTAGATACTTTTATTTGTTTGAAAGTAGACAAGACATTCCTCAAAAGTGACCAACAAATGACACACTCTATATTGGACTCAATGTCTACCCAATCTCTATTGGTATATTGCAAATTCCTCAAAAGTGATCAACAAATGACTGGCTTTCTTTTGTAGTCCACTCCAACCAATATCAATAAAAAGATGGAAATACCTTAAGATTGATCAACAAATGACACACTCTCTATTGGACTCCATCACATCATAATATCCCGGGTCTACCGATGAAAAGTCTACTTTCTATCCAGGGCACCCTTGCCTCTAGAAAGTCTCCATTGCTTGATTTTCCAGGCAACATGTACTAATCAAGACTCCTTGCTTAGCTATCCAGAAACCATGTTCTGGCCAAGACTTCATGCTTACAAGGACTTCCTAAATGTGATCAATGAATGCAAAAATGAAAACAAACACTCAACATAGAATATGATGATCAACACATCCTATGGAAACTAGACATATGCAGGAAAAATCATAGAACAAATGTTGTATAGTTGCTAATCATGAATAATATTCTAGAATCTTGTGAAACACCACAAACATATTTAATTCCTAGACTCTTTCATGTGACTAAAACTTGAATCGAAAAAATATACACTTAGCATATATTCAAGGCTTTAGTAAAAAACACAAAAACATTCTAGAGCCATGAGATGATATCAATCAAACTTCTAGCAAAAACCTAGAGCATATTTTTCTGATAATATTAATTCAAAGTCAAAATAGCTCTAAGTACTCATTCAAATGTGTTAATCCAATATATGTTCAATTAAAGGAAAATAACACATGTAGAGACTATATATCAACAAAAATCACTCAAAGGAATCACATATCGTCTTAAATAAAATTCTAGCACAACAAATTTCAAGATAATTGAAAGCATAGATTCCAGAAAATCTAACTCAACATGTGAGAATCTAAACATGTTCATTCTTGCTTTAATAGAACTTAAAACTCTAATCAAAGTACACACATTAAACATATATATATAGAGGAAGAAAACACAAGATAATTGAAAAACTTTGAAGAACAAAACTCAAGAAATTTTCAATACCTTAGAAAAAAATGTATAGTCCAGTTTTTTTATGGAGAGCCACTAGAAAACTGGAATAAATGAACTCAAACTTTCTTGAAGATGATAGGGAACTGATAGAGGAACAATCTTTGGCTTAAATCACTTGAATCAGAGTTCAAATGAGAAAGTTATGGTGTTTTGAAAATGAGAATGTTTGAGAGAAAAAATTACGCACAAGTTTTTCAAATTCTCTTTTTAGAATGAAAAGTGAGAGGGAAACATTTTTTAAATGAGAGGGAAGTGATGTAGAGAGGAGATATCGTCCAAGCATGGCCATCTCTCCACCTCCCTACCTTGAGATGGCACATGGGTATCTTAAGGGTGGCAAGGGTTGCCTCCCGAGATGGTGTGGACATGGCCACACACAATCTCGAGGAGATGAGGCTTGATGGCTTTTGGCCATCACCTTTTACCATTGCGCTCATCCCACTTTCTTTGATCATTCTCCAGCCTCTGAACTCCTAATTAAAATCAGTTTGTAGATTTCTATGCCCAGACTCTCTAACGCACATGGATGGCTATAAACCTTAGACCAAATTTTTTGAATTTAACTTGGTACATAAAGACAAAGACAAGGCATGGTAAGTGACCAAAAAGTTTGGTAACTTTTTACTCGAAACTCGAAATTAAATAAATGAGTAACTGAAATGACTGAAACTCAATAAGGAACGATATGATACCAAATTCAAGTTCAAGTTCCATGAAACATAGACTGACAAACACATAACACACCATAACGTTATTTCCTATACATAGTCCTAATACATGCAATTTAAAAAACTAATCAATTTAAAACTAATGCATGTGCATTCATTGTCAAGTGTGTGAATGTGTTATACAAATTGAGCATAATGATGCAAGGACACATATGGATGCAATGTGTGTGTGCCTAAGCCTTGTAAGAGAAACTATGTATAAATATACCATGGTTGAGCAATGAAGCACACTTTGAGTTGAAGATTTGATCTTGTTTGATAAGTTGCCAAATATTCTTTGAAGCTAGAATCATCATCAATCTAAGACAACTAATCAATACAAGTGAAATGTCGCTTTGATATAGAATAATGCCAACTCAACTAAAAATCCTAACATTCTCCCTATTTGGCAAATAGGTATTAAAACATACAACATGAAGATTGGTCACAAAAACTCACCCTTACATTATAATGTGTTAACGAAGAATTTGCTCAACATGAGAAATTCTGATTAACACCCTCAAGGCCACTACCACGTAGGCGGTGGCCGGGGTTGTTACCTTGGATACCTAACCTAATCGAATAAAAATGGATGTGTAGATATAAGTGAAATGAATATGGGAATGTAATAACTTTATTATAAATTTTAAATATTGTACAAAAGGACTCTTAAACACTCTTTAACGCTTCAGGATACAGTAGGGTGGTAACTTCGTGCCTGTAAAATAGTAGATAATGGTGGAGGCCATGTTCTAATTACAGAATTTAGGCCAAAGACAAATCTCTCTTTTTCTTCGTCGACTATTTTTTTTTTCTCTTCTTCCCCCTTTATGTCGATCATGCTTGGGCATATTTATACATGGCCCGAATGGCTTAAACTTGTGGATCTACCACCCTGATTCTCTAAATCCCTTCCCTCCTTATCGGACAGGATCTTTTATTTAAAAATCATTGACTTTTAGTTAACAACGGATTCGAGAATATCCTTGGTGGAGACAAGTCCATTTTCTTTTTGGACTCATCTTCTTACTTTACGTGTACGTAGAGTTTTAATGTTCGTTGGAGTGTAGGTATGATATATTGTATACCCATGGTATGATTCTTCATGGAGGTCATCGAGTTAGGCGATCATTTTTTCATATGGGCGAGGTACACCCTTACCTTAGTTTTGGTCCCAGAAGCTTTGGCCTAACCCTCCCTAGTCCTTTAAAGCTTGAGTCGGCCTTGTAGGGGGTAACACAGATCAGACGAGCTTCCTCTTTCTTGTCCAGATAGGTTCAAGTTTAGCGAAATAGAGCATAGCTATAGCATGAACCTGATCCCTTTAAAGACCCTCTTTTTGTATCAAGAGAGGACATCAGCCTTCTGGAGAGGCCGGTGGGCTTCTGGTTTAGGCTATATGGTAATTTTGACCTCGAAAAGCCTAGATCTGGAAAGAACTCACTTTGTTTATGTCGGGCATCACTTTAAATGGTTCCTGAGCTCGATGACCTTTCCGTACTTTTAAGGGATGGTTTTGGAGCCCGACCCTAGGACATGGGGTTCTAGGATAGGTGATCTTAGGAAGCCTTGACAACCACGTACCAGGCCATGTCCAAATTCCAAGGTAGATGTGAGGGGTTCAACCTGATCATGTCTGGCTCTATTTCTTATAATTCTGAAGCTTGAAAACCCTTCCTCGCTTATACGGGGTAGCTTTATGACTCACTTGGGGTTCAATGAGTGGTGAACTCGGGCTTTGATTTGAGCTAAAAGAGTAGAAAATTTCTCTATTAACAGAAGTCCCCTCTGACTTGAACATCGGTGATTGAGCTGGGGTTGGAGTCAGATTCCTCGTTTTAATTGGGAAAATTTTCCTCTTCACCATTACCAAATATAGGTAGAAATCTTCTCATTAATTATGCCAGTGACATGGCAGAAAAAGATCGGTGTATTCCTTGAAATAATCTGACTACATTACCACCGCTGCGTGATTCGAGGCGTTCCATCCAAAGATTTCGTTGATGTCACTGCCCCTCCCAGCTCTATTTAAACCCGGCTTCCTCATCGCTTTCCTCATGCTTTCTTTTAAATTTCAATTTTTCAAAAATCCTTTCTTTCACTACCTTTGAAAGGATCTTTTGTTTTTTCTCTTTTCCTCAGCTTCCAAAACCTATTCTACCATGCCAAAGATCAGTCATGACTTCGTTGATTCCCTCGTTGATGGCATAGAGGTTTCCAGTCTTGCCCAAGGAAAGCGGGCTCAACGAGACCTTGATGGGGATGACACACCTTCCACCCCTTAACATCATCGATCGAATAAAAACGTGGTTATCGATACTAGATAATCCACTGAGCTTGGTGGATGAGGATTCCGGTGAGGAAAATAGGGACAACATTAATGGAAAAAGCCAAGTCATAGTTGTCGGTCCTTCTCTGGAGAGGCATCTTCCATATGACTTCAAGGTCATTCCAAACTCCATCGTTGAGTCTCGGTAGATCAGTCGTATGAGGTCCAAATATTGCTTTCCTGACAACGTCACCCTCAAAGTCCCCCATACAAACTATGACGTCTTCAATCCACCTTAAGGGTTGCTCTTCATCCACGTTATGGCCTTCGAGAATGGGAAAAGGCTCCCCCTTTATCCTACTCTTTGGTGGGCTCTCAACGCCCTACATCTAGCTCCCATCCAGTTGACACCCGGCTTCTGGAGGTATCTGGTTGGCTTTCTCGTGTTGTGTAGGGAACAATACAAGCTAAGCAAGGATACCCGGGAGCTAGGGGCTGAGGAGCTAGCATACCTCTTTCGGATTGGAAGTTTGTCTGGGGCTTCTAGCAGTCAGTTCTATGCCAAGGCAAATATCAAATTCAATTTCATCATCTCGGGCGTTTCGAGGAAAATTCTTCTTGGAAGGAGGAGTGGATCCGAGCGGGCAAGGATTGGGGAAGCTCAACCTTTATAGACGGCGCGAGTTCACAGTTCCTATCGCTTTCAATGATAAACCCCCGTTGGGCCACAATTCCTTGCCTGCCGAGTCTGAGGTGGTACTAAAGGCCATTCTTGCTAGGAACTATTTGAACCTGAAGTTCTCGACCGCTAACCCTTTCGATTCTTATCGGGTAAACCGCTATCTACGAATATCTAATGCTACTCCTCGTAAGTACTTTGAACCATCGTGCTTTGTGTCATTGAATAGTTCAGTTCTGACGGCTATACCTTCTTTCTATTTTTTTTTTAGTTTTTGTTGTTGCTTCAGCTTCACATGAAGCCCACCAAGCTTGCACTCCTCCCCCTTCCACCAAATCGAATCTGGAAATCCGCTTGGCTTCCTCAAAAAAAGGGGGGCCTCGGGAAATCCCCCTGGCATTCTAAAGAAAAAGGGTGCCCACCGTCCACTTAGGGCTTTGTATGCTCTTGCTCTGTTTCTTTCCCGGCACAGGTCCGAGTTATCACTCCTGGCATCTCGAGCTGCCAATGTACGGGGTAAAGGGGTCTCCGCTTCTTAAGCCGTTGATGCAACAACTTCAACTCCTACTTTAGTTACCCCTACACCTACTTCTTTTCCTATCGCCCATTCTCCGAGCTTATCCGATGCTTCTGCCCTTCCATCTACATTCCCAACCTCCCAAGCTTCATTGGACCGAGGCTGGTGTTAAGGTGGTTTCCCCTGTTCGCCCACCAAAATCAATCTGGCTCTACTTTTCAAGACGAAGTCATAGGGCAATTCGTCGCTTCTTACCCCAACGACAGTCTTCTATGATGGCTACAATGCCTATAGACATTCAGATTACCAAGGGTTCTGCCTTCATGGCCGAGGTAGTCATTACTTTTATTTTCTCATGCAATAGTTTGATTTGTCATTTCCTAACTTGAATTCTTTATAAGCCTTCAAATTCCAAGTGGCCATGGGCCACCAAAATGCTTCTCTCCGTGACCAGGCAATCAGGGTTGAAGCTAAAGATGAGCGGTCCATGGAATTATTGGCGCGGGCTCAAGACTTAGTGCAAGAATTGGCGTCTAGCCAGAGGGGGATGGAGGTTGAGTTAGCCAAGCTTCGGTGTGACCATGAAAAGTTGAAGCGATCCTTTGATCAAGAAACCCTCTGTTCTTAACATCAAGCCAGTCAGCAGGATTCTTGGAAGGAAGAAGCAAAGGCACTTGACATTGAAAACCAAGGTTTGCAAGCCCAAGTTGCCAAGCTTTAGGTTGAGGTGGATGCCTATTTTAGCGAAGGTTACTTCAATGCTTCCTAACAGGTTTCTGAAGTCCTCTCTTCCCCTTTCGACCTATCAGTTATAGCCAATTGGGATAGGGAAGAGATTACGTCGAAGGTTGCAGAAATGTCTCATCTTGAGGGTGATGGGGCTGAAGCTGGGAAGCAAGCAACTGTAACAGGCCCTCATCTTCCTTCTCCTGTCCTTTCAGTCTCTGGTCCCGGGAAGACCTCTAGTGGGGTTCGCCATCACAACTAGAGTGGGACCTTCAAGAAGTCTAGAAAGAGACACACAATATCTTGAATGAAGCCTCAAATGAGGGACTTGATGTTGAACAAAATCGGGTAGAATCCTTGGCAAGCCTTCTTGATGCAGCCATCCCTACTGAGTTTATGGCAGTGGTTAATAAGGTCTTGGAGGAGGACCCCGCTAAACAGCAGGTAATCGGGAATCCTCCGGTGGCAGGGGTAACAGAGATGGCCTTCCATAATGAGCAGCAAAAGGAAGGAGGAGCAGGGGCGAGGTTCACCAGGAAGGGGGAGCTGTAGAGGGAACAAGGAGGAAATAGGAACCTGACACAATTTATTCCAATTTGCTTATACAGCCCGAAAAGGGGGGTGAGAACCCGTTATAGTCATGTTGTGTTTAACTAGGTTTTTCTCCTTTATTTTTTAAGCTTATGTAGCCTGGAACCGGTTGGGCTCCCTGTTTTATAATTGTAGCCTTTTCAGGGGATAGGCTATCATTTCATTAATGAAAAATGGCTTTAGATCTCGTTCATGATTTCTTCGATAAATTTAAATTTGATTGACATCTTCTTGATTCATTACCGATCTCGAGCTAGATGTAACCTCTGAAACAAATCGACTTATTCAAACTTTGAAGAGATGTAAAATTTTGTTTAAGTGTCGAAGTAGACAGCTCACTTGATCTCCCAACTCTTAGAGGGAACTTGTAGTTTAATGACTTTAGTGGGTAGTCCCCTTATGTGGTTATAAGCTAGTTTGTACCTGTCATATCAAGCAACCATATAAACATGGAAGATTAGTTTCTTGTAATAATTGGGGCATTAAAGCAGGAGAGCTTTCCACTACTAGGATTTTTTAGTGGGCTATAGCCCGATCAAGGCATCAAGAGGGCTATCTAGCTTCATCCTGAACTTGTAGTCTGAATGGCAACTAGGCTCTTACACTCAGACCCTTCTTAGGGGTGGTAGCCAGCCCAAGGCATCAAGTGGGCTATCTAGCTATTTCATGGTCTTGTGATCTGGATGGTGACTATGCTTTTATACTTATATCCTTCTTAGGGGTGGTAGCCTGACCAAGGCATCAAAACGACTATCTAGTTATTTTTCTGGTCTTGTGATCTGGATGACAACTATGCTCTTACACTAAGATCCTTCTTTGTGGGGGGTGGTGCCCGTTTGAGGCATTAAGGATAGTGAAGGGGCTTCCCCGGCTAATCCTTGGTCTTTTGATGACTATGTCAGACTTACTCGTGTAGATCATGGTTGGGTATGGAGAAATTAATGTAGAATATAGTCAAAGATGGAGAAAACAGACTTTATTGATGAAAAATGGAATACATTATTGTTCAAAATTTTATTGAATCTTAAATGGAGGTAGTTTGCTCATGAGTCCCATGTCTAAGGGTAATACTTCCTCATGTAATCTGCATTCTAGGTATGATCGATGGATCGGCCATCTATGTCCTCGTGCTTATATGCCCCATTGCGGATCACTTTCTTTATCAAATATGGTCCTTCCCAGTTGGACCCTAGTACCCCGTCTGACCTCTTCCTTGTATTCAAGGTTACTTTTCTAAGAACTAGGTCCCCTTCCTTAAAGCTTCAGGCTTTAACTCTCCTGTTAAAATACCTTGTGATTTTGTTCTGTTAAATCGCTACTTTCTGAGCTACCCGATCTTGCTTTTCTTCCAAGAGATCTAGGCTTATCCTCATTGCTTCCATGCTTGAAGTGTTGAACTCTGAAGGAGGTTAATTTATGCTCGATGTGAAGAACTACTTCCACCCCGAAGGTTAAAGAGTAGGGTGTTTCTCTAGTTGCTATTCTCCTTATAGTACAGTAAGCTTAGAGAACCTCAGAGAGCTACTCAATCCATCTGCTCTTCTTCTGTTGTAACTTCTTTTTCAACAGCTTCTTGATAGATTTATTGGTGGATTCCACCAGACAATTAGTCCGAGGATGGGCTACTGAGGTGAATCTAAGGTCGATTCCCAAGCCGTGGCAAAAGTCCTGGAATCGACCATTATCAAACTGCTTTCCGAGGTCATCGATAATGATAAGAGAGGTCCCGAACCTATAGACTACATTGTTTTTGATGAACTTCATTGTATTCTCTTCCGATATCTGGAAGAGTTGTTAGGCTTCAACCGATTTTGTGAAATAGTCGATTCCCACAATAGCATGTTTGGTTTGTCCAGAAGCGGTTGGAAGTGGACCAATAAGGTTAACCCCCACATAGAGAAGGGTTAAGGTGAGCTGAGAGATGACAAGCACTCTGGTGGGAGGTGACTCAAGTTGGAGGTCTTCTAGCATGGTTCACAGGATTGAACAAAGCTCTTTGCCTCTTGATGGATGGTCGGCTAGTAATACCCCATATGGATTATCTGATATGCCAGAGCTTCACCACCAACGTGGTTCTCGCATTCCCCAAAATGAACCTCTTTTAATGCCTATTTGGCATCATCCGGGTGCAAACATCACAGTAGAGGAAGGGACTTGCCCCTCATGTAGAGGTATCCATCTACTATTTAATATCTGACTTAGAGCCTCGTAATTATTCTGGCTTGGTTGGGCAGGAATTTTTCCTTCTTGGAGATAAACCACTATCCGGTCCATCAAACATGGATGTTGCTCGTTGCTGTGCTTGGTAGAGAGATCACTTGGAGAGGTGCATGGACCTTGATTTTTTGATTGGCTTATTTCATGACAAACCACACCACATTGGGGATGATTGTGTAATGGGTAGCTTGGGTCCTCATTGGCAAGCTTCCAAGCATCTCCTTGACTTCAAGAGCAAAAGGTACATTCACTTGACTTTGCCTCTTGTAGAGTTAAGGTGCACACACATACCTCATGCATGCTTTGTTGATCTTGCATTTGTGTTGATATTGTTTATATGTGTGCATCTCTTCACAATCACACTTGCACTTCATTTGTAGATTCAAGTGTGGTACTGTGTTATGTTTGCGCTTGCACGATGGTGTGCTTGTTTTAGCGCGTTGAGTGACCATATGAGAAGGTCTCATTCTTCTCTTGGTTTGGTTATATGGAGTAAGGTGTCTAGTTTTAAAAGAGTGTATTTCAATGATTTAAATGTTTTTCAAAACTGACCTTTATATGGTCTTGTGACCATATCGTTTTATACATTAATTCAAAATGGGTTTTGAAAACTTCTGTACAAACTACACACCCATACCTTTCCAACGGTATATTATTCGTAATATTTCATGACCGTTTGGATTGGTTTTAAAATCTCCAAAGTGGCCACAAAAATAGAGCATCTCTGTTGTTGTCCGTTTCTGACCTTTGGTCACTAAAATGACCATAACCTTTTCTACAGATATCCAAATCATGTTTTGTAAATTGGAATAGAAAGTAGACTTCCATACCTTTCCAACGGTATGTTATACGAAAGGTTTGGATGTCGTTTGGTTATGTTTTGGGTCGCTCGAAGATCGAGCTGTTGTGCTGTCTGGCGTGTACCGCGGCCTAGACCGATGTTGGTGCCATGCCTAGCCAGCGACCTAGGCAGCGGTAATGTCCAGCCATTCACTGCTGATTGGAAAGCTTCCTAGGCACTTGCTTTGCCAGCGGTATGCACAGCGGTCATGACGGGATTTTGTTTCCCAAGTCCAAAACGATGCCGTTTTGTGTAGGGCTTCTTTATATATGTTCTCTTCTTCTTCCTTGCCTTCTTAGAGCTTGAAGAACCCATCTTTAGAGTGAGAGAACCTCCATTAGAGAGAGAAAGCTTCAAGCTTTGTTATTTGACTCTCCAAACCCCAAACTCATGTTCATCTTGCATTCAAGCATCATTCGAAGCATGAGTTTTCATTGATTGGTAAGCAGAACCACCATTGTTGTTCATTATTGTTCTAGCTTACCAAGACATGTCATTTATTGCTTAAATTAGCATTTCTTCATATTAATTGCATATTTATTGAAATTATGACATGTTTGGGTTTGTATTGTGATAGCTTGCATTATTAAGTCATTTATGCCTAAATAGCTAATCCATGAATGTTCATGTATACATAATTGATGATTAGGTTGACTTTGTGCATCTAGTCTAGTTTATGAACATTTATGTGTATGCCTCATTGATTGCATTTCTTGATTACAAAATTGCCCTTGATTATTTGTTGTGACAACTTGTGTTGGTTGGACTTTTATTGACAATTAGGTTGTTAGATTTTATCTACACATCTAATTGAGTCCTTGGTATGGGCATGTACGCATTGTTTGATAAATAAGATGTTTAATTGCATTATCTACATCTAGTTAAGCATTTTGTGTTTGGTCTTACACATAATTGCATTTGAGCATAGTGTCATATATACACTTAGACCATATACTCTTCGTTGAGTCAAAGTCTTGTGGCTTCCGTTTTAAGTTGCACAAGCAAGAGAAGCCTTGCAACCAGGGGTAGGTTGGCAAGCAATTGGTCGTGTATCCACTGTAAAAGGCCTGAGGGGTAGAGTAGGAGGTGCTCACGCCAAGAGTAGTGGATCAGGGGATATCACTAGGTATTGAACCAAGAGTGGTGAGTGGCGTTGTCCATAGCCTGAGGTTGTCGAGAGTGAGAGTCCGAGTATCACTTGAGGGTGTAACCTTTTATTCATGTAGTGGATTTCTGTGACCGAGTGTGGTGCACTTAACAGCCCGTGGTTTTTCCCATTTGGAGGGTTTCCACGTATACATCTTGTGTTGTTTATATTTCTGCACTTTACACTTGATGTTGTATGTTTGTTTTATTGGGTGAATTTTGAATATTGACTAATCATGAAAAATTGGTAATTGACTTGACAAAAACCTATTCACCCCCTCTCTAGGTTATAGACACACACGTTTTTAGGGAACTTTCAAGAGGGACTCCCTATGGTAAGGTCTGGCCACCATTCATATGATTCTGTTGTTGAGGCACCTGCTCAACGATTCTGTTGTTGAGGCACCTGCTCGATCTTAAATCCTCTGAATTTACTCCTTAACAGCTGAACTAGTTTTAAGTAGGCGATCATGTTATCCCCTTTGGCCTGATAGTCACTAGAAATCTTATTGACTATGAGTAATGAGTCACTCTTGACTAGAAGTTAATCGACCATGAGCTCAGCGGCCGCCCTCATCCCAACTAGGTGGGCCTTTTTACTCTGCTTCATTGTTAGTGGCCTTAAATTCGAACCTAAAACAGTGGTAACACTCGACCACCTCTGGGTCTATCAGTACTATGCCTGATCCTCCCCCGGCTTGCCCGGATGCTCCATCAGTATAGAGGATCCATGACTTGCAGCCTTCCGGCCATCTATATTTGATGTTGTGGAGGTCGCTTGGCCTAGGGGCACTTAGAGCTCTACCATAAAGTCTGCCAAAGCTTGGGCTTTAATTGCGGTCCTGGGCTTATATCTTAAATCAAACTGGGTGAGTTCTAGGGCTCATATTATTAGAATTATGCTCGATAGCAAGAGTGTAATAATGTATTTAACAATCTTTTCATATGAATAAAGTGATTTCTAGTTTAACAAAACTTATAGCATTTATAGTTTAATTATTATAATTGTCAAAAGTAAATAATCATAAGGTCAAAAGACTATGAGAAAAGAATAATTGTTCATACATCTAGATATGTATGAGGTAGACACAATTCTTTAGTTAGTCTTGAATAATATTCACAACTTAAGATAGAAGGTTGGGCGCCTTTATCTTGTCAAAGTTGTAGATTCTTTTGCTAGCATTTGAGTGGGATCAAATGTGTTATGATGAGTCTAAAATCATCAAAGTGTGGTGTCTTCGGGTAAAAGAATCTAGTGCACTGGGTGCATTGAATAGGATCAAAATGAAATACTTTATCTAGAACCGTCAATGGATAAAAGTTTTCATTTGAAGACAATCAGAGAGTCTATCTAAATCCTGAGATAAATGATGGACTTATGGTTGCAAGTGTTATCATTTGGGCTATCAATGAGTACGATTATATAGCATAGTCTATCCTCGATAGTTTGGTGGTATTCATTTGTTAATCGATAGAGAACTTCATTTATAGATATGGACATCGTGGCTCCATTTAATGAAATGAGAGTAGAATACCATCATATGGTTGTTTTGAGGTATTGGATATTAAATCTTAACGTTAAGTTTTCAATAGTGTTTATTGAAAAATGGCTTCTAGACAAGTCAAAATATCCAAGTTCAAATTGTGGTCATATGAGTAAATAGGGTAACTTGGAGAGCTATAGGCGGTCTATGAGCTCTTGGCGATTACTAGTATTCTTCACGAGGATACACTTTCTCCAATAAGGTTGTCTAGGGTATGATTGAGTAACATCAACTTATTCTATCTTTATTTAAGAATTAAATTTTAGTTCTTTAGTGGAATGAACTAAAATTAAATAGATTGGACCTAAGTGAATCATTTGTTGATGGTGATTGGGTTGTGTCTATTGGAGCTTAAATTTAGATAGTCCGCCAAGATCCCCAATCCACACGAACTTGCATGGATCACTTGATATATTCGACCAGACCAATTTAAGGGGTCCATCTAGAATTTTATTAAGGCATGAGAACTTGTTTCTTTTTGTAAGAATAGGTCTAGTTCACATGTGGACTTTTTATTAAGGTCCAATGGATTTAATAAAAAAAGAAAAATAATATATGGCCTTTATATTAGGTATGGGCGGCAAAGGCTATTGTGAATAGCTTAAATATATTTTTTTAATTTTTTTATTTAATTAAATGGAAATTAATTAATTTTTTAATTAATTAATTATTTAATTAAAAGTCAAAATCCTTTTCCTAGTAGGAGATGGTCTCCTAAAACTATACTATTGTTGGTAGTATAGTTAATGTTAAAGACTATATTTGATAAGTAGATAAATAAATGGAATTATTTATTTAATCAAATTAGGAAGTCTTTAATATGGTTATAAATACATTATTGAGTTGGATTAGGCGTCTTGGTGTAGGAAAGAATTCTTTTTGGAAAAGGATTCTTTGTCACCAAGTAAAACTACTTAGTGATAGAATTCTTTTTTGAAAAGGATTCATAACTACCAAGTTAATCTACCTAAGGAAAGGATTCTTGTCCATCAAGTAATCCTTCTTAGGAAAGAATGAACTCTCCTAATCTACATCAAAGAGTAAATTTCGGCCAACATATATGGTTATATGAGAAATTAGATTTCCTTTCAGATAAGGACTCTTAACTACCAAATAAATCCACTTGAGGAAAGGATTCTTGACAACCAAGTAAATCCTTCTTAGGAACGGATTTATGATCCTATATATATGTGCATGAGAATTTCGGTCATGACTAAGGAAATTAGAGGTGAATTTCGGCCAAGCTTATTTTTCTAAGAGAAGAATTCGGCCATCATAGGAATTTTGAGAGAGAAAACCAGATTTTACTCTAGACAAAATTCGATCATCTCTAAAAAATAGTGTGAATTCGGCCAAGTAGAGAAAAAAGGGGAACGTTTTTGTTTTCAATAGTATACTAATATCCTTTACATCAAAAGGGTTTTGTGTACAACATCGAATCAAGGTTCACGCGAGTTTAAATCAAATTGATTGATAATTCACAAGTGACTTGACGTTCTTGGATTTTTCTCTTGGAGGATATTTGTAACTAATAAAGAAAAGATATTTGCTTTGTTTCCATCCTCAAAAATACAATTTAAAGAAAGGGAGCCCACACTCCAAGGTGATTCACGTTCGTGATTGGATTAGAAGATCTTGCAGAATCAATTCGGCACTTGTTCAATCGTCACGAGTAAAAGGTACGATACTTTTATATATGTCAATTAATCTAGGGTTAAGGTTCTCGTTGCATAAAGGAAAAAAAAATTATATATGCAAACCCTAATTTTCGTTTTTATCACGCTTCCGTTGCGTTTTGAACCGCTCTTTTCCCTACACATAAAACCAGCGTTCTGGACACGTTCGACCTTTGTATGAATTGACAGAGAGGTTGGTCTGTTGCTACTGTTATTAAGTGAGCTTGAAAGTAAGGACAGAGCTTCCTGGCAGAGGTTACCAGGGCGTAGGCGAGCTTCTCTAATAGGGTATAATTATTTTCTGGCTTGGTCAGGGCATGACTTACATAGTAGATAGGTCGCTAGACCCTATCTCCACACTTCTTAACCAAGGCATCACTCACTGCAGTTTCTAAAAATGGCCAAGTATATCTACAACTCCTCTTATGGACTAGGCTTAACCAGTAACAGAGGGATTGACAAATACCACTTCAGAGCTTGGAAAGCTTGCTGACTCTCCTGGTCCCATTTCATGTTCCATCCTTGTTTGATCGCTTTGAAGAAAGGTATTGGTGGATCGAGAAATGAACCTGTTGAGCAGTGCTATTTGCCCGATCAAGACTTGAACTTGTTTAAGCGAGGTGGGGGATTCTAGATCCAGGATAGCCTTGTTCTTTTCTGGGTTAGCCTTTATTCCTCTCACGTGAACCATGAAACCTAGAAACTTTCCTGTAGTTACCCCGAAGGCACATTTGGAGGGGTTCAATCCCATTTGGGTTTCCGTTAGGATGATAAAAGTTCTACGAAGGTCGTCCTGATAGACTTGGTAATCATGTCATCGATATACATATCCATTGACCTTCCAATCTCTGGCTTGAATATTCGATTGACAAATCGTTGATATGTAGCTACCGTATTCTTAAGCCCAAACGGTATCACTTGTAGCAGTACAGACCCTGCCCAGTGATGAAGCTAGTCTTGTCTTGGTCGGCAGTGTGCATCATGATTTGGTTGTAACCCGAGAATGCATCCGTGAAGCTTAGGAGCTTGTTCCCGGATGTGGAGTCAACCAACTGATCGATCATTGGTAGAGGAAAACTGTCTTTTGAACACACCCGGTTGAGGTCGTTGAAGTCAACACACATTCTTCACTTCTTTTTTACCTTCGTGACCATGACCACGTTGGATATCCATTCGGGGTAGCGTGCCTCTATGATGAAGTCTGCATTGAGCAACTTGTCCACTTATTCCTTAATCGTGGCATTTCTTTTAGCGTTAAAGTGATGCCTTTTTTGCTTGATAGGCTTAAAAATTGGATTAACTGCCAAACGGTGAGTAGCCAATAATACTGGGATCCCAGGCATCTCATCGAGACCACAAGCGAAGCTGTCGTTAAATTCTTTAAGGAGCCCAATCAGACCCTCCTTCACCCCCAGATCGAGGGTGGCTCCAACCTTGATGGCCTTCGAGGGGTCATTCCCTCGGATGGATATCTCTTATAGCTCATCCACTGGATGTTCGCTAGCCCATTCGTTTTTCTTCTTCTATCTGTCTGGAGTCTCGGGATTAATTGTTGGGTGATTTAAAAATTCTACATCCTCTAGGGTCATCCCGGGGGTTACCCCATCCTGTATGGTCGTCACTTATTTCGCTAGAGCTGTCGGGCTGGCAGATACTACGTAGCATTTCCTGACTGCTTGCTGGTCACCACGTATTTCCCCCACCTTGTCTCCTACTGGAAACTTTAGGGCATTGTGGTAAATAGAAAGAACCCTTTCAAGGATGACAAGAAAGGTCTTCCTAATATCGCATTGTAGGCCGATGGGGTATCTACTACCACGAAGTTCGTCATGAGCTTTTACTGGATAGGGGTTGTTCCGACAATTACAGGAAGGATCTTTAACCCCACATGTATGATCGAGTCACCAGTGAATCCATACAACGGGGTAGTGCAACTGTTGTAACACCATTGTCTTAGATTTAGCTCTTCTAAGGTATCTTTGAAGAGGATGTCGACGTTACTGCCTGTGTCAACAAGAACGCGATGGACCATGTAGTTGGCAATATGTACCATGAATACCGTGGGGTCGTCATGAGGCTGCATGGTGTTGTAGACATCCACTTCAGTAAAGATAATCAGCACGGACTGACAGGGGTCAACTAGGCTTTAGTTGACCCTGAAGATACCTTGCCCATCATCTACAGAAGGGACCTTCCTCGAATGGTTTTTCCTGGAATTATTGGAGGTGCCAGCCAATGTGGGACCTTTGTTGATGGTATGAATCACCTGGATTTGTTGCATTAGATTCGTCTGCTCCCTTTTTCTTTTCTTGGCTTGCTCGATGATCTATACTTGTACTTCCCTCCCAGTCTGAATGTTGTCTCTAACTTGCTGCAAGAATTCTATCAAGCATCCTCCCCTAATCAGAGCCTCGATCTGGTTGCGTAGATTATAGCACTCTGAAGTGTTGTGGCCCACGTCTTCATAAAAGTCACAGTACTTATGCCTGTTCCTCCTAGCAATGGAGGCTTTCATGGGCGATGCTTCTGTAGTTGCCCCTTATCCAGAATGGCGAGGTAGATCGTTTCACGAGATACATTTATGAGGGTATAGGGTTCGTATCCTTTCTCATCTCGGGTTATAGGGGATACTGTCTTAGGAGGAGACGAAGCCCTCAGAGGGGTTTGCCTTGCTGGGTACCTTTCTTGCTAGGGTTGAGAAACGAGAAAATGGAAGGTTGACGTATTAGGATGATTGTTCTGATTTTTCTGAACTTGTTCAGGTCTTAGAGTTTCTTTCTTCAGTCGTTTTGTCATTCTTATGTTGTCATGCTTCCTTTTGACCTTGAGTTATTCATCGGTTTCGACATGCTCTAGAGCCTGATCATAGGCCTCTTGGTAGGTCTTTGAAGGTCGTTTGGTAAAGGATCGAAAAAGATTACCCGCCCATTGATTCCGTCTGAAATTGGCAAGGGTCTCGCTTTCATTGAAACCTCCATCTGGATAACCTCCATGTGGAACCCCTCCATGTAAGAACCCTCACACCTAGATCACATGCTATAAGTAGATTGGATCCTTCATCCTGGGTTTGATTCCCTAGAATTTTAAGCATAAATCAGTTGATACTTTGCGAAAGAGTCCACTCTGCCCACGGGGAGCTTTCTGAACCATGTCTTGGCGTAATCAGTCAGGGTGGTAAGGAACATTCTGCACATGGCAACCCTGGTTGTGTTTTGGACTTCCATATGTTGGTGAAACTCTCCAAGTGACTCAAAGGATCCTCCGTAACGGAGAACTTGTCTAACGACATCTTAAATTTTGTTGGAAACTCCGCCTCCCAGATTCTTCTGGTAAAGGGGCATTCATCTCGCTTAAGGGTCCTTTTTTACCTCCTTACACTTCCCTTTTTTCAGCTGTTGGATTTCCTCCTGCATCTTGGCCAGCTGGTTCCTTAGGCGCTTATTTCCGTGCTTCTTGTAGTCGACCTCATAGCTTTAGCTGTCAGATCCCTCTGACGAGCTTGATACTTCCATTTTGTCATCCTCAGAGATTGGGCCTTCTTGTGCGGTCTGCCGACTACCTTCGGCTTTAGCTCGAGGTTCCCTTCTAGAAGTCACCTGTCAAGGACGGCTTAGAGGTGCCCTTGGCGGAACGTCGACTGCCATTTTAACCTGCCTAGGTCAATAGTTGGTCTGCCTATCCGGGATTGGGGGCATGGGCCCTAGCCTTTCCCAGATGATGGTTGTAGGCATCCTATGGTAGGCAGGGATTGGTAGGGGGTCCCAACTGATTGAAAGCAGGTTGCCTTGCAGCGGGTAGGCTTGCTTCTCCTCGGATTCCTAGATCTGCTAGTTGAGGATCAATCCCTTCTGCAGCAAGACAGAGGCAGACATTTTCCAAAATGACGGTTGCATGTTGATTAATCACAGTTGGGTCTATCACCAGAGGGGTTGGAGCCCGTTCTACACATGGTTGATAAGAGGCTGACTTATGATGCATGGATTTCTTTCCCTTTTTTCTGCCCTTTCTGGGTGGAGGGTGCAGATGGATGTTCCAAAGTTTTAGGCTATCCTTGTGAGGAGCAAAGCCTCATGATTACTGTAAAACAACAAACTCATAAGTGTAGAAATTACGGTGTGGGCCTTCCCACAGACGGCGCCAAAAAATGTTAACAGAGAATTTTGTCAAAATTTCGGTTAACACCCTCGAGACCACTACCACGTAGGCGGTGACCAGGGTTGGTACCTTGGATACCTAACATGGTCAAATAAAGATTGATGTGTAGATATAAGTGAAATGAAGATGGGAATGTAATAGCTTTATTATCAACTTTAAATATCGGACAAAAGGACTCTTAAACACTCTT
The DNA here is from genome assembly GCA_032871835.1 of Dipteronia dyeriana. Classification (NCBI taxonomy): domain Eukaryota; kingdom Viridiplantae; phylum Streptophyta; class Magnoliopsida; order Sapindales; family Sapindaceae; genus Dipteronia; species Dipteronia dyeriana. The sequence goes on from CM065297.1 coordinate 55,025,883, forward strand.
TAACTCTCCAGGCTACAGTAGAGTGGCAACTTCATGTGTGTAGAATAGTAGATAATGGTGGAGGCCGTGTTCTGATTACAGAATTTAGACTGAAGACAAATCTCTCTTTTTCTTTGTCGATTCTTTTTTTATTCCCTTTTTCCCCTCGCCCCCCTAATGTCGATCATGCTTGGGCATATTTATACATGGCCCGAATGGTTAAATTTATGGATCTCCCACCCTCATTCTCTGAATCCCTTCCCTCCTTATCAGGCGGGATCTTTTATTTAAAAATCATTGACTTTGAGTTAACAACGAATTCGAGAATATCTTTGGTGGAGACTAGTTCGTTTCCTTTTTGGACTCAACTTTTTACCTTACGCGTACGAAGAGTTTTAATATTCGTTGGAGTGTAGATATGAGCTTGTTTATACCCATGGTATGATTCTTCATGGAGGTCGTCGAGTTAGGCGTTCGTTTCTTCGTAGAGCGAGGTAGGTCCTTAACTTAGTTTTGGTCCCATATGCTTTGGCCTAACCCTTTCTAGTCCTTTAAAGTTTGAGTCGTCCTTATGGGGGTTAGCACAGATCAAGCGACCTTCCTCTTTCTTATCCAGATGGGTTCAAGTTTCCCTTAGCGAATTGGAGCATAGCTTTAGCGTGAACCTAATCCCCTTAAAGGCCCTCTTTTTGTATCTGGAGAGGACAACAGGCTTCGGGTTTAGGCTACAAGTTAATTTTGACCTCGGGAAGCTTTGATTAGGAAGGAACTCACTTTGTTTATTTTAGGCTTCACTTCAAATGATTCCTAAGCTCGGTGACCTTTCCTTACTTTTACGGGATAGTTTTGGAGCCTGACCGTAGGGCCTGAGGTTTTAGGATAGGTGATCTCAGAAAGCCTGGATAACCACGTACCGGGCTATGTCCAAATTCTAAGGTAGGCGTGAAGGGTTCAACCTGATCGTGTCGGTGAAATTTCCCTTTATCTTTATAGTGTAAATATACCTAGATGGGGGGGGGAGGGGGGGTGAATAGGTATAAGGTCTAATTTTTGTCTTCTTTTAAAACAATGAAATTTTAATAATGCTTAATGAAAATTGTAAACAATGACACACAATATTTACGTGGTAAACCTCCGAAGAGGAAATATCCCGGGTTGATACCTTAACCACCGGCAAAAGCAAATCCACTATTTCAAATAAGAGTTACACACTTAAGCAATCAACACATGCTCTCCAAGCTATCACTCTTACTCTACCCTTGAACCTAGTGATCTATGTTAGGTTTTAGTTTGTGTTGGCATTAATTCCATATCAAAATGATGTTTACTTGTAATGATTTAGTTGTTTAGATTTATGATGATTCAAGCTTCAAAGAAGGATGAACAATAAGTCAAAGCAAGTTCTAGGTCTTTTAAGAGAAAGGATGCAATTTGATATACTAAGATCTTATCTTTCTCTTACAAGGCTTAGGCACACACACACACACAATTCATACATTTGTGTCCCTTCTTCGTTGTGCACCATTATAGGCACACACACAATTCATTCATATGTGTCCCTGCATCATTGTGCACCATTATAGGCACACACATACAATTCATTCATATGTGTCCCTGCATCATTGTGCACCATGTATAACATATTCACACACGTGAAGATGAATGCTCATGCATTGGTATGGAAATAACATATTTTGGAATATGCATGATTGGAAACTATCTCTATGTAGTTTGCATTCTAGTGTGAATTGTGTTTGTGTGTGTATATGTTTGTATAACATGGATATTGAACTTGAATTTAGTCTTAAATGATTCTTGATTGAGTTCCGGTCATTTCGGTTACTAATACTATTGATTTCAAGTTCTAAGTCAAAATACACTTTCAACTCATGTTGCATACATTATATTCGTATTCGTATATCGATTCAAATTATTATTTTTTAAGTTGAGTAACTTATATTTCCATGTCCATGTGAGAGTTACGGTTCGTAATCCGTAAAAAGATTTGAATTCTGAGTTCGGAGGCCGGAGAACGGTCAAAGAACGCGAGGAAAGTGCGAGGGGATTGCATCATGGCCGAAGGCCATGAAGGTGTGCAAGCCCGAGATGGCGTGTGGCCATCTCGGCCACAACACTTTGCTGCCCCCAAATGTCCACGAGCCATCTCGGGGGAGCAACATTAAAGAAGGGAAAATCGGTCATTTGCTTCTTTCTTTCCCTCTCCTTTATAATCTTTTTCCCTCTCACATTTCATTCTAAAAAGAAATTCAAACTAGTGTGCAGAATTTTTCTCTCTACATTTTCTCACCTTCCAAACACCATAACTTCTTCATTTGAACTCCGATTTGAGTGATTCAAAGTTGAGAGTGTTTGTCTATTCATTCTCCATATTTTCTCTAAAGGTTTGAGTGAGTTTTGTTTCCTGTTTTTAGAGTCTAAACACACAAAAACGGGACTGCACCTAAATCAACTAAGGTATTGATTTTCTCTCAAAGTTTTCTTTTAAAACTTGGTCAATTGCCTTGGGTTTTCTTCTTCAATATATATTTGTATATTGTGAGTGTTTTGATTTGAGTTTTGAACTGTTTCAAAGCTAGGTTGAGTTTCAATTGAAATCATTCATGTTGAGTTAGGTTTTGATCTTGCCTATGTTTTCACATGTTTGGGATTGTATTGTGCTAGCTTTGATTCTAGGACTATTTGATGATCTTTGATTGATTAATTTTGTGAAAAATAGTTACTCACATGTATTAGGCTCTCTTGGCCGAATTCTCACATCAATACATGTGCTTATGTTCTTTTGAGATATTCATGTGTTTTGTTGAATCTATGATTAGGAATATGCTCTAGAACTTTAGCTTTAATCTAAATGACTTTGTTATATGATTTTAGCATGTTTTTGGTTTGTGTGACTTAAACTTGATCTTGTGATTTATTGAACATATCTTGTGGTTCAAGTTTAGATCTATGCATGTATCTAGGTTGTGATTAATATTGAACATATCTTACATGATCTAGATTGGTTATACATGCATGATTAACTAGACTATATGTGATTTGTGTATTCATGCTCATGTCTAGTATTTTCCATATGATGTGTTGATCATAGCATTCTATGTTGCGTGCTTGTTTGCATTTTGCATTCATGATCACCTAGATGCATTGTGAGAAGAAAGTCTTGGCAATAGGTGTGAGACCTATGTTGTTGAGCAAGAAGTCTTGGCAAGAGGTGTGAGACCTTGGATTGTCAAGCAAGGAAGTCTTGGCTAGAGTCAGGAGGACTCAAATATTCAAGCAAGAAGTCTTGCCTAGTTTCATGAGGATCTGGATAGGTGAGCAAGGAAGTCTTGACTCGAGTCGGGAGGACTCGGATAGTTGAGCAAGAAGTCTTGCCTTGGGTCATGAGGATCCGGATAAGGTGAGCGAGGAAGTCTTTACAAGAGGTGTGAGGTCTTGGATTTTTTAGCATTAGGGTGAGATCTTTATGAGTAAGATAGGAGGGTAGTTTCTAGGTGAAGGGGTCACTTGAGAGATTGTACTTGTCTTATCTACTAGTGGATTTTTTTTGCCGGTGGCTGCTAGCCCGTGGATGTTTCATTTTTGTAGGTTTACCACGTTATATCTTGTGTCAACTTTTCTCTATCCCTATCTCTCTAGTATTTGTATTTGTTATTTGAATACTAAGGATAAAACTCTTTATGAAAGTTGACTTCCTTTCTATAATATAGATTGTGTATGTGTTATAATTACTTGTTTGTATCACACTTTACTTATCTTTATATATTGATTAAGTATCTTTAATTAATATATATATTGTGATACAAGGAATCTAGAGGGACAAACTTTTGTTTGTTTCTAAGGGAGTCGAAAAAGGTGTCTAACCTATTCACCCCCCCTAGGTTAGCCTTGAGCATTTATCCGTGTTTGTATTTTCAATCTACTAAGCTGACTTCCTATCCAAGACCTCCTGTCTCTAGGATGATGCCTTGCTCACCTATCCGGATCCTCCCTATCCTAGGCAAGATTTCTTGCTCAACTATCCGAGTCCTCCCGACTCCAGCTGATACTTCCTTGCTCAACAATCCGAGGTCTCGCACCTCTTGTCGAGACTTCCATTTGCTTAGCTATCCAAGTCCTCCTGACTCTAGCTAAGACTTCCAATTGCTCAAATCAAAGAATCACTCTAAGATATGAGACTTCTTCACAAGGCATCTAAGTGATCATGAATGCAAAACGCAAACAAGCACTCAACATAGAAAATGATGATCAACACTTCTATGGACATGCAACTAGATAGCTAGATTATACTTTCAAAGAGCAGTCACAAATGTATCTAGACAACCTAAGCATGTTATCAACTAAAAACATAGATATGAAGATACAGACACCAATTGAAACACAACCTAGTTCTTAGAAAATGAAATTAAATATAGAAATAGTCAATCAAGCATAAGATCAAAAGATTTCTAGAAACAATTTCATGTTTATCAAGTTTACCACAAATCATTCAATTTATCACAAATCTAGGTAACCTTGAAAAATAAAATCAACAAACCACAAAATGATATCAAAATCATCATAGTCATACTTCTTAATCAAAAAGCATCAATCAATAAGAATATCTAAGAAGAAAACTAAGAAGAATATGATTTTAACAACAAGGATGAAAATCACGAACTGAAGATCTGATCACAACGAAACCTCTAGATATCCTTTGGTTCTGGAAATGCTTGGGGTTTGTAGAACTCTTCAAGACACTCGAAATCGGTTTTTGAATCAAGTGATTCAGAGTAGAAATGAAGAAGTTATCACAAAAACAAAAATCAAATGTTGAGAGAAAAATTCTGAACTTGTTCTTCAAATTCGTTTTTCTCAACTTATTCAACTTGTAATGCATGAGGGAAAGAGAGATTTTAAAGAAAAACTAACCAAAAGACCAAATTACCCTCATACCTTAGTGCCTCCCCAAGATGGTGCATGGGCATCTTGGGGCAGCAAAGCTTTGGGGCCGAGATGGCCATGCGCTATCTCGGGAAGGTGCCAAGTGATGGCTTATGCCATCGCACCTCTTACCTTGTGCTCCTTTCGCATTCTTCAACCGTTCTTTGGCCTTCAAACTCCAAATTTGAATCCGTTTAGAGATTACCAACCAAGACTCCCTCACAGACATGGACATATAAGATACTCAACCCAGAAAATAATAATTTGACTCGATATATGAAGACAAAGATAATGTATGCAACATGAGTTGAAAGTGTAGTATCTTTTGACTTAGAACTCAAAATCAATAGTATGAGTAACCGAAATGACCGAAACTCAATCATGAACAATCTAAGAATAAAATGAAGTTCAAGATCCATGTTATACAAACATATAAACAAACAAACACATTTCACACAAGAATGCAAACTACATAGAGATAGTCTCCAATCATGCATTTTCCAAAACATGTTACTTTCATACCAATGCATGAGCATTCAACTTCAAGTATGTGAGTGTGTTATACCAAATGATATGCTACAATGCAGGGATATATATGAATGAATTCTGTGTGTATGCGATTACGCCTTGCAAGAGGAAGAAGAATCTCGATACCTTAGCATCCAAGAATAGTACCAATCCTCTTGAAGACTTGCTTTGCATCATGAGAAGTTGTTTTTCTTCCTTGAAGCTCTTATCATCATGGACCACTTAAGCAGCTAAGCATTACAAAGAAATGAAGTTTTGTTATGGAATCAAGCCAACATAAATCTAAAACCTAAAAATCTCCCCCTTTGGCTATTCTATGACAAAACCTCTACCTCACCATACAATGATCACTCATAATCAATGTTGATTGCATTATCACATCCTCACATTAAAAATAGATATTCCTAGACTAAAATGTCTTCAAGAATCTTCAAGAATATCTTCACACATTCAAAGCACCTGTGAGGCAAGAACAACCAAAATAAATATTCTACAAAGAAGATAGGTGAGATAAACAAACAGCATACGAAACAAAACAAAAAATTCCCTTATCTTTTCTTTTCTCATGCAAACAAGAGTTTTTTCTCCCCCTTCTTCCCCCTTAAGACAAGATTTCTCCCCCTTAATGAATTGTTTCCCCTTTATATCAAAAGTAAGTAACATGGTGAGGTAAACACTTTCTCCCCCTTTTTGGCAAGGAATAGACAAAAACATGTTACACAACCAAGAGAGAGAGATATAAATGCCAATTGAAAATACATACAAGGTTACAAGGGATGCATAATAAAATCATGAGATATTGAGCAAACAAGCTGTATAGAGAACTAAGTTTAACACACTAAGCTCCCCCTTAACATATGCTCCACATGTTAACAAGCAAGTAAACTTCTTCACAAGGGAATCACACAATCACACATTGGAAGCAATAAAAAAATAAACCATTATTTTTCAAAAATTAATAAGAGAATCATAGATTTTCATTACTCTCTCAAAAATAATCTCTCATTGCTAATGAATCAAGCACATTAAGCAAAATTGTGTTTGCATGAAAATGCATCTAGCATATATAAAAGGAGTGATTGTGATATCAACATGCAAACCACTTCATCACCTATCCATATAAAGCTTTTCCAATCAAGGTCAAACCGATTATCATCCGGATTTTTGCTTTAAAGAGAATAGATTTCAACATATGAGCGCGTGTGTGCATGTGGCTCGTCATCCCATTTCTGTTTTTTGACCCGAGCAATTACAATTTTCAACTATACTTTATTTTAAGCCTTCCTCCATTTCTTTTTAGGCTTTGAATCAAAGATTTTTTTTTTATGATTCTTTTTCAACACTTCTTTAATTTTTCTAACATAAACATATACTCTTCATGACGGCTTTAACTCATCACAATGATGTAGCTCTTTTCTACATTGGGTGGCTTCACAACCAAGGTGTGTAGCCATTTCCATGAAGGTGCTCGTTGAGTTCTATGTAGACGCCGAAGCAAAATGGATACTAACCATAGGTCATCTATCGTGTACTAAGCAATAAACTTTAAGATGCATCCATAATCTACATGCTTTCAAACTCAATTGCTCAAACTTTGACATATAAGAGAAGCATTTGTGCACTTATAAAAACAAGATTTACAAAGACTTAAGTGCATGATCTAGAAGCAATAAAAGCTATTTTATTAAGATTATTACTTCTCACATGAGTAGCTCTCAAAGAAATAGATATACAATATAGTTTTGCTTATCAAGCCACTCACAACCACACAAATGCATTAATCAACACAAATCATGCCAATGGATCTTCTAAGAGATACAAATCTCTCTTTGTCCAAGGGCTTTATGAACAAGTCCGCAAGTTTATTTTTAGTAGGCATATGTTCAAGAGTTACTATTGAATGTTCAATGAGTTCTCTAATGAAATGATGCCTAATGTCTATACGCTTTGTGCGTGACTGTTGAACCAGATTTTTAGAGATGTTAATGGCACTCATATTATCTCAATAGATAGTCATTTTACCTTGATCAATCTCATAATCCTTGAGAATTGCTTCATCCATAGAATTTGTGTGCAAGCACTTCCAGCCACAATATACTCGGCTTCGGATGAAGAAATAGAGACAGAACTTTGATTCTTACTTTGCAAAGTAACCAAATTATTCCCCAAGTAAAAGCAGCCACCAGATGTGCTCTTACGATCCTCAATGTTTCCTGCCCAATCCACATCACAATAGCCAACAAGAATATCATTAGTATCAAAGGAATAGAATAAACCAAGATTATGTGTTCCTTTTATATATCTAATGATTCTTTTAACGGCTTTCAAGTGAGATTCTTTTTTATTAGCTTGAAACCTAGCACACAAACGAACACTAAAACAAATATCCGGCCTACTAGCCGTTAGGTAGAGAAGGTTACCTATCATGCTCCTAAAAAGACTTTGATCAACATTTTTACTTTTTTCATCTTTGTCAAGTTTTAAAGTAGTACTCATAGGTGTTTCAAATTCTTTTCCATATTCAAGGCCAAATTTCTTAACATGATTTCTAGCATATTTAGATTGAGACATCATGATACCATTGCTAGATTGTTTCACTTCCAGGCTAAGAAAGTAATTGAGTTCACCTACCATACTCATTTCAAATTCTCTTAACATAACATTCACAAAATCATCAACCTTGGTTTTACATGTAGACCCAAAAACAATGTCATTGTCATAATGCTTGACAAACAAAGTTCTATCAATACCAACTCTCATATATTGGTTGTCAATAAGATATTGAGTCAACCTATCATACCAAGCTCTAAGGGCTTGCTTAAGGCCATAAAGAGCCTTTTTCAACTTAAACACATGATTTGGAGAGCGTGGGTCTACAAAACCCTTAGGTTGTTCAACATATACTTCTTCTTGAAGATATCCACTAAGAAAAGCGCTTTTGACATCCATTTGAAACAATTTGAGTTTTTTAAGACATGCAATGGACAACAAAAGTCTAATGGACTCAAGACGTGTAACGGGTGCAAAAGTCTCATCAAAGTCTACACCTTTAACTTGAGTGTATCATTGAGCCACTGGTCTTGCTTTATTTCTCACTATTTTGTCACATTTATCTGTCTTGTTCCTAAACACCCATTTTGTACCAATCACATTGATATGTTTCAGTCTAAGAACTAAGGACCATACTTCATTCCTCGCAAATTGATTTAGTTTTTCTTGCATGGCATTAACCCAATATTCATCAATAATTGCTTCATTAATATTTTTGGGCTAAATTTGAGAAGTGTAGAAAACATATGAAATTTGGTTAGCTAGTTGCCTTCTAGTTGTAACCTCTTCATTCAAATCACCTATGATGTCTTGTTGATAATGCATGTTCCTAAGTCCAGAATTAGAATTTTCAACATCTTGTTGGTTATCATTAAAACCATTTTCTAACTCTTGATTTTCTTCTCTAGCAACACTATCATTATCATCATTATGACTAGACTCTCTTTCATCATAACTAGTCACATCAATAGGTGCTTTAGTGTCATTCAACAAATGTTCTTTAGGTTCATTGACACCATTATAATCACACAAATCAAGCATGCTAAGATCATCTATTTTCACATTAATAGACTCCATAATAGTCTTGGTTTTCAAATTGAACACTCTATATGCACGACTATTATTAGCATACCCAAGAAAGAGACCAATATCACTTGTAGCATCAAACTTTCCTAAGTGATCTCTATCATTCAAAATAAAAAACTTACTCCCAAAAGTGTGGAAGTAACTCACATTGGGCTTCTTGCCCTTCCAAAGTTCATAGGAGGTTTGTTTTGTGTCGGGCTTTCTAAAAACTCTATTAGTGACATAGCATGCGGTATTGACCGCTTCGGCCCAAAGATTTCTAGGGGCTTTCTTGTTAATGAGCATGACCCTAGCCATCTCTTGCAAGACATGATTCTTCCTCTCAATAACACCATTTTGTTGAAGAGTTCTAGGAGCCAAGAACTCATATGAAATTCCACAAACATCACAAAACTCACTAAATCTAGCATTTTCAAATTCACTCCCATGATCACTCCTAATGCATCATATTTTACTGATCCCAAGACCTTTTTTATTTTTAACTTGATTACAAAACTTCTTAAAGTAACCAAAAGTTTCGGTCTTGTCTCTAAGAAAATATATCCAAGCAAACCGAGAAAAATCATCAACACATACAAAAATGTATTTTTTACCATTTATGCTTTCGGTTTGGATTGGTCCCATTAGGTCCATATGCACAAGTTCTAAGGGCTTCTTGGTAGCAAAATTAGTGTTTTTTTTATGAGACACTTGGTTTGTTTACCTAATTGACATGGTTCACAAACACCATCAAGCTTTTTACCAAGACTAGGAAAACCTTTAACAATGTTATATTTCTCAAGCTTCTTTAAATCTTTATAATTCATGTGGCCCAATCTTTCATGCCATAATTCAAGCTTGTTGCACTCATGTGCCATATTACATGTTAGTGGATTAATCTCTGGACAATAGCAACTGTCCGAAGACCTTTTGACTTTCAAAACAATCTTGCCCTTTTTATCGATTATTGTGCACACATCCTTGTTAAAGCTAACTTCTTTTAAAAATTTACACAAGTGAGTGATGCATATTAGATTAGCTTGTAGACCATCTACATACAAGGTGTCGCGAAGTTTAGGCAATCCAGAGATACAAATTGTTCCCTTTCCTAGAACTTGCTTTTTGGTGCCATCACCAAATGTAACCCATCCACCATTTTTCATAACAAGATTCTTAAAGAATTCCTTGTTACCGGTCATGTTCGTAGAGCATCCGCTATCTAGGTACCAACAATAGGATGAATCAGCTCTTAAAGCATAGTGTGCAACCAAACATTGTATTGTGTTTTTCTTAACCCAAACTTTCTTGACAAGTTTCTCTTTTCCACTTTTATTAACATGCTTTGACTTGTTTTTAGGCACATTGACTCCATTAGTCGCATTTTCAAACAAATCAAACAAAGCATTATCAACTTTCTTAGGCATAGTAGAACGAGGCACAACACAAGATTTAATAAACAAATCATCAACACATTTATTCTCAACATGCTTTTCCAAGGTCTTCTTAGGTCTAATTCTAGATCCATACATGGATGATTGCCTAGGACCATTCAAAGACATATCATGCAAATAATTGGAAATTCTACATTTATGAATGTATTCAAAACATCTAGGTCTTATGTGTCCTACCATGTTGCAATAATGACAAATAGGTATAAATTTGAGAAGTTTACCATTTGCTCGAGCATTCAACTCATTTTGCCTTCTCACATTCTTACCTCTTTGGCGTGCAACACTAGATGTCTTGCCTTTTGTATTTGATGATGAAGTAGCTTGTCTTTAGTATTGTTGAGTCTTTTCTTTGACCTTCATTGTTGATGTTGAGGCACCTCGGTAGCATTCATGGCTTTACCATTAGAAAGTGTACCTACATTTAAATTGCTACAAGCTTTGACAAAAGTAGATTTGTTAGATGAATTAGTTGATTTTTCATTAACATATCCTAAACCTCTTTTGTCGCTTGAAGACTTTCCAACCTTAATTAGAGATTTCACTTTATTAGAGCAATAAAACATCTTGTTAATCATCTCTTTAGCCTAATTAAGTTTGTCATTAAGAACTTTCTTTTGATTCTCATGCTCATTAAGTTTTGCTTTAAGCACATTTTCAATTCTCCAAGCACGATCAAGAGATTCATCTCTTTGCTCAATTTTATGCTTTAAAATACTTAATCTATCATTGCTATCAATCAAGTTTTTCTGAAGATTAAGAATTTTGTCATTAAGATCAATAGCACATTTTGAGCTACAATCATGATTTTCTAACTTCTTAGTGAGAGACTTATTGATCTTAGATGTCCTTTCATTTTCTTGAATAAAATCTTTGAACTTTTGATCATCTAAGTCAATAGACTCACCTTCAACAAGAGAAACCATAAAAGAATACATTTCTTTAATCATGATGAAATAAACAAAAGAAGATAACAAACACTACAAAGAAGATCTATCTAAGTCTGTCTAGACATCGACGCTGATACCAATTGAAAATTTCCTTTATCTTTATAGTGTAAATATACCTAGAGGGGGGGGGGGGGTGAATAGGTATATGCTCCAATTTTTTCTTCTTTTAAAACAATGCAATTTTAATAATGCTTAATGAAAATTGCAAAAAATGACACACAATATTTACTTGGTAAACCTCTGAAGAGGAAACATCTACAGGTTTATACCACAACCACCAGCAAAAGCAAATCCACTATTTCAAATAAGAGTTACACAATCAAGCAATCAACACATGGTCTCCAAGCTATCATTCTTACTCTACCCTTGAACCTAGTGATCTACTAAGCCGACTTCCTATCCAAGACCTCCTGTCTCTAGGAAGATTCCTTGCTCACCTATCCGGATCCTTCCGACCCTAGGCAATACTTCTTGCTCAACTATCTGAGTCCTTCCGACTCTAGTTGAGACTTCCTTGCTCAACAATCCGAGGTCTCACACCTCTTGTCCAGACCTCCACTTGCTTAGCTATCCAAGTCCTCTCGACCCTGGCTAAGACTTCCAATTGCTCAAATAAAAAAATCACTCTAATATATGAGGCTTCCTTCCTCTTTACAATGCATCTAAGTGATCATGAATGCAAAACGCAAACAAGCAACATAGAAAATGATGATCAACAAATTCTATGGACATGCAACTAGATAGCTAGATTATACTTTCAAAGAGCAATCACAAATGTATCTAGACAACCTAAGCATGTTATCAACTAAGAACATAGATATGAAGATATAGACACCAATTGAAACACAACCTAGTTCTTAGAAAATGAAATTATATATAGAAATAGTCAATGAAGCATAAGATCAAAAGATTTCAAAAAACAATTTCATGTTTATCAAGTTTAGTACAAATCATTCAATTTATCACAAATCTAACTAACCTTGAAAAATCAAATCAACAAACCACAAGATGATATCAAAATCATCATAGTCATACTTCTTAATCAAATAGCATCAATCAATAAGAATATCTAAGAAGAAAACTAAGAAGAAGATGATTTTACCAACAAGGAGTAAAATCATGAACTGAAGATCTTATCATAACAAAAATCTAGACTCCTTTAGTTCTGAAAATGCATTGGGTTTGTAGAAATCTTCAAGACACTCGAGATCGGTTTTTGAATAAGGTGATTCGAAGTAGAAATGAAGAAGTTATCATAAAAACAAAAATCAAATGTTAAGAGAAAAATTTTGTACTTGTTCTTCAAATTCGTTTTTCTCAACTTATTCAACTTGTAATGAATGAGAATGAATGAGAGATTTTAAAGTGAAACAAACCAAAAGACCAAAATGCCTTCACGCTTTAGTGCCTCCCTGAAATGGTACATGGGCATCTCGGGGCAGCAAGGCTTTGGGGCTGAGATGGCCACGCGCCATCTGGGGAAGGTGCTAAGTGATGCCTTATGCCATCACACCTCTTTCCTTGCGATCCTCTCTCATTCGTCGATCGTTCTTTGGCCTCCGTACTCTGAATTTGAATCCGTTTGAAGATTACAAACCTGGACTCCTTCACGGACATGGACATATAAGATACTCAACCCAGAAAATAAGAATTTAACTAGATATATGAAGACAAAGACAACGTATGCAACATGAGTTGAAAGTGTAGTATCTTTTTACTTTGAACTCGAAATCAATAGTATGAGTAACCTAAATGACCGGAAATCAATCATGAAAAATATAAGACTAAAATAAAGTTCAAGATCCATGCTATACAAATAATAAACAAACAAACACATTTCACACAAGAATGCAAGCTACATAGAGATAGTCTTTAATCATGCATTTTCCAAAACATGTTACTTTCATACCAATGCATGAGCATTCAACTTAAGGAGTGTGAATGTGTTATACCAAATGATGCGCTACGATGTAGGGACACATATGAATGAATTGTGTGTGTGTGCGCTTACGCCTTGTAAGAGAAAGAAGAATCTCGATACCTTAGCATCCAAGAATAGTACCAGTCCTCTTGAAGACAGAATCTGCATCATGAGAAGTTGTTTTTCGTCCTTGAAGCTCTTATCAAACACGAACCACTTAAGCAACTAAGCATTATAAAGAAACGAAGTTTTGTTATGGAATCAAGCCAACATAAATCTAAAACCTAACAGTCGGGCTCCATTCTTGATAATTTTGAAGCCCGAAGACCCTTCCTTGCTTTTACGGGGTAGCTTTATGGCTCGACTGGGGTTCAATGAATGGTGAACTCAGGCTTTGATTTGAGCTAGGAGAGTGGAAAATTTCACTTTGGTCCCCTGGCTAAATTTTGCTATTAACATAATGATTAATACACCTAGACTAATCTTCAACAATTCTTGAACTTCTTTATGTGAGCTTCTCTATATATTACCTAAAATAAATTTAAAGCACATGAATATACTGGAAAATATATAGCAATATACTTGACAACAATATGGTATTTAAGTTCATTGTGGAATATGATAATTAAGTTCAATTAAATGGATACATGTATGCTCCCCATATATATATGCATATCCATCAATGATATCTCATCCAAGATATTCCATACAATATGAAGTTCAATACTTGACAAATACACAAAGAAGATATGCTAAAACAATAACATATTTCTCCCCATTTTGACCATAAAAGGAAGCCAAAAGGAAAAAAAAATACCTTGTGATCATATAAGCTTTGCCAGCCATTTATGCTACCAAAGACTGTTAAACGATTTGTTGATCTCACATAATGTTTGAAGATGAATGCCTTACTTAAAGAATTGGTTTCTTTAAACCCTTGACTCCTGCATCTAGCTCTGTTATCTTCTCCCTTGATTCTATTTTGCTTGTCCATGTTAACCTGGCAAAGGTTTTTCGAATATATACACCATAACAAACTCTTTAAGGTACAATGAATCACAAATGGATAAATTTTACTCTTAAGCACATAGGTCATTTCTACCAAGTTCAACATTTGCATTAACAATCATATAAACCCCAATATATGAAGGAATTGATAGCAATAACAATCATATCAACCTCAAATAAGAAGAACTTTGATTACAACCACAATTGCTATCATTCAAAGCAAGGAGGAATTGATTAAAACCACAATTACTATCACCCTAAGCAAGGAAGAATTTTTTGCTAATACAATCAATTGGATTGATTACAATCACATTTACTATCGACCTTAAACAAAGAGGAATTCATTGCAACTACAATCAATAAAATTAATTATAATCACAATTACTATCGACTTCAAAACAAAGAAGAACTCATTGCAATTATACTCATATCCATTTCAAGAATTAAGGAATTGATTGCAATCTTAACTACTATACAACCCCGTACAGGGAGAAGTTGATTGCAAACACAATCATACAATTATTACAAAAAGTTTCATGCACTATTTGGGATAAAAATACAAAGGCATACGGTAATACAAAGAATCATCATGCAAATCAAGAAATATGAAATAACAACTACAATATTCATTATATCAACCAAAGAATATGCCAACAAATATCAAACTGAAACATGTGATCGTATCGTAAAAGAGAACAAAGTCTACCATACTATGCTCCCCCCTTGATAAGTGCTCTATCTAAGATCAAGATAAGACAATGTTCATAATGAAATCCACACAATCACACATTCAAGCAATTTTAAAGAGATCCAACCAAATAAACTCCACAAACTATGGAAGATACACCAATATTTTCAATCTCTCTCATAATTCTTCTAAAATTGCTAGAATATCAAACACTATATAAGCCAAAGTGTGTGTGTTAATCTTGCTTATGTTAGGATTATACCCAATAGCAAAAGTGTAATAATGTATTTGACAATCTTTTCATACTAATAAAGTGATTTCTAGTTTAACAAATCTTATAGCATTTATAGTTTAATCATTATAATTGTCAAAAGTAAATAATCATAAGGTCAAAAGACTATGCGAAAATAAGAATTGTTCGTACATATGGATGTGCATGAGGTAGACATAATTCTTTAGTTAGTCTTGAACAATATTCATAACTTAAGATAAAGGTTGTGCGCCTTTACCTTGTTAAAGTTGTAGATTCTTTTGCTAGCATTTGAGTGGGATCAAATGTGTTACGATGACTCAAAAATCATCAAAGTGTGGTGTCTTTAGGCAAAATAATCTAGTGCACTAGGTGCATAGAATAAGATCATAATGAGATACTTTATCTAGAACTGTTAATGGTTAAAAGTTTTCACTTTAAGATAATCAGAGATTCTATCTGGATATTAAGATAAATGATGGACTTATGGTTACATGTGTTATCATTTGAGACATAAATGAGTACGATTATATAACATAGTCTATCCTTGATGGTTCGATGGAATTCATTTGTTAATCGATAGAGAACTTCATTTATAGATATGGACATCATGGCTCCATTTATGAAATGTGAGTACAATATCAACATATGGATATTTTGAGGCATTTGATATTCGTTAACAACCTTTTATGGCTAGGGTCCAAAGAAGAATTTTCCTCCCTCCATCCTTCAAGCAGGGGTCCAAATCTGTGTCTACGTAGTGAGGTATCGAGGTCCTCTAGGTCGAGGTATTTTACGACCACATAGAAGTAGGGCAAGGTAGTCAACACATTCTCACCACCTTGCATGCATTCAGGCTCTCCAATTAAATCCCGCTACCCCATCATGAATCCTGTTTTATTATGTCGAGCTCCATGAAAAAGCTCGATGTAGCTAAACCAAGCTCTCAGCTACAAGGTTGGAACCCTATGGGATTTTTTACCCCTAGAATGGTTAGCACAAGCTCCATGGGAAGACCAGCAAGATCGATCTAGCTCCATGACAATCAAGAGGTCCGCTGGGACCCCGTCAGTGTACTAGAACCTAGGTACCTTGCCCTCTAGAAATATCAAGCGTCACCTCAGGTAACCTTCATGAAGTACCTCTCAAAAGTGACATACAAAACCAGAGCTCTCCTCCAAACAACGTAGGAATAGAGGGTTCACCTTCATGACACTTACGATACCATTAATGAGGTCAAACCATATTAATGGAGGTAATCAACCCTATTAATGAGGTCATACCATATTAATGGAGGTAGTCAACCCAGTAAATGAGGTCAAAACGTATTTATAAAGGTAGTAAACAGTATTAATGGAGGTAGTCAACCCTATTAATGAGGTCAACCGTATTAATGGAGGCAATTAGCCATTCAACGCCATCGATGAGATAATATTCAACTCTTTAATGACCACCATTAGTGAAAGTGTCCAAAGAGGAAACAATCACATCTTCTTCAAGATCTTAGCTACAAGCCGATTCTTTAGGGTCAACTACATTAAATGAAGAATCGTATTCAATATGGAATGGAGACTAATTCAAGAATCCTTATCTTGCACGCCAACGCACACGTTGAAGTGGGGGGAGATTCAACCAAGAAGTCACTTACGAGGCAAAATTATATGCTCCAATCAATTCTAGAATAGGCCAAAATACATTCTCCAATACACATCTCAGATCTCATCTCCCCTCTATTGGAGAAATCAACCAGCCCAAGGCAAGTCAACATACTTCGTCTAAATTCTCCGTATATCACCATCGTAGTATTATCTCAACGATATGTATTACCTGTCCCAATAATATATCGGGATTGGTTAACTTTCTATTACCATTGTAAGCTCTTCGGAGCATATACGTTGTACTACTTCACCAATTTAGTAAGCCCCCAAGAGTAATTCTTGACATATATATACAAGGAAGGGCCTTCCTACCTTCCAATGGATACTGCCTTGGGGTTTTTCAGCACGTGATCATTCTTGATGCTTTTCTCCCATTGGTCAGTCCACCTCCCTCTACAAAAGACTTGTGTTTCTCTTAATTGTCTCCTGTATTATACACGTATATATGTGTGCAAGCTAGATCCTCGCTAGACCTAGCACTCCTATCATCCCATTTACATGCCGAAGTCGCACATCAAGATGGGGAGATACCACCCAAACTAGCTTAAAGGGAGTCGATGAGCTCTCTTGCATCTTATCTATGGAAGAAATCGAGCTCTCTAACACTGGAGCAAGATAAGCCCCCTTCTTACTTACTATCTAGGTCGGGGAACTACATGAAAGAATCTGGCTCCAGCACAGGTCCACGGGTACTAGGACGGGCTCCGAACCCGACTGAAGACCAGACCAGGACCAGGACCAAGATCAGGGAATAAGGACCAAGATCAACCCTTTTATACCAGCAAGGGAACCACGAGCTCCCCTTATCTCCTACCTACCACGAAGCCTGACGGGTTTGATGACTCATCTCCTACCAACCACGAAGCCCGATAAGTGGTTTAACTCGTCTTCTACCTACCACGAAGCCCGATGGATGGGTTGACTCATCTTCTACCTACCACAAAGCCTGATGGGTGGGATGTCTCGTCTCCTACCTACCACGAACCTTAATGGATGGGTTGACTCATCTTCTACCTACCACGAAGCTCGATGAATGGGTTGACTTGTCTCCTACCTACCACGAAGCCCGGCAGGTGGGATGACTCCACTTCTACCTACAGCGGGGCCAACGAGTGGGATGACTCCTCTCCTACCTACCACTCCATACTCCATATACATACAAGATCTCTCCAAGGTACGAGGTACCAACCTCGGCCACCACCTCCGTGGTAGTGGTCTCGAGGGTGTTAGCTGTAATTCCTCACCGTGAGTGAATTTTCGGTTAACACATTTTGGCACCATCTGTGGGAAGTTTCCACACCCTTTTTGAAAGCATCTTTGTCTCTATATGAGTATCATTATACTATCAAGTTAACAGATTCGTTATTCATGGAATGTCATTTACTATTTACGATGTCTTTTCTTTATACTTGTCTATATCGCATTGCGTGTAATGCTCATTTTGTCGTTTAACGAGTTTCGTTCGTTGTGGAGTAAATATGGTATGTGGGACTCTTAAAGGAACCGGTTCATTATGCTGCTCATAAGAAGCAAACTTGCTCAGATAATCATGGAGCTCCAATACAGCCGCTCTCCGTTTGAAGGTCTCTTATACAGTTGAACCACTCCGATACATAGAGAGCTCCCATACAGTAAAGCTACACCTCCCCTACATCCTTACAACAGACTCGTACTGTTACCAGTGTATCACCTATCCAGCAGATCCACTTGGCCTGTACCTGTTCATATCACCGGATCCGTTCTTCAGAAGCTTCGAGTTAGCGTTAACAAGTAAAACTCATGTATTTGAGAAGCCAAATCAGTTTTGTAGCCTCTGGAGTAGCACAACCAGTAGCAAGACTTAGTGGCTTCTCACTTTTTATACCAGGCTGGTCAATGCCCCAGTGAGCCACTAAGCTCCCGGTTTGTTTCAGTAGGATCTAGAGCCTTCTCTCAGTTGCTGGGGACTCTATGGGTCCCAAGCATGTCTTTGGACAGTTACCATACCGGTTGCTTAACTCCATTTGTACTAGACCGGTGGCTTCGCTTCATGTGTACCAAGCCATTCATCGCCCTATCAAGCCACCGATGCCTGATCTGATTGAGAAGTAGCACCGCTGCAAGACTTATGGTTTCACTCCATATGTATCGGGCCATTCATCGCTCTAGCAAAGCCACCGAAGCCCGATCTAATCGAGGAGAGCCTAGAGGCTTCCCATATTTTGGTAAGGCCTCTTATATGCCTAAGCAAGCCTCTGTCGCAGCAGCACCACTGTAAGACTCAGTGGCTCATCACTTCTTATACTGGGTCGGTAAATGCCCAAGTGAGCCACTAAGCTCCCGATTTGTTCCAGCAGGGTCCAGAGCCTTATTTGAATTGCTGAGGATTTCTAAGATCCCAATTGTGCATTTTGACCGCTATAAGAATGGTGGTTTTGCTCCATATGCACTAGGCAATTCATCGCCCTAGCAAGCCACCGAAGCCTGATCCGATCAAGGAGAGCCCAGAGGTTTTCTACATTTTTGTAAGGCCTCCTTCATGCCTAAGTAAACCTCTAGAGCAGTAGCACCGCTACAAGACCGGTGGCTTTGCTCCATATGTACCGGGTCATTCATCACCTTAACAAGTCACCAAAGCCCGATCTGATCGAGGAAAGCCCAGAGGCTTCCCATATTTTGGTTAGGCCTCCTATATGCCTAAGTAAGCCTCTGGCGATGCAGTACCGCTGCAAGACTCAGTGGCTCCACACATCTTATAAAGGACTGGTCAATGCCCAAGTGACCCACTGAGCTCCCGATTCATTCCTGTAGGGTCCAGAGCCTTATTTCAATTGCTGGGGATTTATAGGATCCCAAGTGTGCATTTAGACCACTACAAGACCGGTGGCTTCGCTTCATATGTATCGGGTCATTCATCACCCTCGCATGCCACCGAAGCCTGATCTGATCTGATCTGATCGAAGATAGCCCAGAGGCTTCCCACATTTTGGTAAGGCCTCCTTCATGCCTAAGAAGGCCTCTAGAGTAGCATCCCCGCTGTAAGGCCCAATGGCTCCTCACTTCTTGTACCAGTCCGGTCAATGCCCAAGTGAGCCACTAAGCTTCTGTTTAATTCTAGCAAGGTCCAAAGCCTCATTTTAGTTGTTAGGGACTCCTTAGAATGCCTCTAGACCTGTACCAGTCAAGTTCCTCTACTCCATTTGTATCGGGCCATCCAGTGCCTATATGAATCACCATGGTTCCTACTCATTCCGGAAGGGTCCAGAGCCTTCTCTCAATTGTGGGAAACTTCTAGGATCTCAAGCACGTCTCTTGACAGTTACCATACCGGTAGCTCAACACCATCTGTATCGGGACATTCATAGCCCTAGTGAGCTACCAGGGTCTTTATTCACCTCTCAGGTTAGACTCCTCAGCAGTAGCAGCTTCTTCCTCCCTAGTCCCATTGCTTGGTTGAAGGACAGGTCATCATCCTCTAACACCACTACTTCGGGGCTAGCTTCCACCACATTGGTTGGATCAACTTGATTCAACCTTTACCACATTCTCTCTAACAAGATCGATCGAGACAACTTCCACCACTATGGCATCAGCACCGACCTTCCCTTCTTTTCTGAGATCGATACGGACCTCTACTTTGACAGATTCAAATAGAGAGGTTGGCAGACTTGAAGTCCCTCATGCATTCCCTACCTTACAGCAAAGGATTTCGAGATTGGTTCTACCCGAGTGCAGTTTGGCATGAAGGTGGAGATGTCTACCATGTCCTTCTCGGCATCAGTGCACCCAGCGGCTCGAGAAAGACCGGCTTCGGTGAGAGCGAACCTAACAAACTCCCACTTTTCTCTATGATCTTCTTAAGAGATGTCCTTACAAGGCACAAATTATGGATTTGAGTCTTTTTATATCATATGCACACTGCATCCGCTCCTTGTCTACCTACATCTCAGCCACGGTTGCCTCACCTCTGGTCATGGCTTTGCTCAGGACAATCTCTCCCCTCATTATCTTGATCATTTCCTCATTGGTCTGCTCAAGCTTGACTTTAGCAACATCAACCTGTTTCTAAAGAGCATCATACTGGTGGCTCTGCTACAATCATACCGGGCCATTCAATGCCCTAGCAAGTAACCGGAGTCCAGGTTCATTCGAGATAAGCCAAGAGGTTTCCCACAATCGGTAAGGCCTTCAATGTGATTGCGTAAGCCTCTAGAGCAACAGAAGCATTACTGCAAGGTCCAGAGCCCCCTCATATATAGTACAGAGATGGTGGCTCATCCCCATTTATACCAGACCATTCAATGCCTTAGCGAGCCACCGTGGTCCCTATCCACCTCTCGGGTAGGTTTATCGACAGTGGCAACTCTTTACTCCCTAGTCTTGCTGCTTGGGTAGAGGAAGAACCACTATCCCCTAGCACTGCTACTTCAGAGTCAACTTTACCACCTTGGTCATGTCACCCTGATTCGGCCGGGTCTACTATCACTTCTGCTAAATTAATCGGAACCTCTTCAATCACTATGGCTTCAGTATAGACCTCCTCTTCCGTTTTAAGGTCGAACTAGATCTTTACCTTCTAGACAAATTCAAATGGACAGATACATAGGTTTGAAGCTCATCCTGTATCCTGAACTTCTGTAGTACCCTGCATCTTCCAGATCAGTTTGGACCTCGTCTTCCTTGGTAGGATTGTTCTGGACCACTAACTCATTGATCGGGTTCAGATGGAGAGGTAGGCCAATTTGAAGCTCATCCTACATCCTAAACTTCTGTATTATCTGGGTAACTTGAGTTAGTTCCTACCCCAACACGACTAAGCATGAAAACAGAGATAAGCACCAAGTCCTCCTCATCACCGGTTCAAGAAGGACCGATTTCAGTAGGGGCAGACCAAGCTAACTCTACAGCTTGCTCTATGGTCTCCTCCCAGTTCCATCCTTCAATGACGCTCAAGTCAAACTAGGAAGAAGAGTTTGAGTTGTCTGGTAAGTGGCATCTTTCAGCAAAGGAAGCATCCATTTTGGCTTCCAAGGCAGCCACGTTACTGCACAGAGTTTAGACCTCTTCCTCCAGATTTTATTTCCTCCTTCTGAGTAATTCTTGTGAGGCATGATATATGGACTTGAGTCTCTCCGTATCATATGCATCAGCTCTAATTCTACTTGCACCTCAGCCGTGTTTACCCCATCTTTGGTCAGGGCTTCATCAAGAACGACTGTATCCTCCGCTACCTAGGTCAATTCCTCCTACTCCTGGTTTGACCTCCTTTAAAAGGGCATCTTCCCTATATGAAGCACCTACCTCTAGATCAAATGGTGGCTCACCTGCCACTTACGCAACCACCTTAGCTCTGGCCTTTATTTTAGCAGAACCAATAAGAATGTCCACCACCTCGGCTATGTCAGCCCGGACCACCACATTCTACAAGGTAGGATCAACCCGGGTATCTCCCTCTTTAACCAAACAAGTCTAAACCTCCCCCTTATTGGTAGTTTTAGTCTGATCCAGTACATCCTTAGTTGAAATAGAGAGATAAGATGGTCTAAAGCTTATCATTTAGATTGATCCTTTACTGTGATATGGGACTTTGCACCAGGGTCTGCATCAGCAGCTCCAAGACTGGCCAACCACAGTGGAAGTATACACAGCCATCTCGACAACTTTCTTCATGATATTCTCCATTTTCTATCCATCGTTGACACTAAATGGGGGGAGGGGGAGAGGTCGATCCAACTCTACCTGGCAGGCTGTGAAGAAGCATATATCCTCTTTGACCTGCCCGAGCTCGACATCGATAACATCAGCTTTATTCTAAAGATTATCACATTGATGGCTCCTCTCCATTTGTACCGGGCCTTTCAATGTTCTATTAAGCCATCGATGTCCCGATCCGTTCAGGGAGCACCTAGAGGTCCTGATTCATTTACAGTGGGGTCTCGAGCTCCATTATGATTGTTGAAGACTCTCATCTACCCCAAGCGGACTTCAGAACCGGTTACAACACTTGGGGACTAAAAGCTCAATATTTTATTAGTACTCCAGCGAGAGGGGCGATGACCCTAGCGTGAGATAATTTCCCTTAGTTCGTAATAAAAAGTGACATTTGCAGAAAATCATTCTACTATCTATACCCATAACGCAGATCATTTCAAGAGATTCTACTTATGAAAAGGTTCCTAAAGCGAGGCTGGTTATCAACTCATACCACCAAACATTGATACAAATTCGTATCGGCTCGCCATGAGTTTGCATCTCCTTCGATTTAGGTCTTCAACATAGTTCTCTTGTGATCACCATTCACCCATGATCGAGATACCCTAGACCTGATCAAATCCCTCTAGGAGGATCACCATTACCAGGAGAGCTACACCACACTCCAAATGCCCTGGACCGGATCAAATCCCTCCAAGAGGATCACCTTGACTATGAGAGCTAGATAGCCCTCTTAATGCCCTAGACTGGATTAATCCCTCCAAGAGGGTCTCCATGGTTTTTCAACAATGATCGCCTCAAGACCAAAGACTAGTCGGGAAAGCCCCCTCACTACCTCTGATTCATCGGCTTGGCACCACCTCTCGCCAAGAAAGGTCTAAGTGTAAGAACGTAGTTGTCATCTAGATTTTGAGACTAGAGATTGACCAGGGAAGCCCCCTCATCACCCTAATGCTTTCATCGGGTGACCTCCCCAAGAAGGATCCGAGTGTAAGTGCATAGTTGCCATCCTGATCAAAATACCAGGATATAGCTAGATAGCCCTCTTGATGACTTGGACCGAATTAATTCCTCTAGGAGGATCACCATGGTATTTCAACAATGATCGCCTCGAGACAAGGAAATAGCTAGATAACACTCCAGATGCCATTGTTAGGCTACCACGCCCAAGAAGGATTTGAGTATAAGTGCATAGTTTCCATTCAGATCCCAAGATCAGGTTAGCTAGCATTCCCGATGCCTTGGTCGGGTCACCTCCTGTAAGAAGGATCAGAGCGTAAGAGCATAGTTGCTACTAGATCACGAGACTAGAACAACCAAAAGGTCATCAGGCTTCCATGGGCGAGCCAACCTCGCCAGGAAGGATCTGGATGGCATAGTTGCCTACCAGAAATATTTCACCATCTCGCCAAAGTACCATGATTCCTGGAAAAGGAACACTAGGCAACCATATTAGCCATAAAAGCTTCATCCCACATAATTGAGCAATATGGTTTGTGACCTTTCTTGCTATCAAATTTTACACTGACTTGAGTGTCAAAACTTCCAACATGGGAATATCCCCTTATGTGGTTTACTACCACTCATTTATTTTACAGGTATGCCGAATTCGTCTACATTTCACCTATGTTTAAAGACCTAAAAATGACTATATATAAATAAGGGTTACTCTTATTATATTCTTTATAATAATAGTAACCCCTATTTATATATATATATATATATATATATATAGAGTCATTAATGTGGCATTAGGCACATACAGTCATTAGAGTGGCCTTAGTTGCCTACTATAATCTTTTTCGCCTAAAGTACCGAGATTCCTAAAGCAGGAATAACAGGTATATTTTGATTCGCTAGATCCAAGTATGCTGGGAGCGATTTTTGTAAGAAGCGACATGCAAAATTCTTCATGTAGTATAAGATCCTGACTCTAACTCCAAATACGTACTGGTGTTCAAGTCAGGGGGACTTCTGTTAACAGCCTTTTTTGGCTAGGGTCCAAAGAAGAATTTTCCACCTTCCACCCATCAAGCAGGGGTCCAAATCCGGGTCTACATAGCGAGGTATCGATGTCCTCTAGGTCGAGGTACCTTACGACCCCACAGAAGCAAGGCGATGTAGTAAACACCTTCTCAACACCTTGCATCATTCAGGCTCTCCTATTAAAACCTGCTACCCCGCTAGAAATCCTGCATAATTAGGTCGAGCTCCATGATAAAGCTCGGCGTAGCTAAACCAAGCTCCTAGCTACAAGGTTTGAACCCTATGGGATATTTCGTCCTTATAATGGTTAGCACAAGCTTTATGGAAAGACCAACAATATCGAACTAGCTCCATGATAATCGAGAGGTCCCGTAAAACCCTGTCAGTGTAGTGGAATCTGGGGTACCTCGCCCTCGAGAAATATCAAGTGTCACCTCAGGTAACCTCTATAAAGTTCCTCTCAAAAGTGACATAAAAAACCAGAGCTCTCCTTCAAACAGCATAGGAAGAGAGGGTTGACCTTCATGATACTTACGATACCATAAATGACATCAACCCTATTAATGAAGTCAAACCATATTAATAGAGGTAGTCAACATAGTTAATGAGGTCAAACTGTATTTATGAAGGTAGCCAACCGTATTAATGTAGGTAGTCAACCCAATTATTGAGATCAACCGTATTAATGGAGGCAATCAGCCATTCAACACCATTGATGAGACAATATTCAACTCTTTAATGACCACCATTAGTGAAAGAGTCCAAAGAGGAAACAAACACATCTTCTTCAAGATATTAGCTACAAGTCGATTCTGTAGGGTCAACTACACTAAATGAAGAATCGTATTCAATAAGGAATGGAGAATAATTTAAGAATCCTCATCTTGCACGCCAAGTTAATTACACCATGTATAAATAGACCTCAACACGCACATTGAAATGGGGGGAGATTCAACCAAGAAATCACCTACGAGGAAAAATTATATTCTCTAATCAATTATACTGTAGGCCAAAATGCATTCTCCAAACACATCTCAGATCTCATCTCGCCTCTAATGGAGAAATCGACCAGCCCAAGCCAAGTAAACATACTTCGTCTAAATTCTCTGTATATCACCATCATAGTATTATCTCAGCGATATGTACTACCTCTCCCAAGAATATATCAGGATTGGTT
This sequence comes from Dipteronia dyeriana, assembly GCA_032871835.1. NCBI lineage: Eukaryota > Viridiplantae > Streptophyta > Magnoliopsida > Sapindales > Sapindaceae > Dipteronia > Dipteronia dyeriana. The sequence continues at coordinate 55,051,723 of CM065297.1, forward strand.
AACTTTCTATTACCATCGTAAGCTTTCCAGAGCATATACATTGTACTACTCTACCACTTTTGTAAGCTCCCAAGTGCATTTCTCTACATAAATATATATATATAAGGAAGGGCTTTCCTACCTTCCGCTGGATACTGCCTTGGGTTTTAAGCATGTGATCATTCATGATGCTTTTTCCCCATTGGTCAGTCCACCTCCCTCTACAAAAGACTTATGTTTCTCTTATTTGTCTCTTGTATTATGCATGTATATATATGTGTGCAAGCTAGATTCTTACCTCGTTAGACCTAGCTCTCTTATCCTCCCATCTACAAACCGAAGTCTCACATCAAAATGGGGAGAAACCTCCCAGACCAGCTTGAATGGAGTCAATAAGCTCTTCAAAATCCTTTCTATGGAAGAAATTGAGCTCTCTGACACTAGAGCTAGATAAGCCCCCTTCTTGCTTGCTATATAGGTCAGGGAACTACATGTAGGAATCGGGTTCCAGAACCTGGCTCTGTGTACCAGGACAGGTTCCGACCCCGATCGAGAACCAAGACCAAGATCAGGGAACAAGGACCAAGATCAACTTCTTCATACCAACAAGGGAACCTCAAGCTCCCATTATCTCTTACCTACCACGAAGCCCGATGGGTGGGATGACTCGTCTCCTACCTATCAAGAATCCCGACGGATGGTTTGACTTATCTCTTACCTACTACGAAGCCTGATATATGGGTTGACTCATCTTTTACCTACCATGAAGCCCGATGAGTGGGATAACTCATCTCCTACCTACCACAAACTCTGATGGATGGGTTGACTCGTCTCCTACCTACCACGAAGCCCGACGGATTGGTTGACTCATCTCTTACTTACCACGAAGCCTGACGGATGGGATGACTCTTCTCCTACCTACCATGAGGCCCGATAGGTGGGATAAATCCTCTTCTACCTAACACGAAGCCCGTTGAATGGGATGACTCCTCTACCACCTAGCGCTCCATACTCCACATTCATACATGATCTCTCTAAGGTACGAGGTACCAACTTCGGCCACCACCTCTGTGGTAGTGGTCTTAAGAGTGTTAGCTGTAATTCTTCACACTGAGCTAATTTTCGGTTAACAATAATAAATCTTAAAGTTATGTTTTCAATAGTGTCTTTTGAAATATAGCTGAACAAGTTAAATTAAGATTTAATGGACGTTTATTATGTACCTCATTTTAGAAGGAATTTAATTTCATTTTCTTGTTTAAATAAATTTGGATATTCTGTTAAGTTTAATAAAGATTTTATTCTTAGTTGGAGTAACAAATTTGTTTACGAAGGTACAATGGAAAATGGTTTATTCTATTTGCATAGCAATATCTCTCACTTGTTAGACATGGAAGCAATGGAACCTTTTCATAAAAGAGTAAAATTATCAAAAGATGAAACCTACCTATGGTATTTGCGGCTAGGTCATATTAACCTTGATAGAATTGAAAGATTGGTTAGTGATGGACATTTATGTGACTTAAAAATTGATGATCTACCAACTTGTGAATCTTGTCTAGAAGGTAAGATGACTAAAAGGTCGTTCACAACCAAAGGAGCAATAGCCACTGAATGTTTAGGATTAATACACACTTATGTGTGTGGTCCTATGAGCATTTAAGCAAGAGGTGGATATGAATACTTCAACATTTTCACAGATGATTACTTGTGATTTTATTATGTGCATCTCATGAGACAAAAGTCAGATGCTTTTGACATGTTCAAATCATTTAAAGATGAAGTAGAAAATCGGCTTGAGAAACACATAAAAATCTTAAGGTCTGATCGTGGAGGAGAATATCTATCTGGGATAATTTCTCAATTTTTAGTGCCAAGTGCACCTTAATAAAATGGGATGGTAGAAAGAAGAAAGAGAACTCTTTTAGACATGGTTAGGGCTTTGTTGAGCTATTCAAATGCTTCTAAATTCTTTTTAGGGATACTCTTTACAAAATGGTAAGTATATTCTAAATGATGTACCATCTAAGTTGGTTCCTAAAACACCGCATGATTTTTGGGTTGGGCATGTGTTAAAAGGAAAGACAAAAGATGAAGTCTCGTTCAGAAACATACATATTTGTACGGTATTCAAAAGAAATAGAAGGATAATATTTTTATTGTCCTTCAAATCCTAAAGTATTTGTTTCATCAAATGCTAAATTTTTTAAAAAGGACTATATGAATAATTTTGGGCCTAAAAGTAGAATTGTCCTAGATGAACTTTTAGGAGATACAATTCCATAAATGGTTTCACAACCTAGCCAGATTGTAAGTTTCGTACAAACACAAGATCAACAACCTACCATTCCTCATCGTAGTGGGATGGTTAGTAAACAATGGTCTATGAAAATCAGTAGAGAATCTCCAAAATGATGTTGATCCCTACATATAAAAAGAATCCATGGAGGATATTGATTGTCACCAATGGCAAAAGCCAATTCAATCTGAAATTGAATCTATGTTCAAAGATAAGGTCCGGTCTCTTATGGACTTGCCTAGAAGGATAAAATCCATTAGGTGCAAGTGGGTACGAAAGAGGCATATTTTCAAGTATCTAAGAAGAATGATAGATTATTTGCTTGTATACTTTGGAGGGGATTTAATTCCAGTTGGGTATACAGATTCTACTTTCTAGTCAGATTCTGACTCTAAGAGATAGACACCAGGATCTGTGTTTACTCTTTGAGGAGGGGCAGTCATATGAAAAAGTATCAAGCAATCTTGTATTGCTGATTCTTACATGGTAGCTGAGTATGTTACTGCATATGAAGTTGATAAAGAGGTTGTCTTGCTCTGCCAATTCTTTATTTACTTGTAAGTGGTTCCAAATGTGAATAAGCAGATCACCATCTACTGTGACAATAGTGGAGCAGTGGCTAATTCGAGAGTACCAAGAAGTCATAAAAGAGGGAAACACATTGAAAGAAAGTATCATCTTCTGAGGGAAATTATGCATAGGGGAGATGTGACGATTACCAAGATCTTGTTAGTAGAAAATCTAGCGGAACCCTTCACAAAGGCTTTACCACAAAAGAGTTTTGATGGGAATCTAGAGTGTAGGGAAAAATCAATTCTTTGAGTATATTTTAAAATTTTCCCATTAAAAGAAAGAACCTTAGCCCTTTATTAATTTACATATACTAAAAGTACCGTAACTTTTTCTCATTACGATTGATGTTGTACCGAATTGAATCTGTAAGATCTTCCAATCCAATCACGAATGTGAATCACTTAGGAGTGTGGGATCCCTTTTTTTGAATTGTTTACTTCATGATGGAAACAAATAAAATAATTTTCTTTTGTTATTCACAATAATCCTCTAAGAGAAAACCCAAGAACGTTTGGTCACTTGTGAATTATCAATCTATTTGATTGATGTAAAGTCCTCACTTATTGATTAGCTTATCTTGTGAACAAACCAAATTTTAGGCTTTGATGTAAGGGTAGCTTAGGTTCTCAAGACCTCAAGAGAAGAAGCATCAAAGGTAAATTTCTATATGCTTACTTGCTTCAAAGAGATATAGTTGCACACACTCACAACACATGCATATTCCTTTTTCATATATGTTATGAGTTTTTATTTGTGTGCTTTCACGCTTCGGTAATTCTTCTTGCATTTTTATATTGATCACATCTTAGCATTTGAATTGACATGTATTATATGTTGCTCACACACATGCACTCACTTACATTCGGTTTGTTATGCATGTATGCTTCATTGATGTATATGTGCAATCATTGTGCTTTTATTACGTGTCTAATTCGTATTACATTACTTGATCGAACATGTCTGGACGTGCACAATGGTAAGCTTGTCATAACGCAATGAGTGACCTTTTGAGAAGGTCTCATTCTTGTTTGTTTAGATGGTTGATTCCATGAGTTTAGGCACTCTTGTTGTGTTGCTGTCCAAATCTGACCTTTGGTAACTCATTTGACCCTAACGTTTTCTATAGACATCTAAATCTTATTTTGTTAATTTGGTATAGAAAGTAGACTTCCATACCTTCAAACAGTATAATATACGAAAGGTTTGAATGTCGTTTGGTCATGTTTTGAGCCTCTTGTAAATGAGGTGGGGATGCTAAATCCCAGTGCACTGGTTATGAGTGGGTCCGACCCGTGTAGTAACCCGCGCAATCACCTGATGGGTGTTTTTTTAGAGTCCCGGTACGTAGACATTAGCAAGGCTTGGCATGGGCATGCACGAGTCACTACGTAGGTCTGGACCCGCATAATATGTGGTTCTGGGCAAAAATTTATCAAAACAATGCAGTTTTGTTTTTGTCTGTATATATGTTATCTTCTCACCCATTTAGATCTAGAACTCTAAAATTCCAGATCTTAGTGAGAGAAAGCACCAAGCTTGTTTCTTTAACTCTCTAAACCAAAAACCCATCTCCATCTTACATCATTCTTCATCGTATGAGCATGGGTCATCTTGTTTTCATGACTAGGTAAGTAATAACTTCATTGAACGCCACTTATTATTCTTCTTACTCTATATTAGGTGTTTATTGCATGATTAATTACGTATTGCATATATTTATGAGTCTTGATAACATTATTTGGTTTTTTTGTTGATAGCTTGAATTTAGGACATAACATTATGCTAAGTCCCTATGCATTGCATTTAAACATTGTTGATTAGGACTCACTGATTTCATTGTGTGTTTGCATTATAGTCTTTACCGTGCTTAGTGACAACTTGTGTGGATATGGATTTTTATGATAGCTCCGTAGGATTGTTTATTCTTTATTTTAGCTAAGCTTTATGACATGTCGTTTAGCTCTTGATATCTAGGATTGTTTCAAATGTCAAAACCTTATCCTAGATAAGCATATAAGGTTCCCTAGCCTTGTTTGTTATTTGAATATCATCATATGTTTACATAGGCCATTTATCTCTTCATTGAGAAGTAAGAATTGTTTTGCTTCTGAGATTAGGTAGCTTAAATCGCAAGTAAATTGGACTAGGTTCACTTAATACCAGGATTAGGTAGTGGTAGTGGGTTATATACCGGGAGTAGGTTGTAACGCATCTATCATTAGTGGATTCGTTGTTCGATTGTGGCGCACTTCATCTGGAGGGTTTCCATGTAAAGATTAAGTGTTCATTTTAATTTTGTATTTGTTACACTTGTTTTATTATTGTGACTAGTTAGGGGTATTTTCATTTAATTGGTCATTAATGAAAGTTGGGTAAAATTGATAAAAATCTATCCACCCCCTCTAGATTGATATTTAACACACCATAATTTGCTTTCAATTGGTATCAGAGTGGGTTCTTAGACATACATAAGTGATCCTTGCTCATTTTGGTGTGTCTTACATTTGTATGCATTTTATTCTTTGCATTTCACTTGCATTCATTCAATCACTTCTCCTAAACACCATGTGTGAGATTGAAACTCTTAGAGCTAGTATTGTTTTGATGACCTCCAAAGTTGACAGGGAGGAATATGCTCTGATGAGGAGATGACTCTCATGGTTGAGAGTTTTAGGAGATTCACAAAATCTCTAAAGAAGGGCATGACCTCCAAGGTCAAAGAGGAAGAAAAGGCCAAGGAAACGTGATCCTTGCCTTGGAGGTGGTGGAATTGGCCACATCGCCTCCAAGTGTTCTAACTTAAAGTACAAGAACGGAAGAGTTGATTTCATCACTACTCAGTTTATTAGTGAAGTTGAAGTAGCTGATGAGTGCTCTACAAGCTCGGTGGATAGTGAGTTCAACTGCTTCGCATTTCTTGTTTCCTACCATGAAGAAACATAAGCCACAACCAAATGTATATCACTTGAAGAGTTCAAGATAGGTGGCTTGGAGTTTGGAAACCGAAGTTGAGTATGCACAAGTGGGAGAAGCCTCGTTAGTGATAACCCATAATCTGAAAACTCTTGTGATAATGTGGTTGATTATCAAGGGTTGGTTGATTCTCTTCAATAGTCTTTGAAAGGGAAAGATTATGATATCCTTATAATGGAAAAGGAAAATCTTTAACTAAGAGATAAATTGACTCACTTGGATGAAAAAGTGAGATGTGTAAAGGAAAATGAAGTCAAGTTAAAGAATGACCTTGATGAAGCAAGCAATGCACTTGCCAAGATGAATTCGGGATTGAAAATGCTTGACCACATGTTAAGCCTTAGCAATAAGCGAAATGACAAGCGAGGGCTTGGTTTTGTAAATGATGAGACCACACCATCCTTGGACAAGCACATATTTATGATGAAGACTGCTCCTATTTTTCCACCTAGGTCTCAGCACCCCAAGAAGATTCTTGTTGTGGGTATATCCTCTGAGCCTCATCCCTTGAGGATGCCTCAATCAAAGCTTAATCAACCTTTGAGGCAAGTTACTCATGCTTAACCATAAAGGTACCAATATCCAGTTAATCCTCGTAAGGAAAGCCAACCGATGCTTCAAAGACAACCTCATCAACATGGCCATGCCTCAATGAGAGCTAAATGCAATGGTATGAATTCTTCTTTTATACCTACTTGTCATTATTGTTATACGATTGGTCATATTCGACCAAATTGTGTTAACTACATCAAGTCATGTAGAATTAGAAGCATGAGAGAAAATAAAATGAACCGTAGAGCTAAATTGAATATTCTTAGGAATCCTAGTAAGGATAAAATCTTGACCACTAAAAATAATGTAGTGGAACCTAGGTTGGATAAGGAAAATATTCATCTTATTCCCTATGGTAAAATTTCTCCCTTAGATTCTACTAGGTTAAATGGACTTAGTATGTCTAGTGGGACTTGCCCCTTACCATGATACAGTTCGTTTTGTGACCCCATATAGGGAGCTTAAGCAAAGAGAGCAAACTTGCATGAATTTTCATTTGCAAAAAGTTGACTTATTTTATGATCTTTTTTTATGATTGCTTGAGTGTGCTTGGTGAATAACATTGACTAATGATTATATAACGTTTTTAATAACACCTTACACGGTTGCTTTTGATGATAATGCATGATTTCTATTTTTACTTGAACATGCTTATTTTTTAGAGGAATTTTCTACTTGTTAGTACATTTGGTTGACCTCAAATTATTCTTCATGTTCATGATTCCTATGTTATGCATTCTTAAGCTCTCTCTTGAATAGGGCTACTAGCAATATAACGTAAAGCTATCCAATGTTGGAAAAGGCTACTAAGTTGAAATCAATTGAAAGCCATCAAGAGAGTTACCTTTGCATGATCAACAGAAATACATGCTTTATAGGAAATTGGAGAAAAATAGAAAAGTTGAAAATATGTTTATGATGTGTGTTAATACACTACTTCTTTTAGACATCAAAATGGTTGATTGATGATGTGTGTTAATACACTACTTATTTTAGACATCAAAATGGTTGATTGATGATGTGTCTTGCAATGTAAATAAGATGATATACTTTTGATGTGTTTAGTACACTTGCACACAAATGCTTGGATATATATATCTTCTTATCATAACAACAGGGCTTTAATTGGTTTGACTTCATTTGGAAATCCCGTCGAGTGTTACTTTGATTAATTTTCATGCATGAGATCAATAGTGTTTTGTATTACATGCTAAGCAACCTTTTCACACACTCACTTTTCTATTTTTAAAATCCCTTGAATCTCTCTCAATCACATTCATAGCATAAATTTGGTTTATATATGATAATGTGATGTGATGATTGCTTGTAGCTTCCTTTATTGTGGCAACCCATTGTGGGGAAATATTTTTGCCTATATCATGACAAAAAGAGGGAGTAGTATGGATATAGGGGGAACTTATTTACTGATAAGCTATGGTGATTCTTGGAGGATTATATATTGAGGGGGAGTAACCCTTTAAGGGGGAGCATTGCATTCATATACATTGCATGATGTTGTTCTTAGTTTCTAAAATCCAAATGCTTTTTATTTTCACTTGATCATCTAACATACACTTGGTTTGGAAAGTGTATTTGTTTCTTTTTGTTGTGTAGGGCTGATAGTTCTACAAGAGATTGAAGATTAAAAAGTTGAAGTTTTTTTTCTCTGTCTCTTATCTTCCCGGTGCTTTATTCTTTTTTTGTGAGGATCAATGTGAGTGGTGGTTTTGCCACGAAATAGCAAAAGAGGGAGATTGTAAAGTCTTCATTTATTGATTGTCTTATTTCGTGAACAAACCACATTCTGGGGTTTGATGTAAAGGTAGCTTAGGCTCTCAAGACCTCACGAGAAGAAGCACCAAAGGTAAATTTCTATGTGCTTACATGTTTTGAAGAGATACAGTTGCATACACTCACAACTCATGCATATTCCTTATTCATTTATGTTGCGTGTTTTTATTTGTGTGCTTTCAGGTTTTGATAACCCTTCTTGCATGTTTATATTGATCACATCTTCACATTTGAATTGACATGTAATATGTGTTGCTCTCTCTCACACACACACTTGCATTTGGTTTGTTATACATGTGTGCTTCATTGATGTCTACGTGCATTCATTGTGTGTTTGTTGTGTGTCTAATTCATATTCTGTTGCTTGATTAGATACATCTGTGCATACATGTTGTTGTGTTTGTCTTAGCACATTGAGTGACCATTTAAGAAGGTCTCATTCTTCTCTTGGTTTTAGTCTTTGGTCACATGGTTGTTTCCATGAGTTTTGGCACTCTTGTTTTGTTGTTGTCCAAATATAACCTTTTGTCACTCATTTGACCATATCTTTTTCTATAGTCATCCAAATCATGTTTTGTTAACTGGAGTAGAAATTATACTTCCATATCTTTTCAACGGTATAATATACGAAAGGTGTTGATGTCATTTGGTCATGTTTTCAGCCTCTTGTAAATGAGGTTGGGATATAGAATTCCTACTGCTCGGGTTATGCGCAGGTCCGACCTTTGCAGTGACCCACGCAATCACCTGACGGGTGTTTTTTTTAGAGTCCCGGTGTATGGACATTTGTAAGGCTTGGCAAGGGTATGCGCGGGTCACTACGCGAGTTTGGACTCGCGCACAGACCCGTGCACTATGTGGTTACGTGTAAAAAATTATCAAAATGACCCAATTTTGTTTGTGCCTATATATTTGTTATCTTCTCACCCATTTAGATCTAGAACTCCAAAATTCCAGATCTTAGTGAGAGAAAGAGTTCCCCTAGTGATAGAAAGCATCAAGCTTGCTTCTTTAACTCTCTAAACCCAAAACCCATCTCCGTCTTGCATCATTTTTCATCATATGAGCATGGGTCTTCTTGTTTTCATGACTGGGTAAGTAAGAACTTCATTGAACATCACTTATTGTTCTTCTTACTCTATAATAGGTGGTTATTGCATGATTAAATACGTAGACTCTAGTTTATTGCATATATTTCTGAGTCTTGATAACATGATTGGGTTTATTTATTGATAGCTTGAATTTAGGAAAGATTTGCCCTTCTTGCTAAGTCTCTATGCATTGCATTTAAACATTGTTGATTAGGACTCATTGTTTGCATTTTGTGATTGCATTATAGTCCTTGTCATGCTTAATGATAACTTGTGTTGATATGGATTTTTATGGTAGTTTCATATGATTGTTTGTTCCTTGTTTTAGCTAAGCTTTATGACATGTCGTTTAGCTCTTGAAATCTAGGATTGTTTTAAATGTCATCTTCTTATCCTAGATAAGCATATATGGTTCCCTAGCCTTGTTTGTTCTTTGAATATCGTCATATATTCACATAGGCCATTTCATCTCTTCATTGAGAAGTAAGAATTGTGTTGCTTCCGAGATTAGGTAGCTTAAATCGCAAGTAAATTGGACTAGGTTCACTTAATACCGGGATTAGGTAGTGGTTGTGGGTTATATACTGGGAGTAGGTCGTAACGCCTCTATCATTAGTGGATTCGTTGTTCGAGTGTGGCGCACTTAACAGCCAGTGCTTTTTCCCATTTGAAGGGTTTTCACATAAAGATCAAGTGTTCATTTTAATTCTGCATTTGTTACACTTGTTTTATTATTGTGACTAGTTAGAGGTTTTATTGTCTAATTGGCCATTAACGAAAATTGGGTAAAACTGATTAAAATCTATTCATCCCCACCTCTATTGATATTAAACGCACAATAATTTCTTTTCAATTGAAACTCGGGTTTTGTACACAAACTCTTTTTTATGTAAAAGATACTAGTGAACTATCGAACACAAAAACGTTCCCTTTTTTCTCTATGCTTGGCCGAATTCTACACACTATTTCTTTGAGTTGACCGAATTTTATCTAGAGCAAAAACTAATTTTTTTTCTCTCCAATTTCTATGTTGGCCAGAATTTCTCTTAAAGAAAAACTAAGGCTTGGCCGAATTTCAAAGCCATATATATAGGAGACTAAATCCTCTCCTAAAGAGGATTTACTTGGAGGGCAAGAATCCTCTCTCTCGGAGGATTTACTTGGTGTCCAAGAATACTTACTAAGTTACACCAAGACTCTTGATCCAACTTAATAGTATTTATTCAAAAAAAAATTATTGATTATAAATTAAATTGTGACTATATCAAAACTTCCTAATTTGACAAATTGTTGATTTAGAGTTTTAATAGAAATCATATATTTCCTAATTTGACTAGATAAATAAAAGGATTTTATTTATCTACTTATTAAATATATTTTTTGATACTTATCATATTACCAACAACTAATATGGCACTTGGAGACCTTCTCAAGCTAGGAAAAAGATTTTGACTTTTAGTTAAACAATTAATGAAATTCCATTTAATTAAATAATTAAATAAAAAACAATATAATAAGCTATTATACATAGCCTTGCCACCTAATTCCATACTGTAGGGAAAATAAAACCCCGCGCAGCGGAAACGTGCGAAAATTTAATGAAAATTAGGGTTTGCGTATAAATTAAAAATTTCCCTTTATGCATCGAGAACCTTAACCCTAGATTAATTGACAAATATAAAAGTATCGTACCCTTTACTCGTGACGATTGAGCAAGTGCCAAATTGATTCCGTAGGATCTTCCAATCCAATCACGAACGTGAATCACCTTCGAGTGTGGGCTCCCTTTCTTTAAATTGTGTACCTGAGGATGGAGACAAAGCAAAATCTTTTCATTGTTAGTTACAAATATCCTTTAAGAGAAAAATCCAAAAACGTCCGGTCACTTGTGAATTATCAATCAATTTGATTGAAACTCACGTGAACCTTGATTCGACATTGTACACAAAACCCTTTTGATGTAAAGGATACTAGTGTACTATCGAAAACAAAAAAGTTCTCTTTTTCTCTTTTCTCCTTGGCCGAATTCCACACCCTTTTCTATGAGTTGATTGAATTTTTTCTAGATCAAAAACTAATTTTCCTCCCTCAAAATTCTCTCTTGAAAATTACCTAGCATGGCCGAAATTTTCATCATAGAATTCTTAGAGCTGGCCGAAAAATTACACACACATATATATAGGATCATAAATCCTTTCCTAAGAAAGATTTACTTGGTTGGCAAGAATCCTTTCCTTAGGTGGATTTATTTGGTAGTTAATAATCCTTATCTAAAAGGAAATCTAAGTTCTCCTATATCCATATGGGCTGGCCGAATTTCTCATTGATATAGATTAGGATAGTTTATTCTTTTCCTAAGAAGGATTACTTGGTAGTTAAGAATCCTTTCCTTAGTAGATTTACTTGGTGGTTAAGAATCCTTTTCAAAAAAAAAAGAATTCTATCCTAACACAAAGACTCCTAGTTTGATTAGAAAAATAATTCAATTTATTTATCTACTTATCAAATATAGTCTTTAACATTAACTATACTACCAACAATAGTATAGTTTTAGGAGACCATCTCCTACTAGGAAAAAGATTTTGACTTTTAATTAAATAATTAATTAATCAATAAATTAATTAATTTCTATTTAATTAAATAATAAAATAAAAATAATATATTTAAGCTATTATTAATAGCCTTTGCTTCCCATACTAAATATATGGACCATATATTATTTTTCTTATTTTATTAAATCCTTTAGACCTTAATAAAAAAGTCCAAATGTGAACTAGACCTATTCTTACAAAAAGAAACAAGTTATCATGCCTTATTACAATTCTAGATGGATCCCTAAATTGGTCTGGTAGAATATATCAAGTGATCCATGCAAGATCGTATGGATTGGGGATCTTGGCAGGCTATCTAAATTTAAGCTCCAATAGACACAACCCAATCACAATCAATAAATGATTCCCTTAGGTCCGATCTATTTAATTTTAGTTTATTCCAATAAAGAACTAAAATTGAACTCTTAAATAAAGATAGAATAAGTTGATGTTACTCATTCATACCCTAGACAGCCTTATTGGAGAAAATACATCCTCGTGAAGAATACCAGTAATCGCCAAGAGCTCAAATACCGTCTATAGCTCTCCAAGTTACCATATTTACTCAAATGACTACATTTTGAACTTGGATATTTTGACTTGTCCAGAAGCCATGTTTCAGTAGACACTATTGAAAACTTAAAGTTAAGATTTAAAATCCGATACCTCAAAACATCCATATGATGGTATTTTACTCTCATTCAATAAATGGAGCCACGATGTCCATATCTATAAATTAAGTCCTCTATCGAGGATAGACTGTGCTATATAATCGTACTCATTGATAGCTCAAATGATAACACTTGCAACCATAAGTCAATCATTTATCTCAGGATTGAGATAGACTCTCCGATTGTCTTCAAATGAAAACTTTTATCCATTGACGGTTCTAGATTAAGTATTCATTTTGATCCTATTCAATGCACCCAGTGCACTAGATTCTTTTTCCCAAAGACACAACACTTTGATGATTTTAGACTCATCATAACACATTTGATCCCACTCAAATGCTAGCAAAAGAATCTAAAACTTTGACAAGATAAATGCGCCTAACCTTCTATCTTAAGTTGTGAATATTCTTCAAGACTAACTGAAGAATTGTGTCTACCTCATACATATCTAGATGTATGAACAATTCTTCTTTTCTCATAGTCATTTGACCTTATGATTATTTACTTTTGACAATAATAATTAAACTATAAATGCTTAAACTAGAAATCACTTTATTCATATGAAAAGATTGTTAATTACAATATTACACTCTTGCTATCAAGCATAATCCTAACAATCTCCCACTTTCTCTATAGCAAATGTGTCATATCTCTCATCCCCATGTTCTCTAGATGCCCATCAAAACTCTTTTGAAATAGAGCCTTTGTAAAGAGATCCGCTAGATTTTTTACTGACTCGATCTTGGTAATCGTCATGTCACCCCTATGCACAATTTCCCTTAGAAGGTGATACTTTCTTTTATTGTGTTTCCCTCTCTTATGACTTCTTGGTTTTCTCGAATTAGCCACTGCTCTACTAATGTCACAATATAAAGTGATCTACTTATTCGCATCAGAAACCACTTCCAAGCAGCCTCACATGCGGCTACATACTTGGCTTCCATGGTGGAATTGGAAATACAATATTGCTTGATACTCCTTCATATGACTGCCCCTCATCCAATAGTAAACACAGATCCTGATGTTGATCTCCTAGAGTCAGAATCTGACTGAAAATTAGAATCTGTATACCCAACGGGAATTTAATCCCCTCCAGAGTATACAAGCATATAATCTCTCGTTCTTCTAAGATACTTGAAAATTTGCTTGATCGCCGTCCAGTGATCTGGACCAGGCTTTAATTGAAACCTGCTAACTATGCCCACATCAAAACAAATATCTGGTCTAGTACAGAGCATTGTATACATGAGACTTCCTACTGCTGAAGCATATGGAATCCTTCTTATGAATTGCTCTTCATGTTCATTCTTAGAAACTTGTTCCTTAGAAAGTTTGATTCCATGTATGAAAAGTAACATACCTTTCTTGGAATCTTGCATGGAAAACCTAGACAATATTTTATCTATGTATGAAGCTTGGGATAATGCAATCAGTCTATTCTTTTTATCCCTTATGACTTAGATACCAAGAATATAACTTGTTTCTCCTAAGTCCTTCATATCAAATTGTTTTGCTAACCATTCTTTTATTGATGTCAATACACCTACATCTTTTCTGATGAGTAGTATATCATCAACGTAAAGAAATAGGAAAACCAAATTGTCGCCTTTAATCCTTTTGTATACACAAGGTTCATCAAGGTTTTGAATAAATCCAAAACCTTTTACAGCTTGATCGAACCTTATGTTCCAGGATCTGGATGCTTGCTTCAATCCATATATGGATCTTTACAACTTGCATACCCTTTCCTCTTGGCCATTTTCAATGAATCCTTCTAGTTGCATCATATAGATGCTTTCGTCAAGACTTCCATTAAGGAAAGCTGTCTTGATATCCATTTGCCAAATCTCTAGGTCTAGATGTGCCACAATAGATAAGAGTATCCTAATGGATTTAAGCATGGCCACAGGAGAGAAGGTTTCTTCATAATCAATACCTTCCTTCTGTGTATAACCTTTAGCTACCAATCTAGCTTTAAAGGTTTCCACCTTACCTATCCATTCCTCATTTCCTCTTGTATACCCATTTGCACCCGATGGGTTTTATCCCTTTAAGCAAGTCTACAAGAAACCAGACTTTGTTTTTTAACATAGATTCAATTTCGGATTGCATTGCCTTTTGCCAATGGCGACAATCAACATCGTACATTGCTTCCTTGTATGTATAGGGATCATCGTCGTCTGGAAGATTCTCTATAGATTCTCCTAGACCGATGTATCTCGAGGGTTGTCTAACAATCCTCCCACTACGATGATGTATGGTAGATTGTTGATCTTGTGTTGGTACGGAACTTACAATTGGGTTTAGTTACGAAACCTCTTGTGGAATTGTATCTCCTAAAAGCTCATTTAGGACAATTCTACATTTAGGCAAAACATTATTCATATAGTCCTTTTCTAGAAATTTGCATTTGTTGAAACAAATACTTAAAGATCTGAAGGACTATAAAAATAATATCCTTTTGTTCCTTTTGGATACCCTACAAATATGCATGTTTCTGAACGGGACTCCATCTTTTCTGTCTTTCCTTTTAACACGTGTGCAGGACGTCCAAATATCCTTAAGTGTTGTAAACTAGGCTTTCGCCCGGTCCATAACTCATGCGGTGTTTTAGGAACCGACTTAGATGGTAAATCGCTTAGAATATACATGGCAGTTTGTAAAGCATATCCCCAAAAAGAACTAGGGAGCGTTGAATAACTTAACATAGACTTAACCATATCCAAAAGAGTTATATTTCTCCTTTCTGCCACCCCATTTTGTTGAGGTGTTCCTGGTGCCGAAAATTGAGAAATTATTCCATTGTCAATAAGATATTACTAAAACTCACCAGATAGATATTTTCCTCCACGATCAGACCTCAAGATTTTTATACGTTTTTCAAGTTAATTTTCTACTTCAACTTTAAATGTTTTGAACATATCTAAAGCATCCGACTTATATCTCATGTGATACACATAGCTAAATCTTGAGTGATCATCCATGAAAGTGATAAAGTATACATATCCACCTATAGCTTGAATGCTCATAGGTCCACACACATCAGTGTGTATCAATCCTAAACATTCGATGGCTCTTATGCCTTTGGTCGTAAACGACCTTTTGGTCATTTTACCTTCCAAACAAGATTTACAAGTTGGTAGATCATCAACCTTTAAGTCACTTAGAGTTGCATCACTTACCAATCTTTTAATCTTATTAAGGTTAATATGACCTAAGCGCAAATGCCATAGGTAGGTTTCATCTTTGGATAATTTTACTCTTTTATGATTATGTTCAGTTGATTCCGTGTCTAACAAGTGAGAGATATTTTCATGCAAATAGAATAAACCGTTTTCCAATGTACCTTTGCAATTAAATTTGTCATTCTTACTAATAATAAAAGCTTTATTAAAAGTAACCAAATAACCAAATTTATTTAAACAAGAAACTGAAATTAAATTCCTCTTGAATTGAGGTACATAATGAACGTCTATAAAATCTTAATGCCTATAAGAATTTAAATTGATTCTAATATCTCCTACTATACTAGTAGACACCAACGCTCCATTGCCTACATGCAAGTTGAATTCATTCTTATTTAGTCTATTTCCTGTCCCATTTCACCACAAAGGAAACACTTTCTTTTGACCTTGGTTACTTTCTTGGTCTCTTTCTAAGAAGGCTCAAGGTTCTTTTTACTCTATTGTTTCTTGACCTTCTAACGGGTCTTAACAGTAGCAACTTTACCAACCATATGAATCCCTGCCTAGAGACTTAATATCGGTAGCAGTCTCCATTCCTTCACGTTGCTGTTGCAACACGTTAGAGATTATGGCCATAATGTAACGTACATTTAGCCATCTCATCTAAAGATTTCCACTACTGATACTCATCTCTTTACTAATGAGTAGATTCATTAGTTTGGTGGTTAAGGAATATACAGAATGAACTTATACTTTTCAGCTTGCAACAACAACCAATATTCCTTTTCTATGTGACATAATTATCACCAGTTAAAAGTATTATCTTTTTGGATATTGATTAGGGATGGGGTCATGATTTCTTTTTAATAACAAAAATTATATAAGCAAACAATCATGATATAGCACTGTTGAATATTTATCTTGAATTAAATAAAATAATTCAATTGTAAAAATTCAACGGGGATCCAACACCCATAAATGTCACGCCTCCTTTGGGAGTACGCACCATTTACTAGTTGGACTAGGTCCCACCTAATTGTTAACATAACAACCAACATTTTCAACTTTAGCCTTGCAATTTTATTAACAAGAACTCTTGGGAGGGTATTAATAAAAGTACATTGAATGTGTTACCAAGTTATCGACCTTCAATATAATCCCTCACGAATATCCCTTATTTGGGAGTAGATATCGTTTGGGCTAATTGTCTAGTCTATCCTTGTAAGGAAGTATCTTGCTAAATTACATTCATGAATACTTCTTGGGAGGTTATTTACGAAACATAAAGCTCAACTAAACTTGGAGGCTGTAGGTGTTCCAAAACACCTTTTCCCACTTAATTGTTTAAGGCGTGTGATCGAATTCCAAAGAATGATTTACCAAGTTATCTAGATACCAATTTAGATACCTAAATCATTATATGCATGTTCATACCAAAAGAGATATATGAGTGGCACTCCTATTCTATATGACATGTTATCAAACAATGACAAACATTGCAATATTTACAAAAATATAAATAGCTACAATTTTGGTCCATCCTAGAAATACAAGTAAATTACATATATCTTGGAATACAAGAACACCTTTCTTGGTGAACAAGTCTTCACGCGACCTTCGTCGTTCGGACTCCCTCGGCTACCTCCCATGGGCGTGCGCACCCTTTGCCCTTACCCATGGGCATACACATTCCACAAACCCATAAAGGGCTGCCATACGCAGCTCATGGCTACCAAAGGGCTGCCGTACACAGCCCATGCCACAACAAACGTGGTTGCGTGCTCTTCGGACGCACGTTCGTTGTTACTGCTCGCGCGGTCCCAAACTTGTTCCGGTTGATTCTAATTCTTCAAATCTTCGAGTCTTCGATACTTGAATGTATTACAGACGAATTTAAATAAAAAAAAACTGCAGTTTTTTTTATTACAATAGTGCAGTTTTTATTTATTATTATTACAACAAAATAAAAATAAAAAACTTAGCAACTACCAAGAAGGAAATTATGGCGATGATAGACCACCCTTCTTGTTACAATCTCAAAACAAAATACATTGAAATTTTAGTACCAAAATCGAGCAATAACAAACCACATATAAAACATATATATATCCATACATTCCAATGTAAATATATATGTGAATATCTAGAGTGTCATATCTTCTAAAACATGCATATATACAAATAAAAGAAAAAGATTCACGAACACATACATCAATTAACCAAGGGTACAACCAGGCTTTGATACCAATTGTAGGGAAAATAAAACCCCGCGCAGTGGAAGCGTGAGAAAATTTAATGAAAATTAGGGTTTGCGTATAAATAAAAAATTTCCCTTTGTGCAACGAGAATCTTAACCCTAGATTAATTGACGTATATAAAAGTATCGTACCTTTTTCTCGTGACGATTGAATAAGAGCCGAATTGATTCCGCAAGATCTTCCAATCCAATCACGAACGTGAATCACCTTGGAGTATGGGCTCCCTTTCTTTAAATTGTATACCTGAGGATGGAGACAAAGCAAAATCTTTTCATTGTTAGTTACAAATATCCTCAAAGAGAAAAATACAAGAACGTCTGGTTACTTGTGAATTAACAATCAATTTGATTGAAACTCGCGTGAACCTTGATTTGATGTTGTACACAAAATCATTTTGATGTAAAGGATACTAGTGTACTATCGAAAACAAAAACGTTCTCTTTTTCTCTATTCTCCTTGGCCGAATTCCACACCATTTTTCTATGAGTTGATTGAATTTTTTTTAGAGCAAAAACTAATTTCTCTCCCTCAAAATTCTCTCTTGCTATGCCAAATTCTCTCTTGAAAATTACCTAGCATGGCCGAAATTTTCATCATAGAATTCTTAGGGATGGCCGAAAATCACACACACATATATATAGGATCATAAATCCTTTCCTAAGAAGGATTTACTTGGTTGGCAAGAATCCTTTCCTTAGGTGGATTTATTTGGTAGTTAAGAATCCTTATCTAAAAGGAAATCTAACTTCTCCTATATCCATATGGCTGGCCGAATTTCTCATTGATATAGATTAGGAGAGTTTATTCTTTTCCTAAGAAGGATTACTTGGTAGTTAAGAATCCTTTCCTTAGGTAAATTTACTTGGTGGTTAAGAATCCTTTTCAAAAAAAGAATTCTATCCTAACACCAAGACTCCTAATCCAACTCAATAGTGTATTTGTAACCATATTAAAGACTTCCTAATTTGATTCGATAAATAATTCATTTTATTTATCTACTTATCAAATATAGTCTTTACGTTAACTATACTACCAACAATAGTATAGTTTTAGGAGACCATCTCCTACTAGAATTTTTTTTTTTACTTTTAATTAAATAATTAACTATTCAACAAATTAATTAATTTCTATTTAATTAAATAATAAAGTAAAAATAATAAAATAAAAATAATATATTTAAGCTATTTTTGCCGCCCATACCAAATATATGGACCATATATTAATTTTCTTTTTTTATTAAATCCATTGGACCTTAATAAAAAAGTCCACATGTGAACTAGACCTATTCTTACAAAAAGAAACAAGTTCTCATGCCTTATTACAATTCTAGATAGACCCCTAAATTGGTCCGGTAGAATATATCAAGTGATCCATGCAAGTTCATGTGGATTGGGGATCTTGGCGGGCTATCTAAATTTAAGCACCAATAGACACAACCCAATCACAATCAATAAATAATTCAGTTAGGTCTGATCTATTTAATTTTTGTTCATTCCACTAAATAACTAAAATTGAACTCTTAAATAAAGATAGAATAAGTTGATGTTACTCATTCATACCCTAGACAACCATATTGGAGAAAATTTATCCTCGTAAAGAATACCAGTAATCGCCAAGAGCTCATAGACCGTCTATAGCTCTCCAAGTTACCATATTTACTCATATGACCACATTTTGAACTTGAATATTTTGACTTGTCCAGAAGCCATGTTTCAATAGACACTATTGAAAACTTGACGTTGAGATTTAATATCCAATACCTCAAAACATCCATATGATGGTATTCTACTCTTCTTCAATAAATGGAGCCACGATGTCCATATCTCTAAATGAAGTCCTCTATCGATTAACAAATGAATACCACCAAACTATCGAGGATAGACTATGCTATATAATCGTACTCATTGATAGCTCAAATGATAACACTTGCAACCATAAGTCCATTATTTATCTCAAAATGGAGATAGACTCTCCGATTGTCTTCAAATGAAACTTTTTATCCATTAACTGTTCTAGATAAAGTATTTCATTTTGATCCTTTTTAATGCGCCCAATGCACTAAATTCTTTTGCCCAAAGACACCACACTTTGATGATTTTAGACTCATCATAACACATTTGATCCCACTCAAATGCTAGCAAAAGAATCTACAACTTTAACAAGATAAAGGTGTCCAAACTTCTATCTTAAGTTTTGAATATTATTCAAGACTAACTAAAGAATTGTGTCTACCTCATACATATCTAGATGTATGAACAATTATTTTTTTCTCATAGTCTTTTGACCTTATGATTATTTACTTTTGACAATTATAATAATTAAACTCTAAATGCTATAAGGTTTGTTAAACTAGAAATCACTTTATTCATATGAAAAGATTGTTAATTACAATATTACACTCTTGCTATCGAGCATAATCCTAACACATACACAGGCCTATATTTTTTTTCCTACTTTATTAAAACCATTGTTCCTTAATAAAAGGTCCACATGTGAACTAGACCCATTCTTACGAAAGGAAACAAGTCCACATGCCTTAAAACAATTCTAAATGGACCCATAAATTTGTCTGGTAGAATATATTAAGTGATCCATGCAAGTTCACATGGATTAGGGATCTTGGCGGGCTATCCAAATTTAAGCTCTAATAAACATAACCTAATCACAATCAACGAATGATTCACTTAGGTCCGATCTACTAATTTTAGTTCATTCCATTAAATAATAAAGTTGAACTCTTAAATAAATATAAAATAAGTTAATATTCCTCATTCATACTCTAGACAATCTTAATGGAGATAGTGTATCCTCATAAAGAATAACAGTAATCGCCAAGAGCTCATAGACAACATGTAGCTCTCCTAGTTACCATATTTACTCATATGACCACATTTTGAACTTGGATATTTTTACTGGTCCATAAGCCATATTTCAATAGACACTATTGAAAACTTAACGATAAGATTTAATACCCAATACCCCAAAACATCCATCTGATGATATTCTACTTAGGTTTAAGAAACGAAGCCACGATGTCCATATCCATAAATAAAGTCCTCTATCGATTAACAAATGAATACCTCCACACTATCGAGGGTAGACTATGCTATATAATCGTGCCCATTGATAGCTCAAATGATAACACTTGTAACCATAAGTCCATCATTTATCTAATGATTGAGATATACTCTCCGATTGTCTTCAACTAAAAACTTCTATCCATTGACGGTTCTATATAAAGTATTTTGCTATGATCCTATTAAATGCACCTGATGCGCTAGAATCTTTTGCCCATAGACTCATCATAACACATTTGATCCGACTCAAATGATAGCAAACGAATCTATAACTTCGTTAGGATTATGCTCAATAGCAAGAGTATAATAATGTTTTTGGCAATCATTTCATATTAATAAAGTGAATTCTAGTTTAACAAATCTTAAAGCATTTATAGTTTAATTATTATAATTGTCAAAAGTAAATAATCATAAGGTCAAAAGACTATGAGAAAAGAAGAATTGTTCATACATCTGGATATATATGAGGTAGACACAATTCTTTAGTTAGTCTTAAACAATATTCACAACTTAAGATAAAGGTGGGGCGCCTTTATCTTGTTAAAGTTGTAGATTTTTTTGCTAGCATTTGAGTGGGATCAAATGTGTTATGATGAGTCTAAAATCATCAAAGTGTGATGTCTTTGGGCAAAATAATCTAGTGCACTAGGTTCATTGAATAGGATTACAGTAAATTAATTTATCCATAACCGTCAGTGGATAAAAGTTTTCACTTGAGGACAATTGGAGAGTCTATCTCAATCCTGAGATAAATGATGAACTTATGGTTGCAAGTGTTATCATTTGAGCTATCAAAAAGTATGATTATATAGCATAGTCTATCCTCGATAGTTTTATGGTATTCATTTGTTAATCTATAAAGGACTTCATTTATAGATATGGACACCATGGCTCCATTTTTGAAATGAGAGTAGAATATCATCATATGGTTGTTTTGAGGTATTGGATATTAAATATTAACATTATGTTTTCAATAATATCTATTGAAATATGGCTTATGGACAAGTCAAAATATCCAAGTTCAAAATATGGTCATATGAGTAAATACCGTAAATAGGAGAGCTGTAGACGGTCTATGAGCTTTTGGCGATTACTGATATTCTTCATAAGGATACACTTTATTCATTAAGATTGTTTAGGGTATAAATGAGAAATATTAACTTATTCTATCTTTATTTAAGAGTATAATTTTAGTTCTTTAGTGGAATGAACTAAAATTAATAGATCAGACCTAAGTGAATCGTTTATTGGTTGTGATTGGGTTGTGTTTATTGGAGCTTAAATTTAAATAGCCCACTAAGATCTCCAATCCACACGAACATGCATGGATCAGTTGATATATTCTACCGGACCAATTTATAGGCCGATTTAGAATTGTATTGAGGCATGTAGACTTGTTTCTTTTTGTAAGAATGGGTCTAGTTTACATGTGGACTTTTAATTTAGGTCCAATGAATTTAATAAAATAAGAAAAATAATATATATGCCCATGTGTGGTCTTGGGCGGCAAGGCTAAATATATTAGCTTGATATATTGTTTTTTATTTTATTATTTAATTAAATAGAAATTAATTAATTAATTAATTAATTGTTTAATTAAAAGTTAAAATCTTTTTCCTAATAGGGTTTGGTCTCATATTGTCTTTTATTGTTGGTAATATGATAAGTATCAAATACTATATTTCATAAGTAGATAATATTATGAATTTATTTATCTAGTGAAATTAGGAAGTATTAGATTGCTATTAAAACTCTAATTGACAATTGGTCAAATTAGGAAGTTTTAATTTAGTCACAATTTAAGTATATTTAATAATTGGTTATTGAATAAATACACTGTTTGAGTTGGATTAGGAGTCCTGGTGTAGAAAAAAATTCTTTTCGGAAAAGGATTCTTGATCACCAAGTAAATCCACTTAAGGATAAGATTCTTGCCCACCAAGTCAATCCACTTAAGGAGAGGATTAGGTCTCCTCAACAATCGTCATGAAAAAAAAGGTATGACACTTTTAATATACATAAATTAATCTTGGGTTAAGGTTATTTCTTTTAAATGGAATTTTTTTAAAATATATCAAAACCTCATTTTACGCTTCTGTTGTGCAATTTTCCCTACAAACTTTAACAAGGTAAAGACATCCAATCTTTATCTTAAGTTATGATTATTGTTCGAGACTAACTAAAGAATTATGTCTACCTTATACAAATCTAGATGTATGGACAATTCTTCTTTTGTCAATGCCTTTTGACCTTATGATTATTTACTTTTGACAATTATAATAATTAAACTGCAAATGCTTATACGATTTGTTAAACAAGAAAACACTTTACTAATATGAAAATATTGTCAAATACATTATTACACTCTTGATATTAAGCATAATCCTAACATGGAGAATATACGGATCAGAGATATGACACACTTGCTATAGAGCAAGTTGGAGATTGTTAGGATTATTCTCAATAGCATGAGTGTTATAATATATTTGACAATCTTTTCATATTAAAAAGGTGATTTCTAGCTTAACAAATTTTATAGCTTTTACAGTTTAGTTATTATAATTGTCAAATGTAAATAATTATAAGGTCAAAAGACTGTGAGAAAAGAAGAATTATTTGTACATCTTGATAAGTATGAGATAGACACAATTCTGTACTTAATCTTAAACAATATTCACAACTTAAGATAAAGATTGTACGCCTTTACCTTTTTACAGTGGTAGATTATTCTGCTAGCATTTGAATGGGATCAAATATGCTATGATGAGTCTAAATCGTCAAAGTATGCTGTCTTTGGGCAAAAGAATCTAGTGCACTAGGTGCATTGAATAGGATTACAATGAGATACTTTATCAAGAACAATCAATGGATAAAAAAATTCACTTGAATACAATCATGGAGTCTATCTCGATCCTGAGACAAATGATGGACTTATGGTTACAAGTGTTATCGTTTGAGTCATCAATGAGTACGATTATCCTAATGGATTTTGCATAGCCACAGGAGCGAAGGTTTCTTCTTAATTGATATCTTCATTCTGTGTATAACCTTTAGCTACCAATCTAGCTTTAAAGGTTTCCACCTTTCCATCCATTCCCTTTTCCTATTTTATACCCACTCCTTTTAAGCAATTCTACAATAGACCATACTTTGTTTTTGAACTTAGATTCAATTTGGGATTGCATTTCCTTTTGCCAATAGTGACAATTAACATCTTCCATTGCTTCCTTATACGTAAAGCTACCAATCGTCGTCCAAAAGATTATTTACAGATTCTCCTAGACCGATGTATCTCGCGGGTTGTCAACTAACCCTCCCACTACGACGAGGTATGGTAGATTATTGATCTTGTGTTGGTACAGAACTTACAATTGGGCTTGGTTGTGAAACCTCTTGTGGAATTGTGTCTCCTGAAAGCTCATTCGGGACAATTCTACTTTTAGGCACAAAATTATTCATATAATCCTCTTCCAGAAATTTAGCATTTGTCAAAACAAATACTTTAAGATCTGAAGAACCATAGAAATAATATCCTTTTGCTCCTTTTGGATACCCTACAAATATGCATATTTTTGAACGGGACACCATATTTTCTGTCTTTCCTTTTAACACATGTGCAAGACATCCAAATATCCTTAAGTGTTGTAAACTAGGCTTTCGCCCGGTCCATAACTCAAGTAGTGTTTTAGGAACTAACTTAGATGGTACATCGTCTAGAATGTACATAGCAGTTTGTAAAGCGTATCCCCAAAAAGAATTAGGAAGTGTTGAATAACTCAATATAGACCTAACCATGTCCAAAAGTGTTCTATTTCTCCTTTCTGCCACCCCATTTTATTGAGGTGTACCTGGCGTAAAAACTGAGAAATTATACCATTATCAATAAGATATTGGTGAAACTCACTAGATAGATATTCTTCACCACGATCAGTCCTCATGATTTTTATGCATTTCTCAAGCTGATTTTCTACTTCAACTTTATATGCTTTGAACATGTCAAAAGCATTCGACTTATGTCTCATGAGATACACATAGCCAAATCTTGAGTGATCATCTGTGAAAGTGATGAAGTACTCATATCCACCTCTAGCTTGAATTCTCACGGGTCCGTACACATCAGTGTGTATCAATCCTTAACATTCGATGGCTCTTGTGCCCTTGGTCGTAAATGACCTTTCGGTCAATTTACCTTCCAAACAAGGTTCACAAATTGGTAGATCATCAACCTATAAGTCACTAAGAGGTCTGTCACTAGCCAATCATTTAATCTTATTAAGGTTAATATGACCTAGGCACAAATGTTATTGGTAGGATTCATCTTTTGATAATTTTACTTTTTTATGATTAGGTTCCGTTGATTCCGTGTCTAACAAGTGAGAGATATTTCAATCCAAATTGAATAAACCATTTTCCAATGTACCTTTGCAAATAATTTTGTCATTCTTACTAATAATAAAAGCTTTATTAATAGTAACCGAATAACCAAATTTATTTAAACAAGAAACTGAAATTAAATTCCTCTTGAATTGAGGTACATAATAAACGTCTATTAAATCTAAATGCCTATAAGAATCTAAACTAATTCTAATATCTCCCACTGAACTAGCAGACACTAACGCTCCACTGCATAAATGCAAGTTGAATTCATTCTCATTAATCCTTCTCCTTTCCTTGAACCCTGTAAGGAAAAACAAACATGATTAGTGGCTCCAGAGTTTATGATCCAAGAATCCATATAATCCGCCAAAAAACATGTTTCAAGATAATTAATATTACCTTCTTCCTTCTTTTCCTGAGACTTTGGACAATTTCTTTTCCAATGTCCCTTTTCACCACAAAGGAAACACTTCCCTTTGATCTTGGTTACTTTCATTGTCTCATTCTTGGTAGGTCGTAGTTGCTTTTTATTCTGTTGTTTCTTGACCTTCTTATGGGTCTTAACAGTAGCAACTTTACCTACGGTATGAATCTTTTGACCCTTGCTTTTCACATGGATTTTTTCAACGTTTTAAACATCTTGAATTAGGCCTTTGCAAGGTGTATTTCTTATTATTCAAGGTGTAGGCCGACTTGAATTGATCAAAGAAATCTGACGATGAGTTGGCAATCATGTCAATTTTCATCCCACTATCTATCTCATCACCATTTAGTTCAGCAATGCTGAGATGTGCTATGACTTTCATAATGTGATCTTTCACAGCTTGTCCAACTTTCATCCTAAGATTCATGATAACAGTCACTACCTCTCTCTTAGTCGTCCTAAATGATGAGAACAAGGCAGCTGCATCAAATGATCCATTGCATGTTCCAGTTGGGCCAATAACAAGGGCAAGAGCTAAGAGATTCAAAGAAGCACTAAATGGCCTAATTCAAGACACTTGGGCTGATTTTGAATTGTTGAAGTCCAAGATAAGCCCACATGAAGACCAAGGCAAAATTAATGTCATCAAGGCAATTGATTGGGCCGAATAAGGAAGACTTGGGTGTGTGGCACAAGCTAGGAGAAGAGTCAACTTTGGCTGATTTATTCCCTTTTAATTTCTAAAGAATAATAGTTGATTTGTTTCCCAAATTAAGGGGCTGATTTGTTTCCAGATTTAGCTTTCCAATTAGGGAGCAAGTCAATAGTTTCTCAAATTAGTTTTCTTCTGATTATAAGGCCTTAATGGCCGAATTATCTTGTTTCCTTTTAGGATGGCTTATAGCCTTTCTTTTTGTTTAGGGTTTTAGTATATAAAGGAACGAATTGGATGTAATTGGACAGACTTGAATTGAATAAAAATTGTGAGAGTTCATCTCATTTTGGTTCTGAAAACTTGACTTATCACTCAGATCTTCTTCTTGTTCTTGAGTGTGGCATCTTCAACTTCTTGATACCGTTGGTTCTTACCTCTTTATAGGTAACGGGTCGTGGTCCGATAACGTTCTTGTTTATAAACTTGGTTAGAAAACGATCCTTCGTTACAATATATTGGTTCCGGGTCTCACTGCTCTTGGTGAGGTTCATATCAGTTGGTATCAAAGCTTAGGCTTCTAAATCAGGTTTAATCTATCCTTGTTCTTTCTCTTCTCTGTATTCATTTGTTTCAACAAAAAAAAAAAAAAAAACCTTTGATCAAATCTGGTACAAAAAAAAAAAAAAAAAAGTACCAAAAGCTTGCTTGTGTCCACTTGGTCAAGGTCGGTAAAAAAAAATAAAACAATTTTTTTTGGGTCGTGTAGTTGAACCTATATCAACTATTTCTATTCATTATCTTGATTTCGTGCATTGATATTCAAAAAAAAAAAATTAATAGCTAAAGAATTTCGTCTTCATTATTCTTGTCCTTTTGCTCAGTTATTTCTATTTTTCTTGCACTTCTTGTGAGTGTCCGTATAAGTCAAAAAAAAAAGGAAGAACTGAAAGAGTTAACAAAGAGTGGAAAAAGGCAAGAGTGTGTGAGCTCATCAAAGGATAAAAGCCAAAGAATTGAGTGAAAACACGAGTGTGAATGCCACCATCTTTGAGAGTAAACACGCGAGGGAGTGTTTGTGAGGCTTACTAATTTCTTTTGCTTTGCAGGTTTCAAATATGTCACGTGATAAAAGTAGAGACTTATCTGATGATGCACCAGAAACAATAGATCTTAATTTTTTGTATAAAGCTATACAAAAAAACATGGAGCGGATGGAGATTAAGATTGGTGAGGTGCATGATAGGATAGATAAGGTGGAGTCTAGTTCACAAAGGGTGCAACCAATTAGGGTTTCTAATGTGGAACGAAGAGAAAGAAACCCACCTAGAGACGATTATGAAGATGATTATGGGAATGACCTAGAGAAGGGTGATCGCATGTCCAATGTGGGTACAGGTAGATTGAGGCGTGAAATGGGAGGTAGAGGAGTTAGGTATGGGAATGGAGAAGATATGTATGGGTATAGAGGAGATAGGTATGAAGAGAGGGATGATAATAATTTTGGTAGTATAAAGGTGAAAATCCCAACGTTCCAAGGTAAAACTAATCCCGAAGCTTATTTGGAGTGGGAGAAAAGAATAGAATTGGTATTTGACTGCCATGACTATTCTGAATTAAAGAAGGTAAAGTTGGCTGCCATAGAATTTACTGATTATGCTATCGTTTGGTGGGATCAATTGATTGTGAGTAGAAGACGAAATGGAGAAAGACCTATTGAGACTTAGGAGGAGATGAAAGCTGTCATGAGGAAGCGTTTCATTTCGAGTCACTATTATAGGGGTTTGTTCTAAAAATTACAAACCCTTACTCAAGGGTCTAAGTGTGTTGAAGATTACTACAAGGAGATGGAGATAGCCATGATTCGAGCTGATGTAGAGGAAGACCGAGAGGCTACTATGGCTAGGTTTTTAAGTGGACTAAACCGAGACATAGCAAATGTGGTAGAGTTGCAACATTATGTTGAATTGAGTGACATGGTACACATGGCAATTAAGGTGGAACAACAGTTGAAGAGAAAGAGTTCCACACGGGTTGGGCAAAATTCGGGTTCTTCATCATCATGGAAACCGAATTGGAGCAAGAGGGATGACCAACCTAGTTTCAAGGCCAAGGCCGAACCTTCCAGAGATCATAAAGTCTGAGGCACATTAAAACAAGGTACATCAGATTCTCAACCTTCTAGAAATCGTGACATTAAGTGCTTTAAGTGTCTGGGAGCAGGTCATATTGCATCTCGATGCCCAAACAAGAGAGTAATGGTTTTGAAGGATGATGGTGAGATCGAATCTGAAGGTGAATCTGATGATGAGTCCATGCCACCTTTGGAGGATGCAAGAGATATTGAATATTCGGTGGACGGAGAGCTTTTGGTGGCGAGAAGAGCTCTTAGTGCTCAAGCCAAGGAAGATGATGAGGTACAACGTGACAACATTTTTCATACCCGCTGCCATGTAAATGATAAGGTATGTAGCATGATCATTGATGGGGGGAGTTGTACTAATGTGGCTAGCACTAATTTTGTGGAGAAATTGAATTTAGCCACTTTGAGGCATCCAAAACCATATAAGCTACAGTGGTTAAATGATAGTGGGGAAATCAAGGTGATGAAGAGTTGGTGAGCAACTTTGTAGCTCTAACGGCTTCTCATTCTCCACTAGATGTTGATAGTACAATATCTTTGAACAAGAATCTTGATGCAAATCATGATGGATGCTCTAGTTCCATTCCTACTAATTTTGAGTTGTTGAAAAAGATAGAAAAGCTTGAAGAAGATAGAGACAATGCTCAAAGAGAGGTAGTTGAAAAGGATGATTTGATCAAGAAACAACTAGATGAGTTTGTGATTGTTACTCATAGAATTCTTGGTGAGAAAGGTGATATTATAAAGAAGTTTAGAGAACTTGAAATGATAAACCTTGAGAAGGATAAGGTGAGTAAGGAAGTCTTAATAAGAGCTGTGAAGCCTCAGATTGTTGAGCATAGGGCGACAACTTCTAGAGTAGGATAAGAGGGTAGTTTATAGGTGAAGAGGTCACTTGAGAGATTGTAATTGTCTTATCTACTAGTGGATTTTGTTTGCCGGTGGCTGCTAGCCCGTGGATGTTTCCTCTTCGGAGGTTTACCACGTTATATCTTGTGTCAACTTTTCTCTATCCCTATCTCTTTAATATTTGTGTTGTTGATAGAACTCTTTATGTATGTTGACTTCCTTTCTATAGATTAGATTGTTATGTGTGTTACAATTACTTATTTGTATCACACTTTACTTGTATTTATATATTGATTAATTGTCTTTAATTAATATATATATTGTGATACAAGCAATCTAGAGGGACAAACTTTTGTTTGTTTCTAAGGGAGTTGAAAAGGTGTCTAACCTATTCACCCCCCCCCCCTCCCTCTAGGTTAGCCTTGAGCATTTAACCGTGATTGTATTTTCACAACTCATAATTGATTTTCCATTAATGAGCATATATCAATTAAGGGATTAATCTCTTAATAAATTCATCAGCCTAGATGTATAGAATCGATGCTTAACTTATCATGAGCAAGCAAAGTAGATGTATAGACTTGATTACCCATTCAAGATTAGAATAAAAGAGAGAGATTATAAAATCCGGATTTGACTAAAGGATGTGCTCTTGCTTAATGCTTCCATTCAAATGAGCTAATTAAGATCTAATAGATGTATACCTAATCAAAACACTTGAATAACTTCTCAAACAAATTGCTAAAGAAAGGAATGTAACAATCAAGAGCAAGTCATTATTGAAATCAATTAATGCAATGAATAAAACAAAAT
This sequence comes from Dipteronia dyeriana, assembly GCA_032871835.1. Taxonomy (NCBI): domain Eukaryota; kingdom Viridiplantae; phylum Streptophyta; class Magnoliopsida; order Sapindales; family Sapindaceae; genus Dipteronia; species Dipteronia dyeriana. Next base: position 55,082,021 of record CM065297.1, read on the forward strand.
TGATAGATTGATATAAAAAATGTTAAAGGTTCATTACAAGCCTATAATTAAACTAAGAGTCACATCATTTCCCTAGGAAGTTATTAGCTACTCATTCTCTTACAAGAAAATAGGCTAAGGGAAAAGAATAGAAGTAAACCCATGGATGAATACCCCTTCTTGAAGCTCTAAAATGATCTCCTTACCTTCTTTTGATGAGTAGATGAAATGAAGGATGTGTGTTTTTGGATGAAAATGAATTCCTAGATCTAGAGAGAGAAAGTCTATTATTGATGGATGTGTGGTGTGTCTTGCTCCTAGCTGATATGAACCTCACCAAGAGCAGTGAGACCCGGAACCAATATATGGTAACGAAGGATCGTTTTCTAACCAAGTTTACAAACAAAAATGTTATCGGACTGCGACCCGTTACCTATAAGGAGGTAAGAACCAACGGTATCAAGAAAATTGTAGACGCCACACTCAAGAATAGGAAAGAAGGTGAGTGATAAGTCAAGGTTGGAACGCCACAAGGTTGAACCTTGATAAGTTCACAAGTTCTATGAAGAACCAAAGAGAAAATTCTCTCAAATTTATTTCTATTCAAAATCTATATTCTCAAATTACATCAATTGGTCCCTTTTATACTAAAAATATCTAAGACCTAAAAGGGAATAAATATTAGGCAATTAATGTCTTACAATTATGAAAATAAATGCAAACAAATTTAGGAAATAAATAAATACTAAACTAGCAACTATTGACTTGCTTCCTAATTGGAAAGCTAAATCTGGAAACAAATCAGCCCCTTAATTTGGGAAACAAATCAACTATTATTCTTTAGAAATTAAAATGAAATAAATCAGCCAAAGTTGACTATTCTCCTGGCTTGTACCACATTAATTAAGGCTTAGTCTTCATGTGAGCCAAATTTGGACTTTAACAACTCAGAATCAGCCCATCAATAAATGCTTCTTTGATCCTATTGCTTTCATGTAATTGGCCTAACTGGAATATGCAATGGATCCTTTGGTGACGCTTCTTGATTCTCATCACTAGCAAAATGGATTCAAGTTATAGTTGCCTTCAAAATGGCTGAAAACTGCTAATGTGGCAACCTATCTCGAGAAATGCATGGGTTGTACGCAGGTTGAGACCCATGCAAATACCTTGTACTCTAATTTTCCTCTCTCGGTTTAAGTGCATTGCATGGACACTTGCATGGTGCACGGGGTGTTGACCCACGCATTGCCCTGATGCTTCAATTCCAGCTTCCGGTTTTAGAGGAATACGCAGACACTTGCTCGATGGTGTGTGGGTGTTGACCCTTGCAATGGCCTAGCTTCTACTTCTTTCATAGTACGCGGCTTATACGTTGCTTCATCAACTTTTTGACCTTTATCCATGCAAAAATCGCATCTTGCACGATCAAATACCAGAATGTACCTAATGACCTAAAAACACAAGTAACGAGCCATAAGAGACACAAAACACCCAAAAACGAAACAATGGCTAAGGAAATGAGGGCTAAAATATATAACAATTTTGGCACGATCAAATACCCCCAAACCAAACCTTTGCTTGTCCTCGAGCAAACTTAAAACAAAATAAAGACTCAAACAAAAAAATTTACTCGACCTAATACTCACAATCCAATAATCCCTTAAGTCGCATGTCCAACCGGTGATGAGATGCAAGGATGTATGATAGAGAGAAGTAAACATATGCAAAGTAATCTAAAACAACTCAAAGGCACTTGAGGGAAACTTGCAATACCATGAATCCCATGCCTATGAGTGCTCTCATATCGGGAGCTACTCACTCCCACACCTTGAGCATAATCTGCTGTGACTCTAATCCTCACCTGGTTTTACTCTTATTTTTTTCCACTTAGAGTTCTAAGTTCACACTTCATACAAGGTATGCAATGATGGAATTTATGCATAGAAATCTAATGCATTGCATACAAATACATTCAAAAACCGATAAGTGTATGTAAGCTATCCTAGGAACGATTCACTATGCCATGAACGTGGAAGATCAAGCTATCAACAAACATTCCCAATCAAGACATATTATGGATCAAAAAGGACTTTCCCTTTGGTTGTAATGGGGCCATTGGGTTAGATTTGATGAACAAAGAAATATGGGAAACGTTTGAGTTCAAAGATCACCAATCATGACTTAACATACTCACACACCCCACACAAAGCACTATTACACATTTGCGCACTTTAACAACTAGGCATTTACAATATACACACTCTGTGTACAAAAATTGTACTCTACATTATGAGTACTTAACATTTATTTTCAAGGCTCTTTTCTTTCTCTTTTTTTTTTCTTTTCTTCTTGTCTCTGCCTTTTGATTTTTCCTTTCTTTGCTTTTGTTTTTGCACACTTGCATACTGCTGTTAGGATTATGCTCGATAGCAAGAGTATAATAATGTATTTGACAATCTTTTCATATTAAGAAAGTGATTTCTAGTTTAACAAATCTTATAGCATTAATAGTTTAATTATTATAATTGTCAAAAGTAAATAATCATAAGGTCAAAAAACTATGAGAAAAGAAGAATTGTTCATACATCTAGATATGTATGAGGTACACACAATTCTTTAGTTAGTCTTGAATAAAATTCACAACTTAAGATAAAGGTTGGGCCTATTTACCTTGTCAAAGTTGTAGATTATTTTACTACAATTTGAGTGGGATCAAATGTGTTATGATGAGTCTAAAATCATCAAAGTGTGGTGTCTTAGGGAAAAAGAATCAAGTGCACTGGGTGCATTGAATTGGATCACGGTGAAATACTTTATCTAGAACTGTCAATGGATAAATGCTTTCACTTGAAGACAATCGGAGAGTCTATCTCAATCCTGAGATAAATGTTGGACTTATGGTTGCAAGTGATATCATTTGAGCTAGCAGTGAGTACGATTATTTAGTATGGTCTATCCTCGATAGTTTAGTGGTATGCATTTGTTAATCGATAGAGGACTTCATTTATAGATATGGATATCGTGGCACCATTTATTAAATGAGAGTAGAATATCATCATAAGGATGTTTTGAGGTATTGAATATTAAATATTAACGTTAAGTTTTCAATAGTGTCTATTGAAACATGGCTTATAGACAAGTCAAAATATCCATGTTCAAAATGTGGTCATATGAGCAAATATGATAACTTGGAGAGCTATAGGTGGTCTATGAGCTCTTGGCAATTAATGGTATTCTTCACGAGGATACATTTTATCCATTAAGATTGTCTAGGGTATGAATGAGAAATATTAACTAATTCTATCTTTATTTAAGAGTTAAATTTTAGTTCTTTAGTGGAATAAACTAAAATTAATAGATTGGACCTAAGTGAATCATTTGTTGATTGTGATTAGGTTATGTCTATTGAAACTTAAATTTAGATAGCATGCCAAGATCCCCAATCCACACGAACTTGCATGGATCACTTGATATATTCTACCGGACCAATTTAGGGGTCCATCTAAAATTGTATTAAGGCATGTGGACTTGTTTCTTTTTGTAAGAATGGGTTTAGTTCACATGTTGACGTTTTATTAAGGTCCAATGGATTTAATAAAATAAGAAAAATAATATATTTGCCTATATAATGTCATGGGCGGAAAGTCTAATATATAAAAGTCTAATACATTATTTTTTATTATATTATTTTATTAAATGGAAATCAATTAATTTGTTGATTAATTAATTATTTAATTAAAAATCAAAATATTTTTTCTAATAGGAGAAGGTCTTCTAATATTATACTATTGTTGGTAGTACAATAAATATTAAAGACTATATTTGATAAGTAGATAAATAAAAGGAATTATTTATCTAGTCAAATTAGTAAGTCACTAAATAGGAGTCTTGGTGTACGAAAGAATTCTATTTGGAAAAGGAATCTAGGTCAGTAAGTAAATCCACCTAAGAATAGGATTCTTGCTTATCAAGTAAATCCTCTTTGGGAGAGAATTTGTGAACCTATAAATATAGGTTGTAAATTTCGACCTAGCTTAGTTTTTGTTGTGGGAAGTTGTTTTTTATTTATTTATTATTTGATATAAAAAAAAATTCGTCCAATTCATTGTGAAAAGAATTCGGCCAAGCATAGAGAAAAGAGGGAAAGTTTTTGTTTTCGATAATACACTAGTATCCTTTGCATCAAAAGGGTTTTGTGTACAACATCAAATCAAGGTTCAAGCGAGTTTCAATCAAATTGATTGATAATTCACAAGTGACCGGACGTTCTTGGTTTTTCTCTTGGAGGATTATTGTAACTAACAAAGAAGAAGATTTTATTTGTTTCCATCCTCAGGTATACAATTTAAAGAAAGGGAGCCAACACTCCTAGGTGATTCACGATCGTGATTGGATTGGAAGATCTCGTGGATCCAATTTGACGCTAGTTCAATCGTCACGAAAAATAAAGGTACGATACTTTTTATATGCATCAATTAATCTAGGTTAAGGTTTTTGTTATTATAAAGGGAATTTTTTTTATTTATACCCTAATTTCATTTTTTTCATGCTTCCGCTGCGCGATTTTCCCTACAATTGGTATCAAAGCCTGGTTGTATCCTTGATTAATTGATATATGTGTTCGTGAATCTTTTTCTTTTTATTGTATATATGCGTATTTTAGAAAGATATGCACTCTAGGTATTCACATATATATTTACAATGGAATATATGAATATATATATGTTTTATATGTGGATTGTTAGTGCTCAATTTTGGTCCTAGAATTTCAACGTATTTTGTTTTGGAATTGTAACAAGAAGGGTGGCCTATCATCACCATAATTTCCTTCTTGGTAGTTGCTAAATTTTTATTTGATTTGCCATTGTAATAAAAATACTGCACTATATTGTAATAAAAAAAACTGCAGTATTTTTCTTTTTAAATATTATTCTATAATACATTCAAGTATTGAAGACTCGAAGGTTTGAAGAATTGGAAACAACCGAAACAAGTTTGAGACCGTCCGAGCCAAAGCAACAAATGTGTGTGCGAAGAGCACGCTGCCACGATTGTTGTGGCATAGGCTGCGCACGGCAGGCCTATGGAAGCCATGGGCTGTGCATGATAGCCCTTTATGGGGTTGTTGCATGTGCACACCCATGGGTAGGGGCCAAGGGTGTGCACACCCATGGGAGGCAGCCGAGGGAGTCCAAACGATGAAGGTCGCGTGAGGACTTGTTTGCCAAGAAAGTAGTTTTTTGTGTTCCAAGACACGTAATTTACTTTTTTATCGAGGATGGACCAAAATTCTAGCTATTTAGATTTTTGTAAAAGTTGCAATGTTTGTCATTGTTTGATAACATGTCATATAGAATAGGAGTGCCACTCATATATCTCTTTTGGTATGAACATGCATTGAAAGGTTTAGGTATCTAATTGGCATATAGATAACTTGGTAAATCATTCTTTGGAATTCGATCACGCGCCTTAAATAATTGAGTGGGAGAAGGTGTTTTGGAATACCTATGGCCTCCAAGTTTAGTTGAGCTTTATGTTTCGTGTAATAACCTCCCAAGAGGTATTCTTGAATGGAATTTAGCAAGATACTTCCTTACAAAGATAGACTAGACAATTAATCCAAACGATATATACTCCCATATGAGGGATATTCGTGAGGGAATATATTGAAGGTCGATAACTTGGTAACACACTCAATGTGATTTTATTAATATCCTCCCAAGAGTATCAAGCAATCTTGTATTGTCGATTCCACCATGGAAGTCGAGTATGTTGCCGCATGCGAGACTCCTAAAGATGCTGTCTGGCTCCACCAATTCTTGATGGACTTGGAAGTGGTTCCTGATGCGAATAAGCAGATCACTATCTATTGTGACAATAGTTGAGCAGTGGCTAATTCGAGAGAACTAAGAAGCCATAAAAAGAAGAAAAATATTGAAAGAAAGTATCACCTTCTGAGGGAATTATGAATAGGGATGACATGACGATTACCAAGAAAGCGTCAACAGATAATCAAGCGGATCCCTTTACAAAGTTGTAGATTCTTTTGCTAGCACTTGAGTGGGATCAAATGTGTTATGATGAGTCTAAAATCATCAAAGTGTGGTGTCTTTAGGAAAAAGAATCAAGTGCACTGGGTGCATTGAATTGGATCACGGTGAAATACTTTATCTAGAACTGTCAATGGATAAATGCTTTCACTTGAAGACAATCGGAGAGTCTATCTCAATCCTGAGATAAATGTTGGACTTATGGTTGCAAGTGATATCATTTGAGCTAGCATTTATTAAATGAGAGTAGAATATCATCATAAGGATGTTTTGAGGCATTGAATATTAAATTTTAACTTTAAGTTTTCAATAATGTCTAATGAAACATGGCTTTTGGACAAGTCAAAATATCCAAGTTCAAAATAAGGTAATATGAGTAAATATGGTAACTTGGAGAGCTATAGGCGATCTATGAGCTCTTGGCGATTACTGGTATTTTTCACGAGGATACACTTTCTCCATTATGATTGTCTAGGGTATGAATGAGAAATATTAACTTATTCTATCTTTATTTAAGAGTTCAATTTTAGTTCTTTAGTGGAATGAGCTAAAATTAATAGATCGGACCTAAGTAAATCATTTGTTGATTGTGATTATGATATGTCTATTGAAGCTTAAATTTAGATAGCCTGCGAAGATTCCCAATCCACACGAACTTGCATGGATCACTTGATATATTCTACCGGAGAAGTTTATGAGTCCATCTATAGTTGTATTAAGGCATGTGGACTTGTTTCTTTTTGTAAGAATGAGTCTAGTTCACATGTGGACTTTTTATTAAGGTCCAATGGATTTAATAAAATTAGAAAAATAATATATATGCCTATATATTGTCATGGGCGGCAAGGCTAATATATAAAAGCCTAATATATTATTTTTGATTTAATTATTTACTTAAATGAAATTTAATTAATTTTTTGATTAAATAATTATTTAATTAAAAGTCAAAATCTTTTTTCACGCTTCTGTTACGTGATTTTCCCTACAATTGCATTTTTACAATCAAGCTCATAAGTGCATATTTAGGCACTTTTACAAATCGAGTCATTCCATACACAATTACATTGATGCCTACATACATGCTACCTCTACTTAAGAGCTTACACCTTTCAAAAACTTCACATAGCACACACACACCCCACGTGATTGGCAGTAAAGGTAGGCTTGTGTTTGGCTATGGCTATATGGTTACATTTTGGTTCCAAATGAAAGGTAAGTGTTTAGCCACAAATTAGGCTATGAAGTACACATAAGGGATAAAGGAATTTGTTTAGGCATTTTAAGTTTTTAATTACACACATTGTCTAAGATCATTTCCATATTTAGTCTCTCAAGGGAATGAATGCATCCATCAAGCAATCCACTATTTATGCAATGTATGTCTTATGGCATGTGACACTCATGAGGTGAAGAGTGTGTAAAGAATAGAAAGAATTTAACACTCATTGCGCTTTTTAATGGCTTGTGTTTGTGAACTCACGAGTGTATCCTATATTAGAACATGGTACAAGAGCACCGAGTCCCCTCAAATCAAGCACACAAAGGATAGGACTAGCCTATGACAATGCAAATATAACCCACGAGTGACAAAGATTTGTACACAAGCTCACGATGCTTGTATAGACTTGTCAAAAGCACACGCTCAAGGCATCACATCCAAGCTAGTTAAAGCTCGAAATTCTAGCCAATGCGACAAATTGAAAAATTTGGACCAAAAATGAAAAATAAAAGACTTAAGACGACTCAATAAGGCGTCCACAACCCTAAACCAAAACCCAACATTATCCTAAATATTGAAGACTAGAGAATCCAACCTAGTGGAGCGCAACTAACATGACTCAAAACAAAAAGATTTAAAAGGCTCATACATAAAATAAGGCAACTCAATACAGACCTTTAAGCACAAACCAATTTTCCCTTATATGCTCAATCCTATACAAGTGTATGATTATGTACCGCCCCCAAACAGAATAAGGCAATATATATATAATGAACTCTGAACACTCTCATGCAATCATCCATGAGAGCCTTCTACTCATTCAAACAACAAAATCATAAATCAATTATATCCAAAAATCAAATATCATCTTTTACAATGAAAATACAATCACGGTTAAATGCTCAAGGCTAACCTAGAGAGGGGGGGGGGGGGGTGAATAGGTTAGACACCTTTTTCGACTCCCTTAGAAACAAACAAAAGTTTGTCCCTCTAGATTGCTTGTATCACAATATATATATTGATTAAAGATAATTAAGCAATATATAAACACAAGAAAAGTGTGATACAAACAAGTAATTGTAACATATACACAATTTATATTATAGAAAGGAAGTCAACATATATAAAGAGTTCTATCCATAATACAAATATTAGAGAGATAGGGATAGAGAAAAGTTGACACAATATATAACGTGGTAAACCTCTGAAGAGGAAACATCCATGGGCTAGCAGCCACCGGCAAACAAAATCCACTAGTAGATAAGACAAGTACAATCTCTCAAGTGACCTCTTCACCTAGAAACTACCCTCATATCCTACTCTAGAAGTTGCCGCACTATGCTCAACAATCCGAGGCTTCACACCTCTTGTCATGACTTTCTTGCTCACCTTATCCAGATCTTCACGACCCAAGGCAATACTTCTTGCTTAACTAAGTCCTCACGACTCTAGTCAAGGCTTCCTTACTCACCTATCCAAGTTCTCCCTAATATAGGCAAGACTTCTTGCTCAACTATCCAAGGCTTCACACCTCTAGCCAAGACTTTCTTGCTCGAAAATCCAAGGCTTCACACCTTTTGCCAAGACTTCTTGCTCAACACCATAGGTCTCACACCTATTGTCAAGACTTCCTTCTCACAAGGCATCTAGGTGATCATGAATGCAAAACGCAAACAAGCACTCAACATAGAATACTATGATCAACACATCCTATGGAAAATAATAGATATGAGCATGAATGCACAAAACAAATATTGTCTAGTCAAACATGCATGTATAATCAATTTAGATCATATAAGATATGTTCAACATTAATCACAATCTAGATACATGCATATATCTAAACTTGAATCACAAGATATGATCAACAAATCACAAGATCAAGTTTAAATCACACAAACCTAAAATATGCTAAAATCATATGACAATGTCAATTAGATTTAAGCTAAAGTTCTAGAGCATATTCCTAATCATAGATTCAAACAAATCACATGAATAGATCAAAAGAACATAAGCACATCTATTATGTGAGAAGTTTCGGCCAAGAGAGCCTAATACATGTGAGGAACTATTTTTTCTCAAAATCAATCAATCAAAGATCATCAAATAGTCCTAGAATCAAAGCTAGCACAATACAATCCAAAACATGTGATAACATAGGCAAAATCAAAACCTAACTCAACATGAATGATTTCAATTGAAACTCAACCTAGCTTTGAAAGTGTTCAAAACACAAATAATTACACTCACATTATACAAAAATAGTAGAAGAAGAAAACCCAAGGCAATGGACCAAGTTTTAAAAGAAAACTTTGAGAGAAAATCAATACCTTAGTTTATTTAGATGCTGTCCCGTTTTTGTATGATTAGACACCAAAAAAAGTAGCAAGATTAACTCAAACCTTCAGAGAAAAGATGGAGGATGAATAGACGAACACTCTCAACTTTGAATCACTCAAATCGGGGTTCAAATGAAGATGTTACGGTGTTTGGAAGGTGAGAAGATTTAAAGAGAAAATTTCTGCACAATTGATTTGAATTTCTTCTTAGAATGAAATGTGAGAGGGAGATGAACACTCTCAACTTCGAATCACTTAAATTGGAGTTCAAATGAAGAAGTTATGGTTTTTGGAAGGTGAGAATATTCAGAGAGAAAATTTCTACAAACTTGATTTGAATTTCTTCTTAGAATGAAATGTGAGAGGGAAAGAGTTTATAAAGGAGTGGTAAACTTGGACATGTGAAATAACCAAGTGGGGAAAGAAGAAGCCAAGCAAGCTTGCTGCCCGAGATGGTACGTGGGCATCTCGGGGCAGCAAGCCTTCTTCCCCTAGATGGCCACGCGCCATCTCAGGAAAGAAGTGCCTTGCTTGCTTCTTTCTCCTTCGACCTTCCTTCGCGTTCTTCGACCGTTCTCCGGCCAACAAACTTAGAATTCGAATCCATGATTACGAACCATAACTCTCACACAGACATGGACATATAAGATACTCAACCCAGAAAATAATTATTCGACTCGATATATGAAGACGAAGACAAAGAATGAAACATGAGTTGAAAGTGTAGTATCTTTTGACTTAGAACTTCAAATCAATAGTATGAGTAACCGAAATGACCGGAACTCAATCAAGAATGATTTAAGGCTAAATTAAAGTTCAATATCCATGTTATACAAACCTATACACATGCAAACACAATTCACACTAGAATTCAAACTACATAGAGATAGTTTCCAAACATGCATATTCCAAAACATGTTATTTCCAAACCAATGCATGAGCATTCATCTTCAAGTGTGTGAATGTGTTATATATGGTGTACAACGATGCAGGGACACATATGAATGAATTGTATGTGTGTGCCTATAAAGGTGCACAATGATGCAGGGACACAAATGTATGATATGTGTGTGTGTGCCTAAGCCTTGTAAGAGAAAGATAAGGTCTTAGTATACCTTTGTAGAACCATATTGCATCCTTTCTCTTGAAGACTTAGAACTTGCTTTGACTTGTTGTTTCTTCTTCCTTGAAGCTTGAATCATCATGAATCTAAACAACTAAATCATTATAAGTAAACATTATTTCGATATGGAATTAATGCCAACACAAACTAAAACCTAACATACAAGTGATCTATCAAAAATGAAATCCACACAAAACACACCACCAATTATTTACTAAAGCAAATAAAAACGAAAATGAGAAAAAGGAAATTAGAAATGCAAACTTTTATGGGTTGCCTCCAACAAGCACCTGAGTTATCGTGCTGGCAAGATGTTGTTGGATGTTTTAATTGGTGATTATGGTCAATGAACTGACTCCTTCTAAACTGTCTTCAAGTCCTCTATACGGCTTTAGTCTGTGTCCATTCACCTTAAGACTTCCACCATCTTTGAAGCTCTGGATCTCCACCACTCTATTCGGCAAAACAGTCACTACCTTATGATGTTCTAACCATCTCAAATTCCTATCATGGATAATCTTAGTTCTTTCTTTGTACAATATTGCATTCTCATAGGCCTGCACTCTGTATTCCTCCAATTCATTCAACTATAGACTCCTCTCTTCACTTGCCTTATCATATTCCCAATTTAATTTCTTGATAGGCCACCATGCACGGTGTTCCAATTCTACGGGAAGGTTGCATGCTTTTCCAAATACCAATCAGAAAGAACTCATACAAATGGGAGTTTTGTATGCTGTCCTATATGCCCACAGGGAGTCATTCAATCTCTTTGCCCAGTCTTTCCTGGTTGAATTGATAGTTTTTTCCAAAATCTGCTTGATGTGCCTGTTGCTAACTTTGACTTGTCCCGAGGTTTATGGGTGGTAGGGTGTAGCTACCTTGTGATGGACTCCATATTTCTTCATTAAAATGTTGAAAATACTATTACATAAATGGATGCCTCCATCACTTATTATAACACGAGGGGTGCCAAACCGAGATAATATATTTTCTTTGATGAACTTAAACACCATATAACTATCATTTTCCTTGTAGTTACAACATCTATCCACTTAGATACATAGTCGACTCCCACCAAGATGTAATTATTTCCTTTTGAAGGTGGAAAGGGCCCCATAAAGTCATGCCCCCAAGTATCTAATAGTTCAATCATAAAAAATCCCGTCTGGGGCATTTCATTTCTCTTCCCAATAATTCTTGTGCATTGGCATCGATCACATGCTGCACAAAACTGATATGCATCTCTAAAAAGTGACTCCCAATAGAACCCAGACTGCAGCACCTTCATTACATGTTTTCTTCCATCGTAATGTCCCCCACATTGCATATCATGATAGAATCTCAAGATGTCTTTCTGTTTCGACTCTGGTACACATCTCCGGATCACCTGGTCTGGACCATGCTTAAACAAATATGGTTCATCCCAAAAGTATTGTCTTGCTTTTGCTACAAACCATCTCCTCCCCTGTACATCTAGATTAGATGGAATTTTTTTTTGGGTCAAGTAGTTAGCCAAATCTGCATACCAAAGCTCCTCATTGTGGAACACCCACAACTGTTCGTTCAGAAAGTTTTCACTTAATGAGATTTCCTCTTCTTTGATGAACTTTCACAGACCAATCTGCTAAGATGGTCTGCCACCACATTTTCACACCCCTTTTTGTCAATGATCTCAATGTCGAATTCTTGTAGCAATAATACCCATCTGGTTAACCTATGCTTTAAGTCTTTCTTCTATAACAAATACTGGAGTACTGCTTGGTCTGAGTACACTATCACCTTTGCACCAACAAGATACTGCCAGAACTTTTCTAATACGAAAATCACAGCTAACAACTCCTTTTTTGTTGTTGAATAATTCAGCTAGGCACCATTCAAGGTCCGTGATGCATACTATATTACATAGGGAACCTTGTCAACCCGCTGCCTCAGAACTACACCTACTGCATAATATGATGAATCACACTTTAATTCAAAGGGGAGCTCTCAATTAGGTGGTGCCTTAACAGGTGCTGATGTCAGAGCTGGTTTTAGTAACTCAAATGCTTCTAAACAGTTGTCGCCCAACATAAATTCCTTATCCTTTTGGAGAAGTTCACATAGAGGTCTAGAAATTCTTGAGAAATCACTGATGAATCTCTTGTGAAATCCTGCATGACCCAGAACGATCTGATGTCCTTGACTGACCTAGGTGGAGGCAAGCTCTTTATCACTTTAACTTTGGCTTTATCTACCTCAATCCCCCTTCTGGATATGTTGTGCCCTAACATAATTCCTTTTTGCACCATGAAATGGCATTTCTCCCAGTTCAAACCAATTTGTTTTCTTTGCACCTCCTCAAAACTGATGACAAGTTTTGTAAGCATATACTGAAGGAATCACCTTAAACTGAGAAGTCATCCATAAAGACTTCTATGATCTCTCATATTATGTCTGAAAAAATGGAAGTCTTGCACCTCTGAAAGGTTCCTGGAGCATTGCAAAGCCTTAAATGCATTCTCCTATAAGCGAAAGAGCCAAATGGACATGTGAAAGTCATTTTTTCCTTATCTTTCGAAGCTATGGCTATCTGATTATATCCTGAATACCCATAAAAAAGCAGTAAAAACTGTGCCCTACCAATCGTTCTAACATCTGGTCAATAAATGGCAAATGGAAATGATCCATCTTGGTTGTTGCTTTCAGTTTTCTATAGTCTATACACACGCGCCAACCTGTATGAAGCCTTTGGGCTACCATTTCCTTGCTCACATTTTCCAACACTATAATACCTGATTTCTTTGGCACCACATGGATTGGGCTTATCCACTTACTATCCATTATTGGATAAATAATCCCGGCATTCCATAGCTTCAATACCCGTGCATCTCTGTGTAGCAGTCAGTAAAATGAGCATAACTTTCTCTAGAAGACTCGAAATTATAATCCATAAGAACCACTAGAAACTAGACTTCTGGGGCTTTCCGAATATATATAGATAAAGCATGGATCAATTCGAGGAGAGAGATATAACCCTCCAAAGTTGGATGCCATGTATGACCTTTTTTACAATTTTAGCTCCTTTGTCTCCCCAAACTTACTTTGAGCTTAAACACCATCGGTAAGGAATATAGCCTTTGCTCTTTTTGACTTGTTTTGTGTCTCGCACTAACTATATTTCCTCTGATCTGCTTCATCAACCTTTTGACCTTTATCTGCTCAAAAATCGTATATTTTATCCAATTATCAAGAATGTACCTAATCACCAGAAAACATAAAAAACAAGCCATAGGAGACACCAAAACACCAGAAAATGAGACAATGGCTAAGGAAATGAGGGTCAAAATATATAACAATCTTGGCACAATCAGCAACCTTTGTCATTTGGACTCCCTCGGCTGCCTCCCATGGGCGTGTGCACCCTTGGCTCCCTCCCATAGGTGTGCCCAACCCACAACCCTGTAGAGGGCTGCCATGCATAGCCCATGGTTTCCATAGGGCTGCCGTGCGCAGGCCATGCCACAATGATCGTGGCCGCGTGGTCTTTGCATGCACATTTGTTGCTTTGGCTCGTACGGTCCCAAACTTGTTCTGGTTGCTTCAATTCTTCAAACCTTCGAGTCTTCGATACTTGAATGTATTACAAAAGAATTTAAAATAAAAAAATACTATAGTTTTTTTATTACAATAAAGTGCAATTTTTTTTTTAAATAGAAAAATAAAATAAAAAAACTTTACCAACTACCAAGAAGGAAATTATGGCGATGATAGATCACCCTTCTTGTTACAATCTCAAAACAAAAATACATTGAAACTCTATGACCAAAATTGAGCAATAACAATCCACATATAAAACATATATATATATCCATACATTCTAATGTATATATATATATATATATATATATGTCATCTCTTTCTAAAACAAGCATATATACAATAAAAGAAAAAGATTCACGTACACATACATCAATTAATCAAGGGTACAACTAGCCTCTGATACCAATTGTAGGGAAAATCGCACAATGGAAGCGTGAAATTAGACATTGGGTTTGGTATAAATAAAATTTTTCTCTTTTTATTAAAAAGAACCTTAAACCTAGATTAATCGATGTATATAAAAAGTATCGTACCTTTTTCTCGTGACGATTGTGATATGAACCTCACCAAGAGCAGTGAGACCTGGAACCAATATATGGTGACGAAGGATCGTTTTCTAACCAAGTTTATAAACAAGAACGTTATCGGACCGCGACCCGTTACCTATAAAGAGGTAAGAACCAACGGTATCAAGAAGTTGAAGACGCCACACTCAAGAACAAGAAGAAGATGTGAGTGATAAGTCAAGATTTCAGAACCAACAAGAGATGAACTCTCACAATTTTTATTCAATTCAAGTCTGTCCAATTACATCCAATTCGTTCCTTTATATACTAAAACCCTAAACGAAAAGAAAGGCTATAAGCCATCCTAAAAGGAAACAAGATAATTCGGCCATTAAGGCCTTATAATCAGAAGAAAACTAATTTGAGAAACTATTGACTTGCTCCCTAATTGGAAAGCTAAATCATGAAACAAATCAGCCCCATAATTTGGGAAACAAATCAACTATTATTCTTTAGAAATTAAAAGGGAATAAATCAGCCAAACTTGACTCTTCTCCTAGCTTGTGCCACACACCCAAGTCTTCCTTATTCGGCCCAATCAATTTCCTTGATGACATTAATTATGCCTTGGTCTTCATGTGGGCTTATCTTGGACTTCAACAATTCAAAATCAGCCCAAGTGTCTTGAATTAGGCCATTTAGTGCTTCTTTGAATCTCTTAGCTCTTGCCCTTGTTATTGGCCCAACCGGAACATGCAATGGATCATTTGATGCAGCTGCCTTGTTCTCATCATTCCCTCCCTCTTGAAATGGATTTGTCCTCAAATCGTCGCCTACATCAAAAGGAGACAAATCAGAAACATTGAAGCTTGCACTAACATTGTACTCAGCTGGAAGATCCAACTTGTATGCGTTGTCATTGATTCTTTCAATCACTTGAAATGGGCCATCTCCCCTTGGAAGTAGTTTAGAACTCCGCTGGGCTGGGAATCGTTCCATCCTCATATGCAACCACACCCAATCACCGGGCTCAAACACAACCTTCTTACGCCCTTTATTTGCTTGATTGGCATATTGCTTAGTTCGTCTCTCTACGTTTTCCCGAGTCGTTTCATGGATTTGCTTAACAAAATCTGCCTTTTTCTTTCCATCCAAGTTAACATGCTCATTCACAGGTAAAGGAATTAAATCCAAAGAAGTCAATGGGTTAAAACCATACACAATTTCAAAAGGCGAAAAATGAGTTGCAGAATGCACGCTCCTATTAAAAGCAAACTCTACATGCGGCAGACAATCCTTCCATGTTTTCAAGTTCTTTTGTATTATAGCACGCAACAAGGTAGATAAAGTCCTATTAACTACTTCAGTTTGACCATCAGTTTGTGGATGACAAGTAGTAGAAAATAAAAGTTTAGTGCCTAACTTACCCCACAAAGTCTTCCAAAAGTAGCTTAAGAACTTAGCATCTCTATCCGAAACAATGGTCTTAGGCATGCCATGCAATCTTACAATTTCTTTGAAAAACAAATCAGCAATATGTGATGCATCATCGGTTTTATGACAAGGAATGAAATGTGCCATTTTAGAAAACCTATCAACAACCACATATATAGAGTCCCTACCCCTTTTTGACCTAGGCAAACCCAACACAAAATCCATAGAAATATCAATCCAAGGTCCACTAGGTATAGGCAAAGGAGTATACAATCCATGAGGCTTAATCCTAGACTTGGCTTGTCTACAAGTAATGCATTTCTCACAGATTCTTTCTACATCACGTTTCATATGAGGCCAAAAAAAATGTTCATGCAAAGTATCTAGTGTCTTAGCTACACCAAAATGCCCCATCAAACCTCCCCCATGAGCTTCTCTAACAAGCAATTCACGCAAAGAACTCTTAGGCACACATAATTTAGTTTCTCTAAACAAAAATCCATCATGCCTATAAAATTTACCAAATGCAGCCTTTTCACATGCATTGAACACATTACCAAAATCAGAATCTTCCACATACAACTGTTTAATGTATTCAAAACCAAACAATTTAGCATCCAAAGCAGAAAGTAGAACGTACCTTCTTGACAGAGCATCAGCGACCACGTTTTCCTTACCCTTTTTGTACCTGATCACATATGGAAACGTTTCAATGAACTCCACCCACTTGGCATGCCGCTTATTTAGCTTGTGTTGCCCCTTTATATGCTTCAAGGACTCACGATCCGTGTGAATCACAAATTCTTTTGGCCAAAGGTAGTGTTGCCAAGTTTCCAATGCTCTAATCAAAGCGTACATCTCCTTGTCATAGGTAGGATAATTCAAGGCTGCTCCACTTATCTTCTCACTAAAATATGCAATGGGACGACCTTCTTGCATTAGAACAGCTCCAATACCTATTCCTGAAGCATCACACTCAATCTCAAAAGTTTTAGCAAAGTCAGGCAAAGCAAGCAAAGGTGCATTAGTTAATTTTTCCTTAATCAAGTTAAATGCCTTTTCTTGTTCATTACCCCACTTAAAACCCACATTCTTTTTGATAACTTCGGTTAAAGGTGCAGCTACACTACTAAAATCTTTCACAAACCTCCTATAAAAACTAGCCAACCCATGAAAACTTCTCACTTGTCCCACATTGGTAGGTTTCGGCCACTCCTTAATTGCCTTAACCTTTTCTTCATCAACCCCAATTCCCTTAGCACTAACAACAAAGCCCAGAAATACAAGTTTATCGGTGCAAAAGATGCACTTTTTGAGATTAGCAAACAATTTTTCTGTTCTTAAAACTCCTAAAACAAGTTTTAAATGTTCAACATGCTCATCCAAGTTTTTGCTATAAATCAGAATGTCATCAAAATAAACAACCACAAACTTTCCAATAAAAGCACGCAAAATATGGTTCATTAATCTCATGAAAGTACTTGGTGCATTAGTTAATCCGAAAGGCATAACTAACCACTCATATAATCCATATTTTGTTTTGAAAGCAGTTTTCCACTCATCACCTTCCTTCATCTTAATTTGATGATATCCACTTTTAAGATCAATTTTAGTAAAAACAATAGAACCATGTAATTCATCAAGCATATCATCTAATCTAGGAAAAGGATGTCGATACTTTACAGTGATATTGTTGATGGCACGACAATCAATGCACATCCTCCATGTTCCATTATTCTTTGGCACAAGCAATACGGGAACCGCACAAGGACTCATGCTCTCACGTACATACCCCTTTTCCATGAGCTCACTAACCTGCCTTTGAAGTTCCTTTGTCTCCTCATGATTACTTCTATATGCTGGTCTATTTGGGATGGGTGCTCCGCATACAAAGTCAATTTGGTGCTCAATCCCCCTTATTGGTGGTAAACCAATAGGCATCTCTTCGGGAAACACTTCATCATAGTCCTGCAATAGAGAAACAACACTAGGCAAAGAAGGGTTAAGTTTATTAGTAGTAAAGCAAGCCTCTTTGTACAAAAGTACAATCATTGGCTGATTTGAAAATAGAGCCTTTTTGACCTCACTCTCCCTTGCATAAAAGCTTACTTGTTTTCTCTCTCTCTTTTTCTCAACAACCACTTTTTTTTTCATCTTTTTTTTCTTTTTTTGCTATTTCAGAATCTTTTTCTTTTCTCTCTCTTTCTTTTGAACTCTCACTCTCACTCTCATTTTTTATATCTCTCTCTTTTCTTAACCTTACTTGATCTTCATAGACTTGTTTTGGGGTTAAAGGTACAAGAGTGATTGATTTTTTATTGAGTACAAAGGAGTATCTATTGGTATACCCATCATGGGTCACATGCCTATCGAACTACCATGGTCTCCCCTAAAGGATATGGCCCGCATTCATTGGTACCACATCACAAAGGACTTCATCTTTGTACATTCCAATTGAAAACGTCACCAACACTTGTTTAGTCACCTTGATTTTCCCACTATCATTTAACCACTGTAGCTTATATGGTTTTGGATGCCCCAAAGTGGCTAAATTCAATTTCTCCACAAAATTAGTGCTAGCCACATTAGTACAACTCCCCCCATCAATGATCATGCTACATACCTTATCATTAACATGGCAGCGGGTATGAAAAATGTTGTCACGTTGTACCTCATCATCTTCCTTGGCTTAAGCACTAAGAGCTCTTCTCGCCACCAAAAGCTCTCCGTCCACCAGATATTCAATATCTCTTGCATCCTCCAAAGGTGGCATGGACTCATCATCAGATTCACCTTCAGATTCGATCTCACCATCATCCTTCAAAACCATTACTCTCTTGTTTGGGCATCGAGATGCAATATGACCTGCTCCCAGACACTTAAAGCACTTAATGTCACGATTTCTAGAAGGTTGAGAATCTGATGTACCTTGTTTTAATGTGCCTCCGAATTTATGATCTCTGGAAGGTTTGGCCTTGGCCTTGAAACTTGGTTGGTCATCCCTCTTGCTCCAATTCGGTTTCCATGATGATGAAGAACCCGAATTTTGCCCAACCCGTGTGGAACTCTTTCTCTTCAACTATTGTTCCACCTTAATTTCCATGTGTACCATGTCACTCAATTCAACATAATGTTGCAACTCCACCACATTTGCTATGTCTCGGTTTAGTCCACTTAAAAACCTAGCCATAGTAGCCTCTCGGTCTTCCTCTACATCAGCTCGAACCATGGCTATCTCTATCTCCTTGTAGTAATCTTCAACACACTTAGACCCTTGAGTAAGGGTTTGTAATTTTTGAAACAAACCCCTATAATAGTGACTCGAAATGAAACGCTTCCTCATGACAGCTTTCATCTCCTCCCAAGTCTCAATAGGTCTTTCTCCATTTCGTCTTCTACTCACAATCAATTGATCCCACCAAACGATAGCATAATCAGTAAATTCTATGGCAGCCAACTTTACCTTCTTTAATTCAGAATAGTCATGGCAGTCAAATACCAATTCTATTCTTTCTCCTACTCCAAATAAGCTTCGGGATCAGTTTTACCTTGGAACGTTGGGATTTTCACCTTTATACCACCCAAATTATTATCAGCCCTCTCTCCATACCTATCTCCTCTATACCCATACCTATCTTCTCTATTCCCATACCTATCTTCTCTATTCCCATACCTAACTCCTCTACCTCCCATTTCGCGCCTCAATCTACCTGTACCCACATTGGACATGCGATCACCCTCCTCTAGGTCATTCCCATAATCATCTTTATAATCGTATCTAGATGGGTTTCTTTCTCTTCGTTCCACATTAGGAACCCTAATTGGTTGCACCCTTTGTGAACTAGACTCCACCTTATCTATCTTATCATGCACCTCACCAATCTTAATCTCCATCCGCTTGTATGGCTTTATACAAAAAATTAAGATCTATCGTTTCTGGTGCATCATCAGATAAGTCTCTACTTTTATCACGTGACATATTTGAAACCTGCAAAGCAAAAGAAATTAGTAAGCCTCACAAACACTCCCTCACGTTTTTACTCTCAAAGATGGTGGCACTCACACTCATGTTTTCACTCAATTCTTTGGCTTTTACCCTTTGATGAGCTCACACACTCTTGCCTTTTTCCACTCTTTGTTAACTCTTTCAGTTCTTCCTTTTTTTTTTTGACTTATACGGACACTCACAAGAAGTGCAAGAAAAAATAGAAGTAACTGAGCAAAAGGACAAGAATAATGAAGACGAAATTCTTTAGCCATTAATTTTTTTTTTTTGAATATCAATGCACGAAATCAAGATAATGAATAGAAATAGTTGATATTTTTTTTTTTATACCGACCTTGATCAAGTGGACACAAACAAGCTTTTGGTACTTTTTTTTTTTTGTTGAAACAAATGAATACAGAGAAGAGAAAGAACAAGGATAGATTAAACCTGATTTAGAAGCCTAAGCTCTGATACCAACTGATATGAACCTCACCAAGAGCAGTGAGACCCGGAACCAATATATGGTAACGAAGGATCGTTTTCTAACCAAGTTTATAAACAAGAACGTTATCGGACCGCGACCCGTTACCTATAAAGAGGTAAGAACCAACGGTATCAAGAAGTTGAAGACGCCACACTCAAGAACAAGAAGAAGATGTGAGTGATAAGTCAAGTTTTCAGAACCAAAAAGAGATGAACTCTCACAATTTTTATTCAATTCAAGTCTGTCCAATTACATCCAATTCGTTCCTTTATATACTAAAACCCTAAACGAAAAGAAAGGCTATAAGCCATCCTAAAAGGAAACAAGATAATTCGGCCATTAAGGCCTTATAATGAGAAGAAAACTAATTTAAGAAACTATTGACTTGCTCCCTAATTGGAAAGCTAAATCTGAAAACAAATCAGCCCCATAATTTGGGAAAAAAATCAACTATTATTCTTTAGAAATTAAAAGGGAATAAATAAGCCAAAGTTGACTCTTCTCCTAGCTTGTGCCACACACCCAAGTCTTCCTTATTCGGCCCAATCAATTGCCTTGATGACATTAATTATGCCTTGGTCTTCATGTGGGCTTATCTTGGACTTCAACAATTCAAAATCAGCCCAAGTGTCTTGAATTAGGCCATTTAGTGCTTCTTTGAATCTCTTAGCTCTTGCCCTTGTTGTTGGCCCAACCGGAACATGCAATGGATCATTTGATGCAGCTGCCGTGTTCTCATCAGATTGAACTAGGGCCAAATTGAATCCGCAAGATCTTCCAATCCAATCACGAATGTGAATCACCTAGGAGTGTGGAAAACAAAGAACATTAGGTCACTTGTTCTTTATCAATCAATTTGATTGAAACTCGCGTGAATCTTGATTCGGCGTTGTACATAAAAACTTTTAATGTAAAGGCTACTAGTGTACTATCGAAAAGTAAACGTTCTTTCTTCCTTTTCTTCTTTGCCGAATCTCACACTATTTCTTAGAGTTTATCGAATTTTGCCTAGAGCCAAAATATTTTTTTCTCTCAAAAGTCTTATGGTGGCTGAATTCTCTCCAAGTGGAATTTCTATTCTTTGGCCGAAATCTCTAAGACATATATATAATGGCCGAATTACTTACCCTAATCTATTTAGGGTTGGCTGAATTTTAAATGTATTTAGTTTAGGAGACTTAATCCTTTCCTAGGTGGGCAAGAGTCCTATGCTTATGTAGATTTACTTGGTGACTAAGAATCCTTTTTCAAAAAGAATTCTTTCCTACACCAAAACTCCTAATCCAACTCAAATAGTTTATTTGTGACCATATTAAAGATTTCCCTTATTTGACTAGATAAATAATTCATTTTATTTATCTACTTATCAAATATAATCTTTAATATTAATTATACTACCAACAATAGTATAATATTAGGAGACATTCTCCTATTAGGAAAAGATGTTGACTTTTTTAATCAAATAATTAATCGATCAACAAATTATTTAGTTTTTTTTTTATTAAATAATAAAATAAAAAATAATATATTTAGGCTTTTATATATTAGTCTTGCCGCCCATGACAATATATAGGCATATATATTATTTTTCTTATTTTATTAAATCCATTCGACCTTTATAAAAAGTCCACATGTGAACTAGACTCATTCTTACAAAAAGAAACAAGTCCACATGCCTTAATTCAATTCTAGATGGACCTTAAATTGGTCGGGTAGAATATATCAAATGATCTATGCAAGTTTGTGTGGATTTGTCAAATTAGAAAGTTTTAATAGTCACAATTTAATTTGTATTCAATAACTGGTCATTGAATAAATACACTATTGAATTGGATTTAGGAGTCTTGGTGAGGAAAATAATTCCTCTTTCAAAAGGATTCTTGGTCACCAAGTAAATCCTCCTAGAGGTAGCATTCTTGCCTATAAAGTAAATCCTCCTTATCGGGCATTGATTCTTGCCTTGGTCGGGCTACCACCCCCAAGAAGGGTCTGAGTGTAAGAGCATAGTTGTCATCCAGATCTCGAGACCAGCAAATAGCTAGATAGCCCTTCTAATGCCTTGGTCGGGCTACCACCCCCAAGAAGTATCTGAGTGTAAGAGCATAGTTGCCATCCAGATCTCGATACCAGGAAATAGCAAGATAGCCCTCTAGATGCCTTGGTCGGGCTTCCACCCCCAAGAAGGATCTGATTGTAAGAGCATAGTTGCCATCAAGATCTCAAGACCAGGAAATAGCTAGATAGCCCTCCTAATGCCTTGGTCGGGCTACCACCCCCAAGAAGGATCTGAGTGTAAGAGCATAGTTTCCATCCAGATCCCGATACCAAGAAATAGCTAGATAGCCCTCCAAATGTCTTGGTCGGGCTACCACCCCAAAAAAGGATTTGAATGTAAAAGCATAGTTGCCATCCAAACCTCCAGACCAGGAAATAGCTAGATATCCATTTTGATGCCTTGATCGGGTTACAACCCCCTAAGAAGAACTCGAGTTTAAGAGCGCGTTAGCCCTCCCGATCCCTAGCCTAAGAGAAGGATAGACAGTTCTGTACTTGATACCTCATTCGGGCTATAAACCCTAGAGGGGCTCGAGGATGGAGGGTTGTTTTACTTAAACTCTAATGTCCTAGTTATTACTTGTTTCTAATTCTCCGTGTACATGCGGTTGCTTACTGTGACAGGTACGGACTAGCCTACGATCAAACAAGGGGACTATCGACTAAAATCACCGAGCTACAAGTTTCTGTTGAGATTTGAAAGCTCGAGCTAGATATCTACTTTAACACTTAGTCAGTTTTCCAATCTTGTTGCTCCCCCAAGTTAAGTCAAGTTGATTTAAAGGATGTACCTAGATCGAGATCAGAAATGAGGCAAATACAGGCCAATAGAGTTGAAATTTGAACAGGATCTGAAGTCAATTTTTATTAATGAAATGAGGAGCCTATCCCTCGGTAAGGTTACATCAACCGAATAAGGAGCCCAACCACTGGTTCCGGGCTACAAAGTACTAAAAAAATGATGGATTCAAAGTAAAGATGGGATGCCCACCCCTCTTTTTCAGGGCATTCAGAACAGGCTGCAAGAAGATGGATTCAAACTTTTGCATTCACCTGATCTCCTTCAGCTTCCCCTCCCTCAAGATGAACCTCGTCCCCTACTCCTCATTCTGGTAGTCGCTTATCCTGGACAACCGTTTCTACCACCTTTTCCTAAGGATGCCCCTCGATTGCCTGTTGCTCAGCTGGGTCCTCCTCTAAGACCTCATTGACCACCGCCATGACCTCAGGCGGTGTGGTTGCATCAAGAAGGTTGGCCATTGACTCTGACATGATTCCTCTCACTGCTGGATCCTCCCTTGAAGGCACCTTAGAGAGAAATTGGGCTTTTGTAAGGCCCTCCTTCTGGCACTAAGGGTGAACCCCCCTCTAGGATTCTCCGGGACCTAACGCTGAGAAGGTCGGGATAGGAGGAAACATATCTGGTATTTCAGACCGTTTCCTAGCTCCGTCTCCAATAGAAGGACCCGTTTTTATTTTTGGGCAGAGACATTTCTGTAGACCGAGACATAAATTCTTCCCTATCCCGTCCGGCGATACTAGAGAGGTCAAATGGGAGGGGGAGGGATTCACTTACCTGGAAGGAAGAATAGAAATACCTCTCGCTAAAAGAGGCTTCTACTTCGGCTTGAAGCTTGACTACCTGGGACTGCAGATTTTGGTTCTCAACATCCAGTGCCTTCGCTTCCTTCTTTCAATCATCCCGCTGACTAACTCGACCCTGAGACCGAAGGGTTTCTTGATCGAAAGACCGCTTCAACCTCTCATGGTCACATTGAAGCTTGGCCAGTTATGATTCCATCCCCTTCTTGCTAGAAGTCATCTTCTTGACCGGGGATTGAGCCCTAGCCAACAATCCTATGGCTCGCTCAGCCTTATCTTCAGCCCTAGCTGTCAAATCATGGAGGAAAGCTACATGGGATCCCATGGCTACTTGAAACTTGAAGGCCTAAAAAAGGAGTTCAAGTTAGGAAAGGATAAATCTAACTATTACGTGAGAAAATTAAAAGCGATGATTACCTCGGCCAAGAGGGCAGAACCCTAGGTAACCAGAATGTCCACAGGCATGGAAGCTATCCTATAAAGCCTGCCACCTAGGAAAGACATGACAAACTACTTCAAGACCTTGTCCTGACCAACCGAGCCCACTGACAGCGGGGGTGAGTAGGGGGAATCTCATGAATACTAGCCTCGGGATCCCTGAAGCTTGAACTGCTTGGAACGCATATGAGACAGCTGAAGAAATAGATAATGTGACTGAAGAAGCAGCAGAAGTAGCAGGGGCCACTGGCGAGGGGGCAGAGGTGGTCGTATCAGTTGCCTGGAGAACAGTCCATCCTCAATTTAGAACTTTAGCAGCTCGCGATGCTAGAATAGCCATCTTAGAGCTCATCTAGGAAGGCGATGGAGTGAGAACAGTTGAAGCAGCATCTTGAATGACAGGCCCCCCTTTCTTTGAGGTAATCAAGAAGACCCCCCGGGATAATCTAGCAGGAATGGGAAGGGCCCGAGCTTGCTGGGCTTCACAGGAAGCTGGAGCAACAAAAAAAATTATTAAAAAAAAGATGTAAGAAGCAAGCCATCTAACAGAAGGAAGCATAATGACTTGGGAATACTTACGAGGGGTAGCATCGAAGATCCGTAGATATTTATACACCCTAAGGGAATTGAAGGGATCAGCGGTGGGATACTTCAAGTTTAGATAGTTCCTAGCAAGGATTTTCCGCAACACCATTTCAGATTCAGCTGGCAAGGAATCTCGATCCCATGTTGGTTTGTCATTGAAAGCTGTGGGAACCGTGAACTCGTGCCCACCGATGAATATAGAGCTTCCCCAATCTCCCCCCACTAGTATCCACTCTTCTTTCTAGGCCAAGTCCTTTCTCGAAGTGCTAGGAATGATAAAGGTAAGCTTGTTCTTAGCCTTCACATAGAATTGTCCCCGGGGACCTTCAGACAAACTCCCGATTTGAAATAGATAAGCCAGCTCTTCTGCTCCAGGATCTCGAGTGACCATGCCCAGCTTGCACTGTTCCCTCCATAGCATGAGGAAGCCAATCAGATGCCTCCAAAAGTCGGATGCCAACTGAAGGGGAGCAAGTTGAAGGGCTTTAAGAGCCCGTCGAAGAGTAGGGTAAAAGGGAAGTCTGACCCTATTTTCGAAGGTTGCCAAGTGAATGGGGAGTACGCCTTCGGGTGGATTAAAGAAGTCGTATTTTCTATAGGGAACTTTGAGGGTGACATCCTTTGAAATGTCATATTTATCCTGTATGCGGTTGATCAATTGTGGATCAACGGTAGAGCAGGAAATAATCCTAAAGTCAGAAGGAAGAGGCTTTGCTCAAGGAGGCCCAGCAACCGTAATTTGAACCTCCCCAGCAGCGTCGACCTTCTCTCCTATGTTAAAATCTTCATCAAATAAGTTCAGAGAGTTATCGGGTTGATTGGAGAAGCCGGAGTCTATCTAGACATTCTTATTGGAGAGGCACCATTGACGGACCGAGAAAGAGTCCTCGTCACTCGAGATTCCTCGTACCCATTTCAGAGGAACAAAATTAGAGCCGCCAGTGCCCTCGACCAGGGCTTTAATGCTGTCAGAAGAGTTCGACATTGCTGAATGAGAAGAGCTTGAAGGCAGATGAAGGGCAAAGATGTGGTTATAGAAGATAGCGAGAGAGAGGAAGTCAGAAAATTTGAAATTGGAGGAATACGTGAGGAAGCGGCAGTAAGTTTAAGTTTAAATATGGGTTAGGGTTGTAATGACATCGGCGATATCCTCGGGAAGATCGCCTCGAGCCACGGAGAGGCTGTAGCGCAGCCAGTTATTTTTTGATGATCACACCAATCCAAGTTCGACATGTCACCTGAGCAATTAATAAGAAGAATTCATTCGAGATTCTCAGTAATTATCTTGTAACGAAAAATTTCCCAATTAAATAAGGAATCAGACTCCAACCCCAACTCTATCTTTGGTGTTCAGGTCAAAGGGGACGTCGGTTAATTGTAAAATTTGGCTAGCGGTCAAAGAAAAATTTTCCACTCTCCTAGCCCGAATCGAAGCCCAAATTCAACATTCATGGGACCCCGGACGGACCATAAAACTACCCCATAGAAGCATGGAAGGATCGTCGGGCTTTAAAACTATCAGGGATGAAACTTGGCACGACCAGGTCGAGTCCTCACGTAAACACTGGAATCCGGGCTTCTCGAGGCCACCTATCCAGAAACCTCGATTTTTGGGGTCGGACTCCAAAACCACCCCATGAAAGCAGGGAAGGATCGTCAAGCTCAAGAAGTACTCAAAGTGAAGCCTGACAAGAAAAGCAAGCTCCCACCAGGTTAAAACTGGAAGCCCGCCAATCTCTGCAGGAGCCCACTGTCCCCTCCATGATACGAGGAGATAGAGGACCTCTAAGTGAATTAGACCCGTGCTACCTCCCAGGAATGTCTACAGGGACGTCCATCCCAAGCTCTTGAGAACAGAACCAAAGAATAGATCTACCTCACTCTACGAAACAACGATCAACTAACTTAATGACTTCCATGAAGAATCATGCAATAAATACATACAAGATCATATCTACATTATAACGAATATTAAATTCTGCATACGTGTAAGACAAGAGTTTGTTTCCAAAGAGGAAATAAACTTATCTCTACCAATGATAGTCTTGAGTCTCTTATTTACTCGAAGTCAACGACTTTACAATAGAGGATCTCGCCCGATAAGGAAGGAGTAGATTCAGAGAATCAGGGTGGGAGATACACCGGTTCAAATTGATTTGGCCATATATAAATATGCCTAAGAATTCCTATAAAAGGGAGGAGGAAATAGAAGAGGCAGAAATAGAGTAAAAAAGAGAGAGAATTACATCAGGCCTAAATTCTGTGATCAGAACATGGCCATCATTGTATCTATTATTCGACAAGCATGAAGTTACCACCTTCTTATGTCCTAGAAAGATTGTGAGTGTACGTGAGAGATTTCTGTATACCACGAGTGATCAATAATAACGTTCTCATTTGCTATTGTCATTCAAAAATTCATTCCTATCTAAGTAGGTTAGGTATCAAAGGTACCGACCCCGGCCACCACCTCCGTGGTAGTGGTCTTGAGGGTGTTAGTTGGAATTTCCCATCTTGAGCAAATTTCCCGTTAACAAACTGGTCATTGAATAAATACACTATTGAATTGGATTTAGGAGTCTTGGTAAGGAAAAGAATTCCTCTTTGAAAAGGATTCTTAGTCACCAAGTAAATCCTGCTAGAGGTAGGATTCTTGCCTACAACGAAAAATCCTCCTAAGGAGAAGACTTGGTCACCTATATATATTTTTATAGAGGAATTCGGCCAAGCTAATAATTCAATACTCTAGAATTCGGCCAAGACTTATTGGTGACTTGAGAGAAGTTTTTTTATTTTTCTTATATAGTTAAAAAAAAAACTTCCTCCAACCGTTGTGTGTAGAATTCGGCCAAGGAGAAGAGAAAAGGGGAACATTTTTGTTTTGGATTGTACACTAGTATCCTTTACATCAAAAGGGTTTTATGAACCGAAAATGAATCAGGTTCACGTCAGTTTCAATAATATAGATTGATAATTAACAAGTGACCAAACGTTCATTGGTTTTCTATTGGAGGATTATTGTGACTAACAAAAGAAAAAAGTTTTTGTTTCTTTCTATCCTCAGGTATACAATTCAAAGAAAGGGAGCTCACACTCCTAGGTGATTCACGTTCATGATTGGATTGGAAGATCTTACGGATTCAATTCGGTGCAACTTCAATCTTCACGAGAAAAAGGTACGATACTTTTAATATATGTCAATTAATCTAGGCTTAAGGTTCTTTATTTTTAAAGGGAAATTTTAAAAATATACCAAGCCCTAATTTTATGCTTTCGTCATGTTTTGAATCTGTTTTTCCCTACAATTGGTATCAGAGCCTAGTTGTACCCTTGATTAATTGATATGTATATACGTGAATCTATTTCTTTTTATTGTAAATATGCATGTTTTAGAAAGAGATGACACTCTAAGTATTCACATATATATACATTGGATTGTATGGATATATATATATGTTTTATAATGTGATTTGTTATAGCTCAATTTTGGTCCTAGAATTTAAATGTAGTTTTGTTTTAAGATTGTAACAAGAATGGTGGTCTATCATCGCCATAAATTTCTTCTTGGTAGTTAAGTTTTTTTTATTGTTGTAATAAAAAAATACATTAATTTACTTTTTAAAATACCATTGTAATGTATTCAAGTATTGAAGATTCAAAGATTTAAAGAATTGAAAGCAACCGGAACAACAACCGTACGTACGAATGAGCACGCAGCCACGATTGTTGTGGCATGGGCTGGGCATGGCAGCCCTAAGGAATCCATGGGCTCCGTATGGCAGCCCTTTAAGGAGTTGTGGGGTATGCACACCCATGGGAGGCAGCCAAGGGGTGCAAACAGACAATGGTTGCGTGAAGACCTATTCATCAAGAAAGGAGTTTTTGTATTCCAAACATATGTAATTTGTTTGATTTTCTAGGATAAACCAAAATTGTAGCTATTTATTTTTTCTTAAATAATGCAATGTTTGTCTTTTTTTGATAACATGTCATATGGAATAGGATTGTCACTCATATATCTCTTTTAATATGAACATGCATTGATTGGTTTAGGTATCTGACATCTAGATAACTTGGTAAATCATTCTATGGAATTTGATCACACTCCTTAAAGAATTGAGTGGGAGAAGGTGTTTTGGAACACCTACTGCCTCCAAGTTTAGTTGAGCTTTATTTTCATGTAATAACCCCTCAATGGGTATTTATGAATGGAATTTAGCAAGATACTTTCTTACAAGGATAGACTAGACAATTGACCCAAACAATATCTACTCCCAAATGACGGATACTCGTGAGGGAATATATTGAAGGTCGATCACTTGGTATCACACTCAATGTGATTTTATTAATATCCTCCTAATGGTTATTGTTAATAAAAATTGCAAGGCTAAAAATGAAAATGGTGGTTGTTATGTTAACAATTAGGTGGGACCTAGTCCAACTAGTAGATGGTGTGAACTCTCAAAGGAGGCGTGACATTTATTGGTGTTGGATCACAGTTGAATTTTATGATTGAATTATTTGATTTAATTAAAGATAAATATTCGAAAGTGCTTTATCATGATTGTTTACTTATATATAATTTTTATTATTATTCAAAAATCATGACCCTATCCCTAATCAAAATCCTAAAAGATAATACTTTAACTGGGGATAATTTTGTCACATGAAAAAGGAAAATTAGGCTTTCATTGAAATCCGAAAGGCATAAACCACCTACTCATAAACCACCTACTCATACTAATGAATCTACCCAGGAGCAAAAAGATGAGTATCAACAGTGGAATCCTTCAGATGTGATGGCTAAATGTTACCTTATGGTCACCATCTCCTACGTGTTGCAACAACAACATGAAGGAATGGAGACTACTGCTGATATAATAATGTCTCTAGAAGAGATGTTTGCTGTGAAATCAAGGACAACTAAGAGAGTGGTAGTGACTACTTTTATGAATCTTAGGATGAAACCTGGACAGGCTGCGAAAGGTCACATGATGAAAGTCATAGCACATCTCAACATTAATGAACTCAATGGTGCTGAGATAGATGGTGAGACGAAAATCGACATGATCGTTAACTCACTATCAGATTCCTTTGATTAGTTCAAGTTGGACTACACCTTGAACAATAAGGAATACACCTTGCAAGGCCTGATGCAAGATGTTCAAAGCCCCGAGAAATCCTTATAAACGGCAAGGGTCAAGAGACTCATGCGGTAGATAAATTTTCTACTGTTAAGGCCCCGTAAGAAGGTCAAGAAACAAAAAAAAAAAAGAAAAACCAACTAGGACCTACTAAGATGGAGATAAAAAATGTAACCAAGATCAAAAAGAAGTGTTTCCTATATGGTGAAAATGGACATTGGAAAAGAAATTGCCCAAAGTCTCTAGACAAGAAGGAAGAGTGTGATATTAATTATCTTGAAACATGTTTTTTTGGTGGATTCCATGGATTTCAGGAACATAGACTCTGAAGCCACTAATCATGTTTGTTTTTCCTCACAAGGGTTTCGGAAAAGGAAGAGACTGAATAAGAATGAATTCAACTTGCGCTTAGGCAATAGGGCATTGGTGTCTACTAGTGCAGTGGGAGATATTAGAATTAATTTTCATTCTTAAAGGCATTTAGATTTAGTAGATGTTTACTAAGTACCTCAATTCAAGAGGAATTTAATTTCAGTTTCTTGTTTAAATAAATTTGGATATTCGGCTACTTTTAATGAAGCTTATATTATTAGTGGGATTAACAAATTTGTTTGCAAAGGCAAAATGGAAAATGGTTTATTCTATATGCACAACAATATCTCTCACTTTTTAGACACAGAATCAATGTACCCAAATCATAAAGAGTAAAATTATCAAAAGATGAAACCTACCTATGGAATTTGCGCCTAGGTCATATTAACCTTGATAGGATCAAAAGATTTGTTAGTGGTGGACCTTTAAGGGACTTAAAAGTAGATGATCTATCGACTTGTAAATCTTGTTTAGAAGGTAAGATGGCCAAGAGGTCGTTCACGACGAAAGACACAAGAGCCACTGAATGTCTAGGATTGATACACACTGATGTGTGTGGTTCTATGAGCATTCAAGCTTAAGGTGGATATTAGTACCTCTTCACTTTCACTAATGATTACTTGAGATTTTGGCTATGTGTATCTCATGAGACATAAGTCGAATACTTTTGAAATGTTCAAAGCATATAAAGCTGAAGTTGAAAATCGGCTTGAGAAACACATAAAAATCTTGAGGTCTGATAATGGTGGAGAATATCTTACTGGTGAGTTTTGAAATATCATATTGGTAGTGGGATAATTTCTATATTTTCTGCACCAGGTACACCTCAACAAAATGGGGTTGTAGAAAAGATAAATGGAACTCTTTTGGATATGATTAGGTATATGTTGAGTTATTCAACGCTTCCTAATTCTTTTTTGGGGATATGCTTTACAAACCGCAATGTACATGCTAAATGATGTACCATCTAAGTTGGTTCCTAAAACACCACATGAGTTGTGGACTGGGAAAAAACCTAGTATACAATACTTAAGGATATTTGGACGTCCTGCGCACGTGTTAAAAGGAAAGATAGAAAAGATTGAGTCCCGTTCAGAAACATGCATATTTGTAGGGTATCCAAAAGGAACCAAAGGATATTATTTCTATAGTACTTCAGATCTTAAAGTATTTGTTTCGAAAAATGCTAAATTTCTAGAAAAGGACTTTATGAATACTTTTGTGCCTAAAAGTATAATTGTCCTGAATGAGCTTTCGAGAGATATAATTTTATAAGAGGTTTCACAACTTAGCCCAATTGTAAGTTCCACACAAACACTAGATCAATAACCTACCATTCCTCATCGTAGTGGGAGGGTTAGTAGACAACATGAGAGATACACTGGTCTTGGAGAATCAGTATAAAATCTTTCAGACGATGATGATCCCTATACGTATAAGGAAGCCATAGAAGATGTTGATTGTCGCCATTGGCAAAAGGCAATGCAATCCGAAATTGAATCTATGTTCAAAAATAAAGTCTGGTCTCTTGTGGACTTGCCTAAGGGGATGAAACCCACTGGGTGCTAGTGGGTATACAAGAGGAAGAGAGGAATGGATGGAAAGGTGGAAACCTTTAGAGCTAGATTTGTAGCTAAAGGTTACACACAGAAGGAAGGTATAGATTATGAGAAAACCTTCTCTCTTGTGGCCATGTGTAAATCCATAAGGATACTTTTATCCATTGTGGCATCTCTAGACCTAGAGATTTGGCAAATGGATATCAAGACAGCTTTCTTTAGTGGAAGTCTTGACGAAAGCATCTATATGATGTAACCAGAAGGATTAATTGAAAAGGGTCAAGAGTAAAAGGCTTGCAAGTTGCAAAGATCCATATATGGATTGAAGCAGGTATCCTGATCCTAGAACATAAGGTTCGATCAAACTGTGAAAAGATTTGGATTCATTCAAAACTTTGACGAACCATGTGTATACAAAAGGATCAAAGACGATAAGTTTGTTTTTCTAGTTCTTTACGTTGATGATATACTACTCATCGAAAATAATGTATGTGTATTGACATCAGTATAATAATGGTTGGCAAAACAATTTGAGATGAAAGACTTAGGAGAAGCAAGTTATAATCTTGGTATCCAAGTAATAAGGGATAGAAAGAATAGAACAATTGCATTATCTCAAGCTTCATACATAGATAAAATCTTGTCTGTATTTTCCATGCAAGATTCCAAGAAAGGTATGTTACCTTTCATACATGGAATCAAACTCTCTAAGGAACAAGTTCCAAAGAATGAGCAAGAAGAGCAAGTCATGAGTAGGGTTCCATATGACTCGGCAGTTAGGGGTATCATGTATGCAATGCTCTGTACTAGACAAACTATTTGTTTTGTT
Source organism: Dipteronia dyeriana (assembly GCA_032871835.1). Lineage (NCBI taxonomy): Eukaryota > Viridiplantae > Streptophyta > Magnoliopsida > Sapindales > Sapindaceae > Dipteronia > Dipteronia dyeriana. The sequence goes on from CM065297.1 coordinate 55,115,312, forward strand.
GTTGGCATTGTTAGTAGGTTTCAATCAATACCATACCCTAGTCACTAGATGGCAGTCAAACATATTTTCAAGTATCTCAAGAGAACGAGAGATTATATGCTTGTATACTCTGGAGGGGATTTAATTCCTGTTGGGTATACAGATTTGGATTTCTAATCATGTTCTAACTCCAGAAGATCAATATTAAGATCTGTGTTTACACTTGGAGGAGGGTAGTCATATGGAGGAGTATCAAGCAATATTGTATCGTTGATTCCACCATAAAAGGTGAGTATGTGGCCGTATGCGAGGCTGCTACAGAGGCTGTCTGGCTCCGCCTATTCTAGATTGACTTAGAAGTGGTTCCTGATGCGAATAAGCAGCACTATCTATTTTGACAATAGTGGAGCAGTGGCTAATTTGAGAGAACAAGAAGTCATAAAAAAGGGAAAGACATTAAAAGAAAGTACCACCTTTTAAGGGAAATTACGCATAAAGAAGACATGACAATAACCAAGATCGCATCAGTGAAAAATCTAGCAAATCCCTTCACAAAGACTTTTCCATAAAAGAGTTTTGTTGGGCACTTAGAGAATATGAGGATAAGAGATATGACACATTTGCTATAGAGCAAGTGGGAGATTGTTAGGATTATGCTCAATAGCAAGAGTGTAATAATATATTTGACAATGTTTTCATATTAATAAAATGATTTCTATTTTAACAAATGTTACAGCATTTATAATTTAATTATTACAATTGTCATAAGTAAATAATCATAAGGTCAAAAGACTATGAGAAAAGAAGAATTATTCGTACATCTAGATGTGTATGAGGTAGACACAAGTCTTTAGTTAGTCTTAAGTAATATTCACAACTTAAGATAAATGTTGGGCAACTTTATCTTGTCAAAGTTGTAGATTCTTTTAAAAGCATTTGAGTGGGAACAATGTGTTATGGTGAATCTAAAATCATCAAAGTGTGGTGTCTTTGGGTAAAAGAATCTAGTGCATTGGGTACATTGAATATGATCATAGTTAAATACTGAGATAAATGATGGACTTATGGTTGCAACTGTTATCATTTGAGCTATCAATGAGCACGATTATATATCATAGTCTATCCTCGATAGTTTGATGGTATTCATTTGTTTATCCACAGAGGACTTCATTTATAGATTTGGACATCGTGGCTCCATTTATTAAATGTGACTAGAATGTCATCATATGGATGTTTTGAGGTATTGGATATTAAATCTTAACGTTAAGTTTTCAATAATGTCTATTGAAATATGCTTTTTGGACAAGTCAAAATATCCAAGTTCAAAATTTGGTATTATGAGTAAATATGGTAACTAGGAGAGCTATAAGCGGTCTATGAGCTCTTAGCGATTACTAGTATTCTTCATGAGGATCCACTTTCTCCATAAAGATTGTCTATTGTATGAATGAGAAATATTAACTTATTTAATCTTTATTTAATAGTTCAAATTTAGTTCTTTAGTGGGATGAACTAAAATTAATAGATCAGACCTAAGTGAATCAATTGTTGATTGTGATTAGGCTATGTCTATTAGATCTTAAATTTAGATAGCCGGCCAAGATTCCAAATCCACTCAAACTTGCATGGATCACTTGATATATTCTACCAGACCAATTTATGGGACCATTTAGAATTGTGGTAAGGCATGTGGACTTATTTATTTTAGTAAGAATGAGTCTAGTTCACATGTGGACCTTTTATTAAAGTCCAATAGATTTAATAAAATGGAAAAACAATATTTGGCCGATATTGTTGGTAATATTATAGGTATCAAATACTATAATTGATAAGCGGGTAAATTAAAGGAATTTATTTATCTAGTAAAATTAGGAAATATTTGATTTCTACTAAAACTCTAAATCGACAGTTGGTCAAATTAGGAAGCTTTGATACAGTAACAATTTAATTTATATTCAGTAATTGGTTATTGAATAAACACACTATTGAATTGGATTTAGGTGTCTTGGTGTGGAAAAGAATTCCTCTTTGAAAAGGATTCTTGGTCACCAAATAAATCCTCCTAGAGGCAGGATTCTTGCCTACCATGTAAACCCTCCTAAGTAGAGGATTTGGTCACCTATATATATTTCTATAGAGGAATTCGGCAAAGCTAATATTTCAATACTCTAGAATTCGGCCAAGGCTTGTTGGTGACTTGAGATAAGTTTTTTTCTTTTTCTCATATCGTTAAAAAAAAAAATCATCCAACGATTGTGTGTAGAATTCAGACTAGGAGAAGAGAAAAGGGAAACGTTGTTGTTTTCGATAGTACACTAGTATCCTTTGCATCAAAAAGGTTTTGTGTACAAAATCGAATCTGGTTGTTTCAATCAAATAGATTGATAAATCACAAGTGACAAAACGTTTGTTGGTTTTCGCTTGGAGGATTATTGTGATTAACAAAAGGAATTTTTTTTTGTTTGTTTCCTTTCTCAGGTACACAATTCAAAGAAAGGGAGCCCACACTCCTAGGTGATTAACGTTCATGATTGGATTGGAAAACCTTACAGATTCAATTCGGTGCAACTTCATTCGTCATGAGAAAAAGGTACGATACTTTTAATATACGTTAATTAATCTAGGGTTAAGGTTCTTTCTTTTTGATGGGAAATTTTTTAAAATACACCAAACCCTAATTTTACGCTTTCGCTGTTATTGGAATCGATTTTTCCCTACAATGGACATCGTGGCTTCATTTATTAAATGTGAGTAGAATACGAAAATATTATCATTTGGATATTTTGAGGTATTGAATCTTAAATCTTAACGTTAATTTTTCATTATTGTCTATTGCATTATAGCTTCTGGACATATCAAAATATCCATGTTCAAAATGTGGTCATATAAGCAAATATCGTAACTAGGAGAGATGTAGGTGGTCTATGTGCTCTTGACGATTACTGGTATTCTTCACGAGGATACACTATCTCTATTATTATTGTCTTGGGTACAAATGAGGAACATCAACTTATTCCATCTTTATTTAAGAGTTCAATTTTAGTTATTTAGTTTAATGAACAAAAATTAGTATATCATACCTGAGTAAACCATTTATTGATTGTGATTAGGTTATGTCTATTGGAGCTTAAATTTAGATATCCTGTCCAACTCCCCAATTCATATGACTTTGTATGGATCACTTGATACATTCTACCGGACAAATTTCTGGGTCTAATTAGAATTGTTTTTGGATTTCATTACCCAAAAGTTTGTTAGAGGTGCGGTCATGTGTGAACAAGACACGCGGAAACTCTTCAAAATACCTGGAATGGGCGGCCAAGGATATGGAAATCCTTTGGCGGCCCTAATAGGGGTGCGATTAGCATTCCCTTAATACATTTAGAATATAATTTGCACCTTTTAATTATATGGGCTGTTTAAATTAAATTAATGTATTAATTTAAGGCATGTGGACTTGTTACTGTTTTAGTAAGAATGAGTGTAGTTTACATGTAGACTTTTTATTAAAGTCCAATGGATTTAATAAAAAAGAAAAATAATATATTGCCCATATAATAGGCTTGTGCAACAAGGGCTTATAAAATAGCATAATATATTGTTTTTATTTTATTATTTAATTAAATTGAAATTTAATAATTATTTAATCACAAGTCAAAATCTTTTCCTAGTAGGAGAAGGTCTCCTAGTATGATACTATTGTTGGTAGTATGATAAGTATCAAATACTTTATTTGATAAGTAGATAAATAAAAGGAATTTATTTTTCTAGTCAAATTATGAAGTGATTGATATCTATCAAAACTCTACTTGAAAATTGATCAAATTAGATAGTTTTAGATAAAGTAACAATTTAATTTATATTCAATAATTAGTTAGTGGATATATACCCTAATAAGTTGGATTAGAAGTTTTGGTGTGGAAAAGAATTCTTCTTTAAGTGAAGATTCTTGGCCACCATGTAAATCCTCCTACAAAGAGGATTCTTGTCCACCAAGTAAAGCTTCCTAAAGAGAGGATTTGGCCACCTATATATAATTCGGCCAAGCCTAAGAATTCTATGCAAAGAATTCGTCAAAGCCTTGTTGAAGTCTCATGAGATTTTTTTTTTATTATTTTATTTTGCTTATTATAGTTTAAAAAAACTTCATTCATCTCATTGTGTGAAGAATTCGGCGAATCATAAAAACAGAGGGAGATTTTTTGTTTTCGATAGTGCACTAGTATCCTTTACATCAAAATGTTTTGTGTACAAAACTCGAATCATGTTCACACGAGTTTCGATCAAAAAGATTGATAATTCACAAGTGACCAAATGTTATTGGGTTTTCTTTAGGAGTATAATGTGACTAACGAATGAAAAAGATTTTGTTTGTTTTCCATCCTCAGGTATACAATTCAAAGAAAGGGAGCCCACACTCCTAGGTTATTCACATTCGTGATTGGTTTGGAAGATCTCGCATATTCAATTCGGTGCAACTTCAATCGTCATGGTAAAAAGTTACGATGCTTTTATTATATGTTAATTAATCAAGGGTTAAGTTTCTTTTTTTAAAGAATTTTGTTTTTTGAAATATAGCAATCCAATTTTTTGCTTTCGCCACTCGATTTTTCCTACAGCTTCAAGCATATGTAAAGAAGTAATTTGATAACTAACATACGAACCATATCAACATCTATTCGTCTTAAGCTTTTCCATAAAAGGTCAAATTGATTATCAACGGGAATGTTTTGCTTTTAAGAGAATAGATTTCAACATATGAGTGTATGTGTGCATATGGCTCGTTTTCCCATTTCTATTTGACAACCCGAGCATTTTGATTTTCAACTATACTCCTTTATGTCTTTTTCTTTCTTATTTAGGTTTTGAATCAAGGGTTTTTTTTACTGATTCTTTTGAACACTTCTTTGATTTTTCTGCCATAAACATATACACTTCGTGATGGCTTTCACACATCATATTGGTGTAGCCCTTTCCTATATTGGGCGGCTTCAAAACCAAAATGTGTAGCCCTTTTCATGAAGGTGCTCGTTGAATTCTATGTAGTTACCAAAGTAAAATGGATACTAACCATAGGTCATCTTTAATGCACTAGTCATTAGACTTCATGGTGTATCCAAAACTTACATATATTAAAAATCAACTTACTCAGCTAAACATATAAGAGAAGCAAAGTGTGCACTTTTGAAAACCAAGTTTTAAGGCTTCAAAGCACAAGATCCAAAAGCAATACAAAGAGACATGCTTAAGATTATTACTTCTCATGAGAGTATGTTTCAAAAAAAATGAAGCTCACATTTTTTATAAAAAGTATGCCACTTATCATTCAAACAAGCATTTCAAGCATCGGGAATAAGATCATTCTGAACACATCACTAAAAGATCTTTAGAGAGCAAATGTCATCGAGAACCATATGAATCCTAAACTAGTTCTCCAATATTACATGCTACATGATGTAATCCAAACATAGAGTCGAAAGATGAAAAGCTAGAAAGCAAGCATTAGGAAATAGAAATAATTTAGCAAGCTTTTTCATCAAATGCAAATCCTTCACTCTTTTTATGAGCTCTTTTGGCTTGTTTGTCCTTATGAAAATAAGTTGTTGGTGTGTCATCCCAAGAAAATAAATACTAAACACTTCAACTCAAACACATATATAAATGAATTTCTCTAAAATTCTTAACAAAATTCATCACCATAAAGATTTCAAGAATTCAACTTCTCTAAAGTTAATCAATGAAATTTGACTATCATAGTGAATTGTGAGATGGCTAAGTTCATGTCAAGTTATAGAGAAACAAAGATAGCTAGCTAAGTCACTCAAAACTAGACACTAATCTTAAAGCTAGCTGACATGTGCAACTTACACTAAAGATAAGAATACTCACCCTTAACCTATGTGGTATTGGGTGCACAAATACATTGACCATCATGATCATTTCTTACGGAAAATTACATCTAAAAGATAAATCATCAACTATCTTATCTATGAAGATATTTCTCATGTTAATCACATCATTATTGCCATCAACAAAGATATTATCAAGACTATGCATACGATAATGTGAAACACTCTTTTTCACCCAAATCTTCTTGACATTCTTCTGTACATGATACATGATTATCACTATCATGTACACCACTAAAAGTGTTATCATTAGAAACATGTTTACAAGAATGACTAGGAACCTTTTTCACATCATATATTTTAACCTAAGCTTTCCTAGTATGTTTCTTTACAAGATAATTGACAATATGCACATTATACAAAGAATCAAAGCAATTAACATGTTTAGAAATATTCAAAGAAGATTTTCTCATGTCACTAGCATGCATCTCATTGCTTGGTTTGCATTGTCTAATATACTCATGGCATCTAGTTTTAATATGCCCCATAACATTGCAAAAATGGTAAGCCGGGATAAGTTTGGAGATGTTGTTTTGGTAAGAGTGTACCAACGTTGAAGGCTCCTTTCTCTTCTTGATTTTGCTTGTAAACTTGGAGGGATTGGCTTTTGAAATGTTCTTGTTCCTTAGTGACTTGTATTTAGTTGTAGGAGACTCCACTTGCCCATCTACAAAGCCTAAGTCACTTGAATCTCCATGAATTATACCAAGCTCTTTGGCCTTTACGATTTCCAATTCCTCTTCCTTGCCTTTGATTGTTTCCTTTAAGAGAAACAAATAATTAGCAAAATCATTTATTAAATTTTCTAACACATAAATGTCTTCAACCATCTTCTTTTCTTGACATTTGATCACTTCACTCTTCACTTCAACTTCCTCAAGGCTTTATCTCTTTCCTTCTTAAGAGTTTGAACATTTGCCATCAAGTTTAAGTTGGTGGTCTTTGATTCACAATTCTCTTCATTGAGTAGCAAAGACAAGTTATCATGTCTATCTTGATTGCTCATCGGGAAATCCTCTTCTTCTTCTTCTTCTTCTTCATTTTTTTCTTAATGCGAAGTTGTGTCACATAGGTAGTTACCTACATAAACATTATCTTCAAAGGAATCTAGTTCCTCCTCATATTCGCTTTTGTCACTAATATTCTTATTAAGCTTATCAACAAAATTGTTAGTAGAGAAATACCAAGTAGAAATTAAAAAACCACATTCACGAATAGCTCGAAGAATATCCCATGTCCTTTTTGATCCATCAACAAGAGATGGACAATCAACACAAACAATATTAGTCTCAAGGTTGTTATCCATAGTTAATAGATATCTTTGTATATCCCGAATCACACTAATTACTTTAATTGACCTGCTCTTATACCAATTGTAAATACCTACAAGGCTATACTAAACAATCTAGAGAGGGGGTGAATAGGTTGACACTCTATTTTTTAAAACTCTTTCGAGACTTTTTTCAAAACCTTGGTGAGTATACAAATTAACCTTTAACATGATAGTTATGAGAAAACAATAAACATAAGTATGCTTAATTCACCACCCTTAGTCTACAAAACAAACAACAAGAAACAATGTATCTTATAAACAAACATATTCAATGCAAATCAAATTCTATAAGTTGTACTTTGAATATTACAGTGTAAATTCACTAAGCGAAACTTTACAACTTGAAATAGAATATCACAAGATGCAATGTTCAATCATTTACAAAGATATAAAATACAAATGTTGATTAAACAAATAATGTGTGTATCTCTTTCTCTACAAAAAATCTTGTTTACAACGATGTGAAGAAACAAAGATCTTTAAACAAGATATATTGATCATATAAAAAATAAAAAGAGATAGATAGAGACATTTGACACATATTTTTTTATGGTAAAACCTTCAAAGAGGAAACATCCACGGGTTGAACACAACTATTAGGCACTTTTATTAATGGAAAGTAGACAAGACATTCCTCAAAAGTGACCAACAAATGACAAACTCTATATTGGACTTGACGTCTACCCAACCCCTATTGGAAGATTGAAAATTCCTCAAAAGTTATCAACAAATGACTCACTTTCTATTGAAGTCCACTCTAACCAATTCCATTAAGAAGTTGGAATTCCTCGAGAGTGATCAACAAATGACACACTCTCTATTAAAATCAATCATATCTTAATATCTTGGGTCTACCAATAAAAAGTCTACTTTCTAACCAAAGCACACTTGCCTCTAGAATGTCTCCCTTACTTGATTATCCAGACCACAAGTTCTAATCAAGACTCCTTGCTTAGCTATCCGACCATAAGTCCTAACAAAGACTTCATTCCTTTTACAAGGACTTCCTAAATTTGATCAATGAATGTAAAAATACAAATAAGCACTCAATATAGAAATGAGGATCAACACATCCTATGGGAACAAGACATATGCATGAAAGATCATAGAACAAATGTTGTCTAGTTACTTATCGTGAATAATATTCTAGAACATTGTGAAACACTACAAACACATTTAATTCCTTTAATCATTCGTATGACTAAAACTTGAATAAAAAACATATACAGTAAGCACATATTCAAGGTTTTAGTAACAAATATAAAAGCATGCTAGAACTATGAGATGATGTCGATCAATGTTCTAGCAAAAACCTAGAGCATATTTTTCTCACAATATTCAATCAGAGAAGGAGATTTCGGCCAAGCAAAGCCATCTCTCCACCTTACTTCCCTGAGTTGGCATGTGGGCATCTCGGGGGCAGTAAGGGTTGCCTCACAATATTTCCACATGTCATCTCGGGGAGGTGAGGCTTGATGTCCTTTGGCTATCGCGTCTTCCCCATGTACTCCTCCCATTTTTTTCAACCATTCTCTGGTCTTCGAACTCTAAATTTGAATATATTTACGGATTACAAACTGGGACTCTCTCACGTACATGGAAGACTATGAAACTTATACAAAAAATTATGAATTCGAATCGATACATGAAGACGAAGACAAGGCATTGTAAGTGACCAAAATTTTTTGTAACTCTTTACTTGGAACTCAAAATTAAATGAATGAGTAACCGAAATGACCAAAACTCAAAAAGGAACAATAAAATACTAAATTCAAATTCAAGGACCATGAAACATTAACATACAAACACATAGCACTCAAGAAAGCTATTTCCTAGACATAGTCTTAGTACGTGCAATTTACAAAACTAGTCAATTTAAAACTAATGCATGAGAATTCAATATCAAGTATGTGAATGTGTTATACAAATTGAGCACAATGATGCAGGGATACATGTGGATGCAATGTGTGTGTGTGCCTAAGCCTTGTATGAGAAATGTGGTCTAAATATACATTTGTTGAGCAATGAAGCACTCTTTTCTTTGAAGACTTAATCTTGCTTGATAAGTTGCCAAATATTCTTTGAAGCTTGAATCATTATCAATCTAAGAAAACTAATCAATATAATTGAAATTTCATTTCGATATAGAATAATGCCAACACAACTCAAAATCGTAACAATTTCCATTAAGTACCAATGATTCTCTAGAGCTAGGTCATAGAGTCCATTTTACCCATATTATTATATCTTTTCCATTAAGTACCAGTGATTCTCTTGAGTTAGGTCATAAATTCCATTTTACCCCTCTTAATATCTTTTCCGTTAGGTACCAATGATTCTCTAATGAACAACTATATGTTACATTCCTTTACGGAATAAAGAGAGTGCTCTTAATAGTTCAAGCCCCAAATCAACCCTTAAGGAAACTACTTCTCTACTTCTCAATAAGGAGTATATTCCACTATTGTGTACAGACCTTCCTAGCCACATGCCAAACCGCGATTCCAAGATGCAAAGATATTGATTAGTAATTTTACTCCAATCTCACTCATGGTAAATAATAAACCAAGGTCTAACCTGAAGGAATCATTAACACACTTAGGATTAAGATCACCTATATACAACCATTATTTGTCGATATATATGAATATTCCCATGTAACGGATATTGGTGAGAGGTTCATATAGATCGTGGTCCAGTCCTATATGATCACATCATAAAAGGTGCCTACATCCTCATATCATTATATGAGTTGTCTAGGATAAGAACACATTACATTATGGAATGGATTGTAGGTGTAGATTAACAACAAATAAAGTTCGCAACTTTATTTACTGTCTTTGAACTCTTTATTTTGCACTTCTCAAAGTAAATTTCTCTAATATTACACTCATATGCTCAGTTTGAGATTACATCCGACAATCTTGGATGTTAAGTACATATGATATAAAAGTATGAAACATGTAGTTAAAATGAAAAGACTACTTTTATTTATAATTTATCGTCATTTACAAAATACAAGCTTTAGGGCAAAATCCCCAACAATTCCATGATGTTCCTATGATGTGCCATGGCTTTCCATGATCTCTCAAGACTTTCCTAGACTTTTCATGACAAACATTTTGGCCCCTTATTCTGATTTCCAATGCTTTTATTTCTTACTTACCATGATTTTTCCAAATCTTATGAATAATTTTCTATGTTTTTTCATGACTTTCCATGATTTACTATGACATTCCATGATTTGCCTATGACTTTTTCATGATTTACCTATGTGTTTACATGACCTGCCATAATATTTCTTTATTTGCTAGGACTATTCATGACAACCATGTAAACCACTTGTATGAACTTTGCTATTAGAAATGCTATTTTCTTACCTTTAGAATCCAACCACTTGTTTTTTTCATATATTCCATCCGATGAAAAGTTCCATGACACTTACTTCTAATATATAAGCCATTCTGTATATTTATTATTTTCAAACGGCCTTGACCCAGACACGAAAAAATTCTTATATACGGATCATGAGGGGTTGAAGAATGCATGGAATATGTTTTTGCATTCTATTTTGAAAAGGCAAATCAAATATACCGTTTGGACTTCAAATGCAACAACATATTGATATGACAAAATTTGGGTTGTGCAGGATACGTAATAACATTGTTTCGGTCTGTGGGATTTTTGACAATGTTCTAGGCTAAAAATGGGAAAATTACTAGAAGGATGAATAAGGGTAAAGTTTACTCCAACGGCGAACTGCCATTACTGATGAATTTCTTGAATCTACTGTCGTATGCATCGTTCTTTGAAAATTTTAAACACCTAACCAACAGGCAAGGTAAAAATGGCCTAAAGATGGCAAAATTGTTGGTCATAGGCTATATCTTATCCATTATCGACACGCGTGACCAGGTACTTCCATGGATGTTTGCATTAGTGGATGACGTAAAAGCTTTTAAAGGCTTTGCTTTGGGTTTTATATGTATTGTTTGACTATGCATTGGACTAAAAATGTTGAAAACTTGTTTGTAAAAACACAAAAAAAACCTTGTTCGACCTGTAGAGAGTAACAATTCGAAAGCCAAGTAGTAAAATCACGTTAGAAACAATTTTAGAACCGAGGATCGTGTTTCACACGATGTCCTTAAGACAATTTTACCGGACAACACCGTATGTGTATTAGGCGATTGTCTCCCAAGATACAACGGTTCAACAGTGGTAGACCTAAGCACTATCCACTACCAGTAAACTCAAACTGAGTTTGAACTTACCAAGAAAACCAGAGAAGAGAAAGAATTCGGCTGCTCTAAAAAAAACTGTATATTTTTTCTTTTTATTTCGAACAGAATATTAGAACTATTATACCCAAACCGAAACACTAGGGTTTTGGGATTAATTCAAGATTATTTTGGAAAATCACATTTTTAATTTAATAAGGAAATAATTTAATTAGATAATGTTCTCCAAAGAGATTTACTTCTAATTAAAACCTAATTCTGATTTCTTACTGATTCTGTATTCTTAGTGATCAAGTAAGAAATCAGAATCCAAACAATTAAAGCTTTCCTTATTCATCACAATCAAAAACCGTTGACTTAGAGAAGTGGCAAAAGATCAACTGGACTCACACGGTCCAATCGGAGCAGCATTCATGTCCACATGTCGCGTTCACACACGAGTCGTGTATTCAAAGGTTCGTGGTCCATGATTTGCACCCCCTGCGTGCGAGAGAGAGAGCCTCTATGCCACACATGTTGATAGCTCATATCACACATTCACTTATAAACTACATATAAATGATTTCCCTGAGTAATGTGGGATTCATTTTAATCCCTACACAATGGGTCCACTTTGAGACTCAATTTCTCATTCACCCATTAACCATTTTATGAATTTGATTAGACCATTTCGAAGTTCTCACGGAGGAGAATTCGAATCCACTTTAATCTTCCATTTCTATGGAATTTATCATACTCAATTTGTGCTCTCAAAATGAGAGTTTATCATAAAAATTTCTAAAAATCCCCCACATGAATGAAATTGACCTAGGAGACACAAAGAAGATGCTTGGTAAGTTCAAACGGTCGAAACCTGCAATGGATAGGTAGGTGTAATCCTTTGAACCTTCCCTTGTAAAGGTATGCTTACTGTACTAGCTGATCAGTAGACATGATATCTTTGAACTGTTATGCCCTTTTGTGTAAACGATCACATACCTTACATAGGTATCTTCCAAACCCGATTTGGTTATCATTTTTATGTTCATTTTGACCATGGACATGTGTCTGGTTCTGTGAGATTCTCTAGAGAATATAGCCCTTCACTATTCCTTTTTAGAAGCAGCCCCACTTCTCTCTTAAATAGGTGATTTCTTAATTAAGAGTAACCTGTTTTACTCTACTCGGATTTCCATAGCTAGGAATTTTGATGCATAAGAATCACTAAAAACATACTTTAACCTTTTTCCTATGGGCATCACTATTTCATCATAGGAATGGACTTAAGGGTAACCCCCCACAGTGATCCAACCAAGTCTTACAACTTGGTTGTCCCATTGAACCTAGATCTTGGGATCTCCAGTCAACTAGGTTGGGTGTCCATTATATCGACTTTTCATCTAATGGGCTTTAGTCTCATTCCTCCATTATATCGACTTTTTATCTAATGGGCTTTAGTCTCATTCCTCTCGATGATGTCTCAACTAGTTCTCCATTTAACCTTTTAGTTAGCGGATCTGCAATGTTATCTTTTGACTTTACATAGTCAATTTTGATAACCCCATTTGAGATTAGTTGTCTAATAGAATTATGTCTTCGACGTATATGTCTAGAATTCCCATTATACATGTTGCTATGTGCTCTTCCTATTGCTGATTGACTATCATAGTGAATGCAAATTGCCAGCATAGGCTTTGGCCATCTTGGAATATCTTCTAAGAATTGGCATAGCCATTCAGCCTCCTCACCACATTTGTCTAATGCTATAAACTCATATTCCATGGTGGATCTGGCTATACATGTTTGTTTGTAGGATTTCTAAGATACCGTCGCACCACCACCTAATGTGAACACATACCCACTAGTGGATTTTGAATCCTTAATATCAGATATTCAGTTGGCTTCAGTGTATCCTTCTAGAACATCTAGATATCTTGTATAAAACAGTCCATGATTACGATTGAATTGTAAGTACTTTAATACTCGTACTATTCCTTCCAGTGATCGGTTCCTGGATTACTCATGTATCTGCTTAATTTGCAGACTGCAATCGCTATGTCTGGTCTTGTACAACTTGTTAAGTACATCAGACTTCCTATCACTCGAGCATATTCTATTTGAGAGATGCTCTCACCCTTATTCTTGGATAGACGTAGATTTGTATCTACTGGTGTTCTGGAAATTCCAGAATCATTTTTGTTAAGTTTTTCAAGAATCATGTCAATATAGTGTGATTGACTTAGTATGAGTCAGTTAGATGTCCTTGAGATTTTCATTCCAAACATTACATCAGCCAGTCCCATATCTTTCATATCAAATCTTGATTTCAACATATCCTTGGTAGATTTGACCATTTTATCATCACTACCAACAATGAGAATGTCATCAACGTAAAGGCATACAATGACATAGCCATTTTCTGTGTCCTTGACATAAACACATTTGTCACATTTGTTGATCTTAAATCCGTTTGACATCATAGCATTGTCAATTTTCTCATGCCATTGTTTCGGTGCTTGCTTTAAATCATATATAGACTTCACCAATTTACAGACTTTCTTTCCTTGTCCTGGAGTAGAAAAACCCTCAGGTTGTTCCATGTACATTTCTTCATCTACATCTCCATTTAAGAAAGTCGTTTTCACATCCATTTGATGTACTTCAAGATTTCGCAAAGCTGCGATTGCAAGTATCATCCTAATGGAAGTTATTCTCGTCACAGGAGAATATGTGTCAAAGTAGTCTAGGCCTTCAAGTTGATTGTAACCTTTAATTACAAGTCTAGCCTTACACTTATCAATTGATCCATCTGCTTTCATCTTTCTTTTGAAAATCCATTTGGATCCTAGCGGTTTACATCCTGGAGGAAGATCCACTAATTCCAAAGTATGATTTTGAAGAATGAAATCAATTTCGCTCTTAATAGCCTCTTTCCACAAGAGTCCTTCTAAAGAACTTACCACTTCTTTAAAAGTTCAAGGTTCACCTTCTAACAAATAGGTCATAAATTCTAGACCAAAAGACATTTCCGTCCTTGCTCTTTTGCTACGTCTAGGTTCATCATCTACTTCATTTCCTTGTTATTGGTCCTCACAACTATCAGCATGTGTTCATTTTGACGAACTTACTTCATCATTGGATTTACATGGAAGTACATGTTCGAAGAACATTGCATTTCTAGATTCCATTATCGTGTTTTGTGTATATCTCATATGTCAGATTTATAGACCAAGAATCGATGAGCACTACTGTTTTGTGCACATCCAATGAAAATACAGTCAACAGTTTTCGGACCTATTTTCAGCTTTTTAGGTATAGGTACAGCTACTTTGGCAAGACATCCCCACATTCGTAAGAATTTATAGGAAGGCTTTCTTCCTTTCCATAGTTCATATGGGGTCTTGTCTTCTTTCTTTTGGGGTACCTTGTTTAAAAGTAATTGCTAGACAATATAGCGTCACCCCAAATGTTCTAAGGCACTCCAGAACTTATCATTATTGCATTCATCATCACTCTCAAGGTACGATTTTTACGTTCTGCAATACTATTTTGCTGAGGGGAATATGGTGTAGTAGTTTGATATATGATTCCGTGTTGTGCACAGAATTCACCAAAAGGTGCTACATATTCACCACCTCCGTCACTTCTTAGTACCTTGATTTTCTTGTTGAGTAGATTCTCAACTTCAGTTTTATAGAGACTAAACTTATCTATAGCTTCATTCTTGTTTTTCAACAAATAAAAATAGTAGTATTTGGTGCTATAATATACAAATATGATGAAATATTTGTTGCCACCTCTTGTTTGAACAAATTTTAAATCACATATATCGGTGTGAATTAAATCAAGAGGTTCAAACTTCCTTTCAATAGTTTGAAATGAGTTTTGCTTCAACGCAAACTTCACACATATGTTTAAGATCTATATTGGATGCGGGAATATGATTTAAGTTAATTAATCTATGCAAAGTATCATAATTAACTTGTCTTAGTCTACCATGCCATAAACTGGAAGACTCAAGCAAATAAACTGAAGAATTATCTTTATTGATTGTTCTTTTGACAACAAATACATTAATCTTAAACAGCCATTCAGTTACATGTCCCATAACCACATAAGTTCCCTGCTTGGTTAAATCCCATTTGTCTAATTCAATCACCATCTTGAACCCATACTGATTGAGCAATGAACCGGACACCAAGTTCTTAGGAATATTAGGTACATACAACATATTGTTCAAGCTCAGGGTTATACCAGAGGTCATCTTGAGAATGACTTGACCACGTCCCTTCATGTCTGATGTGGCTGAGTTACCCATATACAACTTTTCTTCATTCTTCATTTCTTCAAATGTATTGGACATCTCTCTGTCAGAGCATATATGACGAGTGGCCCCAGTATCCAGCCACTACTCCCTTGGGTTTGACCCAACAAGGTTTTCTTCTTTCTTAACTGTAAAGAGATTGATCTCGGATACATCTTTTGAGATCCCAACAACCACGTTTGCCTTTTGGTTCTTTTTCTTCTTTGGCAACCTGCACTCAGAAGATTTGTGACCCAGCTTGTCATAGTTGAAGCACTTCCCTTGGAATTTTGGCTTCTTAGAGACTCCTCCCTTAGGACCCAATTTGGATCCTTTCCCAGGCTTGTTCTTCTTCAGTTTAGAACTTTGACCATGTTCAACCACATTGATCTTCACTTTAGGTGCATTGACATCTTTCTTGTCATACTTCATGTGATCTTCCTGAATACGAAGCATGAGAATTAGATCCTCGATCTTCATCTCCTTTCGCTTGTGTTTGAGATAGTTTTTGAACTCTTTCCATGAAGGAGGAAGTTTCTCCATGATTGCTGCCACCTAGAAAGTTTCACTCAAGGTCATCCCTTCGTCATGTATCTCATGCAGAATCACCTGTAGCTCTTGGACTTGACTCATAACTATCTTGGAATCCCCCATCTTGTAATCAAGAAATAAGCCCACAATAAACTTTTTGGAACCAGTGTCATCAGTTTTGCATTTGCGGTCTAATGATTCCAGCAGTTCTTTGGCTATTTTCTTTGAAGAATAGACGTTCTATAGAGCAAATCTGACAGCACGTTCAGTATGTAATTATGGCACAGGAAATCCGAGTTCCATACCTGAATATCTCGGTCTTCACCATTATTAGGTTTAGGAGCATCTTCAGTCAATAACGTGCCAATGTTCAGTGTGGTCAGATAAAACATCTTTTGCTGCCATCGTTTAAAATTCAGTCCACTAAACTTATCAGGCTTTTCCATATGATTCATCGATAAAGGTACCGAATTCATGTTGGGATTTTCCATGGGAACATTCCCTTGACTCATATACTGGCTCATCACCGGATCAGGCATATTTCTCATGAATGAGTTGATGGCCAGAGTCGTTGTGGCCACAGTAGGCAATACTACAGGTACATGGCCCACAAGTAAGGAGTTCACAGCCGAAGTATCTAATCCCATACTTGGATTAACTTCCGGAGTCTCTAGTGGAACACTGTAGTTAACATTAGAGTTTTTTGCCATAATATCTTAATCAAAAACAAAATCGTTTTAATACCACAGAAATAATAGAACGGATATCAATTGATATCAAATCAGATTTCACAATGGAAATCACAATCAATGTCTGATTTTACAGACCTGATTACCCAGTTGAAATCGCAAATGATTTCGAAATCAGTGTCTATTAATAGACCCGATTTCCTAGAACTATAAATCAGATGATCAATTAAAATACAATGTTTCGAGAGAAACCTGATTTCCACATATCACATAGGTATAAAATTGAAATCAGTGTTCCAAAGAACCCAATTTCCACAGATGTAAACTGAACCAATGATTTTTAATTTCAAATGTAATTCAAAATTACTACAGTCTGTACCAGTACCATAACCAGAAGTTTATATAAAACAGAAGAAAGACATAATTAAAAGAAATTGTCTCAAGATTGTTGAAAACTTGTTTGTAAAAACACAAAACAATCTGGTTTAACATGTAGAAAGTAACAATTCGAAAGCAGAGTAGTAAAATCACGTTAGAAACAATTTTAGAACCAAGGCCCATGTTTCACACGATGTCTTTAAAACAATTTCACCGGACAACATCGTATGTGTATTAGGCGATTGTCTCCCAGGAGACAACGGTTCAACAATGGTAGGCCTAAGCACTATCCATTACCAGCGAACTCAAACCGAGTTTGAACTTACCAAGAAAACCAGAGAAGAGAAAGAATTCAGCTGCTCTAAAAAAAACTGTATATTTTTTCTTTGTATTTCGAACAGAATATTAGAGCTATTATATACCTAAACCGAAACACTAGGGTTTGGGGATTAACTCGGGATTACTATAGAAAATCACATTTTTGATTTAATAAGGAAATAATTTAATTAGATAATTTTCTCCAAAGAGATATACTTTTAATTAAAACTCGATTCTGTATTCTTAGTGATCAAATAAGAAATCAAAATCCAAACAATTAAAGCTTTCCTTATTCATCACAATCAAAAACCGTTGACTTACGAAAGTGACAAAAGGTCAACTGGACTCTCACGGTCGAATAGAAGGCACGAGTCGTGCATTTGAAGGTTCGGGGTCCAAGATTTGCACCCCCTCTGGGCGCGCGAGAGAGAGCCTCTATGCCACACATGTTGATAGCTCATATCACACATTCACTTATAAACTACATATAAATGATTTCCCTAAGCAATGTGGGATTCATTTTAATCCCTACACAATGGGTCCACTTTGAGACTCAATTTCTCATTCACTCATTAACCAATTTGTGAAACTGAGTATACCATTTCAGAGTTCTTATGGAGGAGAATTCGAATCCAGTTTAATCTTTTATTTCTATGGAATTTATCATACTCAATTTTTGCTCTCAAAATGAGAGTTTATCATAAAAATTTCCAACAACAATTCTATACCCAAAAACCTTCACAAGATCAAACGATCAAACAAACCGGACAAGAATGACTCAGCCTGCAAAATAATCAAATAAGATGATGAAGATGAAGGTAAAGAAGAATAATAAGATGCAAGTCCTTCTAAAGGAAAAGCAAGAAAAAGATGAGGAAAAAAAATACAGGCAAACCATAACTGAAAGACACCTTTACTTACAACCTTTTCGGTTTTCCTCTTTCTTTGCAGATATGACCACTGATTACTATGACTTCTATGCCAATTGAATGGATCCATTTTCTATCACATGTTTATATTGTTATTTACTGAAAAAAATTCAGTTTTAGGCCCTTGATGACCGGCATAAATGACATTCGCTTAGTTCGAGTTATCCTTGGTTTAAAAGCTACCAGTTTTTCAACAATTCGACTAGGTTCGATGAACTCTTTTTGACATATGCAGCGTATGTATATATATATGTGCAACCTGCAACCTTTAATTTTTATGTTAGATTTTTATCTCACATTAACATTAATGGTAATCCTCTGATATGTAGAGTTGGTAACAGCTGACATGATACCTACTGCACCTGAAAAACAACAAACATACTACAAATCAGTTGACCTGGACTTCATTTGTTCTAGTTTGATTCATAGGGGAAGCACTGCCTAATCGTACGCAACTAAGTCTAGTACTGATGATCAAGTAGGGTATGAATTGTTAGGTGGAAATCTAGATTTGGGAAACAATGAAACTAAAAACAAAATGGAACAAATCGATTCCCATCACAAATCTTGCCTATATTTGGTTCAAAGGAAACTGTTTGATAACGAGTTCGTTGAGACTTCATCCAATCCAAATGGCATCGATGACCCCGAGTAAATGTATATGATGAAAACCATATAGATGTTCTAAGAGGCGGTGGATAATTTCTAGTTCGACCCCAGCGGTGGAATAAGAAGTCAGTGGGTTATATTTCCAATACTATTTTAACCTTATCAATAATGTTTTTTACATCTATTACAAAACCTATTTATTATCTGCTTCTCATCTGCATAGTTTCTAATCCTTGATAATGTTGGTAGCCACTAGATGCTCTGCCATCTATTCCCTGAAATTGGCCAATTCACTTTGTACTACTCACTATGTGGTAAAAGTGGTTAAGGAAAATGGACAGTATTAGCTACCTAAATCTCTCCATTTTCCACCAGTCGGGGTATTATAAACATTAGGGTACGTATGAAGCCTTTCAAGCCTGTGTACTACATCAGAAGAAAGATTCCAATTCAGCATGATTGGTAATTAATAGGTGTTTCTCGCATATCGCTTTGTTATTTAGCAACAGTTGATTTTGTCTTTGATCTTCTGTTTTCATATATTTAATTATTTTCATACTTTATGTAAATATTTTCAGTATCCATTGCGTCGTCTACATGGTCTAGTTTGCTGAATTTATATTGTTTATAGAGAAAGAACCTTGGAATGTCCACATTTCGTTCTTGCAGTTGCTGCGGGCATGGATGACACCTGAGGTTTTCTCAAACACAATAATGGAGTGAGTCAGTAGCTTAACCGACCAACAATTATTATTTACCGTTTCCACATTCCTTACACGATCTCCGGATCACTAGACAATGCACTCATGTGTAACATGTACAAATTCTAAAAAATGACCATAATTCATTACCCACTACACGTTTAACATAACACATCGTTCTAACATGATGGCAATTATTATTGTAACCTCACACGATATAACATGTGTTGCAATAATAAAATTATAAGGTCATCACCAACCTAACATGTAAAATAGTCCTTAGATACACAACGGTTTGATTATTATTATTATTGTTGACTTCAATTTCTGGATGAGTGAGAAAAGTCAACAAGATTGGATTTTAGCTGTGATTTCAAAGAGAAAGAGAAGAGAAGGAGAAAGTAACTGGACACAAGTTTTACGTGGTAAACTTCGATGACCGGAGAAACATCCACGGGTGGTTGAATGAACAACCGAGCCAAAATCCACTATTGAAAAAGATTTGCAACTCTCGATATCTCTTTTTTCTCTCTGTATTTTTCTATCTATTTCTTTTTTTGTCTCTTTGTGACGAGATTATGGGTCTATTTATATGTGCGTAGAACCCTAATCCTTTTTGTACAATAAATAAAAGATCTTTGTATTTAATTATGATTGGTTACTTGTTCGAAGTAGTTTATCTTCTTTCCTATTTCGGAGACTTGTATAAAGATCGGACTTTAGTGATAAAGTCGGGTTAGGACTTATTTTTTTATAAATGCGTAGTCTTTTTTTGAGGAAATAAAATTGTTGCCTTATTTAGAACCCTTTCTCTTTGGTATTATATTCTTCTTGGAATTCTTCTTTGATATGGATATCTTTGTGTATTTTAACGTCCCTTGACTTGTGTGAGAGTTATGCGTTGGGCTTTTTTATTCAGGTTTCTTCATGTTTGTCCCGAGTAGAACATGATGTTAGCTGGTCCCGAATGACATCATCTGATCCCATGTAAAACATGTCATTAGCTAACCCTGAAAGACGTCATCTGATCCCGAATAGTATATGACGTCAGTTGACCTCGAGTAGGTTTTGTTCAGTATTTGTTTACTCGGGTTCCTCTTTGGAAATCTTAAGAGATATTTCTGAATGCCTGTTTGGATATCCACCTTGCAATTTCATCCTTTGTCGATGACGTGTACGTCTGATAAAATTTACATACGACAATACCCCCTTAACATATTTTTGCCGAACAAGGTTTCGTTCCGGGCAAAAGTATTTTAATCAACCCTTAAATTTTTACATCTCTTTAATGCCAGGGTAAATGTCTTGTCATAATGGCATGTCTTAATTGTGACCATGTAAATTCGATTTGCCTCCTCATGCCAGATCTCAATGATTGCGACGTTTTGGAGTTCAGACGGCCTTGGCCAGTCAATCTCTTAACACATGTCCTCTACCGCTTCATTTTTCGATACCATTTATGAGAAATGACCTACGTGTCTCTTAGTGCGCCGCTTATATCATCAAATATGTCTTTGATTTTTTTTTGCCTTGAGATCCTAGGGTTTCGTGCTATTACCCCTTTAAATTCTCCACTGAAAAGAGTTGCGTTGGTTCATTCTCAGAGACTCAAGCCAAAAAAATTCTAGCCCAGATTTCTTTACAAAAAAAATCCCTATTCTCTATTGATTTTGAATCAGGCTTCTTCATTCAAGGTTAGTTTTAATGAATACGACTTCCTGTCATCGACTCTGTACTATAGCTCTCGAAGCGCTTGATCGTGGGGATTTTCAACAGGTTTCTTACGCTCGTAGATTGTAGGGGGGAATTCCCCCGCTTTACCCTAACGTCCGTTTTAGTTCGAAATATAGATCTGAATCATCTAGTTCTAAATTTGTCATTTCTGATCATAGGGTACCTCTCCGATCGAGGATGGAAAAGCATCAAAGTAAAAGTGAAGTTCACAAGCACAACTCGGGCAGCGTCCAGATCAGGGAGTAAATAATTAATGAGAAGGACGTCGAAGAGGAGTTCAGAAAATCTCATCTCTCTTTTTCTATCAATCACCCGAATGGGTATGACGCCGAGCCGAATGTGGTCGGGGAGGATGAGATCTGGAAATATCATGCTCAATTCGACTTGGACGATTCAGTCATTCTTATTCCTGTTGGTGATAGAGCCACGTGGAACCCTCCCCCGGGCATGGTGGCAATCTATGGGTCCATGCTTTGTTGCGACGTTACTCTTCCTCTCTAGCCATTTATTGCTTGGTTTCTGGCTGAAGCAGGGATCGCTCCAGCCTAATAAGCCCCGAACAGCTACAAGATCTTGATGTGCATGTGACACAAATGGAGCCGAATGAATCTGTCGCAGCCTTCCCTAGTGAAATCAGGCACTTTTACAGGCTAAGGCAGTCTGGTCGGACATGGACTTATTTTCTCATGTCTTACTCGCTAGATTGCTGGGTCCCTGAGGGGATAAAAGTGAATCGAGGAGTTGATAACCCCGATGATGCCAAAAAGAGAGGCTTTGTATGGGGATTCCCTTCATCCAACGAGTACTGGAAGAACAGTTGGTTTTTCATCGGAGGGAACCTTGGACGGAAAGTTACTCTTTCAGCTGGGGAAACTCAGACGGTGCTGAAAGTTCCCCGGTTTTTCTGTTCCCTGAGGCGTGGAACAAGAAAAACCTTAAATTTAGCAATACTGGGCTAACCATACTTGCTCAGGCAGCAGTTCGCACTCTAGAAAAAAGGAGTAGGATTTATCTTTTCAATAAGAATAAGATGATAGATCTAGGTTTCTTTAGCCAAATCTCAAGCTATCGCAGGCGATGTGAGTGATCTTCTTATTTTCCCCTTTTTTTTCGTGTTGCTTTTTATACTGACGCGATTCTTTTTTTTTTAAGTGTATGACTCGGACATTGTCTGCAACATTCAAGCTCGTCAGGTGAAGTCAATCCTCCAAGTGAGCCAAAAAGAGGTTTATCGTCAGAGCAAAGAGGGCATTGGCCCACCTGAGTCAGATGAGGACCCTGATGAGGCTGACGAGCAGATTCCCGAGTATGTCCCTGAGGAAGTCATCCAACCGACTGTAGGGGAGTCTAGTGGTCCGAGTGGCCATACTCAAGAATTACCTGAAGATGGAGGGAGGCAGAGCGATGGTCTTAGTGAGAGGCCTGGTGAATCGAGCTCCCCGGTTCTGGTCCCTACCAGCAGACGGACACCGATGATAGAGGTAAAACCTCTAAGGGACAAGAAAATACAGATCTTGATTTTTTTGAACCCTTCTAGATGATGTTTAGGAAGATCCCTCAGCTGATCTCGACTTTCATCGCTCTCGGTCCGAGAATCAGATGGCGATCGAATCTCCTGCTCGTCCATATAAGGTTCCTTGGATGGTTTTGTTCATTGACTCCAGTGATGAAGACACCAGGGTCGAGATTCCTCTGAGTGTTGATATTGAAGCGTCGGCGGGTACAGAGACTTCTGGCCCGAACAGGGCTGAATCTTCAGAAGGTCCTCCCTATCCTTCTCCCCAGAATATGCTTAGGGCGATGTCATCAGGTCGGGCTTTCATCGAGGATGATCATTAGAGCCACCTCAGGGACACTTCTTTGACGAGTCGACTTCAAAATATATAAGTTATTCCCAACTCACCGGGGATGTCAACGGCGCATCTTATGTAAGTTATTCCCAACTCTTTAATCGTCTTGCTTACTTTCTAAACTTTTTATTTTGTGTCCTTGTTGATGGTGGTCGAGTTTACTGATCTGGTTCAGACGTAGCAACACCAAGTTGATCGAATAAGGCATCTTGAATCTCAGTTTAAAGAGAGTGAGGATAGCCGGGCTCGGGTGAATCGGCTTATCAAATAGAAGTTGGGTTCGCCTAAGTGTTTGCTGACCACTGTTTGGCAAAGCAAGTGGCAGCCGAGGAAAGAGCTTCTTCGGCAGAGGAGAAGGCTATCTCATTTCAAAACTTGTTGTCTTCTGCTCTGGAATCAATGCTTAAAGCCGAACAGGAAACGAAGCAGTCCAAGTTGGCGTATGAAAAGAAGATTGAAGACTTGGAGCGCCAAACTTTAACAGTCGAATCCCTATCAAAAGAGGCCAGGCTAGAACTCAAAGTCCAAAGGGTTGACCGTTTTAAAAGATCCCTTGCTTATGATGCCCTTCTCCTTCGAGAATTTCAGAGAGGGCTAGTTTCAGCTGGTGAAATTTTTAAGGTCAAGAATCGGGTATCTGAAAAAGCCTGAACCAACTGGGAGCTACCGATCAAGAATCATGTGGATCGGTCCCTGGAATCTCTTCAGACTCAAATGAAGAAGTGGAGAGCTTATTGCCGTAGTCGAGGCAGAGAGCCCCATCCCATGCATTTGGAGGTTCCATCAGAGCACTCCCTCTCGATCTTTTATGCTAGTCAAGAGTCGGTCGTGGAAGGTTTGGTGCCTGATGTCGGACCGATCCCGGGAGAAGATTACAGTAAATGGATGGATGATTCGGTCGATACGATTGCTTAGCCTTCCAATGAAAGTCTCCTCCACGAATATGAAATGGTGCCCGACCCGAGCATCGACAAGAGTTCTAAATCCTCCTAACCTTGATTTATTTTGTAGAAATTTCATTGTAAATATTTTTTGTAAAGATTATCAATGAAATTCCAAGTTAACTGTAATTCTGGAAACCGAGTGGTTTGATCTGATTCATTGCTCAAGAAATTTCACCTAGTATTATTTATTTTTATTTTATTTGGGTTGCTTTTAACGTTGAATATCTTTCTGAACTGGCTACCACAATCTTTTGTGCCAAGTGTCTTATTTAACTGGCTAATGCAATCTTTTGAGCCAAGTATCTTATTAAACTGGCTGTTGCAAATCTTTATACCAAGTATCTTATTAATTTGGCTATTTTTATCCGAGTAACTTCACCGAGTATCTTTTTAAACTTGGTTTTGTTACCCAGTTATTTTCAATGCCAAGTATCTTATTAAACTGGCCTATATTTACCGAGTCATCTTGAAACAAATAAGTGAATTTACTCGTTTAATACTCAGGTTATTACCCAAACATAACATCAAGGCTCACCATGATCATATGTTCGAGTCCTCACGCATTACCGAGGATGTCTCCCTAGTTTTTCTGTGCAAGGGTTTACCGAATCATTAAGCTTTTTGAACCGCTTAACACAGCTATGCATTTCACAGGAATTTTTTCTGATAGCGCCCCGAGCCTTTCTCAAGAATCTTGTGCATCGGGTTTGCCTTTTTGCTAAGGTCAATTGACCTTGCTCGGCTGGCATGCTCCTTCAAGCTTCTCCGCCAATTCGGGAATCAATGGTCCCAATTATTCTATTTGCATGTCTTATTATCATATGCTTTATTTTTCGGAAATCTCGATTTTGTTTTTTATTTATAACTGTATAACCAACAAAAAATAAAATTTCAAAGCTAAATTGTCCTAACTAAAAAGGAAACAAAAAATAATTTAAGGATAGAAAATCTTCAGATATTGGGAATTGCATGGTCGGGGTAAGACCCCTTCATTGGGTCGTGCAATCCAATATGCTCCATGGCCAACTATTCCTTCGATTTTGTACAGTCCTTCCCACTTATCAGCCAGGGAACCTGCAGCTTTGTTTTTTGTATTCAATGACACCTTTCTGAGTACCAGGTCTTCTATTTGAAATTTCCTGACCCGAACATGAAAGTTGTAGTGGCAAGCTACTCTTTGCTGATATACCATATTTCGTATTCGGAACTTCTCCCTTTTCTCTTCTAGCTCATCTAGACTTTGTAACAACATGTCAATATTCTGATCTTTATTATATTGACTGACCCTGGGTGATGCATATGACGTTTCTATGGGGATAACAGCTTCTGTTCCAAACGTTAAAGTGAATGGAGTCTCTCCGGTTGATGTTCTTGTTGTTGTCCGATATGCCCATAATACTTCGGGAAGTTTTTCAACCCAACTTCCTTTCTTGGCATCGAGCTTTGCTTTGAGTGTGTGCTCGGTGATTTTGTTCACTGCTTCAACCTGTCCATTTGTTTGAGGGTGGGTAGGTGTGGCATAGTAATTGGCAATCCGGTACTCTTTGCACAACTGTATGAATTTTAGGTTATCGAACTGGGTGCCATTATCAGTGATGATAGTGTTTGGGACTCCAAACTTGTAAAGTATATTCTTTTTCATGAAATTTGTGGTATTTGCTTCTGTGATATGCACTAATGCTTCAGCTTCTGCCCACTTCATGAAATAGTCAACGGCTACTATGGTATGATTCGCTCCACCCCCTGTCCCAGCTTGTATTGGGCCAATTAAATCCAAACCCCACATGGCGAATGGCCATGGGGATGTGAGGTTTCTGAGTTGTTCAGGGGGTTGTCGGATATCATTAGTAACCCTTTGGCAAGTATTGCAACTCTCCGAACATCATTTTGCATTTAAGAATAAAGTAGACCAATAATAACCTTGCATGAGTACATTGTGTGCTAAACTTTTACCTCCAGTATTGTTTCCACAAACTCCTCCATGGATTTCCTGTAATATCTGACATGCATCCTCCTCTGATACATATCTTTGGAGTGTTCAGGAAAACCCCTTTCTATATAGTTCTCCTCCAACCAACGTTTACCTTGTTGATTGATACCTGATACGTTTTGCTTGTAAGGGATCTTTCGGGAGCACACCTTCTTCCAGGAACCTTCTCAGCTGAGTCATCCAACAGTCCTAGGGAGTTCGGATATCTAAAATTTCAAAGTTTCTAGGTTCAGCTGTGCTCGATTTGAGGAGATGTACGACCGGAATAGTTTTTGGCATGATTGTGGTTGTTCCTGATGCCAGTTTGGACAAAGCGTCTGCCTTTTCATTCTCCTCCCTGAGGATCTGGGCAATCCTATATTCTTTAAATTTTTGGAGGACCTGTTTTGCAATGTCATGATAGGCTATCATGCTTTCATCCCTGGCTTGGTATTCGTCTAGGACTTGGTTAACAATTACCTGTGAATCGCTAAATATCTCGACTTCATCTGCCCCGAGAGCTATGCAGACTCTGAGTCCAGCTAGTAGCGCCTCATACTCTGCTTGATTATTGGTTGCTTTGAAGTCAAACCTCATGGCACATTCGACATCATCTTCTTCCGGAGTGCATACTAAGATCCCTGCCCCGCTTCTGTGAGTGTTTGAAGAGCCATCGACATATAATTTCCATGAGAAATTTTTGTCCAACATCTTTTTTGCTTCCAGGTTTGGTTCTGTGAACTCTGCTATAAAATCTGTCACTGCTTGGCCTATGAGAGATGTTTTGGGGACGTACTGGATATCGAATTCATTTAGCTCGATTGACCATTTGGTTACTCTTCCTAAAATCTCTGGCTTCTGTAAAATTTGCTTTAATAGGCAGTCGGTGAGAACCTGGATTGTATGAGCCTGAAAGTATGGGATTAGCTTCCTTGCTACTGAAACCAATGCTAGGGCCATTTTTTCTGCCTGTGAATACCTAGTCTCGGCTGGTAAAAGTTCCTTGCTAGTATAATACACTAGCTTCTGTACTCCATCTTCTGTTCTGATTAGGACTGAGCTTGCTGCTAGTTCTGTAATTGATAAGTATAAGTGGAGTATCTCTCCCATTTGTGGTTTCGAAAGAATGGGAGCCTACCCTATGTACTCTTTGATTCTTAAGAATGCCTACTCGCACTATTCATTCCATTCGAGTCCTTTTTTTTAAATTACAATAAAAAAGTGTGCACATCTGTCTGTGGCCTTTGAAATGAATCTACCCATGGAAGCTAAACATCCTGTTAAGTGTTGTACTTCTTTTAGTGTTCTTGGTGAGATCATTTTCTGCAGGGCTTGGATCTTTTCAGGATCAACTTCGATTCCCTTTTGGTGAACTTGGAAACCCAGTAACCTTCCTGAAGGAACTCCAAATAAACACTTGTTCGGATTCAGCTTCATTTGGAATCTCGTCAAAGCATCGAATGTCTCTCGCAGGTCTGAGGTATGCTTGCCTGTTGAGAGGCTCTTGGTCAGCATGTCATCTATGTATACTTCCATGTTTCTTCCTATTTTTCTTGCGAAGATTCTGTTGACCAGCCTTTGATATGTTGCCTCTGTATTTTTTAATCCGAAGGGCATTACTGTATAACAGTACAAGCCTTGATTGGTTGTGAACGTTGTTTTTTCTTTGTCAGCCTTTTTCATCCGGATTTGGTTATATCCCGAGTAGGCATGCATGAAACTGAGCAATTTGTGGCCTGATGTAGCATCCTCCAGTTGGTCTATCATTGGGAGTTGAAAACTGTTTTTTGGGCATGCTTTGTTCAAATCTGTGAAATCTACTCACATTCTCCATTGTCCATTTTTATTTTGGACGGGGACTACCCATTGAGGGTAGTTGAGCTCTCTAATTGACCCTAAAGCGAGTAGCTTCTTCACTTCCTGTTTGATTGCTTGACTTCCTGGTTTTGCATTACTGGTTTTGCATTCGGGTGTACTGCGAGATGGTGAGATATTATTAGGGCGTCTATCCCGACCATGTCTTCATGACTCCAGGCGAACACATCCTTGTATTCTTTAAGCAGATCAGTGAGGCTTTGTTTGACTTTTCCTTCCAAATTGACCCCGATCTTGATCTTCTTATCTGGTTCATCTTATTTCAAGATAATTTCTTCGACCGGTTCATTTTTGGACTCCTTCGACTCTTCCCTTGGATCAAATTTGAATGACAGTGACTCTTTGTTCTGACTCGGCTGCGTTATAGTGCGTACTTGTTTACCATCATTTTTGTCTTTGTATACTGGTTAGCTCTTTGGGCCATCTCTTGGGACCCCTTGACTACACTGATCCCCTGTTCGGTCAAGAATTTGATTATCAAAGCATAAGTGGTTGTTACTAGTGTACTATCGAAAACAAAAACGTTCCTCTTTTTCTCTTCTAGGCCGAATTCACACTATCTCTATAAGTTGGTCGAATTTTATCCAGAGTAAAAAACAATTTTTTCTCCCTCGAAATTCTCTCTTGCTAGGCCAAATTCTCTTCTTGAAAATTGCTTAGCATGACCGAAATTCCTCTCATAGAAAAACTTAGGCTGGTCGAAATTAACATATATATATATATATGTATATATATATATATATATATATATGATCACAAATCCTCTCCTAAGAAGGATTTACTTGGTTGGCAAGAATCGCTTCCTTAGGTGGATTTATTTGCTAGTTAACAATCCTTATCTAAAAGGAATTCTATCCTATTATATATATATATATATATATATATGGGCTGGCTGAAATTTCATTGGATATATATTAGGATCACAAATCCTTTCCTAAGAAGGATTTACTTGGTAGTTAAAAATCATTTCCTTATGTACATTTACTTGGTGGTTAAGAATCCATTTCTAAATGAATTCTATCCTACACCAAGGCTCCTAATCCAACTCAATAGTGTATTTGTAACCATATTAAAGACTACCTAATTTGATTAGATAAATAATTCATTTTATTTATCTATTTACCAAATATAGTCTTTAAAAGTAATTATACTACCAACAATAGTATAATATTTGGAGACCATCTCCTAACAGAAAAAGATTTTGACTTTTAATTAAATAATTAAGTAATCAACAAATTAATTAATTTCTATTTAATTAAATAATAAAATAAAATTAATATAGTTAAGCTATTTTTATTATCCTTTGCGGCCCATACAAAATATATGGACCATATATTATTTTTCTTATTTTATTAAATCCATTGGACCTTAATAAAAAAGTCCACATGTGAACTAGACCTATTCTTACAAAAAGAAACAAGTTCTCATGCCTTATTACAATTCTAGATGGACCCCTAAATTGGTCCGGTAGAATATATCAAGTGATCCATGCAAATTCGTGTGGATTGGGGATCTTGTCAGGCTACCTAGATTTAAGCTCCAATAGACACAACCCAATCATAATCAACAAATGATTCACTTAGGTCCGATCTATTTAATTTTAGTTCATTCCACTAAATAACTAAAATTGAACTCTTAAATAAAGATAGAATAAGTTGATATTTACTCATTCATACCCTAGACAACCTTATTGGAGAAAGTGTATCCTCGTAAAGAATACCAGTAATCACCAAGAGCTCACAGACCGCCTATAGCTCTCCAAGTTACCATATTTACTCAAATGACCACATTTTGAACTTGGATATTTGACTTGACCAGAAGCCATGTTTCAATAGACACTATTGAAAACTTAACGTTAAGATTTAATATCCAATACCTCAAAACATCCATATGATGATATTCTACTCTCATTTAATAAATGGAGCCACGATGTCCAAATCTATAAATGAAGTCCTCTATGGATAAACAAATGAATACCATCAAACTATCGAGGATAGACTATGATATATAATCGTACTCATTGATAGCTCAAATGATAACAGTTGCAACCATAAGTCCATCATTTATCTCAGGATTGAGATAGACTCTCTGATTGTCTTCAAATGAAAAACTTTTATCTATTGACGATTCTGGATAAAGTATTTCATTGTGATCCAATTAAATGCACCTAGTGCATTAGATTCTTTTGCCCAAAGACACCACACTTTGATGATTTTAGACTCATCATAACACATTTGATCCCACTCAAAATCTAGCAAAAGAATCTACAACTTTAACAAGATAAAGGCATCCACCTTAATCTTAAGTTGTGAATATTATTCAAGACTAACTAAAGAATTGTGTCTACCTCATACATATCTAGATGTATGAACAATTCTTCTTTTCTCGTAGTGTTTTGACCTTATGATTTCATACTTTTGACAATTATAATAATTAAACTATAAATGCTATAAGATTTGTTAAAATAGAAATCACTTTATTAATATGAAAATACTGTCAAATACATTATTATACTCTTGTTATCGAGCATAATCCTAACAGAAAAACACTAGTACCAGTGGCTCCAGAACAAGAGAATTTGAGACTAACATTAGAAGCGTGAACACCCTCATCAATTGGAATCAACCCACTGCTATTGTACTCATTGATGTAGCTGGGTAATAAGAGCTGCAAGAAATTCACGTCAACCTATTTTTGTCTTTCTACATTCTACCTTATGAATATTGCCTACAGTTGTTGAAGGAGTACAGTGCTATTATAGAGACATTTCCTATTGTTGCCCGTAATGCAGTTCTGACTATTGGAGCAACTTCACTTGTTATGTTTCTAGTATTGGCTTAAGAATAGAGCAAAGTAGTGGTACGTGGCTTTAGGAGTCGGATCACTTACCACATGGGCTCAAGTATGCAAGACCTTCTACAATAAGTTCTTTCCTTCAGCAAAATCAAAGGATCCGAGGATAAAGATTGCTACCTTGAGTAAGAAATATGGTGAACCTTTCACAAGGCATGTGAGAGGTTCCTGATTCTAATTACATTGATTCCACCTCACATATATGGGCCAACTCAAAGTGGTAAAAGTATTTTAGCATGGAGCCGTAGAGGTTAAAGATAGTAAATAGGAGAGATATAAGGTGAATGGTCAGCGTTTGAAGCATTATTGGGGGAGTGTTGAAGCTGTTAGGATTATGCTCGATAGCTAGAGTGTAATATTGTAATTAACAATATTTTCATATGAATAAAGTGATTTCTAGTTTAACAAATCTTATAGCATTTATAGTTTAATTATTATAATTGTCAAAAGTAAATAATCATAAGGTCAAAAGACTATGAAAAAAGAAGAATTGTTCATACATTTAGATATGTATGAGGTAGACACAATTCTTTAGTTAGTCTTGAATAATATTCACAACTTAAGATAGAAGGTTGAACGCCTTTATCGTGTTAAAGTTGTAGATTCTTTTGCTAGCATTTGAGTGGGATCAAATGTGTTATGATGAGTCTTAAATCATCAAAGTGTGGTGTCTTTGGGCAAAAGAATCTAGTGCACTGGGTGCATTGAATAGGATCAAAATGAAATACTTTATCTAGAACCGTCAATGGATAAAAGTTTTTTCATTTGAAGACAATAGGAGAGTCTATCTAAATCCTGAGATAAATGATGGATTTATGGTTGCAAGTGTTATAATTTGAGCTATCAATGAGTACGATTATATAGCATAGTCTATCCTCGATAGTTTGGTGGTATTCATTTGTTAATCGATAGAGGATTTCATTTATTGATATGGACATGGTGGCTCCATTTATGAAATGAGAGTAGAATACAATCATATGGATGTTTTGAGGTATTGGATATTAAATCTTAACGTTAAGTTTTCAATAAGGTCTATTGAAACATGGCTTCTGGACAAGTCAAAATATCCAAGTTCAAAATGTGGTCATTTGAGTAAATATGGTAACTTGGAGAGCTATAGGCGGTCTGTGAGCTCTTGGCGATTACTGGTATTCTTTACGAGGATACACTTTCTCCAATAAAGTTGTCTAGGGTATGAATGAGTAAATATCAACTTATTCTATCTTTATTTAAGAGTTCAATTTTAGTTCTTTAGTGGAATGAACTAAAATTAAATAGATCAGATCTAAGTGAATCATTTGTTGATTATGATTGGGTTGTGTCTATTGGAGCTTAAATTTAGGTAGCCCGCCAAGATCTCCAATCCACACGAACTTGCATGGATCACTTGATATATTCTACCGGACAAATTTAGGGGTCCATCTAGAATTGTAATAAGGCATGAGAACTTGTTTCTTTTTGTAAGAATAGGTCTAGTTCACATGTGGACTTTTTTATTAAGGTCCAATGGATTTAATAAAATAAGAAAAATAATATATGGTCCATATATTTGGTATGGGCGGCAAAGGATAATAAAAATAGCTTAACTATATTATTTTTATTTTATTATTTAATTAAATAGAAATTAATTAATTTGTTGATTACTTAATTATTTAATTAAAAGTAATTTTTTTTTCCTAGTAGGAGATGGTCTCCTAAAACTATACTATTGTTGGTAGTATAGTTAATGTTAAAGACTATATTTGATAAGTAGATAAATAAAAGAAATTATTTATCTAATCAAATTAGGAATTCTTTAATAGGGTTACACATACACTATTGAGTTGGATTAGGAGTCTTGGTGTTAGGATAGAATTCTTTTTTGAAAAGGATTCTTAACCACTAAGTAAATCTACCTATGGAAAGGATTCTTAACTACCAAGTAATCCTTATGAGGAAAAGAATAAACTCTCCTAATCTATATCAATGAGAAATTCGACCAGACCATATGGATATAGGAGGAGTTAGATTTCCTTTTAGATAAGGATTCTTAACTACAAAATAAATCCACCTAAGTAAAGGATTCTTGCCAACCAAGTAAATCCTTCTTAGGAAAGGATTTATGATCCTATATATATCACCTCATAATTTTCGGCCAGCCCTAAGAATTCAGTGATGAAAATTTCGACCATGCCTACGTAATTTTCAAGAGAGAATTTGGCATAGCAAGAGAGATTTTTGAGGGAGAAAAATTAGTTTTTGCTCTAGATAAAATTCAATCAACTCATAGAAAAAGGGTGTGGAATTCGGCCAAGGAGAAAAGAGAAAAAGAGAACGTTTTTGTTTTCGACAGTACACTAGTATCCTTTACATCAAAAGGGTTTTGTGTACAACATCGAATCAAGGTTCACGCGAGTTTCAATTAAATTGATTGATAATTCACAAGTGACCGAACATTCTTGGATTTGTCACTTGGAGGATATTTGTAACTAACAAAGAAAAGATTTTGCTTTGTCTCCATCCTCAGGTATACAATTTAAAGAAAGCGAGCCCACACTCCAAGGTGATTCATGTTCGTGATTGGATTGGAAGATCTTGCAAAATCAATTCGGCGCTTGTTCAATCGTCACGAGAAAAAGGTACGAAACTTTTATATACGTCAATTAATCTAGGGTTAAGGTTCTCGTTGCATAAAAGGAAAAACAATTATATGCAAACCCTAATCTTCATTTTTTTCTCACGCTTCCATTGCGTTTTGAACCCGTTTTTCCCCTACAGAAGCAAAACCCACAATCCTCCAAATCAATCTACAAGATGCTTAATGTTGGGACAACGTTCTGCTGAGACGTTAAAGAAGGCTCTTGTGGGAGGCAACCCACATTGGGATTGAAATTGTAGAAATAATTCTTTTAATTTATGAACCTTTAATTTTCCCTTCTATTTGCTTACTTTTAATAACTTTTAGTTTAGATATTTTGATTTTGGATGATTTAGGATATGTGGATGAGGATAATTCTATTTTGGTATGTGTGATGATTTCATTTGAGATAATTTTATTGGTGGTTGATAATATCTTTTGTGAGACATTTGACCTTTATTGTAAGGTTCTTTATCTCTTGGAAAGAAATACGGCAACATACAACTCTTAGAGGGACAAGCAAGCCAAGAGTGCTCATAAAACGGGCAAGAACCATATCAAACCCTAGATGAAAGAAATTGACCACCTCGATTTCATCTCTTAATCACAAATATTTTTGAACTCTTGCCTCTTTATCATTTACTTTTATCGAGCACATATTGAAAATTTTGTGTTGATGAATTTTGAAGAAATTAAAGGAAATATTTATTGCACATTTGATGAAATTTTGATCTTTGTCTTCGCATTCATTGAATTTTTTAAATTTTGATCTGTATGAGCTGAAGGCTCTTATGGATAAATATTTGGGTGTATAGGTTAATATTACACACACACACACACACACACACATATATATATATATATATATATATATATATATATATATATCCCCGTTTGGTTTAGGGGTTTTTGCTCACATTTTGCATAGTTATATTACATGCTTATATTGAATATCGGTTTGGGGGTTGTTATCCCCATCCCGTAAATTTTGTTTATGGAAATGCTTGATGTTGATTTGTGTTTAACATCATATTGCATCGTAATGCCTCTTTATGTAGAGCTTTATTTGAGTCTTTTTATTTTTATGGGGGCAATGATTGTGTATGTCTTGCTTCTAGTTAGGTACACACCACTAGGCCGGACTCTGTTATTTCCAACATTAGGGACAACGTTGAGTTTTGGTTTTGGGGAGTAGATGCCATAATAAGTCATCTTTTGTGTCTTTAGTCTTTAATTTTTTTATTTTAGGTCTAAATTTTTCAAATTTGTCACATTAGCCAAAAATTTTGTGTTTTCATTAGTTTGGATGTGATGCCTTGAGTGTGTGCTTTTTGGTGAGTAGTGTATGCATTTTTTAGTTTGTGTAGTAACGAGTTGTCACTCGAGGGTCTCACTTGAACGTCATGGGCTAGTCCCATCCTTTTTGTGCATAAGTAGAAGGGACATGGTGTTCTAGCACCTTGTTATAATAGTGGAGATTACTCGTGAGTCCATAAACACAAGCCTAATTAAAAAATGCATTTGAATGTATAATTCTTCTATTCATTAAACACTGTTCTCATCATATGCATGTCATGCCATAGGACATTCATCATAAACATATATATATAAATATATATTGTGGATTGCTTGTTGGATGAATTCATTCCCTTGTTAGACTAGTCGTAGAAGTGAT
This sequence comes from Dipteronia dyeriana, assembly GCA_032871835.1. Lineage (NCBI taxonomy): Eukaryota > Viridiplantae > Streptophyta > Magnoliopsida > Sapindales > Sapindaceae > Dipteronia > Dipteronia dyeriana. The sequence goes on from CM065297.1 coordinate 55,150,728, forward strand.
TTTCAGAAATATGTGTGCATAAACTACTAAAAAACCTAAGAACATTCTATGTCTCATATGTGTGCTCCCAAACCAAGTTTGAGGTCAGACACTTCACTTTCAATTGGAACCACAACGAACTGTACAGCCATAGCCAAACTCAAACCTACCACTTTTATTGACAATCATATGGGGTGTGTGTGTTGTGTGTGTGGTGCATGAAAGGTTAAGCTCTCTTGAGAAATAGCATTTAATAAGGCAATATTGTAATGTGCTAGCATATGCTTGAACATTTAAAGTGCAAAAATTGTACTTAAAAGTCGAATAGTAAAAAATTTCAAATGGAGTTGTGCAACAGGAAATGCAAAGAAAGAAAAATCAGTGCAAAAAGAAAAAGGCAAAGAAAAGTAAAAAAAAAAAAGCGAGAAAAGTGAAAGAAATGAGCCTTGAGATGAAAATAAAAGTACTCACAATGTAGAGTATATGTGTATATCACATAAGGATGTAAAAGGATGCCTAGACATTTGTGTGTAAATTGTTGTAAGTAGAGTTTAGTATAGGGTATATGTATGAGTAAGCATGATTGGTGATTTTTGAATGCAAATTTTCCTATTTTCTTTGTTCACCTCATCTAACCCTATGACCTAATTACAACTGAAGGGAAAAAACCTAGTTGATTGACGATGAGTCTCGATTGGAAATGTTTGTTGATGCTTGATCTTCCACGTTAACGATACAGTGAATCTTTCTTAGGCTAGTTCATAAAAAGTAGCTATTTTTCAATTTTCATTGCTTGCATATAATTTGAATCCTATGCATAAATTCTATCTTTGCATGTCTTGCATGAGTGCGAACTTAGGACTCAGTGTGGAAAAAAAATAGTGACTCCAAGTGAGGAATAGAGTCGAAGCGAATTATATTCAAGGTGTGGGACTGAGTAGTTCCCGATATGAGAGCACTCATAGGACTGGGAATCATGATTGTGCGAGTTTCCCTTTAGTGCCTTCAAGTTGCTTTAGATCATTTTGCATGTGTCTACTTCTCTCTCACACATCATTGCATCCCATCACTAGTTGGACAAGTGACAATTTGATTTAATTGCTTTAAGTCTAGGACAAATTTAGATCGAGTCGTTTTTGTTGAGTTGTCTATTTTGCTTTGTCTTGAGTTTGCTCAAGGATGAGGAAAGGTTTTTTTAGGGGGTATCTGATCATATCAAAAGTTTGCTATATTTTAGCCCACATTCCTTATCCTTTGACTTGTTTTTTAGCATAATTTCGTGTCTCATAGGCTCTTATTCTATGATTTTAGACAATTGGTGTAATTCTTGTTAGGATTATGCTCAATAGCAAGAGTGTAATAATGTTTTTAACAATCATTTCGTATTAATAAAGTGATTTCTAGTTTAACAAATCTAATAGCATTTATAATTTAAGTATTACAATTGTAAGAAGTACATAATCATAAGGTCAAAAGACTATGAGAAAAGAAGAATTTTTTATGCATCTGGATATGTATGTGGTAGACACAATTCTTTAGTTAGTCCATGTGTGGTCTTGGGCGGCAAGGCTAAATATTTTAGCATAATATATTATTTTTTATTTTATTATTTAATTAAATAGAAATTAATTAATTTGTTAATTCATTAATTATTTAATTAAAATTCAAAATCTTTTTCCTAATAGGAGAAGGTCTCCTAATATTATACTATTGTTGGTAGTATAATTAATATTAAAGACTATATTTGATAAGTAGATAAGTAAAATGAATTATTTATCTAGACAAATTAGGAAGTTTTTAATATGGTCACAAATATACTATTTAAGTTGGATTAGGCATCTTGGTGTAGGAAAGAATTCTTTTTGAAAAAGGATTATAGGTCTCCAAGTAAATGCACATAAGGAAAGGATTCTTGCCCACCAAGTAAATCCTTCTTAGGGAAGGATTTGGTCTCCTATATATACTACCCAAATTTTTTGACCAAGGCTTAATTCTTAGTGAATTTTCAGCAGAGGCTAGGGTTTTATGAGAGAGAATTTGGCATAGTGAGAGAATTTTGAGAGAGAAAAAAATTAGTTTTTGCTCTAGATAAAATTCGGCCAACTCATAGATATTGTGTATTGAATTCGGCCAAGAAGAAGAGAAAAAAGGAATGTTTTTGTTTTCATTAGTGCACTAGTAACCTTTACATCAAAAGGTTTTATGTACAACATCGAATCTAGGTTCACGCGAGTTTCAATCAAATTGACTGATAATTCAAAAGTGACCCAACGTTCTTTGTTTTTCTCTTGAAGGATTACTGTGACTGATAAAGAAAAGATTTTGTTTGTTTCCATCCTCAGGTAAACAATTTAAAGAAAGGGAGCTCACACTCCTAGGTGATTCATGTTCGTGATTGGATTAAAAGATCTTACGGATTCAATTAGATGCTAGTTCAGTTGTCACAAGAAAAAAAAGGTACGATACTTTTAATATACGTCAATTAATCTAGGGTTAAGGTTCTTTCTATTAAAGGGAATTTTTTTAATATATCAAACCCTAATTTTATGCGTTCATTGTGCGATTTTCCCTGCAATTGGTATCAGAGTCTGGTTGTACCCTTGATTAATTGATGTATGTGTACGTGAATCTTTTTCTTTTTATTGTACATATACATGTTTTAGAAGGAGTTGACACTCTAGTTATTCACATATATATTAACATTGGAATGTATGGATATATATATGTTTTAAATGTGGATTCTTATTACTCAATTTTTGTCCTCGAATATAAATGGATTTTTGTTTTGGGATTATAACATAAAGGGTGGCCTATCATCGCCATAATTTCCTTCTTGTTAGTTGCTAATTTTTTTTTGTTTTGTTGTTGTAATAAAAAAAACTGCACTATATTGTATTAAAAATACTGCAGTATTTTATTATTTAAAATTCTTATGTAATACATTCAAGTATCGAAAACTCAAAGTTTTAAGAATTGGAAGCAACCGGAACAAGTTTGGGACCGAACGAGCCATGGCAACAAAAGTGCATACGAACGAACACGCGGCCACGATTGTTGTGGCATGGGCTACACACGGCAACCCTATGGAAGCCATGGGCTACACATGGCAGTCCTTCATGGGGTTTTGGAGTGTGCACGCCCATGGGAGGGAGTCAAGGGTGCCACTCGCCCATGTGAGGCAGCCGAGGGAGTCCAAACGATGAAGGTCACATGAAGACTTGTTCGCCAAGAAAAGAGTTTTTTGTATTCCAAGACATATGTAATTTACATGCTTTTCTAGGATGGACAAAAATTGTAGCTATTTATATTTTTATAAATATTGTAATGTTTGTCATTGTTCGATAACATGTCTTATAGAATAGGAGTGACACTCATATATCTCTTTTTGTATGAATATGCTTTGAATGGTTTCGATATCTAATTGGCATCTAGATAACTTGGTAAATCATTCTATGGAATTCGATCACATGCCTTAAATAATTGAGTGGGAGAAGGTGTTATGGAACACCTATGGCCTCCAAGTTTAGTTGAGCTTTATGTTTCGTGTAATAACCCTATAAGAATTATTCATGAATGGAATTTAGCAGATACTTCCTTACAAGGATAAACTAGACAGTTAACCCAAATTATATCTACTCCCAAAGGATGGATATTCATGAGGGAATATATTGAAGGTCGATAACTTGGTAACACACTCAATGATTTATTAATATCCTCCCAAGAGTTCTTGTTAATAAAATTGCAAGGCTAAAATTAAAAACGCTGGTTGTTATGCCAACAATTAGGTGGGACCTAGTCCAACTAGTAAGTGGTACGAACTCCCACCGGATGCGTGACATTTATGGGTGTTGGATCACCGTTGTGTTTTATCGATTGAATTATTTTATTTAATAAAAGATAAATATTCAAAAGTTTTTTATAATGATTGTTTACTTATATAATTTTTGTTATTAAAAAAAAATCATGACCCTATCCCTAACCAAACATCCTAAAAGATAATACTTAAACTGATGATAATTATGTCAAAATTGGGTTGTTGTTGCAAGTTGAAAAACCATAAGTTCGTTCTGTCTATTCCTAAAACACCTACTCCTATTAATGAATCTAATGATGAGTGTAAGTTCCTCGGTTTTTGATTGGCTTATTTCGTTGACAACCACATTTTGGGATCAATATGTAAGGGTAGTTTAGGGCTTTATTGTTCGTAACCAAGCTCAAGCATCAAAGGTAAAATCACTTGCTTAACTTCATTGAAGAGATTTAGTGCACACACTCACACACATGCATTTTATTTTAATTATCTTGCTTGCATGCTTATTTACCATTTTGTGTGCCTTGTGTGTCCTATTTTTATTTGAGTTTTGAATGTATGTTTGTGCATTAAAGAGAGGATTTTTTCCTCTATACCGCGGTCTGTTCAGTGTCCACACCGTGGCCCGCACAACGGTGTTTGGCAGAGGATGCGCGCTGTGTCTACCGCGGTCTGTGCTTGTTGCCTATGCCGCGGTCTCCCAATCGGTGTTTCACAGAGGATGCACGATGCCCAGATCGCGGTCTGTGCACACTGCATGCACATCGGCCTATAGAGCGGTGTTGTTCAGTCGATACACCGCTCTCTGTGCCGTGGTCTGGACACTTGCCTGGAACGTGGTACAGCCAGAGGTCCTGACGCGTTTTGGTTGCATTTTGCCAAAAACGATGCAGTTTCACTTTAGGCTTTATATAAATGAACCATATTCTCCCAACTCATTTTTAGAGCTTCAAAACCTAATTTTGAGAGTGAGATAAGGTTCTTTAGAGAGAGAAGCTCCAAGAAGGCATTTTTACTCAACCATCCTTAAAATCCAAAGCATCAAGCATCTTTCAAGCATGGGTTTCTTGTTTGTTCTTGACTAGGTATTCTCTACATGTTCTAATCTCTATGTTTTCATTACTAAGACATGTATACCTAGGGTTTTAGCCTTTATTGCACATTGATTGCTTGTTTGTGTGTTTAAATTGCTTTTATGACATGATTGTGTTTTGATTGTTGGTTGAGATACATTAATTTGTGATAGCTAGCATTTAAGACGATTTTTCCCTTCTAGCTAATTCTTCTTGCCTTTGCATTTAGAACATTGATATCTAGGATTTGGTTTAAATGTCATTATTAATCCTAGATAAGCATGAATGTATTGACCTAGCATTTTTGCATATTGAATATTCTTGCATATTCACTTAGGTTGCCATTATCTCTTCATTGTTATTTTAGCTTGTGGCTAAGTGGTTAGTGCACAACGCTAGTGATCCAAAATCGCTATTAAAGCCCGTTGGGTAGAGTGAAAGGGTTAGTAACTGGAGGGTTAGACGGGAGGTCAACCTAGGTTGTAAACTTTTACTCAATAGTGAATTTTGAGGATCGAGGGTGGCGCTCTAAATAGCCCATGGTTTTTCCCATTTGAAGGGTTTCCACATATTTTCCGTGTTGTTATTGTTTTATGTTTGTTGTCATTCAATTGAGCATTTAAGTAGAATGGGGTAGAATTGTTAATATTGATTAATTCACAAAAATGGTAATCTATAGAATTAAAACCTATTCACCCCCCCCCCCCCCCCCCTCTAGGCTATAGATACACACTTTCTAGGGAATTTCAAGGAGCAAAGAGACGAGTATTAATGATGTCTCTAGAAGTGATGTTTTCTATGAAGTCGAGGACAACTAAGAGAGAGGCAGTGGCTGCTTTCATGAATCTTAGGTTGAAACCTAGACAGGCTGTGAATAATCACCTAATGAAGTCATAGTACATCTTAACATTGCTGAACTCAATGGTGAGACAAAAAATTGACATGATTGTCAACTCACTGTCGGGTTCCTTTGATTAGTTCAAGTTGCACTACACCTTGAACGATAAGGAATACACCTTGCAAGGCCTGATGCAAGATGTTCAAAGCACTGAAAAGATTCTTGTGAAAGGCAAGGGTCAAGAGATTTATATGGTTGGTAAAGTTGCTACTGTTAAGACCCATCAGAAGGTCAAGAAACAATAGAAGAAAATGCAATTTGGGCCTAACTAGAAGAAGACCAAGAAAATAACCAAGAACAAAGGAAAGTGTTTCCTTTGTGGTGAAAAGAGACAAAGGAATAGAACGAATGTGAATGAATTCAATTTGTGTTTAGGCAATGGAGCGTTGGTGTCTGCTAGTGTAGTGGGAGATATTAGAATTAATTTAGATTCTTATAGGCATTTAGATTTAATAGACATTTATTATATACCTCAATTCAGGAGGAATTCAATTTTAGTTTCTTGTTTAAGTAAATTTGGTTATTCGGTTACTTTTAATAAACTCTTTATTATTAGTAAGAATGACAAAATTATTTACAAAGGTACATTGGAAAATGGTTTATTCTATTCGTATAGAAATATCTCTCATTTGTTAGACACGAAATCAATAGAACGTAATCATAAAAGAGTAATATTATCAAAAGATGATACCTACCTATGGCATTTGTGCCTAGGTCATATTAACCATGATAGCATCAAAAGATTGGTTAGTGATGGACCGTTAATTGACTTACTGGTTGATGATCTACCAACTTATAAATATTGTCTTGATGGTAAGATGACCAAAAGGTCTTTCATGACCAAAGGCACAAGAGCCACTGAATGTTTAAGGTTGATACACACTGATGTGTGTGGACCTATGAGCATTCAAGCTAGAGGTGGATATGAGTACTTCATCACTTTTACGGATGATTACTCAAGATTTGACTATGTGTATCTCATGAGACGTAAGTCGGATGATTTTGACATGTTCAAAACATTTAAGCATAAGTGAATAATCAGCTTGAGAAACGCATAATAATCTTGAGGTCTGATCGTAGTAGGGAATATTTATCCGGTGAGTTTCAGCAATATCTTATTGATAATGGGATAATTTCTTAGTTTTCTGCACCAGGTACACCTCAACAAAATGGGATGGTAGAAAGGAGAAATAGAACTCTTTTGGACATGGTTATGTCTATGTTGAGTTATTCAACGCTTCCTAATTCTGTTTGGGGATATGTTATATAAATTGTCATGTACATTCTAAATGATGTACCATCTACGTCGGTTCCTAAAACACCGTATGAGTTATGGACCGGGCGAAAGCCTAGCTTACAACATTTATGGATATTTGGAGGTCCTGTGCACGTGTTAAAAGGAAAGATAGAAAATATGGAGTCCCGTTCAAAAACATGCATATTAGTAGGGTATCCAAAAGGAACAAAAATATATTATTTCTATAGTCCTTCAGATCTTAAAGTATTTGTTTCGACAAATGCTAAATTACTGGAAGAGGACTATATCAATAATTATGTGCCTAAAAGTAGAATTATTCTGAATAAGCTTTCAGGAGATACAATTTCACATGTGATTTCACAACCTAGCCCAATTGTAAGTTCCGTACCAACACAAGATCAAAAATCTACCATACCTCATCGTAATGGGATGGTTAGTAGGCAACCCGAGAGATACATCGGTCTATGAGAATCTGTAGTGAATCTCTTGGATGATGATGATCTCTATAAGTAAAAGGAAGCAATGGAAGATGTTGATTGTCACCATTTGCAAAAGGCAATGCAATCCGAAATTGAATCTATGTTCAAAAACAAATCTGGTCTCTTGTACTCTTGCCTAAAGAGGTAAAACCCATCGGGTGCAAGTGGGTATACAGGAGGAAAAGAGGAATGGATGGAAAGGTGGAAACCGTTAAAGCTAGATTGGTAGCTAAAGGTTACACATAGAAGGAAAGTATCGATTATGAGAAAACCTTCTCTTCTGTGGCCATGATTAAATCCATTAGGAAACTCTTATCCATTATGGCATCTCTAGACCTAGAGATTTGGCAATTGGTCGTCAAGATAGCTTACCTTAATGGAAGTCTTGACGAAAGCATTGACATGATACAACCAAAAGGATTCATTAAAAAAAGCCAAGAGGAAAAGGTATGCAAGTTGCAAAGATCCATATATGGATTGAAGCAAGCATCCAGATCCTAGAACATAAGGTTCAATCAAGCTATAAAGAGTTTTTGATTTACTCGAAACCTTAACGAACCTTATGTATACAGAAGGATCAAAGGCGACAAGTTGTGTTTCCTAGTTCTTTACGTTGATGATATACTACTCATTGGAAACGATGTAGATGTATTGACATCAGTGAAATAACGGTTAGCAAAACAATTTGATATGAAGGACGTAAGAGATGCAAGTTATATTCTTGGTATCCAAGTCATAAGAGATAGAAAGAATAGAACGATTGCATTATCCCAAGCTTCATACATAGATAAAATATTGTCTAGGTTTTCCATGCAAGATTCCAATAAAGGTATGTTACCTTTCAGACATGGAATCAAACTTTCTAAGGAAAAAGTTCCTAAGAATGAGCATGAAGAGCAATTCATGAGTAGGATTCTATATGCATTGGCAGTTGGAAGTCTCATGTATGCAGTGCTCTGAACTAGACCAGATATTTGTTTTGTTGTCGGTATAGTTAGCAGGTTTCAATCGAAGCCTAGTCCTAATCACTGGACGACAGTCAAGCATATTTTTAAGTATCTAAAGAGAACGAGAGATTATATGCATGTATACTCTAGAGGGGATTTAATTCTCATTGAGTATACAAATTTTGATTTTCAGTCATATTCTGACTCCAGGAGATCAACATCAGCATCTGTGTTTACTATTGGAGGAGGGGCTATCATATGGAGGAGTATCAGGCAATCTTGTATTGTTGATTCCACCATGGAAGCTTAGTATGTTATCACATGTGAAGCTGCTAAAAAGTTGAGGGAAACACATTGAAAGAATGTATCATCTGTTGAGGGAACTTATGCATACGGGTGATGTGACAATTACCAAGATCTCGTCAGCAGAAAATCTAGCGGATCTCTTTACAAAGACTCTTCCACAAAAGAGTTTTTATGGGCATTTAAAGAACATGGGGATGAGAGATATGACACACTTTCTATAGTGCAAGTGTGAGATTGTTAGGAATATGCTCAATAGCTAGATTGTAATAATGTTTATGACAATCATTTCATATTAATAAAGTGATTTATAATTTAACAAATCTTACATCATTTATAGTTTAATTAATATAATTGTCAAAAGTAAATAATCATAAGGTCGAAAGACGATGAGAAAAGAATAATTGTTCTTGTATCTGTATATGTATGAGGTAGATACATTTCTTTATTTAGTCTTGAATAATATTCACAACTCAAGATAAAGGTTAGGCGCCTTTATCTTGTTAAAGTTGTAGATTTTTTTGATAGAATTTGAGTGGGATCAAATGTGATATGATGAGTCTAAAATCATTAAAGTGTGGTGTCTTTAGGAAAACGAATCTAGTGCACTAGATGCATTGAGTAGGATCACAATGAATTAATTTATCCATAGTCGTCAGTGGATAAATGTTTTCACTTAAAGACAATCGGAGATTTTATCTCAATCTTGAGAAAAATGATGGACTTATGGTTGCAAGTGTTATCAATTGAGCTATCAATGAGTACGATTATATAGCGTAGTATATCCTCGATAGTTTGGTGGTATTCATTTGTTAATCGATAGAGGACTTTATTTATAGATAAAGACATCGTGGCTCCACTTATTAAATGAGAGTATAATATCATCATATGGATGTTTTAAGGTATTGGATATTAAATCTTAACGTTATGTTTACAATAATGTCTATTGAAACATGGCTTCTAGACAAGTCAAAATATCCAAGTTCAAAATGTGATCATATGAGTACATATGGTAACTTGGAGAGCTATAGGCGGTTTATGAGCTCTTGGCGATTACTGATATTCTTCACGAGGATACACTTTCTCCAATAAGGTTGTCTAGGGTATGAATGAGAAATATTATCTAATTCTATCATTATTTAAAAGTTCAATTTTAGTTCTTTAGTGGAATAAACTAAAATTAATAGATCGGACCTAAGTGAATCATTTGTTGATTGTGATTGGGCTGTGTCTATTGGAGCTTACATTTAGATAGCCCGCCAAGATCCCCAATCAACACGAACTTGCATGGATCACCTGATATATTCTACCAGATCAATTTATTAGTCCATTTAGAATTGTGTTGAGGGATGTGGAATTGTTTCTTTTTGTAAGAATGGTTCTAGTTCACATGTGGATTTTTTATTAAGGTAAAATGGAATTAATAAAATAAGAAAAATAATATATAACCCATGTGTGGTCTTGGACGGCAAGGCTAAATATTTTAGCTTAATTATATTTATTTTTTATTTTTTTATTTAATTAAAAAAATAATAATTAATTTTTTAAATTATTAATTATTTAATTAAAAGTCAAAATATTTTCCTAATAGAATAAGGTCTCCTAATATTATAATATTGTTGGTAGTATAACTAATATTAAAGACTATATTTGATAAGTAGATAAATAAAAGGAATTATTTATCTAGTCAAATTAGGAAGTCTTTAATATGGTTACAAATAGACTATTTGAGTTGGATTAGGAGTCTTGGTGTTGGAAAGAATTCTTTTTGGAAAAGAATTCTTGGTCACCAAGTAAATGCACATAAGGAAAGGATTCTTGTCCACCAAGTAAATCCTTCTTAGTAGAGGATTTGGTCTCCTATATGTAATACCCATAAATTTTGACCAAGGCTTAATTCTAAGTGAATTTTCAGCCAAGGCTAGGGTTTTATGAGAGATAATTTTTCTAGTCAGAGATATTTGAGAGAGGAAAAAATTAGTTTTTGCTCTATATAAAATTCGGTCAACTCATAGATATTGTGTATTGAATTTGGCCAAGAAGAAAAGAAAATAGGAACGTTTTTGTTTTCGATAGTGCACTAGTAACCTTTATATCAAAAGGTTTTGTGTACAACATCGAATCTAGGTTCACACGAGTTTCAATCAAATTGATTGATAATTCAGAAGTGACCTAACGTTCTTTGTTTTTTTCTTGAAGGATTACTGTGACTAACAAAAAAAAAAGATTTTGTTTGTTTCCATCCTCAGGTATACAATTTAAAGAAAGGGAGCCCACACTCTTAGGTGATTCACGTGATTGGATTGAAAGATCTTACGGATTCAGTTCGATGCTAGTTCAAACGTCACGAGAAAAAAAAGGTATAATACCTTTAATATACGTAAATTAATCTAGGGTTAAGGTTATTTCTATTAAAGGAATTTTTTTTAAATATATCAAACCCTAATTTTACTCTTCCGTTGTACGATTTTCCCTATAATTGGTATCAGAGCCTAGTTGTACCCTTGATTAATTGATGTATGTGTATGTGAATCTTTTTCTTTTTATTGTATACATGCATGTTTTAGAAAGAGATGACACTCTAGGTATTCTCATATATATTTACATTGGAATATATGGATATATATATATATATATATATATGTTTTTGAAACAAATATTTTTGTGTGTTTAATATTAATTTAGAGGGGGGGCGAATAAATTTCAATCAAATTTTACCTAATTTTCGTTAATGGTCAATTAGACGAAAATACCCCTAACTAGTCACAATATTATCAAAAGTGTATTAAGTGCGGAAATAATAAAGACACTTGAGATATACGTGGAAACCCTCTAAATGGGAAAAACCACGGGCTGTTAAGTGCACCACACTCGAACAACGAATCCACTGATGATAGAGGTGTTACAACCTACTCCCGGTATATAACCCACTACCACTACCTAATCCCGGTATTAAGTGGACCTAGTCCAATTTGCATACGTTTGAAGCAACCTACTCCCGGATGCAACACAAGACTTACTTCTCTCTTCAGTGAAGAGATAAACACCCTATGTGAATATATGATGATATTCAAACAACAAACAAGACTAGGGTACCTTATATGCTTACCTAGGATTATGAGATGGCAATAAATGCAATCCTAAATATCAAGAGCTAAATGACATGTCATAAAGCTTAGCTAAACATAGAACAAGCAATCCTATGAAGCTATCATAAAAGCCAAATCAACACATGTTGTCATTAAGCATGGCAACGACTATAATGCAATCACTAAATGCAATCAATGAGTCCTAAACAATATCTAAATGCAAAGCATAGAGATTTAGCTAGAAGTTATCAATAACAACAATCCTAGCTATCACAAACAATCACAATGAATCAACAAATATACTTACAATGTATTCAACGTATACTTAGTATATATTCATGTGATTGAGACAAAGCATTTAGCCACACAATAAATGCAAGTCTTAGACCAATGTCTGTCAATAACAAACTCAATTAGTTGTAAAGAGATTTTCTAACAAACTAATTGTCACAAAAACATCACATAAACATTCAAAAGCTTAACAAGTTGATTAATGAACAATCTATCAACCTAGTCAACAATGAATCACACAAGAATGTTTATGACCTAGCTTTTAGGCAAAAATGACCTAATCAATTAAGCTATCAAAATACAAACCCAACCATGTCATCATTCAATAAAAATATGCATTCAAAAATGATTTCTATAAATCCTATGCAATAAAAACGAACTCTTGGAGTTTAAGAACAATAATCAAAGATAAAAGTATGTTCTTACTTACCAAGTCATGAATGATGAAGACCCATGTCTAAAGATGATCAATAATGCATGAAGGATGATGGGTTTTGGGTTTGGAGAGTTAAGGAACCACTCTTGGAGCTTCTCTCTCAAGGGAAATATTTTCTCTCACTAAGCAATGGTTTTTAAGCTCTGAAAAATGAGTGAGGAAGAAGATGACACATAAAAATGAGCCCTAGAACAAAACTACATCGTTTTGAAAATGCCCAGAATTTTACTCAGTGTGCTGGTGAGCTGCGCTGGTCAACAAGCACCACACCAGTGCACACCTACTGTCCAAGGGGGCTGGTGATGTGCGCTTGTGGACCAGCGCAGCCGCTACAAAACAAAAGCTTGAGATTCGAGCGACCCAAAACATGACCAAACGACATCCAAACCTTTTGTATAATATACTATTAGAAAGGTATAGAAGTCTAATTTCTACTCCAAATTATAAAACTTGATTTGGATGTCTGCAGGAAAGTTTATGGTCATTTAAGTGACCAAAGGTCAGAAATGGACAACAACAGAGATGCCCTGTTTTTGTGGTCACTTTGGAGATTTCAAAACCAATCCAAACGGTCATGAAATATTACGAATAATATACCGTTGGAAAGGTATGGTTGTATAGTTTTTACAGAAATTTAAAACTCATTTTGAATCATTTTATAAAATGATACGGTCACAAGACCATACAAAGGTCAGTTTTCAAAAACATTTAAATCATTGAAATTCACTTTTTGAAACTAGACACCTTACTCCACATAACTAAACCAAGAGAAGAATATGACCTTCTCAAATGGTCACTCAATGCGCTAAGACAAGCACACCATCGTGCAAGCGCGAACAACACACAAAACCACACTATGAATGCACATAGACAACAATGAAGCACACATGCATAACAAATCAAATGCAAGTAAGTGTGTGTGTGTAAGCAACACATAATGCATGTCAATACAAATGCAAAGATGTGATCAATATAAACATGCAAGAAGAGTTATCAAAACATGAATGCACAATCATATAAACACACAACATATACGAATAAGAAATATGCATGAGTTGTGAGTGTGTTCAACTATATCTCTTCAAAGCTAGTAAGCACAAGAAATATACCTTTGGTGCTTCTTCTCTTGAGGTCTTGTTAGCCTCCCCAAAAATGTGGTTTGTTCACGAAATAAGCCAATCAATAAATGAGGACTATACAGTTTTAAATGTGGATTCTTATTGCTCAATTTCGGTCCTAGAATTTCAATGTATTTTTGTTTTGGGATAGTAACAAGAAGGGTGGCCTATCATCGCCATAATTTCCTTCTTGGTAGTTGCTAATTGTTTTTTAATGTGTTGTTGTAAGAAAAAAAACTGCACTATATTGTATTAAAAATATTTCAGTATTTTATTATTTAAAATTCTTCTGTAATATATTCAAGTATCAAAGACTCGAAGGTTTGAAGAATTGGAAGTAACCGGAACAAGTTTGGGACCGAGCGAGCCATGGCAACAAACGTGCAAGCGAATGAACACGCGGCCACGATCGTTGTGGCATGGGTTGCTCACGTCAGCCCTATGGAAGCCAACGAATGTGCATGGCAACCCTTCGTGTGGTTGTGGAATGGGCACGCCCATGAGAGGCAGCCAAGGGTGCGCACGCCCATGGGAGGCAGCCGAGGGAGTCCAAATGACTAATGTTGCGTGAAGACTTGTTCGCCAAGAAAAGAGTTTTTAGTATTCCAAGACATATGTAATTTACATGCTTTTCTAAGATGGACCAAAATTTTAGCAATTTATATTTTTATAAATATTGTAATGTTTGTCATTGTTTGATAACATGTCATTTATAATAGGATTGCCACTCATATATCTCTTTTGGTATGGACACGCATTGAATGGTTTATGTATCTAATTGGCATCTAGATAACTTTGTAAATCATTCTATGGAATTCAATCACATGCCTTAAATAATTGAGTGGGAGAAGGTGGTTTCGTTGAGCTTTATGTTGAAGGGAAAATCGCGCAGCGGAAGCCTGAAAAAATTAGAATTAGTGTCGGTATAAATAAAAAATTTCACTTTATAATAACAAGAACCTTAACCCTAGATTAATTGATGTATATAAAAAGAGTCGTACCTTTTTCTCGTAACGATTGAACAAGTGCCGATTTGAATCCACAAGATCTTCCAATCCAATCACAAACGTGAATCACCTAGGAGTGTGAGCTCCCTTTCTTTAAATTGTATACATGAAGATGGAAACAAACAAAATCTTTCTCTTCGTTAGTTACAATAATCCAACAAGAAGAAAACAAAGAATGTTAGGTCACTAGTGAATTATCAATCAATTCGATTGAAACTCGCGTGAACCTTGATTCGATGGTGTACACAAAACCTTTTAATGTAAAGGCTACTAGTGTTCTATCGAAAACTAAACGTTCATTCTTTCTTTTTTTTCTTTGCCGAATCTGACACTATTTCTTAGAGTTGATCGAATTTTTTGTAGAGAAAAAACAAAATTTTCTCCCAAAAATTCTTATGGTGGCCGAATTCTCTCCTAGTAGCATTCCTTAGGTTGGCCAAAATCTTCTCTTTAAAAATACTAGGGCAGGTTGAAATTTCTCTCTTAGAATTATATAGCTGGCCGAAATTCAAGAGATCTATATATAGGATCACAAATCCTTTCCTAAGAAAGATTTACTTGGTGGGTAAGAATCCTATCCTGAGGTTGATTTGTTTTGTGACCAAGAATCCTTTTCCAAAAAGAATTCTTTCCTACATCAACATTCCTAATCCAACTTACTAGTGTATTTGTAACCATATTAAATATTTCCTAATTTGACAGATAAATAATTCCTTTTATTTATCTGCTTATCAAATATAGACTTTAATATTAATTATACTACCAACAATAGTATAATATTAGGAGACCATCTCCTAATAGTAAAAAGATTTTGACTTTTAATTAAATAACTAACTAATTACCAGATTAATTAATTTATATTTAATTAAATAATAAAATAAAAAACAATATATTAAGCTATTTTATATAGCCTTGCCGCCCAACACCATATATGGGCCATTATATTATTTTTTCTATTTTATTAAATCCATTGGACCTTAATAAAAAGTCCACATGTGAAGTAGACCTATTCTTATAAAAAGAAACAAGTCCACATGCCTTAATACAAACTATTTTGTGGAAGAGCCTTTGTAAAGGGATCTGCTAGATTATCTGTTGACACGATCTTGGTAATCGTCACATCACCCCTACGCACAATTTCACTCAGAAGGTGATACTTTCTTTTATTGTGTTTCCCTCACTTATGACTTCTTGGTTCTCTCGAATTAGCCACTGCTCCACTATTGTCACAATAGATAGTGATCTGCTTATTCGCATCAGGAACCACTTCCAGGTCAATAAAGAATTGGTGAAGCCAGACAACCTCTTTAGCAGCTTCGCATGTGGCAACATACTTGGCTTCCATGGTGGAATCAACAATACAATATTGCATGAAATTCCTCCATATGACTGCACGTCCTACAATAGTAAACACAGATCCTGATGTTGATCTTCTGGAGTCAGAATCAGACTAAAAATCAAAATATGTATACCGAACGGGAATTAAATCCCATTCAGAGTATACAAGCATATAATCTCTCGTTCTCCTGAGATACTTGAAAATATTCTTGACTACCGTGCAGTGATAAGGACCAGGCTTTGATTGAAACCTTCTAACTATGCCCACAACAAAACAAATATATGGTCTAGTACAGAGCATTGCATACATGAGACTTCTAACTACCGATGCATATGGAACCCTACTCATGAATTGCACTTCATGCTCATTCTTAGGAACTTGTTCCATAGAAAGTTTGATTCCATGTCTGAATGGTAACATAACTTTCTTGGAATCTTTCATGGAAAACCTAGACAAGATTTTATCTATGTATAAAGCTTGGGAAAATGCAATCGTTCTATTCTTTCTATCCCTTATAACTTGAATACCAAGAATATAACTTGCTTCTCCTAAGTCCTTCATATCAAATTGTTTTGCTAACCATTCCTTTATTGATGTCAATACACCTACATTGTTTCCGATGAGTAGTATATCATCAATGTAAAGAACTAGGAAACCAACTTGTCACCTTTGATCCATTTGTATACATATGGTTCATCAAGGTTTTGAATAAATCCAAAACTTTTTACGGCTTGATGGAACCTTATGTTCTAGGATCTGGATGCTCACTTCAACCCATATATGGATCTTTGCAATTTGCATACCCTTTCCTCTTGGCCTTTTTCAAGGAATCCTTCTGGTTGCATCATATAGATGCTTTCATCAAGACTTCCATTAAGGAAAGTTGTCTTTACGTCTATTTGCCATATCTCTAGGTCTAGAGATTCCACAATAGATAAGAGTATCCCTAGGAATTTAAGCATGGCCACAAGAGTGAAAGTTTCTTCATAATCGATACCTTCTTTTCATTTATAACCTTTAGCTACCAATATAGCTTTAAAGGTTTCCACCTTTCCATCCATTCCTCTTTTCCTCTTGTATACCCACTTGCACCTAATGGGTTTTATCCCTTTAGGCAAGTCTACAAGATACTAGACTTTGTTTTTGAATATAGATTCAAATTCAGATTGCATTGCCTTTTGCCAATGGTGACAATCAATATCTTTCATCGTCCGGGAGATTCTCTACAGATTCTCCTAGACCGTCGCATCTCTTGGGTCGTCTACTAACCCTCCCTCTACGATGAGGTATGGTAGATTTTTGATTCTGTGTTGGTATGGAACTTACAATTGGGTTTGGTTGCGAAACCTCTTGTGGAATTGTATCTCCTAAAAGTTCATTCAGGACAATTATACTTTTAGGTACAAAATTATTCATATAGTCCTCTTCCAGAAATTTAGCATTTGTCGAAACAAATACTTTAAAATCTGAAGGACTATAAAAATAATATCCTTTTGTTCTTTTTGGATACCCTACAAATATGCTTGTTTCTGAACAAGACTCCATCTTTTGTCTTTCCTTTTAACACATGGGCAAGAAATCCAAATATCCTTAAGTGTTGTAAACTAGGCTTTCACCCGGTCCATAACTCATGCGGTGTTTTAGGAACCGACATAGATGGTACATCGTTTAGAATGTACATGGCAGTTTGTAAAGCATATCCCCAAAAAGAATTAGAGAGCGTTGAATAACTTAACATGGACCTAACCATGTCCAAAAGAGTTCTATTTCTCCTTTCTGCCACCCCATTTTGTTGAGGTGTGTCTGGTGTAGAAAACTGAGAAATTATCCAATTGTCAATAAGATACTGTTGAAACTCACCAGATAGATATTCTCCACCACGATCCGACCTTAAGATTTTTATGCGTTTCTCAAACTGATTTTCTACTTCAGCTTTAAATGCTTTGAACATGTTAAAAGCATTCGACTTATGTCTCATGAGATATACATAGCCAAATCTTGAGTGATTGTCCATGAAAGTGATGAAGTACTCATATCCACCTCAAGCTTGAATGTTCATAGGTCCACACACATCAGTGCGTATAAATCCTAAACATTCGATGGCTCTTATGCCTTTGGTCGTAAACAACCTTTTGGTCATTTTACCTTCCAAACAATATTCACAAGTTGGTAGATCATCGACCTTTAAGTCACTTAAAGGTACGTCACTTACCAATCTTTTAATCCTATTAAGGTTAATATGACCTAGGCGCAAATGCCATAGGTAAGTTTCATCTTTTGATAATTTTACTTTTTTATGATTAGGTTTCGTTGATTCCGTGTCCAACAAGTGAGAGATATTTCCATGCAAATAGAATAAACCGTTTTCCAATGTACCTTTGTAAATAATTTTGTCATTAATACTAATAATAAAAGCTTTATTAACAATAACTGAATAACAAAATTTATTTAAATAAGAAACTGAAATTAAATTCCTCTTGAATTGAAGTACATAATAAACTTCTATTAAATCTAAACTAATTCTAATATCTCCCACTGAACTAACAGACACCAACGCTTCATTTCCTAAACGCAAGTTGAATTCGTTCTCATTAAGCCTTCTCCTTTCCTTGAACCCCTGTAAGAAAAAACAAACATGATTAGTGGCTCCAGAGTCTATGATCCAAGAATCCATAGAATCCACCAAAAAACATGTTTCAAGATAATTAATATTACCTTCTTCCATCTTGTCTTGAGACTTTGGGCAATTTCTTTTCCAATGTCCCTTTTCACCACAAAGGAAACACTTCCCTTTGATCTTGGTTACTTTCTTTGTCTCCTTCCTAATAGGTCCTAGTTGCTTTTTCTTCTGTTGTTTCTTAACCTTCTTACAGGTCTTAACAGTAGCAACTTTACCTACGGTATGAATCTCTTGACCCCTTTCTTTCACAAGGATTTTTTCCATGCTTCATGTTGTTGTTGCAACAGGTCGGAGATGGTGGCCATAATGTAACATTCTGCCATCTCATTAGATGACTCCCACTGCTGATACTCATCTCTTTAATCTTGAGTAGATTCATTAGAAGGAGTAGGTGGTTTAGGAGTGCATAGAACGAACTTATGCTTTTCGGATTGCAACAAAAGCCCAATTTTCCATTTCCATGTGACATAATTATCACCAGTTAAAGTATTGTCTTTTAGGATGGTTATTAGGGATGGGGTCATGATTTCTGAACATTAACAAAAATTATATAAGTAAATGATCATGATAAAGCACTTTCAAATATTTATCTTGAATTAAATAAAATAATTCAATCGTAAAAATTCAACGGTGATCCAACACCCATAAATGCCATGCCTTATTTGGGAGTTTGCAATATTTACTAGTTGGACTAGGTCCCACCTAATTGTTAACATAACAACCAACATTTTCAATTTTAGCCTTGCAATTTTATTAACAAGAACTCTTAGGAGGATATTAATAAAATTACATTGAGTGTGTTACCAAGTTATCGACCTTCAATATAATCCCTCGCGTATATCCCTCCTTTGGGAGTAGATATCGTTTGGGCTAATTGTGTAGTCTATCATTGTAAGGAAGTATCTTGCTAAATTCCATTCATGAATACTTCTTGGGAGGTTATTACATAAAACATAAAGCTCAACTAAAATTAGAAGCAGTAGGTTTTCCAAACCACCTTCTCCCACTCAATTATTTAACAAGAATGATTTACCAAGTTATCTAGATGCCAATTTAGATACCTAAACCATTCTATGCATGTTCATACCAAAAGAGATATATGAGTGGCGCTCCTATTCTATATGACATGTTATCAAACAATGACAAACATAGCAATATTTACAAAAATATATATAAATAGCTACAATTTTGGTCCATCCTAGAAAAGCAATTAAATTACATGTCTTGGAATACAAAAAACTTCTATTTGGCGAACAAGTCTTCATGCGACCTTCGCCGTTTGGACTCCCTTGGCTGCCTCCCATGGGCATGCACACCCTTGGTCCCTACCCATGGGCGTGCGTATGCCATAACCCCTTAAAGGGCTGCCATACGCAGCCCATGGCTTCCGTAGGGCTGCCGTGCGCAGCCCATGCCACAACAAACGTGGCCGTGTGCTCTTCGCACGCACGTTTGTTGCTACGGCTTGCACTGTCCCAAACATGTTCTGGTTGCTTCTAATTCTTCAAACCTTCGAGTCTTCAATACTTGAGTGTATTGCATAAGAATTATAAATAAAAATACTGCAATTTTTTTTATATATTAAAACAACAAAATGAAATAAAAAACTTAGCAACTATTAGGAAGGAAATTATGGTGATAATAGACCACCCTTCTTGTTACAATCCCAAAACAAAAATACATTGAAATTCTAGGACCAAAATTGAGCAATAACAAACCACATATAAAACATATATATATATATATATATATATATATATATATATCCATACATTCCAATGTAAATATATATGTGAATACCTAGAGTGTAATCGTTTTCTAAAACATGCATATATACAATAAAAAGAAAAAGATTCACGAACACTTACATCAATTAATCAAGGGTACAACTAGCCTCTGATACCAATTGAAGGGAAAATTGTTCAAAATGCAACGGAAGAGTGAGAAATAAGAAAATCAGGGTTTGCGTATAAATAAAAAAAATCCCTTTTAAAAAACAAGAACCTTAACCCTAGATTAATTGATGTATATAAAAAGTGTCGTACCTTTTCCTCGTGACGATTGAATAAGCAACAAATTGATTCCGCAATATCTTCCAGTCCAATCATGAACATGAATCACCCTAGGAGTGTGGGCTCCCTCTCCTTTAATTGTATACCTGAGGATGGAAACAAACAAAATCTTCTTCTTTGTTAGTTACAATAACCCTCAAAGAAGAAAACAAAAACCATTAGGTCACTTGTGAATTATCAATCAATTTGATTGAAACTCGCGTGAACCTTGATTCGATGTTGTACACAAAACCTTTTGATGTAAAGGCTACAAGTGTACTATTAAAAACTAAACGTTCTTTCTCCCTTTTCTTCTTTCCTAAATCACACACTATTTATTTGAGTTGTTTGAATTTTGTCCAGAGCAAAAACTAAATTTTTCCCCTCAAAATTTTATGGTGGCCGAATTCTTCTCTTGGAAAAACTAGGGTTGTCCGAAAATCACTCTTGCAATTTCTTAGGGCTGGCCGAATTTCCAAAACACACACACACACACACACACACACACATATATATATATATATATATATATATATATGATCATAAATCCTCTCCTAAGAAGGATTTACTTGGTTGGCAAGAATCATTTCCTTAGTTGGACTTATTTGGTAGTTAAGAATCATTTTCTAAAAGGAATTCTATCATTTTAAATATATATATATATATATATAGCTGGCCGAAATCTTCATAGAATTCAATTAGGAGACTTAATCTTTTCCTAAGAATGATTTACTTGGTAGTTAAGAATCATTTCCCTATGTGGATTTACTTGGTGGTTAAGAATCCTTTTTAAAAAGGAATTCTATCCTACACCCAGACTCATAATCCAACTCAATAGTGTATGTTAACTGAAATTTGTTAAGGATGAGAAATCCCCATTAACGCCCTCGAGACCACTACTGCGAATGTGGTTGCCGGGGTCGGTACCGTAGATACCTGACCTGATCTTGTATGAATAAGTAGGAGGATGAAATCGTAGGTAGGAAACAAGCCATCTCGCCCGTCGGGCTTCGTGCTTATGTAGTAGGTCTGAGGAGCTCGAGGAGACAAGCCATCCCGCCCGTCGGGCTTCGTGCTTATGAAGTAGATCTGGGGAGCTTGAGGTTCTCTTGCTGGTGTGAAAGGGTTGATCTTGGTCCAGGTCCAGGTCCTAGTCCTGGTACTCGGACGGGGTCGAAGCCCGTCATGGTATCTGGAGCCTGATTCTGGAGCCTGATTTCTTCCTGTAATTCCCCAACCTATATAGCAAGTAAGGAGGGGGCTTATCTATCTCCAGTGTTGGAGAGCTCGATTTCTGCAATAGAGATGATGCAGGAGAGCCCATTGACTTCCTTGAAGCCGGTCTGGGTGGTTTCTCCTCATCTTGATATGCAACTTTAGCATGTAGACGAGAAGATAAGAGCGCTAGGTCCAGCGAAGTAGGAATCTAGATCGCACTTATATACGCATGCATTACATAGGACACAAGTAAGAGAAACACAAATCTTTTGTAGAGGGAGGTGGACTGACCAAGGGGGGAAAAAGCATCACGAGTGATCATATGCTGAAAAACTCCAAGGCAGTATCTGGAGGAAGGAGGAAAACCCTTCCTTATGTATATATCAGAGAATGCTCCGAGGAGCTTACAAGAATGGTGAAGTAACACAACGTAGTTGCTCCGGAGAGCTTACAATGGTGGTCGAATGTAGACCGATACCGGTATATTCTAGGTAAAGGTAATACATACATTGATGATGTCGAGAGATCTATAAACGAAGCATGTCTGTCTTCTGTCATTGATTGGAGACCTCTTCTATTCCTTTTACAGGTATATTTATAAATGGTGACTGCCTTGGCGTGCAAGTATAGGATTCTTCAATCTTTCTCTCCTTATTGAGTACGATTCTTCCTTTAATGTAGTTGATCGAATCGTGGCTAATATCTCGGAGGGGATGTGTTTGTTTCCTCTTTGGACTCTTCTTTCCTTGATAAGCGGGATTTTCTGT
This sequence comes from Dipteronia dyeriana, assembly GCA_032871835.1. Taxonomy (NCBI): domain Eukaryota; kingdom Viridiplantae; phylum Streptophyta; class Magnoliopsida; order Sapindales; family Sapindaceae; genus Dipteronia; species Dipteronia dyeriana. Next base: position 55,173,472 of record CM065297.1, read on the forward strand.
TATGGTTGACCCCCAATAATCGGTTGTGTAGGATATCTTGGAGGAAAAGATATTTGTTTCCTCTTTGTACTCTTTCACTAATGATGGCCATTAAAGAATTGAATATTCTCTTATTAATGGTGTTGATCATTTCATTAACTAGGTTAACTGCCTCCATTAATACGGTTGACCACATTATTGTTACTTTAAATGTCATGGAAGTCAATCATCTCTTCCTACGTTGCCGAGATGAGAGCTCTAGTTCAGCATGTCACTTTGGATAGGTACTTCAAGGAGGTTACTTGAGACGACATTTGATATTCCTTGAGGGCGGGGTACCCTAAGATCCAGTACACTGGCGGGGTCCCCCGAGGACTTTTCGATCGTCACGGAGCTAGATGCTGGTCTTCCTATGGAGCTTGTGCTAACCATTTTAGATGCAAAATATCCCATTGGGTTCATCATGGAGCTTGACCTAATTATGCAGGCTTCCTAGCGGGGAAGCGGGCTTGGCTAGCAGGCCTTGGTAAGGTGCTCGAGTACTGCTCTTGCTACTTGATTTAACCATACCAGGATCTACAATGGATCTTGGCACTTTTGGTGACGACAGAGCTTTACGGACTTCTTTCTTATATGCTCGGATAGGTCGAGATTATACCTCGACGAGGCAAGAGTGCCTTTGCATGACAAGTTCGGCACCTTGAAGGTCTCCTAGTGAAAGTAAAGATAGTAGCAAGCTCTAGAAGAGTATCACGAGATACCTTGATGTCGGGGGACCCAGGTCCTTTCATGTCGACCTAGCTTCAGGCTTTACCCCGGTATAGGAAGCTTGATGCGGTCTCGTTGGGCTTTAATTGGTAAGCTTGGAGACGTGCGAGATGTTAAAATGGTATGGATGCCTTGCTCCTGTAGGACCGCGTGGTAGCTCGATCTCAGGGACCTTGACACCTCGTCATATAAGCCCGAATTCAAACCCTTATAGGAAGGCTGGGAAGTGGAAAATTCTTCTTTGGTCCCTAGCCAAATTTTGCTATTAACAGAAGTCCCCTCTGACTTAAACACCGGTAAGTATTTAGGGTTGGAGTCTGAATCTTGTACTACATGAATAATTTTGCTTGACCCTTTTTATTGGTAACCAGTATCGTTCCCAGTGATTGGCTTAGAGAACCTGGGTACTATTTATTAGTGCAAAATAAATAAGCGTATTGCTCGATCATGTCGGATGAAGCTTCTGCGGTTAATATGGGTACTTGGAGTTCCTTTTCCAGGAATCACGGTACTTAGATGAGCTGGTTAAATGATCCCAGTAGGCATTTATGCCCTCTAGATCCTTCCTAGCGGGGTTGGCCCGACCAAGGCATCAGGAGCGCTTTCTAGCTATATCCTGGTATTTTGATCTGGATGGCAACTATGCTCTTATACTCTGACCCTTCTTGGGAGTCGTAGCCCGACCAAGGCATCAGAAGCGCTATATAGCTATATCCTGGTATTTTGATCTGGATGGCAACTATGCTCTTACACTCGGATCCTTCTTGGGGGTCTTAGCCCGACCAAAGCATTAGGAGCGCTATCTAGCTATATCCTGGTATCGTGATCTAGATGGCAACAATGCTCTTACACTCAGACCCTTCTTAGGGGATGTAACCCGACAAGGGCATCAGGAGCGGTATCTAGCTATATCCTTGTATATTGATCTGGATGGCAACTATGCTCTTACACTCAGACCCTTCTTGGGGGTCGTATCCCGACTAAGGCGTCAGAAGCGCTATCTAGCTATATCCTGGTATCGTGATCTGGATGGCAACAATGCTCTTACACTCAGACTCTTCTTGGGGGTCGTAGCCCGACCAAGGCATCAGGAGCGCTATCTAGCTATATCCTGGTATTTTGATCTGGATGGCAACTATGCTCTTACACTCAGACCCTTCTTGGGGGTCGTAGCCCGACCATGGCATCAGGAGCGCTATCTAGCTATATCCTGGTATTTTGATCCAGATGACAACTATGCTCTTACACTTAGATCCTTCTTGGGGGAGGTCACTCGATTAAGGCATCAGGGGTGATGAGGGGGCTTCCCAGATCAATCCCTAGTCTCGAGATCTGGATGGAAACTATGCTCTTACACTCAGACCTGGCTGAGGGTTATGCCCGGCCGAGGCATCAGGAGCACTATCTAGCTATTTCCTGGTCTCGAGGCGATCATTATTGAAGTACAATGGCGTTTCTCCTGAAGGGATTTATCCAGTCCAGGGCATCAGGAGGGCTATGGAGCTCTCCTAGTGATGGCGATCCTCCTGGAGGAATTTTATTTGGTCCAGGGCATTAGGAGTGCAGTGTAGCTCTCCTGGTGATGGTGATCACATGAGATCTACTACGGATACAGAAATTGAAAGAGATGCAAACTCATGGCGAGCTAATACAAAGTAGTATCAATGCATGGTGGTATTGGTTGATAACCAGTCTCGCTCTAGGAGTTCTTTAACGAGTAGAATCTCTTGAGATGATGCTAGGGCCATCGCCCCTCACACTGGAACATTGGGAAAATATTGAACTTCAAGTCCCCAAGTGATGTAACCGGTTTGGAAGTCCGCTTGGGGTATATGAGAGCTTTCAAAAATCATAATGGAGCTTGGGACTCAATTTTGAACTAATCGGGTCCTCTAGGTGCTCCCTGAATGGATGGGGACCTCGATGGCTCACTAGGGCATTGGAAGGCCCATTGCAAATGGAGAGGAGCCATCGGTATGATAATCTTCGAGAGCAAGCTGGTGTTTGCTAAGGTCGAGCTCGTGCCAGCCAAGGAGGATGGTTACTTCTTCACAACCTTTTAGGTAGAGCTGGCTCTACTTCCCCCCTTTGACTTAAGAGTCATTGATGGACGAAAAAGGGAGGAGATTAAGAAGAAAGCTGCTGAGATGGTTGTATATGTTCCCCCTCTTAGCTGGCAAGTCTTGGGTTACTGAAGTAGACCCGGGCTCGAAATTATGGTACAATTGAAGATCCTGGTATTTTGATCCGGATGACAACTATGATCTTGCACTCAGACCCTTCTTGGGGGGCGTAGCCTGACCAAGGCATCAAGAGTGCTATCTAGCTATATCCTGGTATTTTGATCCGGATGGCAACTATGCTCTTACACTCAGACCCTTCTTGGGGGTCGTAGCCCGACCATGGCATCAGGAGCGCTATCTAGCTATATCCTGGTATTTTAATCCAGATGACAACTATGCTCTTACACTCAGATTCTTCTTGGGGGAGGTCACTCGATTAAGGCATCAGGGGTGATAAGGGGGCTTCCGAGATCAATCCCTGGTCTCAAGATCTGGATGGCAACTATGCTCTTACACTCAGACCTGGCTGAGGGTTATGCGCGGCCGAGGCATCAGGAGCACTATCTAGCTATTTCCTGGTCTCGAGGCGATCATTATTGAAGTACAATGGTGTTCCTCCTGAAGGGATTTATCCAGTCCAAGGCATCAGGAGGGCTATGGAGCTCTCCTGGTGATGGCAATCCTCCTGGAGGAATTTTATCTAGTCCAGGGCATTAGAAGTGCAGTGTAGCTCTCCTGGTAATGGTGATCACATGAGATCTACTACGGATACAGAAATTGAAAGAGATGCAAACTCATGGCGAGCTAATACAAAGTTGTATCAATGCATGGTGGTATTGGTTGATAACCAGTCTCGCTCTAGGAGTTCTTTAACGACTAGAATCTCTTGAGATGATGCTAAGGGCCATCGCCCCTCACACTGGAACATTGGGAAAATATTGAGCTTCAAGTCCCCAAGTGATGTAACCGGTTTGGAAGTCCGCTTGGTGTATATGAGAGCCTTCAAAAATCATAATGGAGCTCGGGACTCAATTTTGAACTAATCGGGTCCTCTAGGTGCTCCCTGAATGGATCGGGACCTCGATGGCTCACTAGGGCATTGGAAGGCCCATTACAAATGGAGAGAGCCATCGGTATGATAATCTTCGAGAGCAAGCTGGTGTTTGCTAAGGTCGAGCTCGTGCCAGCCAAGGAGGATGGTTACTTCTTCACAACCTTTTAGGTAGAGCTGGCTCTACTTCCCCCCTTTGACTTAAGAGTCATTGATGGACGAAAAAGGGAGGAGATTAAGAAGAAAGCTGCTGAGATGGTTGTATATGTTCCCCTCTTAGCTGGCAAGTCTTGGGTTACTGAAGTAGACCCGGGCTCGAAATTATGGTACAGTAGATAATCATTCCGAAGAGGGAGCTTCTCCCTTAAATAAAGACCACAATTAGGGTGGTTGTTTATATGGCAGGTGAGCCCCGGTTGATCCAGAAGTAGATGTTTCGGATTGAGAAAACTACTCTCTTATGTGACATCAACCAAAAGGTGGAGGAGCTGACCGCGGTAGTGAAGGGCGCAGTTATTCTGAATGACCAGAATTGAGGCAACCATGGCTAATAAGCAGGGAACCCGGGAGTGGATCCAACATGCATATGATGTGAAGAGACTTAGGTCCATGCATCGTGCCGTACGAGGATTGCTCCAAAAGAGGAGGTAAACTCTTGAGGGAGTTGTTCAAACTCTATATGGCAGCGCGGCTACCTTGAGAGCCAAGGTGGGTGCATCATTTGCTGAATAACGCTTCTGTGTTGCTTGCTAGGCAGCTCGAGCTCTTCTTCCCTTTGACCTGATCATCATTGAATGATGGATACCTTGAGTAGATCACAGAGAAAGTTGAGAGTTACCTGGGTCCGCTCCGACTGAATCCAGACCATATTGAGATGATGGATGCGCAGCTGATGAGGAGGACTTGGTTCCCATTTTTGATTTCATTTCTAGTTGCGTTGGGGAAGCAACTACCTTGAAGTCCTCTGCTGTTGTAAATGCATGGGGGACTTCAAGTCTGTCTACCTTTCTATCTGAATCTGTCTAAGTAGAGGTCCATATTGGTGTTACCAAGGTGCTGGCTCAGAGAGGTAGATCGGAACCAAGACAGCTCGCTAGGGTGATGAATGGCCCTAAACAAGTAAAGAGGAGACACCGGCCTAGTAACAGCCTAGAGACATGGTCGGGATTCTAAAAGTTTCCTACGATTGAGAGAACACTTTGGACCCCTCCAGGATGAGTGGTGACTTACTTCAGCATTGGATGACCCTATATGAATGGAGATGGGCTACCTGTCTGGAACTGGTTCAGAGGCGTACTTGGGATTCCAAGGAGCCTCTAACAACTGAAAAAAAGCTCAGAACCCTCCAAGAGTGGGAAACCTCTGGGATCTCCTTGATCATATCTGGTTTCGATGGCTTGCTAGGGCGATGAATGGCCCGGTAAACATGGAGCGAAGCCACCTGTCTTGTAACGGTGCTACCGGTCTAGAAGCTTGCTTAGGCACGTAGGTGGCCTTACCAAATGTGGGAAGCTTCTGAGACCTCCTCGATCGGATCGGGCTTTGGTGGCTTGCTAGGGTGGTGAATGGCCCGGTAAACATGAAGCCACCGGTCTGGTACTGGTCCAGAAGCATGATTAGGATCCCTGGAGTCCCCTGCAATTAAGAGAAAGCTCTGGATCCTCCTAGAGTGAATCGAGAGTTCAGTGGCTCACTTGGACGTTGACAGACCCTGTATAAGAAGTGAGGAGCCACTTGGCCTTACAGTGAGGCTGCTAGTCTAGAGGTTTACTTAGGCATGTAGGAGACCTTACCAAGAATGGGAAACCTCTGGGCTTTCCTCGATCATATCAGGCTTCAGTGGCTTGCTAGGGCAATGAATGGCCCGGTAAACGTGGAGCTAAGCAACCCGTCTTGTAGCGGTGCTACCGGTCTAGAAGCTTTCTTAGGCACGTAAATGGCCTTACCAAAGGTGGGAAGCTTCTGAGACCTCTTTGATCGGATCGGGCTTCAGTGGCTTGCTAACGCAGTGAATAGCCCAGTAAACATGGAGCGAAGCCACTGGAGGTACTAGTCTAGATGCATGCTTGGGATCCTAGAAATCCCCAGCAACTAAGAGAGGGTTCTGGACCCTTCTGGAATGAATCAAGAGCTTAATGGCTCACTTGGGCGTTGACAGACCCTGTATAAGAAGTGAGGAGCCACTTGGCCTTACAGTGAGGCTGCTAGTCCAAAGGTTAACTTCGTCATGTAGGAGGCCTTACCAAGAGTGGGAAACCTCTGGGCTCTCCTCGATCAGATCGGGATTCGGTGGCTTACGAGGGCGATGAATGGCCCGGTAAACATGGAGTGAAGCCACCGGTCTAGAAGCTTGCTTAGGCACGTAGGTGGCCTTACCGAATGTGGGAAGCTTTTGAGACCTCTTTGATCTGATCAGGCTTTGGTGGCTTGCTAGGGCGATGAATGACCCGATAAACATAGAGCAAAGCCATCGGAGGTACTGGTCCAGATAAATGCTCGGGATCCTAGAAGTCCCCAGCAATTGAAAGAGGGCTCTGGACCATGCTGGAATGAATCAGGAGCTCAGTGGCTCACTTGGGCGTTGACAGGCCCTGTATAAAAAGTCAGGAGCCACTAAGCCTCTACTGGTGATGTTGCTCTAAAGGGTACACAGCTGAGTTGGCTTCTTAGATTCATGGGTCAACCTGCTACCTCTACCTAGGAACTTATGAAAGGTGGACCTAGAGGCATGAGGGGATCCATATGAACAGGTCGAAGCCCAGTGGATCTGCTGGATAAGTGATACACTGGTGGCGGAGCGAATCTGCTGTAGAAGAGCAAGAGATGTGCAGTTCTACTATATAGGAGCTCTCGATGTATCAGAATGGTTCAGCTATATAAGAGATCTTCAAGCGGGGAGCTACTGTATTGGAGCTCCACGATTATCTGAGTAGGTTCACTTCATAGGAGTAGCATAATGAACTAGTTCCACCAGGAATCCCACGTACCATATTTGCTCAATAATGAACAAAACTCGTTAAATGATAAAATGAGCAACACATATGATGCATAGGCGATGTAGACAAGTATGGAGAAAAGACATCGTATATAGTAAATGATATTCATGAATAATGAATCTGTTACCTCGAAAGTATAATGATACTCACGTAGAGACAAAGGCTTTCAAAAGGGGTGTGAAAACTTCCCACATACGGCGCCAGAAAGTGTTAAAGGGAAATTTGTTTAGGATGAGAAATCCCCATTAACGCCCTCGAGACCACTACCGCGAAAGTGGTGGCTGGTCGGTACCGTAGATACCTGACCTGATCTTGTATAAATATGTAGGAGGATGAAATCGTAGGTAGAAAACAAGCCATCCCGCTCGTCGGGCTTCGTGCTTATGTAGTAGATCTGAGGAGCTTGAGGAGACAAGCCATCCCGCCCGTCGGGCTTTGTGCTTATGAAGTAGATATGGGGAGCTTGAGGTTCTCTTGCTGGTGTGAAGGGGTTGATCTTGGTCCTGGTTCTGGTCCTGGTCCTGGTCCTGGTCTTTAGACAGGGTCGAAGCCCGTCATTGTATCTGGAGAACGTCATGGTATCTGGAGCCCGTCATGGTATCTGGAGCCCGGTTCTGGAGCTTGATTTCTTCCTGTAATTCCCCAACCTAGATAGCAGGAAAGGAAGGGGCTTATCTAGCTCCAGTGTTGGAGAGCTCGATTTCTGCGATAGAGATGATGCAGGAGAGCCCATCGACTTCCTTGAAGCCGGTATGGGTGGTGTCTCCTCATCTTGATATACGACTTTAGAATGTAGATGGGAAGATAAGAGCGCTAGGTCCAGCGAGGTAGGAATCTAGCTCGCACTTATATACGCATGCATTACATAGGACACAAGTAAGAGAATCACAAATCTTTTATAGAAGGAGGTGGACTGACCAAGGTGGGAAAAGCATCACGTGTGATCACATGCTGAAAAACCCCAAGGCAGTATCCGGAGGAAGGAGGAAAACCCTTCCTTATGTATATATCAGAGAATGCTCCATGGAGCTTACAAGAATGGTGAAGTAATACAACGTAGTTGCTCCGGAGAGCTTACAATGGTGGTCGAATGTAGACTGATACCGGTATATTCTAGGTAAAGGTAATACATACATTGATGATGTCGAGAGATCTGTAAACGAAGCATGTCTGTCTTCTGTCATTGATTGGAGACCTCTTCTATTCCTTTTACAGGCATATTTATAATTAGTTACTGCTTGGCGTGCAAGTCCAGGATTCTTCAATCTTCCTCTCCTTATTGAGTACGATTCTTCCTTTAATGTAGTTGATCGGATCGTGGCTAATATCTCGGAGGGGATGTGTTTGTTTACTCTTTGGACTCTTCTTTCCTTGATAAGCGGGATTTTCTCTTATGGTTGACCCCCAATAATCGGTTGTGGAGAATATCTTGGAGGAAAAGGTATTTGTTTCCTCTTTGGACTCTTTCACTAATGATGGTCATTAAAGTGTTGAATATTCTCTTATTAATGGTGTTGATCATATCATTAACTAGGTTGACTGCCTCCATTAATGCGATTGACCTCATTAATGGTACTTTAAATGTCATGGAAGTCAATCATCTCTTCCTACGTTGCCGAGATGATAGCTGTTGTTCTGCATGTCACTTTGGAGAGGTACTTCATGGAGGTTACCTGAGACGACATTTGATATTCCTTGAGGGTGGGGTACCCTAAGATACAGTACACTGGCGGGGTCCTCCGGGGGACCTCTCGATCATCACGGAGCTAGATGCTGGTCTTCCTATGGAGCTTGTGCTAACCATTTTAGAGGCAAGATCCCACTAGGTTCAAACCTTATAGTTGGGAGCTTGGTTAAGATACGCCGAGCTTTATTATGGACCTTGACCTAATTATGTAGGCTTCCTAGCGGGGTAGCGAGCTTGGCTAGTAGGCCCTGGTAAGGTGTTTGCCTAAACAGGCGACCTTGGCTCGCTTCTGGAAAAGTGTAGAGGTACGCTCGAGTAATGCTCTTTCTACTTGATTTAACCATACCTGGATCTACAATGGATCTTGGCACTTTTGGTGACAACAGGGCATTACGGGCTTCTTTCTTTTATACTCGAATAGGTCGAGATTATACCTCGACGAGGCAGGAGTGCCTTTGCAAGACAAGTTCGGCACCTTGAAGGACTCTTAGTGAAAATAAAGATAGTAGCAAGCTCTAGGAAAGTGTCACGAGATACCTTGATGTCGGGGGACCCATGTCCTTTCATGTCGACCTAGCTTCAGGCTTTATCCTGGTATAAAAAGCTTGACGTGGTCTCGTCAGATTTTTTGGGTATACCTGGAGATGTGCGAGATGCTCGGATGGTATGAGTGACCTCGCCTTGCTCTTGTAAGACCGCGTGGTAGCTCGACCTCAAGGACCTTGACACCCCATCATATAAGCCTGAATTCGGACCCTTAAAGGAAGGCTGGGAAGCGGAAATTCTTCTTTGGTCCCTAGCCAAATTTTGTTATTAACAGTGTATTTGTAACCATATTAAAGACTTACTAGTTTGATTAGATAAATAATTTCTTTTATTTATCTACTTATCAAATATTGTCTTTAATATTAATTATAGGGATATATTATTGATTTAGTCTCTAAGTTTTTTTCGATTGTTTTTTTACTCACTTATCCATTTGTCACAAAAACCACTCAATTTTGTCTCTCAGACCAGAATTTTGACGGTCAACTTTTACATAAAGTACAAAATGATATTTTTACCCTTGATTATAAAATAAAAAATAAAATCAAAAGAAAATTTTTATTTTCATAAATTTATTTATAATTATATATTAATTCTTTTTTTTAAAGGAAAGAAATTTAAATTGAAACAATTATTCATCATCAGCGACCTCCAACTGAAACAACATCCAAAACTACCATCCAAAACTCCATCACTCCACCATCACAAATCTTCGTCAATTCATCATCGAACTCCAATTAAAAAATAATCCAAAACCACAATCACAAATCACCAAGACTCCATTAACACCATCACAGATTACCAAGATTCCACCAACACCATCACAGATAACCAAATCCAAAACATTCACCCGTACCAATCCTCCATCATCACAGATAAACAAATCCTAAACATCCACCCATACCATCAAATCATCATCAAAACCACAATCAATCATTATTATTTATCAATAAAAAAACCATCTTAAATTATCATCACCACCATACAACAACCTTAAACCCAGAAAACCAAACCACCATCTGATACCCACGAAATCAAACCTAATTGCCCAACCTCACCATCAAAATCAATCTGCAATCACCAATCTACCATAATTAACCCATTAAACCCAACAACCACAACCACTACCTAAACCAAACCTTGTCCACCTTCCAATACCAAAACCCAGACTTGGGCTCGTTTCGGTTAGAACCCAAATCTAGTTCGAACCAAATATGGGTTCCTTTTGGTTTGAACCCAGTTATGGTTCAAACTAGATCTTGGTTCATTTCGCAAAACCGGCGAGAGATAAGAGATAAGAGAACTAGATCTTGACTGTGCGAGAGTAGAGTCTTCTGGGTTTCATAGAGGTCAGAGAGACCGAGAAAAGGAGAGAAAAATCGATAAGGAAGATAGAGAAATGGGTTTACAGAGAGGTCGAGAAAGAGCGAGAGAGATGGATTTTGAATGAATAAGTTTAGGTTGAGATAGAGAGATTGGCTTCTGGGTTTAGGTTTTGTTGGTGGCCGATTTTGATTTTAGGTTTTATTGGTGGCTGAGTTTGATTTGTGTGGGAGAACATCAATGAAGAATTGATTCCCAGCCACCACCATTCAAAGAACTAATTTTTACTGGGATTGGTTTTAGGTTTTGAGTGACAGATGTATTTTTTTTTAAAAAAAAAAAAATAATTTAATTTTTTTAAATTTTGTAATTTTTTTTGATAATTTTTATTTACATATTAATTTAATTTTTTCTATTAATTTTTGTATTGACAAGTAGTATATCAATGTGTAAAGACAAAAGTACCCGTAGAACCGTTTAATTTAACTAATAGAAGGATCAAAATGAGTGTTTTTGAAAAACATAAGGTCCAATCTAGTGAAAATTGGATAAGTGAGTATAAAAATAACGATCGAAAAAAACATAGGGACTAAGTCAATAATACCCTATTAATTATACTACCAACAATAGTATAATTTTAGGAGACCATCTCCAACTAGGAAAAAGATTCTGACTTTAAATTAAATAATTAATTAATGACCAAAATAATTAATTTCCATTTAATTAAATAATAAAATAATATAAATGAATTAAGCTATTCTAAATAGCCTTGCTACCTAACACATATATATGGGTAAAAATACAAACACGGTTAACTGCTTAAGGCTAACCTAGAGAAAGAGGGGGGGGGGGGGGGGGGGGGGGGGGGGGGGGGGTGAATAGGTTAGACACCTTTTTTGACTCCCTTAGAAACAAACATAAGTTTGTCCCTCTAGATTGCTTGTATCACAATATATATATCAACTAAAGATACTTAATCAATATATAAAACATGTAAAGTGTGATATAAACAAGCAACCATCACATATACACAATTGATATTATTGCACGGAAGTCAACTTACGTATAAAGTTCTATCCATAGTATTCAAATAACAAATACAAATATAAGAGAGATAGGGATAGAGAAAAGTTGACACAAGATATAACGTGGTAAACCTCCGAAGAGGAAACATCCACAGGTTAGCAACCACCGGCAAACAAAATCCACTAGTAGATAAGACAAGTACAATCTCTCAAGTGACCCCTTCACCTATAAACTACCCTCCTATCCTACTAATGAAGATGTCGCCCTCTTGCTCAACATTCCAAGGCCTCACACCTCTTGTTAAGACTTCCTCACTCACCCTTTCGGATCCTCACGACCCTAGGCAAGACTTCCTTGGTCACCCTTTTAGATCCTCTCGACCCTAGGCAATACTTCATTGCTTGACAATCCGAGGTCTCCCACCTATTGCCAAGACTTCCATGCTCAACGACATAGGTCTCACACCTATTGTCAAGATTTCCTTCTCATAAGGCATCTAGGTGATCATGAATGTAAAACGCAAACAAGCACGCAACATGGAATGTTATAATCAACACATCCTATGGAAAATACTAGACATGAGCATGAATGCACAAAACAAATGCAGTCTAGTCAATTATGCATGTTTAATCCATCTAGATTATGTAAGATATGTTCAACATTAATTACAACCTAGTTACATACATAGATCTAAACCTTGTGTCACAAGATATGTTCAATTAATACATAATCAAGTTTAAGTCTCATATACCAAACACATGCTAAAATCACGTGACAGAGTCATTTAGATTAAAACAAGAGTTCTAGAGCATTTTTCCTATTCATAGATTCATCAAAGCACATGAATAGCTCAAAAGAACACAAGCACACGTATTATAGTGAGATTTTGGCCAAAGAAAGCCTAATACATGTGAGGAACTATTTTTCACAAAATCAATCAATTAAAGATCATCAAATAGTCCTAGAATCAAAGCTAGCACAATACATGCCCAAACATGTGAAAACATAGGCAAAATCAAAACCTAACTCAACATGTGAGATTTCAATTGAAACTCAATTTAGATTTAAATGAGTTCAAAACTCAAATCAAAACATTCAAAAGACACATATATATGTTGAGGAAGAAAATGCAAGGCAATTGACCAAGTTTTAAAAGAAAACTTTGAGAGAAAATAAATACCTTAGTTGATTTGGTACAATCCCTTTTTTGTGAGGTTAGACTCCAAAAACAGCATTAAAACTAACTCAAACCTTCAGAGAAAAGATGGAGGATGAATATACAAATGCTCTCAACATTAAATCACTCAAATCGGAGTTCGAATAAAGAAGTTATAATGTTTGGAAGGTGAGAAAATTTGGGAGAAAATTCTGCACTCAAATTTTAAATCTCTTCTTAAAATGAAATGTGAGAGGGAAGGAATATATAAAAGAGAGGGAAAGAATAAATGTGAAATGACCAAAACGGACAACAAGCAACCAAGCTTACTTGCTTCCCGAGATGGCGCGTGGGCATCTTGGGACAGCAAGCGTTCTTGCCCGAGATGCACACGCGCCATCTCGGGAAGAAGAGCTTGGAGTTGTCTTCTATTCCTTCAACCTCTCTTCGCGTTCTTCAATCGTTCTCCGGCCCCCGAACTCAGAATTCGAATCTGTTTACGAATTATGAACCATAACTCTCTCATTGACATGGCCATATAAGATTCTCAACCCAGAGAATAATAATTTGACTCGATATACAAAGACGAAGATAATGTATGCAATATGAGTTGAAAGTGTAGTATCTTTTGACTGAGAACTTGAAATCAATAGTATGAGTAACCGAAATGATGGGAACTCAATCAAGAATGATTTATGACTAAAATCAAGTTCAATATCCATGTTATACAAATATATACACATACAAACACAATTCACAATAGAATGCAAACTACATAGAGATAACCTTCAATCATGCATTTTCCAAAACATGTTATTTTCATACCAATGCATGAGCATTCATCTTCAATTGTGTGAATGTGTTATACATGGTGCACAACTTGTTAGGATTATGCTCGATAGAAAGAGTATAATAATGTATTTGACAAACTATTCATATTAATAAAGTGATTTCTAGTTTAACAAATCTTATAGCAATTACAGTTTAATTATTATTATTGTCAAAAGTAAATAATCATAAGGTCAAAAGACTATGAGAAAAGAAGAATTGTTCATACATCTAGATATGTATGAGGTAGACACAATTCTTTATTAGTCTTTAATAATATTCACAACTTAAGATAAAAGGTTGGGCGCCTTTATCTTGTCAAAGTTGTCGATTCTTTTGCTAGCATTTGAATGGGATCAAAAGTGTTATGATGAGTCTAAAATCATCAAAGTGTGGTGTCTTTGGGTAAAAGAATCTACTGCACAGGGTGCATTGAATATGATCAAAATGAAAAACTTTATCTATAACCGTTAATGGATAAAAGATTTCATTTGAAGAGAGTCTATCTCAATCCTGAGATAAATGATGTACTTATGGTTACACGTGTTATCATTTGATCTATCAATGAGTACGATTATATAGCATAGTCTATCCTCGATAGTTAGGTGGTATTCATTTGTTAATCGATAGAGGACTTCATTTATAGATATGGACATCGTGGCTCCATTTATTGAATGAGAGTAGAATACCATCATATGGATGTTTTAAGATATTGTATACTAAATCTTAACGTTAAGTTTTCAATAGTGTCTATTGAAACATGCCTTCTAGACAAGTCAAAATATCTAAGTTCAAAATGTGGACATATGAGTAAATATGGTAACTTGGAGAGATATAGGCGGTCTATGAGCTCTTGGCGATTACTGATATTCTTCACGAGGATACACTTTCTCCAATAAGGTTGTCTAGGGTATGAATTAGTAACATCAACTTATTCTATCTTTATTTAACTGTTCAATTTTAGTTTTTTTAGTGGAATGAACTAAAATTAAATAGATCGGACCTAAGTGAATCATTTGTTGATTGTGATTGGGTTGTGTCTATTGGAGCTTAAATTTCGATTGCCCGCCAAGATCCCCAATCCACAGTAACTTGCATGGATTACTTGATATATTCTACCAAACCAATTTAGGGGTCCATTTAGAGTTGTATTAAGGCATGTGAACTTGTTTCTTTTTGTAAGATTAGGTCTAGTTCACATGTGGCCGAATTCCACACCCTTTTTCTATGAGTTGATTGAATTCTGTCTAGAGAAAAAACTAATTTTTCTCATTCAAAATTCTCTCTTGCTATGCCAAATTCTCTCTTGAGAATTACTTAGCATGGCCGAAACTTTCATCATAGAATTCTTAGGGCTGGCCGAAAATCACACACACATATATATAGGATCATAAATCCTTTCCTAAGAAGGATTTACTTGGTTGGCAACATTCCTTTCCTTAGGTGGATTTATTTGGTAGTTAAGAATCCTTATCTAAAAGGAAATCTAACTTCTCCTATATACATATGGGCTGGCCGAATTTCTCGTTGATATAGATTAGGAGAGTTTATTCTTTTCCTAAGAAGGATTACTTGGTAGTTAAGAATCTTTTCCTTAGGTAGATTTACTTGGTGGTTAAGAATCATTTTCAAAAAGGAATTCTATCCTAACACCAAGACTCTTAATCCAACTCAATAGTGTATTTGTAACCATATTAAAGACTTCCTAATTTGATTAGATAAATAATTCATTTTATTTATCTACTTATCAAATATAGTCTTTAACATTAACTATACTACCAACAATAGTATAGTTTTAGGAAACCATCTCCTACTAGGAAAAAGATTTTGACTTTTAATTAAATAATTAATTAATCAAAAAATTAATTAATTTCCATTTAATAAAATAATAAAATAAAATAATATATTTAAGCTATTCTTAGTAGCCTTGTCGCCCATACCATATATAAGGGCTGTATATTATTTTTTTATTTTATTAAATCCATTGGACCATAATAAAAAGTCCACATGAGAACTAGATCTATTCTTACAAAAAAGAAACAAGTTCTCATGTCTTGTTAGAATTCTAGATGGACCCCTAAATTGGTCCGGTAGAATATATAAGTGATCCATGCAAGTTCGTGTGGACTGGGGATCTTGGCAGGCTATCTAAATTTAAGCTCCAATAGACACAACCAAATCACAATCAATAAATGATTTACTTAGGTCCGATCTATTTAATTTTAGTTCATTCGACTAAGGAACTAAAATTGAACTCTTAAATAAAGAAAGAATAAGTTGATGTTACTCATTCATACCCTAGACAATCTTATTGGAGAAAGTGTATCCTCGTGAAGAATACCAGTATTCTCCAAGAGCTCATAGACCGCCTATAGCTCTCCAAGTTACCAAATTTACTAATATGACCACATTTTGAACTTGGATATTTTGACTTGTCCAGAAGCCATGTTTCAATAGACATTATTGAAAACTTAACGTTAAGATTTAATATCCAATACCTCAAAACATCCATATGATGGTATTCTACTCTCATTCAATAAATGGAGCCACGATGTCCATATCTATAAATGAAGTCCTCTATCGATTAACAAATGAATACCACCAAACTACCGATGATAGACTATGCTATATAATCGTACTCATTGATAGCTCAAATGATAACAGTTGCAACCATAAGTCCATCATTATCTCAGGATTGAGATAGACTCTCCGATTGTCTTAAAATGAAAACTTTTATCCATTGACGGTTCTAGAAAAAGTATTTCATTTTGATCCTATTCAATGCACCCAGTGCACTAGATTCTTTTACCCAAAGACACCACACTTTGATGATTTTTGACTCATCATAACACATTTGATCCCACTCAAATGCTAGCAAAAGAATCTACAACTTTTACAAGATAAGGGCACCCAACCTTTTATCTTAAGTTGTGAATTTTATTCAAGACTAACTAAAGAATTGTGTCTACCTCATACATATCTAGATGTATGAACAATTCTTCTTTTCTCATAGTCTTTTGACCTTATGATTATTTACCTTTGACAATTATAATAATTAAACTATAAATGCTGTAAGATTTTTTAAACTGTAAATCACTTTATTCATATGAAAAGATTGTTAATTACAATATTACACTCTTGCTATCGAGCATAATCCTAACAATCTCCCACTTTCTCTATAGCAAATGTGTCATATTTCTTATCCCCATGTTCTCTAGATGCCCATCAAAACTCTTTTGAGGAAGAGGCTTTGTAAATGGATCCATTAGATTTTCTGCTGACGCGATCTTTGTAATCGTCACGTCACCCCTATGCACAATTTCCCTTAAAAGGTGATACTTTCTTTCAATGTGTTTCTCTCTCTTAAGACTTCTTGGTTCTCTCGAATTGGCCACTACTCCACTATTGTCACAATAGATAGTGATATGCTTATTCACATCAGGAACCACTTTCAAGTCAATCAGGAATTGGCGGAGCCAGACAGCCTCTTTAGTAGCCTCGCATGCGGATACGTGCTCAGCTTCCATGGTGGAATCGGCAATACAAGATTGCTTGATACTCCTCCATGTGACTGCTCTTCCTGCAATAGTAAACACAGATCCTGATGTTGATCTCCTGAAGTTAGAATCTGACTAAAAATCAGAATCTGAATACCCAACGGGAATTAAATCCCCTCTAGAGTATACAAGCATATAATATCTCGCTCTCCTAAGATACTTAAAAATATGCTTGACTGCCGTCCAGTGATCAGGACCAAGCTTCGATTGAAACCTGCTAACTATGTCCATGACAAAACAAATATCTGGTCTAGTACAGAGCATTGCATACATGAGACTTCTTACTGCCGAAGCATATGGAATCCCTCTCATGAATTGCTCTTAATGCTCATTCTTAGGAACTTGTTCCTTAGAAAGTTTGATTCCACGTCTGAAAGGTAACATACCATACTTAGAATCTTGCATGGAAAAAATAGACAAGATTTTATCTATTTATGAAGCTTAGGATAATGCAATCGTTCTATTCTTTCTATCCCTTATGACTTGGATACCAAGAATATAACTTTCTTCTCTTAAATCCTTCATATCAAATTGTTTTGCTAACCATTCTTTTATTGATGTCAATACACCTATATCATTTTCGATGAGTAGTATATCATCAACAAAAAGAACTAGGAAATCCAACTTGTCGCCTTTAATCCTTTTGTATACACAAGGTTCATCAAGGTTTTGAATAAATCCAAAACCTTTTACGGCTTGATTGAACCTTATGTTCCAGGATCTGGGTGCTTGCTTCAATCCATATATGGATCTTTGCAACTTGCATACCCTTTCCTCTTGACCCTTTTCAATGAATCCTTCTAGTTGCATCATATAGATGATTTCATCAAGACTTCCATTAAGGAAAGCTATCTTGATGTCCATTTGCCAAATCTCTAGGTCTAGAGATGGCGCAATGGATAAGAGTATTCTAATGGATTTAAGCATGACCACATGAGAGAAGATTTCTTCATAATCGATACCTTCGAACGTTGGTGTATAACATTTAGCTACCAATCTAGCTTTAAAGGTTTCCACCTTACCATCCATTCCTCTATTCCTCTTGTATACCCACTTGCACCAGATGGGTTTTATCCCTTTTGGCAAGTCTACAAGAGACCAGACTTTGTTTTTGAACATAGATTCAATTTCAGATTGCATTGCCTTTTGCCAATGGCATAGAGATCATCGTCGTCCGAAAGAATCTCTACAGATTCTCCTAGAACGATATATCTCTCAGGTTGTCTAACAACCCTCCCACTACGATGAGGTATGGTAGAATGTTGATCTTGGGTTGGTAAGGAACTTACAATTGGGCTTGGTTGCGAAACCTCTTGTGGAATTGTATCTCCTAAAAGCTCATTTAGAACAATTCTACTTTTAGGCACAAAATTATTCATATAGTCCTCTTCTAGAAATTTGGCATTTGTCGAAAAAAATACTTTAAGATTTAAAGGACTATAAAAATAATATCCTTTTGTTCCTTTTGGATACCCTACAAATATGCATGTTTCTGAACAGGACTCCATCTTTTCTGTCTTTCCTTTTAACATGTGTGCAGGACATCCAAATATCCTTAAGTGTTGTAAACTAGGCTTTCGCCCGGTCCACAACTCATGCGGTGTTTTATGAACCGACTTAGATGGTACATCGTTTAGAATATACATGGCAGTTTGTAAAGTATATCCCCAAAAAGAACTAGGGAGCGTTGAATAACTCAACATAGACCTAACCATATCCAAAAGAGTTCTATTTCTTTTTTCTGCCACCCCATTTTATTGAGGTGTTCCTAGTGCAGAAAACTGAGAAAATATTCCATTATCAATACGATATTACTGAAACTCACCAGATAGATATTCTCCACCACGATAGGACCTCAAGATTTTTATACGTTTCTCAAGCTGATTTTCTACTTCAGCTTTAAATGCTTTGAACATATCAAAAGCATCCGACTTATGTCTCATGAGATACACATAGCCAAATCTTGAGTGATCATCCAGGAAAGTGATGAAGTACTCATATCCACCTCTAGCTTGAATGCTCATAGGTCCACACACATCAGTGTGTATCAATCCTAAACATTCAATGGCTCTTGTGCCTTTTGTCGTAAATGACCTTTTGGTCATTTTACCTTCCACACAAGATTCACAAGTTGGTAGATCATCAACCTTTAAGTCGCTTAGAGGTCCGTCACATACCAATCTTTTAATCCTATTAAGGTTGATATGACCTAAGCGCAAATGTCATAGGTACGTTTCATCTTTTGATAATTTTACTCTTTTATGATTTGGTTCCGTTGATTCCGTGTCTAACAAGTGAGAGATATTTCCATGCAAATAGAATAAACCGTTTTCCAATGTACCTTTGCAAATAATTTTGTCATTCTTACTAATAATAAAAGCTTTATTAAAAGTAGCCGATTTATTAAAAGTAGCTGAATAACCAAATTTATTTAAACAAGAAACTGAAATTAAATTCCTCTTGAATTCAGATACATAATAAACGTTTATTAAATCTAAATGCCTATTAGAATTTAAGTTGATTCTAATATCTCCCACTACACTAGTAGACACCAACGTTCTCTTGGGAGGTTATTCACGAAACATAAAGCTCAACTAAACTTGGAGGCCGTAAGTGTTCCAAAACACCTTCTCCCACTTAATTGTTTAAGGCGTGTGATCGAATTCCAAAGAATGGTTTACCAAGTTATATAGATGCCAATTTAGATACTTAAGCCATTCAATGCGTGTTCATACCAAAAGAGATATATGAGTGGCACTCCTATTGTATATGACATGTTATCAAACAATGACAAACATTGCAATATTTACAAAAATATAAATAGCTACAATTTTGGTCCATCCTAGAAAAACAAGTAAATTACATATATCTTGAAATAAAATAACTCCGTTCTTGGTGAACAAGTCTTCAAGCGACCTTCATCGTTTGGACTCCCTCGGCTACCTCCCATGGGCATGCGCAACCCTCTTTTTTACTCATGGGCATGCGCATGCCACAAACCCATAAAGGGCTGCCATGTGCAGCCCATGGCTACCAAAGGGCTGCCGTGCGCAGCCCATGCCACAACAAGTGTGGCTGCACGCTCTTCGTACGCACGTTCGTTGTTACGGCTCGCACGATCCCAAACTTGTTCCTGTTTCTCCTAATTCTTCGAACCTTCGAGTCTTCAAAACTTGACTGTATTACAGAAGAATTTACATAATAAAATACTGCAGTTTTTTTTTTAATTATTACAATAGTGCAGTTTTTTTTTATTACAATATATTTTTTTTTATTATAACAACAAAATAAAAAAAAAACTTAGCAACTACCAAGAAGAAAATTATGGCGATGATAGACCACCCTTCTTGTTACAATCCCAAAACAAAATACATTGAAATTCTAGGACCAAAATTGAGCAATAACAAACCACATAAAAAATATAGATACATATATATATCCATACATTCCAATGTAAATATATATGCGAATACCTAGACTGTCATCTCTTTCTAAAACATGCATATATACAATAAAAGAAAAAGATTCACGAACACATACATCAATTGATCAAGGGTATAACCAGGCTCTGATACCAATTGTAGGGAAAAAACGGGTTCAAAACTCAATGGAAGCGTGAGAAAATTAGAAATTAGGGTTTGCGTATAAATAAAAAAAATTCCCTTTTATTCAGCAAGAACATTAACCCTAGATTAATTGACGTATATAAAAAGAGTCGTACCTTTTTCTCATGACGATTGAACAAGCGTCGAATTGATTCCGTAGGATCTTGTAATTCAATCACGAACGTGAATCACCTATGAGTGTGGGCTCCCTTTCTTTAAATTGTATACCTAAGGATGGAATCAAACAAAATCTATTTCATTGTTAGTTACAAATATCCTCCAAGAGAAAAATCAAGAACGCCTGGTCACTTGTGAATTATCAATCAATTTGATTGAAACTCGCGTGAACCTTGATTCGATGTTCTACGCAAAGCCCTTTTGATGTAAAGGATACTAGTGTACTATCGAAAATAAAAACGTTCACTTTTTCTCTTTTCTCCTTGGCCGAATTCCACACCCTTTTTTTATGAGTTGATTGAATTTTGTCTAGAGCAAAAACTATTTTTTCTCCCTCAAAATTCTCTCTTGCTACGCCAAATTCTCTCTTGAAAATTACTTAGCATGGCCGAAATTTTCATTATAGAATTCTTAGGGCTGGCCGAAAATCAAACACACATATATATAGGATCATAAATCATTTCCTAAGAAGGATTTACTTGGTTGGCAAGAATCTTTTCCTTAGGTGGATTTATTTGGTAGCTAAGAATCCTTATCTAAAAGGAAATCTAACTTCTCCTATATCCATATGGGCTGGCCGAATTTCTCATTGATATAAATTAGGAGAGTTTATTCTTTTCCAAAGAAGAATTACTTGGTAGTTAAGAATCCTTTCCTTAGGTAGATTTACTTTGTGGTTAAGAATCTTTTTCAAAAAGGAATTCTATCCTAACTCCAAGACTTCTAATCCAACTCAATAGTGTATTTGTAACCATATTAAAGACTTCCTAATTTGATTAGATAAATAATTCCTTTTATTTATCTACTTATCAAATATAGTCTTTAACATTAACTATACTACCAACAATAGTGTAGTTTTAGGAGACCATCTCCTACTAGGAAAAAGATTTTGACATTTAATTAAATAATTAATTAATCAACAAATTAATTAATTTCAATTTAATAAAATAATAAAATAAAATAATATATTTAAGCTATTCTTAGTAGCCTTGCCGCCCATACCATATATAAGGGCCATATATTATTTTTCTTATTTTATTAAATCCATTCGACCTTAATAAAAAATCCACATGTGAACTAGACCTATTCTTACAAAAAGAAACAAGTTCTCATGCCTTATTACAATTCTAGATGGACCCCTAAATTGGTCCGGTAGAATATATCAAGTAATCCATGCAAGTTTGTGTGGGTTGGGGATCTTAGCGGGCTATCTAAATTTAAGCTCCAACAGACACAACCCAATCAAAATCAATAAATGATTCACTTAGGTCCGATCTATCCATTGACGGTTCTAGATAAAGTATTTCATTTTGATCCTATTCAATGCACCCAGTGCACTAGATTCTTTTGCTCAACGACACCACACTTTGATGATTTTAGACTCATCATAACATATTTGATCCCACTCAAATGCTAGCAAAAGAATCTACAACTTTGACAAGATAAAGGTGCCCAACCTTCTATCTTAAGTTGTGAATTTTATTCAAGACTAACTAAAGAATTGTGTCTACCTCATACATATCTAGATGTATAAACAATTCTTCTTTTCTCTTAGTCTTTTGACCATATGATTATTTACTTTTCACAATTATAGTAATTAAACTATAAATGCTATTAGATTTGTTAAACTAGAAATCATTTTATTCATATGAAAAGATTGTTAATTACAATATTACACTCATGCTATCGAGAATAATCCTAACACATAGTCTATCCTCGATAGTTTGGTGGTATTCATTTGTTAATCGATAGAGGACTTCATTTATAGAAATGGACATCGTGGCTCCATTTATTGAATGAGAGTAGAATACCATCATATGGATGTTTTGAGGTATTGGATATTAAATCTTAACGTTAAGTTTTTAATAGTGTCTATTGAAACATGGCTTCTAGACAAGTCAAAATATCCAAGTTCAAAATGTGGTCATATGAGTAATATGGTAACTTGAAAAGCTATAGGCATTCTATGAGCTCTTGGCGATTACTGATATTCTTTATAAGATTGTCTAGGGTATGAATGAGTAACATTAACTTATTCTATCTTTATTTAAGAGTTCAATTTTAGTTCTTTAGTGGAATGAGCTAAAATTAAATATATCGGACCAAAGTGGATCATTTGTTGATTGTGATTGAGATGTGTCTATTGGAGCTTAATTTTAGATAGCCCGCCATGATCCCCAATCCACATAAACTTGCATGGATCACTTGATATATTCTACCGGACCAATTTAGGGGTCCATTTATAATTGTATTAAGACATGTGAACTTGTTTCTTTTGGTAAGAATAGGTCTAGTTCACATGTGGACTTTTTATTATGGTCGAATGGATTTAATAAAATTAGAAAAATAATATAGGACCCATATATATGTGTTGGGCGACAAGGCTATTTAGAATAGCTTAATTAAATTATTTAATTAAATGAAAATTAATTAATTTGTGGATTAATTAATTATTTAATTAAAGGTCAAAATCTTTTTCCTTGTAGGAGATGGTCTCCTAAAATTATACTATTGTTGGTAGTATAATTAATAATAAAGACTATATTTGATAAGTAGATAAATAAAATGAATAATTTATCTAATCAAATTAGGAAGTCTTTAATATGGTTACAAATACACTATTGACTTGGATTAGGAGTCTTGGTATAGGAAAGAATTCCTTTTGGAAAAAGATTCTTAACCACCAAATAAATCCACCTAAGGATAGGATTCTTAACCACCAAGTAAATCCTTCATAGGAGAGGATTTAGTCTCTTATATATAATACCTATTAAATTCTACCAAGAATGAATTTTTTTGGGTGAGAAGTTGTTTTTATTTGTTTTTTAATTGTTATATATATAAAAAAAAACTTCGTCGAACTCATTGTGTGAAGAATTCGGCCAAGCATAGAGAAAAGAGGGAACGTTTTTGATTTCGATAGCACACTAGTATCATTTGCATCAAAAGGGTTTTATTTACAACATCGAATCAAGGTTCACACGAGTTTCAATCAAATCGATTGATAATTTAAAAGTGGAGGATTATTATGACTAACTAAGAAGAAGATTTTGTTTGTTTCCATCCTCAAGTATACAATTTAAATAAAGGGAGCCCACACTCCTAGGTGATTCTTGTTCATGATTGGATTGGAAGATCTTACGGATTCAATTCGTCGCTAGTTCAATCATCACAAAAAACAGGTACAATACCTTTTATATACATCAATTAATCTAGGGTTAAGGTTATTGTTATTAAAAGGGAAAATATTTATTTATACGCACACCCTAATTTTCATTTTTCTCACGCTTCCACTGCGTTTTGAATCGTATTGTCCCTATACAACGATGCATGGACAGAAATGTATGATATTTGTGTGTGTGTGTGTGTCTGCTTATAATGGTGCACAACTATGCAGGGACACAAATGTATGAATTATGTGTGTGTGCCTAAGCCTTGTAAGAGAAAGATATGGTCTTAGTATACCTTTGTAGAACCATATTGCATCATTTCTCTTTGAAGACTTTGAACTTGCTTTGACTTGTTGTTCCTTCTTCGTTGAAGCTTGAATCATCATGAATCTAAACAACTAAATCATTACAAGTAAACATCATTTTGATATGGAATTAATGCCAACACAATCTAAAACCTAACAATCTCGCCCTTTAGCAAATTCCATGTCAAAACACCTATACATTTACTACAAATATAAAAATGAATATAGGTCACATATCACTCCCTCACATTACAATGAGTAAGATTCCTAGAACTAATCTTCATCAACACTTGAACTTCATCTTGATCTTCTTTTGAAGCAACCTACAAATCATCTCAAAGCATAATGCATATACAAGAGAAAAACAACAAATGGCAACATATAATTTGGATGAGATTATACAATAAAGTTCACAAATACATGTATCTCCCCCTCAATACATGCCAAAACACAAGAATTCTTAACCAAATCTTAAGACTAATTATTACATGCCATTGGAAGTTCAAAAGTTCACAAAAGAACATAAACAGAAACTAAGCAACTAGCATCTCTTTCTCCCCCTTTTGACATGAAATGACGCCAAAAAGTTAATAAATGTACCTCAAGACTCAAATACTAGCTACTTTTTCCACCAAAGAAAGTCATGCGAGTAGTTGATCTAACATAATGCTTGAGAGGTGGTCTTGAGCTTGAAGCAATGCACTCCTCCAACTCTTTTATCCTAGCATCTTGTTGAACAATTATAGCACTAAGTTCATCAACCTTCTCCTTCAATAGTATAGCCCAATCCGGAAGAATATTTGTGCTAATGACATGACTATAAACTTGAGAACTACTAAATAGTCCAAAGTATCACAAGTCTTACTCTTATTCTTATAGGACATGTATGACACACGTTTATCACAATACTTTTCCAAGGGTTGAACTAACACATCATCTTCTCTACTCATAATCCCATGAGCTAAACACAATGAAGTAATAAACCCCGGTAATGCAAGCTTTTTATCACCTCTAGCAGAGAAAGCCACACTGTCAATGTAATACATGAGAAGATCTCCAAGATTTATAGGTTGATTAGTTACCAAGGCATACACTATTTTGATCTTGTCTTTATTCAACTCGGTTGAATTCGAAAATGCAATAATGTTAGTACAAATGAATAGATGCCAAAATGCACTAGCCTTAGTTAACTCATGTTGACTAATATATGTCCCATTTTTCCACTAAAAGGAAGCGTTGTCACGAAAAGTTCTACCCATTATGTTTAGATTCTCAGTAACATCCACATCCAGAAAATTAGAATCTATATCATTAGATAGCCCAAGAAACTTGTTAATGTTTTCTGGGTTAACTCTAAACACAATACCCTAATTTCCATCAATGCATCTAACAAGGTGGCACTTTCCACATATTTAAGATAAAACTCTCTAACAAAAGTATCATTTACAACTCCTAACATGCTCACCCAAGATTCCCATTTTCTATCCTTTAAGCACTTAAGAACATAAGAGTCTTTGCACTTACCAAAGTCAATGCCTCTCTCTTGAAATATCTTATTTGTTCCAAAGATCCCTAAATCTTTTGTCCTTGAAGCTTTGGATCCTTTTGTGATAGACTTGGCTTTCACAATGGCATTCAATTGATTTTCACTTTCGGTAATCTTAGTTCTTCCCATTTTTTCTTGTGTTATAAGATGCTATATACATACAACCAAAGTGAGTGAAAGACAAAACAAACATAGTCACAAAGATATAAAAACAAAGACATATGACGTAAGAATGAATCATCACGCAAGACAAAGATAATGAGTAATATTTTACAAGTATCCTTAAGTCAAAATATGCCAACATGTAACAAAATGAAGCATGTGAACATATCATAAAAGAGAACAATGTCTAGCATACATTGCTCCCCCTTGATAAATACTTTAACTAAAATCAATGATAGCATAAAGTTCACAAAAATGTTGACACAATCACACATTCAATCAATTTGAAGAAATATCAACAAAATAAGCATCATATGCTAAGAGAGATACACAAAGATTTTTAAGTTCTCTCATAATTCTTCAACAATTGCTAAAATATCAACCTACTCATAAACAAAGTGTGTGTGTGCGTGAGATATGCTTCAAATATATATCAATAAGTAGTTTAATAATCAACATGCAAACAATTTCCAACACTATTCATCTTAAGCTTTTTCCTGAAAAAGTCAAACCGATTATCATACGAAATTTTTACTTTTAAGATAATAGATTTCAACATATGAGCGTGTGTGCATGTGGCTCGTCATCCCATTTCTATTTTTCAATCCGAGCTCATTTGATTTTTCAACTATACACTTTTTTAAGCCTTCCTCCTTTTCTTTTTAGGCTTTCAATCAATGAATTTTCTTTTCATGATTCCATTTCAACACTTCTTTGATTTTTTTTTTTAAACATAAACAAAATTCACTTCATAGCGGTCTTCACTCATCTCAAAGGTGTAGCTCTTTCCAACATTAGCTAGCTTTCACAACCAATATGTGTAGCCCTTTACATTAAGGTGCTCGTTGAGTTCTATGTAATTGCCGAAGCAAAATGGATACTAACCATAGGTCATTTTAAATGTACTTAAGCACAAAAACTTCAAGATGTATCCAAAGTTTACATATTAGTAAACTCAACATACTAGCAAAACATATTAGAGAAGTAAGGTGCAATTGTAGAATACCAAGATTTTATGGCTCATTAGCACATGATCTAAAAGCAATAAGTAGAGACTTGTTCAAGATCATTACTTCTCTAATGAGTAGCTTTCAAAGAACATGAAGCTCATATTTTCAAAAGTAATGTCACTCAATATACTATACTCAGACAATCATCAAAGTTAGATCAATGTGAACAATATAACTATTAGATCCTAAAATAGCAAATGTCAATGAGAACCATATGTATGATAGACAAAATTCTCTAATATGACATGCTATGAGATGTATATCAAAAATTGAGTCAAAAGATGAATATCTAAGAGAACATGCATTAGAGTATAGAGATACCTTTTGCACATTATATTCACCAAATATCATACTTCCACCCTTTTTATGAGCACTCTTGCCTTGAATGTCCTCATGACACTAAGTTGACGATGTTTCATAACAAGAGTATAAAAAACATAATATCTCAACTCAATCAACACATATAACAAAAGAACTTCTCTAAAGTTAACCAACAAATTTAGACCATCATAATAAACATGATGTGAGATAATCAAGTTCATATCAATACATGGAGTATTCAAAGCTAGCATGCAAGAATTCTCAACACAATTAATATATTACCTCAAAGCTACCTCACATGTGCTTCTTACATTAGTGATAAGAGCACTCACCCTTGAACCACTTGTTTTTGGGTGTACCTACACAAACATTTCCAATATCATCCTTGACAACAATATTAAATCTAGAGTAAAGTCCTTCAATGACTTGATTAAAACATTTTCAACACAAGCTTTGTCAAATTGAACAAGATTAGTTTTCTTTCTACTCAACAACTTCTTTTCATGCTTATATATATTATCATGTTTCTCAACTTTCAAAACCTTAGCATGTTCAAGTTGAAGTTCAATTTCCTTATCTCTAGATTCATTTCCTAATTTGTATTTTTCAATAAATTTATAACACTTAGGATTAATGTGACCTATTGTGTTGCAATAATGGAAAATTGGAATAAAAGATGAGATTGTACTTTTTGGAGTTGAACTAGCTTCACTAGGAGTTTGCAAAGATACCTTGTTTGCCAACTTCTTCTTGGCTTTTGATCTTCTCTTCTTGTGTGGTTTTTTATAAATCACGACTTCATCCAAGTGAGTAGGAAGTGGTGCTTCCAAGGGCTCCTCTTTAACTACCAACTCGTCTTTACCACTATGAGAGTTAACAAGATTCCTAACACTAGACACACTTACCGAATCATTCACTAAGTCCTTTATGGCCTCCTTAGCCGTGTCTATCTCTTCCATTAATTCTTGTTCTCTCTCCATCAAAGAAGATATAACATTATCCTTCTCAAGGTTTATCTTTTCAAGTTCTCTAATCTTCTTCATAATATCACTTTTCTCACCAAGAAGTTTACGAGTGACAATCACAAACTCATCTAGTTGTTTCTCTATCAAGCCATCCTTCTCAACTACCTATCTTAGAGCATTATCTCTAGCTTCTTCAAGCTTTTCTATCTTGGCCAACAACTCAAGATTAGTAGGAATGGAACTAGAGCTTCCATGATGATTTGCATCAAAGTTCTTGTTCAAAGATATTGTACCATCAACATCTAGTGGAGAATGAGAAGCCGTTAGAGCTACAAAGTTGCTAACCAACTCTTCATCACTTGAAGACTCACTACTAGAACTCTCATAATCACTAGAGTTATCATCACTCCAAGTAGCTGCCAACACTTTGCCTTTCTTGTCATTCTTAGATGGCTTCTTGGTGCACTCACTAGCAAAGTGACCGAAACCATGACAATTGTAGCATTGAACATATTTCTTGTTCTTGGTTTGACTATTCTTCTCATTCCTTGGAGATGATGTTTTCTTACCTTCTTTTTTCCTTATAAGACATGTCTCTAGGCTTGGCATTCTTCTTTAGAAACTTCTTAAACTTTCAAACCAAAAGAGCCATCTCTTCATTTTCATTATCACTTTTCTCCTCAATAGCATTGAGAGTGATTCCCTTACTCTTAATCTTTGGCTTCAAGCACATCTCATAAGTTTTGAGAGACCCAAGCAACTCATCGATGTTCATGTTATCACATCCTTGCTTTCCTCAATGGTCGTAACCTTTGATTTAAATCTCTTAGGAAGTGACCTAAGGATTTTCCAATTTAAATGCTCTTTTGAGATAGGTACTCCAAGTATTGACATTGGTTAGCAATGTTAAAAAGCCAAAATTGGAAGTATTCAAACTTTTCTTCTTCACCCATACTTAAACCTTCAAATTGTGATGCCAACATTTGAAGCCTTGATTTCTTCACCGATATGGTTCCTTCATTAGTAACTTAGAGAGTATCTAAATCCTTCTTTATGGATTCAAGATTTTGAATGTAAGAGAATTGATGCCTATAAACTCCTCTAAAGATGACATTCATAGCACAATGGTGCCATTTAGCAACCTCAAACTAATTCATTGTCCATTCACTCCTTGGCTTGGGTATCATGATTCTATCCTCTTGAACCTTTGTAGAAGGACTATAACCTTCTTCCACTACCATCAACTCCCTTTTATCAATAGAGCGGATGTAGGCTTTCATCCTTAACTTCCAATACCTATAGTTAGTGCCTCGATGTAATGGTGGCCTAGTATTTGAGGCTTCTTCCGCCATTAAATCATCTTGCAAACCCATGACTTCCAAAGCTTTGTAAAAACCGTGAATGTATCACCTGGATTCTCGTTATGTACAATGTAGTGGCCTGCTCTGATACCAATTGAAAATACAAGCACAGTTAAAAGCTCAAGACTAACTTAGAGGGGGGGTGAATAGATTATACACCTTTTTCGACTCCCATAGAAACAAACATAAGTTTGTCCCTCTAGATTGCTTGTATCACAATATATATATCAATTAAAGATACGTAATTAATATAAAAAACATTTAAAGTGTGATATAAACAAGCAACAATCACATATACACAATTGATATTATAGTAAGGAAGCCAACTTACATATAAAGTTCTATCCATAGTATTCAAATAACAAATACAAATATAAAAGAGATAGGGATAGAGAAAAGTTGACACAAGATATAACGTGGTAAACCTCCGAAGAGGAAACATTCGTGGGATAGCAACCACCAGCAAACAAAATCCACTAGTAGATAAGACAAGTACAATCTCTCAAGTGACCCCTTCACCTATAAACTACCCTCCTATCCTACTAATGAAGATGTCGCCCTCTTGCTCAACATTCCAAGGCCTCACACCTCTTGTTAAGACTTCCTCACTCACCCTTTCGGATCCTCACGACCCTAGGCAAGACTTCCTTGGTCACCCTTTTAGATCCTCTCGACCCTAGGCAATACTTCATTGCTTGACAATCCGAGGTCTCCCACCTCTTGCCAAGACTTCCATGCTTAACAACGTAGGTCTCACACCTATTGTTAAGATTTCCTTCTCATAATGCATCTAGGTGATCATGAATGCAAAACACAAACAAGCACTCAACATAGAATGTTATGATTAACACATCCTATGGAAATTACTAGACATGAGCGTGAATGCACAAAACAAATGTAGTCTAGTCAATCATGCATGTTTAATCCATCTAGATCATGTAAGATTTGTTCAACATTAATTACAACCTAGATACATGCATAGATCTAAAACTTGAGTCACAAGATATGTTCAATTAATACATAATCAAGTTTAAATCTCATATACCAAAAACATGCTAAAATCATGCGACAAAGAAATTTAGATTAAAGCGAGAGTTCTAGATCATATTTCCTATTCATAGATTCATCAAAGCACATGAATAGCTCAAAAGAACACAAGCACATGTATTATAGTGAGATTTTAGCCAAAGAGAGCCTAATACATGTGAGATACTATTTTTCACAAAATCAATCATCTGAAGATCATCAAATAGTCCTAGAATCAAAGCTATCACAATACAATCTCAAACATGTGAAAACATAGGCAAAATCAAAACCTAACTCAACATGTAAGATTTCAATGGAAACTCAATCTAGCTTTAAATGAGTTCAAAACTCAAATCAAAACAATCACAAGACACATATATATGTTGAAGAAGAAAACCCAAGGCAATTGACCAGGTTTTAAAAGAAAACTTTGAGAGAAAATCAATACCTTAGTTGATTTGGTGCAGTCCCGTTTTTTTGAGGTTAGACTCCAAAAAGAGCAATAAAACTAACTCAAACCTTCAGATAAAAAATGGAGGATGAATAGACAAACACTCTAAAATTCACTCAAATCGGAGTTCAAATGAAGAAGTTATAGTGTTTGGAAGGTGAGAAAATTTGGGAGAAAATTCTGCACTCAAATTTTGAATCTCTTCTTAGAATGAAATGTGAGAGGGAATGGATATATAAAGAAGAGGGAAAGAATGAGTGTGAAATGACCAAAAGGGATAACAAGCAACCAAGCTTACTTCCTACCTGAGATGACGCATGGGCATCTCGGGACAGCAAACCTTCTTGCCCGAGATGCTTACGCGCCATCTTGGGAAGAAGAGCTTGGAGTTGTCTTCTTTTCCTTCAACCTCCCTTCACGTTCTTCGACCGTTTTCCGGCCTCTGAACTTGAAATTTGAATCAGTTTGCGATTGATGAACCATAACTCTCTCACAAACATGTAAATTTAAGATACTCAACCTAGAAAATAATAATTCGACTCGATATACGAAGACGAAGATAATGTATGCATCATGAGTTGAAAGTGTAGTATCTTTTGACTTAGAACTTGAAATCAATAGTATGTGTAACAGAATTGACCGGAACTTAATCAAGAATGATTTAAGACTAAAGTCAAGTTCAATATCCATGTTATGCAAACATATTTACATACAAACACAATTCACACTTGAATGCAAACTACATAGAAATAGTCTCTAGTCATGCATTTTCCAAAACATGTTATTTTCATACCAATGCATGAGCATTCACTTCAAGTGTGTGAATGTGTTATACATAGTGCACAACGATGCATGGACACAAATGTATGATATGTGTGTGTGTGCCAATAATGGTGCACAACTATGCAGGCACACAAATGTATGAATTATGTGTGTATGTGCCTAAGCCTTGTAAGAGAAAGATAAGGTCTTAGTATACCTTTGTAGAACCTTATTGCATCCTTTCTCTTTGAAGACTTTGAACTTGCTTTGACTAGTTTTTCCTTCTTCTTTGAAGCTTGAATCATCATGAATCTAAACAACTAAATCATTACAAGTAAACATCATTTTGATATGGAATTAATGCCAACAAAAAGTAAAACATAACAATGGGCCAATATATTATTTTCTTATTTTATTAAAACCATTTGACATTTATAAAAAGTCCACATGTGAACTAGACCCATTCTTACAAAAAGAAATAAGTCCACATGCCTCAATACAAT
This sequence comes from Dipteronia dyeriana, assembly GCA_032871835.1. Taxonomy (NCBI): domain Eukaryota; kingdom Viridiplantae; phylum Streptophyta; class Magnoliopsida; order Sapindales; family Sapindaceae; genus Dipteronia; species Dipteronia dyeriana. The sequence goes on from CM065297.1 coordinate 55,205,816, forward strand.
TCTAGATGGATCCCTAAATTGGTATGGTAGAGTATATCAAGTGATCCATGCAAGTTCATATGGATTGGGGATCTTGGCGGGCTATCTAAATTTAAGCTCCAATAGACACAACCCAATCACAATCAACAAATGATTCACTTAGGTCCGATCAATTAATTTTAGTTCATTCCAATGAATAACTAAAATTGAACTCTTAAATAAAGATATAATAAGTTGATGTTACTCATTCATACCTTAGACAACCTTATTGGAGAAAGTGTATCCTCATGTAGAATATAAGTAACGCTAAGAGCTCATAGACCGCCTATAGCTTTCCAAGTTACCAAATTTACTCATATGACCACATTTTGAACTTGGATATTTTTACTTGTCCCGAAGCCATGTTTCAATAGACACTATTGAAAGCTATATAAGATTTAATATCCAATACCTCAAAACATCCATATGTTGATATTCTACTCTCATTTAATAAATGGAGCCACGATATCCATATCTATAAATAAAGTCCTCTATCGATTAGCAATTGAAAAACACCAAACTATCGAGGATAGACTGTGCTATATAATCGTACTCAGTGATAGCTCAAATGATAACACTTGTAACCATAATTCTATCATTTATCGCATGATTGAGATAGACTCTCTGATCGTCTTCAAATGAAAAACTTTTATCCATTGACGGTTCTAGAGAAAGTATTTTATTGTGATCTGATTCAATGCACTCTATGCACTAGATTCTTTTGCCAAAAGACACCACACTTTGATTATTTTAGACTCATCATAACACATTTGATCCCACTCAAATGCTAGCAAAAGAATCTACAACTTTAACAAGATAAAGGCTCCCAACCTTTTATCTTAAGTTGAGAATATTATTCAAGACTAATTAAAGAATTGTGTATACCTCATACATATCTATATGTATGAACAATTCTTCATTTCTCATAGTCTTTTGACCTTATGATTGTTTACTTTTGACAATTATAATAATTAAACTATAAATGCTATAAGATTTGTTAAACTAGAAATCACTTTATTAATATGAAAAGTTTGTCAAATACATCATTACACTCTTGCTATCGAGCATAATCCCAACACTTACCATCTAGACAAGATTCACAAGTTGGTATATCATCAACCTATAAGAAACTTAAAGGTCCATCACTAACCAATCTTTTGATCCTATCAAGGTTAATATGGCCTAGGCACAAATGCCTTATGTAGGTTTAATCTTTTGATAATTTTACTCTTTTATGAGTAGGTTCCGTTGACTTTATGTCTAACAGGTGGGAGATATTTCTAGGTAAATAGAATAAGCTGCTTTCCAATATACCTTTGCAAACAAATTTGTTATTCCTACTAATAATAAAACCTTTAATAAAAGTAACCGAATATCCAAATTTATTTAAACAAGAAACTGAAATTAAATTGCTCTTGAATTAAGGTACATAATAAATGTCTATTAGATCTAAATGCCTGTAAGAATATAAATTAATTCTATTATATCCCACTGCACTAGTAGACACTAATGCTCCGTTGCCTAAATGCAAGTTGAATTTATTCTCATTAAGCCTTTTCTTTTCCTTGAACCCCTTTTTTCTTCTTGTCCTAATACTTTGGGGAAATTCTTTTCCAATGTCCCTTTCCACCATGAAGAAAACACTTCCTTTTGATCTTGGTTACTTTCTTGGTCTACTTCTTGGTAGGCCCAAGTTGCTTTTACTTTTGTTATTTCTTGACCTTTATATAGGTGTTAACAGTTGCAACTTTACCTACCGTATAAATCTCTTGACCTTTGCCTTTCATAAGGATTTTCTTGATGTTTTGAATATCTTACATTAGGCCTTGCAAGGTGTATTCGTTATTGTTCAAGGTATAGTCCAACTTGAACTAATTAAAGGAATCTGACAGTGAGCTGACAATCATGTCAATTTTTGTCGCACCATCATGTGCTATGACTTTCATCATGTGATCTTTCATAGCATGTCTAGGTTTCATCCTAAGATTCATGAAAGCAGCCACTGCCTCTCTCTTACTCATCTCGGACTTCATAGCAAACATCTCTTCTAGAGACATCATTATAGCAGCAGCGGTCTCCAGTCTGTCATGTTACTGTTGCAATACGTCGGAGATGGTGGCCAAAATGTAACATTTGGCCATCTCATTTGAAGTCTTCTACTGTCGATACTCTTCTCTTTGCTCCTCAGTAGATTCATTAGTATGAGTTGGTGGTTTAGGGGTACACAGAACAAACTTATGCTTTCTGGCTTACAACAACAATACAATTTTCCTTTTCCATATGTCATAATTATCACAAGTTAAAGTATTATCTTTTAGGATTTTGATTACAGATGGGGTCAAGATTTCTGAATAGTAACAAAAATTATATAAGTAAACAATCATGATAAAGCACTTTCAAATATTTAACTTCAATTAAATAAAATAATTCAATCGTAAAATTCAACGGCGATCCAACACCTATAAATGTCACGACTCCTTTGAGAGTTAACACCATCTACTTGTTGGACTAGATCCCACCTAATTGTTAACATAACTACTAGCATTTTCAATTTTAGCCTTGCGATTTTATTAACAAGAACTCTTAGGAGGATATGAATAAAATCACATTATACCATGTTATCGACCTTCAATATATTCCCTCATGAATATCCCTCCTTTGAGAGTAGATATCTTTTGAGTCAATTGTCTAGTCTATCCTTGTAAGGAAATATCTTGCTAAATTCTATTCATAAATGCCCCTTGGGGGGGGGGGGGGGGGGGGGTTATTACATGAAACGTAAAGCTCAACTAAACTTGGAGGCCATAGGCATTCCAAACACCTTCTCCCACTCAATTGTTTAAGGCATGTGATCGAATTCCATGGAATGATTTACCAAGTTATCTAGATGCCAATGAGATACCTAAACCATTCAATACATGTTCATACCAAAAGAGATATACGTGGCACTCTTATTCTATATGATATGCTACCAAACATTAACAAACATTTCAATATTTACGAAAAAGTAAATAGTCACAATTTTCGTCCGTCCTAGAAAAACAAGTAAATTACAGTTGTTTGAAATATTAAACCCTAAACCTAACTTGGTGAACAAATCGTCAAGCGGCCACCTTCCAAAGGTCTGGTGACTGATCACTTGCACGTCCGAATCCTTGTTCGGCTACACCAGGTAAATTCGTTGCTACTTTTTCTGCTTTGAATTCTTCAATTCTTTGATTATTCGAAACTATAATATATTACAACAGAATTTATAATATTACGACAGTAAATAAAAACAAAAAACATAGCACCTATCAAGAAGAAAATTATGGCGATGATAGGCCACCATTCTTGATACAATTCCAGAACAAAAATACATTGAAATTCTAGGACCAAAATAAAGCAATAACAAATTTTAAAAAACATATATATATATATCCATACATTCCAATGTAAATATATATGTTAATATCGAGAGTGTCATCTCTTTCTAAAATATGCATATTTACAATGTAAAGTAATAGATCCATATATGTGTACATAAATTAATCAAGGGTACAACCAGGCTCTGATACCAATTGTAGGAAAGACACATGGCGCAAGTGAAAGATACTGATTGGTATATTCAAAACAAAAATCCTTTAGAAAAATGAACCTCAACCCTTGATTAATTAACATATAACAAAAGTATCATACATTTTTCTCATGACGATTGAAGTTGCACCGAATTGAATCTGCAAGATCTTGCAATCCAATCACGAACATGTATCACCTAGGAGTGTGGGTTCCCTTTCTTTGAATTGTATACCTGTGGATGGAAAAAAATTTATCTTTTGTTAGTCACAATAATCCTCCTAGAGAAAACAAAGAACGTTGGGGAACTTATCAAAGTTTGGCCGAATTCTCACACACTTATCTTTAGAGTTGGATGAATTTTTCTAGAATAATAATCTAATTTTCTTCTCTTAAAATTATAGGGTTTGGCCAAATTTTCTCACAAGACTTTTGTCTTCACTGAATTCTTTCTCAAAAAATACTAGCCTTGGTCGAATTCTTCATAGTGATATATATAGGTGGCCAAATCCTCTTACAAGGAGGATTTGTGTTTTGGCCATGAAACCTTACCCAAAGAAGAATTCTTTTCCACACCAAGACTCCTATTCCAACTCAATAATGTATTTATCCAATAACTAATTATTGAATATAAATTAAATTGTGAATTTATCAAAAACTTACTAATTTGACCAATTGTCAATTTGAGTTTTGATAGATATCAAATATTTCCTAATTTTTGTGATGTTGTAATGTGCTAGCTTAAATTCTAGGACTATTTTGTGTTATCATTGACTTATTTTCTATGACAAATAGTCTCTATATAGGCTAGGTCATTTTGATTTAATATTTGTTGAAATAACATATTAGATATGTGCATGCATCATTTGCTTGATTGCTTTAATTTTCATAAACTAGAATGCATGTGATATGTGCTTAAATTGGAGAGTGATTCTTGAATTTGTGCATTGGAAGTCTTGGCTAGGATCAGGGTGATCCAGGTAGCTAAGCATTGGAAGTCACATTTTGAAGAGTGATTCTTTGATTTGTACAAGGAAATATTATCTAGAGTTGGGAGGACATGGATAGACAAACAAGGAATCTTCCTAGAGACATGAGGTCTTGGATAGAAAGTCGGTGTTGTAAATTCACTAGGCCAAAGGGTAAAATAGGTATAGATAGCTTGGAGAGTGAATCTTGTGTTGATTACCTCTTGAGTGTGTATATCCTATTTGTCATAGTGATTTGCTTTTGCTTATGGCTGTGGTATCCACCCGTGGATGTTTCCTCATTCGTGAGGTTTTACCACGTAAAAATCCTTGTAATGATTTTTTCTTTTTACTTTCCTTGAATTGTGTTGATTCATTTGTTGTTGTATTGTTATCATACTAATTTGTTGAATCAATCAATTTGTTAAAGTTCCTTTGTGTAATTGTATTTCTTTGAAAGAAAAAAGAGATTACAATAATTTTGAGCCTATATCTATTCACCCCCCTCTAGGTATATTAGACACTATAAGTAGTTAAGGAAATTTTCTTTCAGTATCAGAGCCAGTGTCCAGAGATAATTAGATATATATCTTTATAGTGTTTGTGTTTGTTTGCTGATTAATCACGATTAAGGAAGTTTTTTCCTTCATGGCTTCTAGTGATGATAATGAGTCTATTAATCTAGAATATCAAAAGATAAAAGATCTTGTTCAAGAGAATGAAAGAATCCCTAGAATGAATAGGTCTCTTAAAAAAGAGCCATAAGAAATTCATGAACTTTGCTTGGAGGAAAACAAGAGCTTAAAGACAAAATCCTAAGTATAGAAAATAATTTAAATGATAGCAGTGAAAGACAAAGAATTTTGAAACATGAGATTGAGCTAAGAGATGATTCTTTTGATAGTGCAAAAAGACTTGAAAATGAACTAAGAGTCAAAATTAGTAACCATGAAAATCCAGAGAAAATGCTTAATGACAAGATTGATGAGTTCAATAAGATGATAAGTAAGATGTCATCTAGTGCACATAAAGTTGAAAATCTCATCAAGAGTGGAAAACATTCAAGTGACAAGGTTATGTAAATGAAAAGGATACATCTTCATCTAACAAATCTTCTTTTGTCAAAGCTAGTGATAAACTTTGTGTAGGTACTCTCTTTAACGGTAAAGCTATGAATGCTACCAAAGGTGCCTCAACATCAATAAAGAATGTCAAAGTAAAATCTCAACAATTCCAAACACATTATTCTTCATATTATCATACAAAAGATAAAGCATCATGGAAGCTGCATCAAGGAGGTAACAGTATGAGAGTAATCGTCCCCAAATGAGACATCCGTCTTAACCTCTAGGTTGGCTACGCTACCACACAAGGCTTGATTTTCTTCTAAGAGCTGTCTGCCCCTCTTTTTTACCTTGTCCCTTTGATGGGTGCAACATAAGGAAGTAAGCACCTTTGTCTCATAGGCACGCTTCATCCTTTGCATGTTACAATGGCTTCATTAAGGGATTTCTCGATTTGGTCTAGGACCTAGTTCAACATTTGCTTGTCCCTCTATACTTTGGCAAGCTTCCCCTGGCCACACTGAGCTCAACCTTAGCAGTTTGGGCTTACTCATGAGGGAATCTACTTGATGGCTTGTAGCCGTGTTAAATTTAAAGGCTTGCCATATGCAAAATGAGTGCTAGCTATCTCTAAGATATCAGGCATATAAGTGTAAAAGAATGTTTGAACAAGACAGTGTACCTCAGCCAAGAGTGTAGATCCCTTAGTATTCAGAGTATCAATGGGTATGGAGACCATGGCTTGTAGCCCTCATTTAGGCAGGAAGTAGTGAATCGGTCCAGAACCCTGTCTTTACTGTTGCTCCTTGATCGGGGTCAAGATCGCTCTCGCAAAGTAACAACAACAATAGCAGGGACCATACCCTCTTCTACCTTGGTAAATGTTTCAGCAACCATAACAGGAGGGAGAAAGAGGACTGGTCAGACATTCTTCTAACTCTGGCCAATCTAGCTACAAATTTTGCCAGATAGGACATTGGTGTAAAAGGTAATAGAGGAGGTACAGTAGGTACATCCAGGGAGACTGATATACACCTACCTTACCAGATCAAGGTAGAGAGAGCTCGTGTAGGAGGAGGAGCTCTGGTAGAAGAAGGAGTTCTTATGAAATGAGGAGGTGGGGTAGCCGGAGACCTAGAAGATGAATCATTGTAAGAGAAGGTCAAGTCTTCATGTTGCTTGACTGATGAGGAGACTGTAAAAACTATATTAAAAAAAGGGTAGCTCATAGAAAATCAACACAAAAATACAACAGAGACAAAATCAGGAGCTGTATCTACTTGGGGATGCAACAGAGATATGGAGGTAGTGGTCTACCCTCATAGCGTCAAAATCATCTGAGGAAGGATACTTTAGGTTGACGTAAGATTGGGTCTTGATGGCTTTCAATATCTCATCCGACTCATTAGAGAGGGTGCTCTTCTCTTAAGCATGCTTGCCACTAAACCTAGTAGAGACCTAAAACTTAGTTTCCCCAATATAGACCGAGCTACCCCATTCACCTCCGACGATGACCCATTAAGAATGAGTCTTTATTCGTTGCCCTAGGTAAGATGAATTTCAAATTATTCTTTGTTCAAGCATAGAATTTCCCCTTTAGATTGGGAGACATGCTTGCAATCTAGAAAACGTACTTCAACTCGTCCAATCCTGGCTACCTCATGATCTTGACCTTCTCGCATTATACCCTCCACAGCATGAGGAAGCCGACCAGGTGTCCTCAAAACCATAGTATCAGTTGTAACGGTTGCAGGTCATGTAGCACCCTCAAAGGATAATATGGAGAAGTAGCCTGATCCCAATTTTGAAGACCGCTGTGTGTATCAGAAGTTCGCTAGGTAAGGGGTCTACTAATTATACCCTCAATATGGTATGGTGATGGTGACATTAGTGAAGATTAAGAAGTCCCGTCATAATTGTTGAATTATGTCAGTTGTAGCTATAGAATCTGGGATGCACCAGATATCATAAGAAAGAGCGATCACTTCTTCTGGTAAGCTTGAAGTAACCTCGGTCAGGTCTCTACCTTTCTTAGCATAGTAGGATTCCTCGTTAGAATCCGTGTTGACATTAACCTGGGTATCGAGATCATTTGAGAATCTTTCCCCGATGCCAATATTCTTGCTTGAACGATGACACTGGGAGTGAGGACATCGCCTCGATCATTGCCATCCCTTCGGGCTCTTTTCCTATGCGTGAGGCTCCCACTAGCAGTGGCACTGCCATAAAAGATTCTCACAATACTGTCACTTTTGGAAGAAAACATGGTATCGGTTTAAAAAGTTTTCTGATGGCTGAAGAAGATTCTTTGAAAAAGAAGAAGAAGACAGAGATTCATGTAGGCAGGGTCTTTGTTATTTTTGAAGGAGAAATCAAAAAGGCATGAAGAATACGAAGAGGTATTCATGTTTAAATAGAAGAGGGGAAACAGTAACCGATGACGAGAGCATGATCTGAAAGATAGGATAATCAGGCAGTGGGAAAGACAATTTCGGTATACGCGTGACACCAAAATTCTCTCTTTTTCAAACGCATAACGTCTCCCACCTTGATAGGTGGACCATGCAATTCATGCAAGATATCCTCCCAGATTCTGGTAACCGCTCGAAAAAGGAAAACTCATCAAGCTTTTCAGAAAGCCTGACTTCAACCCTAAACAGTAACCGTTGTTCAAGCGTTTCAGAAAGCCCTACTCTTTCTTTCTTCTTTCCAATTTTTCTTCTCTAGCTAGTGAAATCCCTTTCTATCCCAGAATTCTTCCAAGTACCTACCCCAATGTCTGCCATGGGATCTTTAAACGGTCAAAAATAAACCCTAGCCTGCTTATAAAATGCAGCGATAAGGTACGGGAATAAGAGTGGCTGCTTGTTGTTCTTGTTCTCCCCCACAATGACTATACACAACTTCACAATGAATCCCACATTGATCGACTCATCTTGCTGGATGTAGAGTAGCATGATGGCTATCTCATACAAGACTGTTGTGAAATGCTTCCGCGGTCAAAGAGAGTGAGAGATGAAGTGGTGCCACACCCCTAACTCGATCTTCAAGTTTATGTGTACAATATGGAATCTGGGGCCACCCAAAACAACATCAGATCGATCATAAGATCACTAACCAAGTCCAGATTCTTCCTTTCATAATGTTCGTTCCAAGTCACTCCCTTCATATTGTACCTTATTTAGTCATCATAAAGTTCGGTCCTGAAATATCTATTTAAATCATCTAAATTACTTATGACCTCTCGTCCTCGAACTAAGACTGATTGATATGAACTTCACCAAGAGCAGTGAGACCCGGAACCAATATATGGTAACGAAGGATCGTTTTCTAACCAAATTTACAAACAAAAATGTTATCGGACCGCGACCCGTTACCTATAAGGAGGTAAGAACCAACGGTATCAAGAAAATTGTAGACGTCACACTCAAGAATAGGAAAGAAGGTAAGTGATAAGTCAAGGTTGGAACGCCATAAGGTAGAACCTTGATAAGTTCACAAGTTCTATGAAGAACCAAAGAGAAAATTCTCTCAAATTTATTTCAATTCAAAATCTATTCTCAAATTATATCAATTGGTCCCTTTTATACTAAAAATATCTAATACCTAAAAGGAAATAAATATTAGGCAATTAATGCCTTACAATTATGAAAATAAATGCAAACAAATTTAGGAAATAAATAAATACTAAACTAGCAACTATTGACTTGCTTCCTAATTGGAAAGCTAAATCTGGAAACAAATCAGCCCCTTAATTTGGGAAACAAATCAACTATTATTCTTTGGAAATTAAAAGGAAATAAATCAGCCAAATTTGACTATTCTCCTAGCTTGTACCACATGTCCAAGTCTTCCTTATTCGGCCCAATCCATTGTCTTGATGACATTAATTAAGGCTTGGTCTTCATGTGAGCCGAATTTGGACTTTAACAACTCAGAATCAGCCCATCAATAAATGCTTCTTTGATCCTATTGCTTTCATGTAATTGGCCCAACTGGAATATGCAATGGATCCTTTGGTGACGCTTCTTGATTCTCATCATTCCCCCTCTCTTCAAAAGGATTCATCCTCGAATTTTCACCATAATGTTGTTGATAGTCTGAACCATGAAATATGGTTCCCCTCTTTTATCTTTGTTTGATGAATCACTTTTGAAAGACATTATTTTTTGTTATATCAATGCTCGGAATCAAGAAAAGAAAAAGAAATAGTTGATATAAGTTCAATTACACAACCTAAAAAAAATGTACTATTTTTTATTGGATCTTTTTTTTTTATAACGAAACTAATCAAACTTTTTTTTTTTTTTAAATCTGATTTTTTTTATCAAATAGAAAAACAGAAGAAGAAGAACAATGATAGATTAAACCTGATTTAGAAGCCTAAGCTCTGATACCAACTGATATGAACCTCACCAAGAGCAGTGAGACCCGGAACCAATATATGGTAACGAAGGATTGTTTTCTAACCAAGTTTACAAACAAAAATGTTATCGGACCGCCACCCGTTACCTATAAGGAGGTAAGAACCAACGGTATCAAGAAAATTGTAGACGCCACACTCAAGAATAGGAAAGAAGGTGAGTGATAAGTCAAGGTTGGAATGCCACAAGGTAGAACCTTGATAAGTTCACAAATTCTATGAAGAACCAAAGAGAAAATTCTCTCAAATTTATTTCAATTCAAAATCTTTTCTCAAATTACATCAATTGGTCCCTTTTATACTAAAAATATCTAAGACCTAAAAGGGAATAAATATTAGGCAATTAATGCCTTACAATTATGAAAATGAATGCAAACAAATTTAGGAAATATATAAATACTAAACTAGCAACTATTGACTTGCTTTCTAATTGGAAAGCTAAATCTGGAAACAAATCAGCCCCTTAATTTGGGAAAAAAATCAACTATTATTCTTTGGAAATTAAAAGGAAATAAATCAGCCAAAGTTGACTATTCTCCTAGCTTGTACCACATGTCCAAGTCTTCCTTATTCGGCCCAATCCATTGTCTTGATGACATTAATTAAGGCTTGGTCTTCATGTGAGCCGAATTTGGACTTTAACAACTCAGAATCAGCCCATCAATAAATGCTTCTTTGATCCTATTGCTTTCATGTAATTGGCCCAACTGGAATATGCAATGGATCCTTTGGTGACGCTTCTTGATTCTCATCACTGATGCATCTGTTGATAGTCTTCGGGATTCATTCATGTATAAAATTCTTCAACCACCCATCTCCAAGATCTAGGTTGGGTGCAAGCATACACCTGCACCACATTCTGTCCACCATGTGAGGAATGTCGCTGTCTTTGAGTTCATTTGTTGCTATCCCCCATTCTTTTATAATCTCACCCCGTTGGAAACTCTTCATTCGACTTCCAAATTATTTATTCAAATTACATGGGGAAATTTGAGTCATTTGCTTCCTATAGCTTGCATTCTTGGTTCGTGGTCTCGAAGACAACTGCAAAAGGGATAGCTTACAATTATCCATAAGCATGTATAAGTGTATAGCAGGGAAAATAGATAAGGTAGTGTTATTCTAGTAGTGCCATTTGTACGCGTTGTACGCTGGTATAGACCTGTACACTTGCCCAGATTTGGCAGTGCGCAGGTCATGTGCGGGTGATGTACCCATGCAGTCCTACCAGCATACTTGCCCAGAATTTGCGTGAAACATGATTTTAAATCAGCAAAACATATGACATAAATTTTAAATTAATGTGCAGATGTCCTTCTCTCCCCATTCCTAATTACAAATAAGCATTACTCAACACACTTCCTCATCCCTAATTTGTCAATTGATTCAATTCTACATTTAAGCCCTAGAATTCAATTTCATGCATATTCATTGAAACTTGACATTACAATCTACTCTTATACTTGCAACATGCAACAATCAATGAACCCAATCACATACAGATCAATGATTCAAGCACAGTCACATTACAAAACCATGGGTTACATACATAAAAGTAATGCAAGTGAAGATATTGAGAATGAGGGATTTACAACTCATTGATCATGAAATAGATGAGTAATTAGGGAAGAAAAACATTCCTTTTTAGTCTATTATAGCCCTTACTTAGAGGTAGGATGAACAATACCTTGAGAGGGAAAAATGGTTTTTCGGTTTTTGAAAGTAAAAGTGGTATGCCCCACTAGAAAGTGACTAGTTGTATTTATAGTCGTTCTCAATGCGTGGGGTGTTTCCCGATGTGCGTGGGTCTTTACCCGTACAGTATGACCCATGCACCCATTGATGAGCATCTACTTTAGTGTGCTGGTTCCCTTGCCTGCGCGTCTTGGCACTGTAAAAGGCTCTTTGGCACTACATTGGTCTTCGTACGGGTATATTCCAGTGCATGGATCATCGCACTGATGTCTGTGTCACTTTAGACTTTTTTCTTTAATCTCACATTTTATTCTTCTTGCAATTTTCCCAACTCTTTAACCTACACATACTTAAAAATTCTAAATCAGCTTGCCTTATTATTTTATTTGCAACAAAATTTAATCATGAAAATAAAACAAAAACTTTTAAAAAATATCCACAATCTCTTTTCTTCCTACTTGTGTTCACCTCACTTGATAAATATACTTGAATTTAAGTAAATTGGCAAAATAAAGAAAATGGATTATGCAATTCAACCATGCATCAAAAATGTTCATTAGGATGCTAAGGGTGGTTTAACTAATTTAGGAAACTCTCTTGATTTTTCAATCCAAACAAATTTAGAGAGGCTAATCATTTTCTCATTTCCCTTAGTTTTCACTTTATTTAATAGGTCTTTCCTAACCCAAATTTTCTTGATTTTTGGTGAGTTCTTCCTAGACACCTATTCCTATGCTCCATAAATTTTTGAAATTTAAAACAATGGGCTTGAACATGCCCTTTCCTTGAGCAAAAATGACAAATTGGAAGGGTATAAGTGAAACTCCCTCTTTTGTTGATGCTTTGAGGTCTTCACTTAGAGTGACTTGATCTCTTTCTCTTCTTTGTCTAGTTGCACTGTGCAATCACACTCTCTTACTTTTCAATCCTCAAGGCCTTCTCTTTCTTCTTGAGCACTTCCTTTACCTCTACCAAAGCATTTGACTTCTTTTCAATCTCCATCAAAAGCCACCTAGTTTTCCTTGCGTGTTCTTCCTCAAGCTCTTTCGAGTTTAACATGCTCTGATAGGTCGTTTGAAATCGAATTCTTTTCATCCTTAACCTCCTCAATTTTCTTCTTAATCTTTTTGTTGAGGTTGGAGAGTTCTTGGCCTTTTTTCTTCAAAGTCCCATTCTCTACTTTAAGAAGCATGATCTCTAGATGAAGGTTTTTGCTTTCTTCTTATAACTTGTTTTGTTGTTCTTGCTCAAATTCTTTACTTATATCTTCCAGCATGTCCTCATAAAAACTTGTTTCTTCCTTTTCAAAACTCCTTTTTCTTCAATGTTATTTTTCACATCTTCTTTCTTCTAAGAGGATAGCTCAAAAGCCTTCACTAACTCACAAACTTTGCTCTTCCTTCTTTGGCTCTTTGGTACCTCCTCTGAATTCGGTATAGCTCCTCCCTTAACCAACTCTACATTCACGCTTTGAGCTACTTCCTTATGCATTCGATCATAAAAAGTCTTTTCATTGTGCTTCATTGCTTCATTCTCTTTAACACAATCTTGATGGCACTCTCACATCCCTGAAGCTAACTCAAATGTCTTCACTAGTTTACCCCATCCACTTTCATTCTTTCCACACTCTGGTTGACACTGGGTCTTTTCATGCGTTCTCTTGCTTAGAGCTTCATTGATTGTCTCAAAACAAGCTTTTATTCTTGTATTTATGGATTGTCTTTCTTGATCTTCTTGATGCCATCGTTGCTCTCTTTCCAAAGTTAATAACTCCATCGTTACTAAAACAAGGAAAAACAAAAATGCCAAAAGAAGTAAAAGGTTACAAAAGAAAGCTAAGAATAACTAAGACTCTGAATTAGAAAAGTATAATTAGCCAACTAATTAGGACATTTCCCCGGCAACAGCACCATTTTTTGCCATGCACGGTTTTATCGTTAGAAATCGTACGTCAAAACAAAATTTATAAAGAACCACAATAATGCCTCAGAAGTTTATAGAACTTGTACAATGGCAAGTCGGGTGTCAACCACAGGGAAAGGGAAATCAAATGGCTAAACTAGTTGACCAATGCTAACAAAAACAATGCATTAAAAGTAAAGATAAATGATTTAGGTTTTTTAGAAGTTAATGGTTAAGATGAAAGCTACAATTAGTTGAGTTAATCTAACATGCAATTAGTGTTACTATGAAATGAGTGTTAAATATGATGGTTAAAAATAAGGAATTGATTGATCCAACAAGTAAATTATGGGCATGTACGAACTCTCATGATATGAATGCACATTAAGTGATTGTAACCAATCTAGATGAATGGTATTGATTGTATTTCCTCATGAGTTTCCAATCTAGATGTATTGTATTGGCCACTTACTAGTGATTTTCTATGAATGAGCATCTATCAAATTAAGGGACTAATCTCTTTATAAATTCACCAACCTAGATGTATAGTATTGATACTTAACCTCTCACAAGCAATCAACCTAGATGTATAGAATTGATTGCCTATTTGAGACTACATAAAAATTGAGATTATAAAATCTAGGTCTCACTTGAGGATGTACTCTTGTTTGACCCTTCCATTCAATTAAGCTTAAGAAGACAAAATAGATGTATACCTAGTCAACTACTCAAATAATTCCCCGGATCAATTAGTAAAGAAAGAAATGTACAATCAAAGACAAACCAATTAAGGGAAGCAATTAAACAATGAGTGGAACATAAATGATAAGTTAATAGAATAAAATAGAGTTCATTACAAAACCCAATATCCACAAGTGCTTCACATCAATCCCATAGTGAGGTGATTAGCTACTCATGTGAAATACAATAGAGTAACAAGGAGATGAGAGATAGAGGAGACCCATGAAGAATTCCCCCCATCATCATCCAATCTTAAAGTGTCCTTGAGTAGATGATGATGGAGGATGGTTAGATTAGATAAGAGATGATTCCTAAACATAGGTTAGTAATCAGAGATGAGAGAAAGTGTGTTTTGAAGAGAGAGGAAATGATTCTTAGATCCCCAATTGTATATTTTCAAAATAAGAACAGGATATATTTATAGGGCTTCAAAAATAGGTCTAGAAATGCTGATGTGGACAGACTAACACGCCAAATGTATGGGCAAGGACCTGCGTAGTTACCCACGCAATCTCTTAGAACCAGATTCTTTTTCTTCATTGCGGGCAAATGAACTGGTAGTGCGCTGATGGAACCCACACAGTCTTATTTCTCTCGACTCATTCTTCAAGTGTACGGGTAGTGTGCGGGTAAGGACCTGTATAGGACTATAGCATTAAGCTCTTTCCTTCATTGGTTTTTTGTCCCTTTTTCACTCAATTCCAAGCTTTTCCATACTTTCATCCAATTTATACCTAATTGCCTGCAAACATATAAAACACACCTTAAGATAACCAAAAATGCATGAAATAAGACAAAGGAATTAGATTCAAGGCCAAAATGTATGACATCTTTTGCTCGACCACTTATCGACGCGTACGAATTCACCATCTCCAGTTTTGTTAGGAAGAGAGAGAGAGAGAGAGAGAGAGAGAGAGAAATATCCACTGTCATCTCCCTGTTGTTACTTAATTATTCAAATATTTAATAAAATAGTGCCCATTTACTCATATCTCCATCATCCTTCTCTTTCACTACTATATGTCCTTCATCCTTTTTTTTGCTATTTACCTAGGTACGAGGTAATTACCCCGATTGTGACCTACTCGATAGCAGTCTTGAGGGTGTCGATTGATATTCCTCACCTTAAGCAAATTTTTGATCAACACATTCAAATTTAGATTTTGAGGACTGTATGTGGCTAGAAGGATAGGTCGTGAGTTTTACCTTGTTAGTGGGTTTCTCATGTAAAAAACTTGTGTCTTTTTAAATTTTTATGCATTTTATTGATATTTGAATGCTTGCTAATATGGGGTAGATTTTGTTAACATTGATTAAGTCAAAAATTGGTAATCAATGAATTAAAACCTATTAACCCCCTTCTCTAGGTTGTTTAGACACACAGTTAGTTGTAATTTCAATTGGTATCAGATGAGGCTCCTAGACATACTTAGGAGATCCTTGCTTGTGTCTATATTGCATTGTTTGCATTTTGATTGTTGCGTACATTTGCATCCATCTCTTCATACCCAAACATTATGATTGGGTATGAAGGTGGACAAGTGAGAGCCTCAAGCACAATACCCTAATTGCTTAATGGGGTGAACTATGCCTCATGGAAAGGCAAGATGGAATATTACATTGTCAAATAGATGACCGAGCTTGGATGGCAATAAAAGATAGCTACACTCCTTTGGAAAAGACTCTTGATAATAAGAGTGTGGTTCCCAAGCCAAAGTCGAAATGGACAACTCAAGAGATCAAAGCATCCAAATGGAACAACAAGGCAATGTATGTCATCTTTGTGCAATGGACGACAACCAATAGTTGATCCAACCAACTAGGATTGCAAAAAAGGCATGGGATATTTTAGAAAAGGCCCATGAGGGAACTGAGGTGGTTAAGGTTTACAAGTTTCAAGTTCTCCAAACATAATTTGAGCAAATTAGAATGGAGGATCATGAGTTCTTCAATGGCTTTCAAGTGAAGTTGATAGACATCGTCAATCAAAGCCATCAACTAGGTGACATGTACTCGGATAGAAGGATCAATAAAAAGATAATGAGGTCACTTCTTGAGATATTCGAGTCCAAAGTGATGGCCTTTGAATAAAATAGTGACTTCAAGACTGTGAAGCTAATTGAAGTGATTGGAAAGCTTCTAGCCTATTAGTCAAGAAATGATCCTACACCTTTACCACCAAAGAATTAAAAGACTATAGCCTTGAAGACCTCCAAAGTATATAGGGAAGAGGGTGAATCAGATGAAGAGATGGCCCTTATGGTGAAGTGATTCAAGAAGTTCATCAAAAATATAGGTTTTGGATCCAAAAGAAATGAGGTGAAAAAGAAGACCCGCTTTAAGAAAGTTTGAGCAATGTCAAGAGAATCCCATAAGAAAAGGGATCCAATGTTTTGAATGTAAGGATTTGAACACATCTCCACGGATTGTAGCAACTTGAAGAACAAGAATAAAGAAAAGGAAATGGTCGTAACTTGGAGTGACGGTGATGACTTGGAAGAGGAAGGATGATCCTCAGATGATGAAGATCATGTGGCAAACTTTAGTTCCTTCACATCCTCTCTCAAAAGCAAATAATCAAGCCGTGATGAAGAGGAGGATAAACAAGTTAAAGATGACTCAAGTGATGAGAGCTCTTTATCTCAATCTACAAATGTAAAGTTAGAAGGCATGGACCTTAAAGGGTTCATTATGCACTTTCAAAGCTCAAGATTGAAGATAAAGAAAGATATTTAAAGACTAAATGAAAAGAATCACTTTTAGGGTTCATGGAGAGATTAAAATAGCTAAAAGAAATAAGGAATTGATGGGAAAGGAGCTTGAAGAAGCAAGAGAAATTACTACTAAGATGACTTCAATCGCAAAGGAACTTGACAACATGTTGGGAGTTGGCAAGTGGCCAAGTGACAAGAGAGGTCTTGGATCTAAAGATGACAAGGAGACCTCATCCTTAAGCAAGACTGTGTCTTTCAAGAGTGAAAACGCCTACAAGGATATATTAAACAATTAGAAGGTGGGGGAGGGGGGTGCGAATAGGTTGACACTCTATTATTTAAAACTCTTTCTAGACTTTTGCCAAACACTTGGTGAGCATACAAATTAACCTTTTATATGATTTTTATGAGAAAACAGTTATCATATATTTGCTAAATTCACCATCCTTAGTCTACAAACATATAACAAGAGACAATATATCTCATATATGAATATGTTCAATGCAAAGCTAATTTCACAAGTTGTACTTTGAATATTACAATGTAAATTCACTAAATAGAACTTGATAACTTGATATAGAACTTGACAAATACAATGTTCAAACACTACAAAGATACAAGATACACATATTGATTCGACAAAGTATGTGCATCTCTTTCTCTACAAGAAATCTTGTTTATAAGGATGTGAAGAAATGAAGATCTTAAATAAGATATATTGATCACATATACAAATATGAAGAAATAAAGATTGAGACATTTGACACATTGATTTTTACATGGTAAAACCTCCAAAGAGGAAACATCCATAGGTTGAATCCATAACCATCCACAAACCGTAATCCACATTGACGAATAAAAGATACACACTAAAAGAAGTGACCAATCCCGTGATACACTCTCCAAGCTATCAACTTCTATTCCATCCTCGGCATATTGAATCACTTTGACTACTTCCCATCAAAGCTGTGACTATCACATCTTTAGAATTCCTATCCAAGATGCTCACGTTTCTTGGAAGATTCCATGCATCACTATCTGAATCCTCCCGATCCTAATCAAGACTTCTTACTTAGCTATTTGAAGCCTTCTTATCCTAGATAAGACTTTATTGCTTGATTGTCTGAATCATCCCGATCCTAACCAAGACTTCATGCCTTTTATAAGGACTTTCTCTGTGTGATAATGAATGCAAAGCGCAAACAAACACGCAACATAGAATATGATGATCAACATAATCTATGGAAACTATAAATAAACAATAAGCACACAATGTAAGATTTTCTAGTTTCTAATCCTAAAAACAATGCAATCATACAAATGATGCATGTACATAAGGAATTTATGGATTAAGTACACTTCATGAGAAACTAGACATTGGCATCAAAGTACACAAATCAAAGTTGTCTAGTTACCATACATGAAAAATATTCTAGAACATGTGAAACAATGAAGACATATTTAATTTCTAGAGATACTCATTTAAATAAAACTTGAATCAAAATATAAACATTAAGCACATACTCAAAGTTTTAGTAACAAACAAAAACTTGCTAGATTCACAAGATATGATCAATTAAAATCTAGCAAGTATTTTGATCATATTTTTCTCACAATAATCTATTAAAACCAAAATTGCTCGAAATACAAAATCAAATGTGCTAATCATGTATATGTTCAACTAAAAAGACCTAGCATATGTAGAGACTATTTACCATAAAAAATCAATCAATTGAAAAACAAATAGTCCTAGATTGATAGCTAGCA
Source organism: Dipteronia dyeriana (assembly GCA_032871835.1). Classification (NCBI taxonomy): domain Eukaryota; kingdom Viridiplantae; phylum Streptophyta; class Magnoliopsida; order Sapindales; family Sapindaceae; genus Dipteronia; species Dipteronia dyeriana. Next base: position 55,224,663 of record CM065297.1, read on the forward strand.
CAATACAAAAAACAAGCATGTGAAAACATAGATTTTAAGAAAACCTAACTCAATATGCAGGTTTCTAATAAAGCTCATCTAGCTAAAATAGTATATCTAACTCTAATCAATCTTTAATCAGGTAACATACACATATAGGAGAAGAAACATTAAGGTAATTAAAGGCTTTGAAGAACCAAAATCAAGAGATGAATCAATACCTTAAGAAAAACGTGCAGTTTCGGATTTTGGTAAGGAGCTACTTCAAATCTTGAACTTATGACCTCAAAATCTTTTGGAGATGATAGAAGACTCTCTTATGAAGATTCTCCAACTTGAATCACTCAAATCGAACACTGAATGAGTGAGTTATGGTGTTTGCAAGTTGGGAAAATTGAGAGAATTTCTGCACCTGTGATTTTCAAATTTTCCTCTTAGAATGAAATGAGAGAGAAGGAGATATTTAAAAGAGAGGAAATGTAGAGAAAAGAGGTCACCGAGGAGGCACATGGCCATCTCAAGGGCAGAGGGTCTCTGTCCCCAAGATGTCCACGTGCCTCCTCGGTGATGGATGGCAAATGAAGGCAATTTGCTTCCTCCCTCGAGCTCCTTCACGTCCTTTGACCGTTCTTTATTATCCAAAATCTTATTTTGAATCCATCTTTGGATCACAAATCAATTTTTTTTAATGTACATCAATGACTATGAAAATTTGACCTAAAATTGAGAATTCTACTCAATACACAAAGACGAAGATAATGCATGCTAAGTGACTGGAAAGTTTTGTAACTTCCTATTCAAAACTTGAAAACTAATGAATGAGTAACTGAAATGACCGAAACTCAATGAGAAATAATATAAGACCAAATTCAAGTCCAAAGTTCATAAAACATAAATAAACAAATACATAAACACACAAGAATGCCATTTCCTAGATATAGTCCTTGAACATGTAATTTATAAAATTTGTTAATTTAAGTCTCATGCATGACCATTCAATATCAAGTGTGTGAATGTCTTATACCAATTTAGCACATCGATGTAGGGATGCAAATGCATGCAATGTGTGTGTGCGTACCTAAGCCTTGTAAGAGGAATAATGTTTCATTATACCTTTATTATGTAATAGAGCTTGTTCCTCTTAAAGACTTCCTTTTGCTTTATATGTTGTCCAACTTCCTTAAAGCTTGATAAACCATGAATCCTAGACAACTAATCAATATAAAGGAAATGTTGTTTGATAAAGAACAATGCCAAAATAACTCAAAATCCTAACAATCTCCCCCTTTGGAAAATTCTATGTCAAAACACTTATACAAATACTAAAAGATACAACATGAAGATTGGTGACTAAAACTCACCCTCACATTATAATGAGTTAATACACCTAGACTGATCTTCAACAAGTCATGAACTTCTTAATGTCATCTTTTCTTGATATCACCTAAAATAAGAATATGAATATAGCAATTAAGTATAATATAGATTATGGCAATTAAGTTTAAATGGATACATGTATGCTACCCCTAAATGCATGCATATCCATCAAAGATATCACATTCAAAAGAATGCATACCATATGAAATTCAATACTTGAACAAATTGTTAGGTTTTAGATTGTGTTGGCATTAATTCCATATCAAAATGATGTTTACTTGTAATGATTTAGTTGTTTAGATTCATGATCATTCAAGCTTCAAAGAAGAATGAACAACAAGTCAAAGCAATTTCAAAGTCTTCAAAGTGAAAGGATGCAATATGGTTATACAAAGGTATACTAAGACCTTATCTTTCTCTTACAAGGCTTAGGCACACACACACAATTCATACATTTGTGTCCCTGTATCGTTGTGAACCATTATAGGCACACACATAAAATTCATTCATATGTTTCCCTACATCGTTGTGCACCATGTATAATACATTCACACACTTGAAGATGAATGCTCATGCACTGGTATGGAATTAACATATTTTGGAAAGTGCATGATTGGAGACTATCTCTATGTAGTTTGCATTCTAGTGAGAATTGTGTGTGTATGTGTATATGTTTGTATAACATTGATATTGAACTTGAATTTAGTCTTAAATCATTCTTGATTAAGTTTTGGTCATTTTGGTTACTCATACTATTGATTTCAAGTTCTAAGTAAAAAGATACTACACTTTCAACTCATGTTGCATACGTTGTCTTCATCTTCATATATCGAGTTGAATTTTTATTTTCTAGGTTGAGTATCTTATATTTCTATGTCTGTGAGAGATTTATGGTTTGTAATCCATAAATGGATTTGAATTTCGAGTTCGGAGGCAGGAGAACGGTTGAAGAAAATAAGGGGAGCGCGCGAGGAAAAGAAGTGCAACCAAGCACTCTTTCCCGAGATGGCACGTGGCCATCTCGGGACAGATTACTTGCTTCCCCGAGATGCCCATGAGCCATCTCGAGCAGCAAGCATACTTGGTGCACTTAAGGGTATTTTGGTCCTTCTTGCTTCATTCTTTCCCTCTCCTTTATATTTCCCTTCCCTCTCACATTTCATTCTAAGAAGAAATTTAAAACTTGAGTGCAGAAATTTTCTCTCTACATTTTATCACCTTCCAAACACCATAACTTCTTCATTTGAACTCTGATTTGAGTGATTCAAAGTTGATAATGTTTGTCTATTCATCCTCCATCTTTTCTCTAAAGGTTTGAGTGAGTTTTATTGCTTTTTTTGGAGTCTAAACTCACAAAAACAAGACTGTACCAAAATCAACTAAGGTATTGATTTTCTCTCAAAGTTTTCTTTTAAAACTTGGTCAATTGCCTTGGGTTTTCTTTTTCAACATATATATGTGTGTCTTGTGATTGTTTTGATTTAAGTTTTGAACTCATTTAAAGCTAGGTTGAGTTTCAATTGAAATCTCACATGTTAAGTTAGGTTTTGATTTTCCCTATGTTTTCACATGTTTGGGATTGTATTGTGCTAGCTTTGATTCTAGGACAATTTGATGATCTTTGATTGTTTGATTTTTTGAAAAATAGTTCCTCACATGTATTAGCCTCTCTTTAGCCGATTTCTCACAATGATACCTGTGCTTATGTTCTTTTGAGCTATTCATGTGTTTTGTTGAATCTATGTATAGGAATATGCTCTAGAACTTTAGCTTTAATCTAAACGACTTTGTCATATGATTTTAGCAAGTTTTTGGTTTATGAGATTTGAACTTGATTATGTGATTAATTGAACATATCTTGTGATTCAAGTTTTAGATCTATGCATGTATCTAGGTTGTAATTAATGCTGAGCATATCTTACATGATCTAGATGGATTAAACATGCACGATTGACTAGACTACATTTGATTTGTGCATTCATGCTCATGTCTAGTATTTTCCAAAGGATATGTTGATCATAACATTCTATGTTGTGTGCTTGTTTGTGTTTTGCAATCATGATCACCTAGATGCCTTGTGAGATGGAAGTCTTGACAATAGGCGTGAGACCTATGTTGTTGAGCAAGAAAGTCTTGGCAAGAGGTGTGAGACCTTGAATTGTCAAGCGAAGAATTCTTGACTTGAGTCATGAGGACTCGGATAGTTGAGCAAGAAGTCTGGCCTAGGGTCATGAGGATCCGGTACGGTGAGCGAGGAAGTCTTGATAAGAGGTGTGAGGCCTCAGATTGTTGAGCAAGAGGGCGACATCTTCATGAGTAGGATAGAAGCGTAATTTCTAAGTGAAGGGTTAACTTGAGAGATTGTACTTGTCTTATCTACTAGTGGATTTTGTTTGCCGGTGGTTGCTACCCGTGGATGTTTCCTCTTTGGAGGTTTACCACGTTATATCTTATGTCAACTTTTCTCTATCCCTATCTCTCTTATATTTGTATTTGTTATTTGAATACTATGGATAGAACTCTTTATGTAAGTTGACTTCCTTTCTATAATATAGATTGTGTATGTGTTACAATTACTTGCTTGTGTCACACTTTACTTGTTTTATATATTGATTAAGTATCTTTAACTGATATATATATATTGTGATACAAGCAATCTAGAGGGACAAACTTTTGTTTGTTTCTAAGGGAGTCGAAAAAGGTGTCTAACCTTTTAACCCCCCCTCCTCTAGGTTAGCCTTGAGCATTTAACCGTGTTTGTATTTTCAATTGGTATCAGAGCAGGACACTAGATTGTACTTAGTGAGAGTCCAGGTGATACATTCACGGTTTTTGCAAAACTTTTGAAGTCATGGGTTTACAAGATGATGTAATGGCGGAAGGAGCCTCAAATACTAGGCCACCATTAGTTTGAGGCACTAACTATGGGTATTGGATGTTGAGGATGAAAGCCTACATCTGATCTATTAATGAAAGGGCTTGGATGGTAATGTAAGAAGGCTATAGTCCTCCTACCAAGGTTCAAGGGGATGGAACCATGATACTCAAGCCAAGGAGTGAATGGACAACGAATGAGTTTGAGGTTGCTAAATGGCACTATCATGCTATGAATGCCATCTTTGGAGGAGCTGATGGGCATCAATTCTACTACATTCAAAATCTTGAATCAACAAAGGAAGCTAGGGATACTCTCCAAGTTACTAATGAAGGAACCTCAGCGATGAAGAAATCGGGGCTTCAAATGTTGGCATCACAATTTGAAGGTTTAAGTATGGTTGAAGAAGAAAAGTTTGAAGACTTCCAATTCTAGCTTCTTAACATTGCTAACCAATGTCAAGCACTTGGAGTACCTATCTCAAAAGAGCGTTTAAATTGGAAAATCCTTAGGTCTCTTCTTAAGAGATTCAAATCAATGGTGACGGCCATTGAAGAAAGCAAGGATATGGATAGTATGAACATTGGTGAGTTGCTTGGGTCTCTCCAAACTTATGAGATGTGCTTGAAGCCAAAGATTAAGAGTGATGGAATCTCTCTCAATGCTATAGAGGATGAGAGTGATGATGAAAATGAAGAGAATGCTCTTTTGGTTAGAAAGTTCAAGAAGTTTCTAAAGAAGAATGCCAAGCCTAGAGGCAAGTTTTCTAAGGAAAAGAGAGTTAAGAAAACATCATCTCCAATGGATAAGAAGAATAGTCAAGCCATGAACAAAAAAGATGTCCAATGCTATAATTGTCATGGTTTCGGTCACTTTGCTAGTGAGTGCACCAAGAAGCCATCTAAGAAAGACAAGAAAGGTAAAGTATTGGTGGCTACTTGGAGTGATGATAACTCTAGAGACAATGAGAGCAATAGTAGTGAGTCTTCAAGTGATGAAGAGTTGGTGAGCAACTTCGTAGCTCTAACGGTTTCTCATTCTCCACTAGATGTTGATGGTACAATATCTTTGAACAAGAACTTTGATGCAAATCGTCATGGAAGCTCTAGTTCCATTCATACTAATCTTGAGTTGTTGGACAAGATAGAAAAGCTTGAATAAGTTAGAGATAATGCTCTAAGAGAAGTAGTTGAGAATGATGATTTGATCAAGAAGCAACTAGACGAGTTTTTGGTTGTTACTCGTAGACTTCTTGGTGAAAAAGGTGATATTATGAAGAAGTTTAGAGAACTTGAAATGATTAACCTTGAGAAGGATAATGTGATATCTTTTTTGAAGAAGAGAGAACAAGAATTGATGGAAGAGATAGACACGACTAAGGAGGCTATCAAGGATTTAGTGAATGATTCGGTTAGTGTGTCTAGTGTTAGGAATCTTGTTAACTCTCATAGTGGTAAAAACGACTTGGTAGTTGAAGAGGAGATCTTGGAAGCACCACTTCCTACACACTTTGATGAAGTCGTGATTGATAAGAAACCACACAATAAGAGAAGATCAAAAGCCAAGAAGAAGTTGGCAAACAAGGTATCTTTGCAAACTCCTAGTGAAGCTAGTTCAACTCCAAAAGGTATAATCTCATCTTTTATTCCAATTTACCATTATTGCAACACAATAGGTCACGTTAAGCCTAGGTGTTATAAATAGATTGAAAAATGCAAATTAGGGAATGAATCTAGAGATAAGGAGATTAAACTTCAACTTGAACATGTTAAGGATTTGAAAGTTGAAAAACATGATAATTTTGCTAAGCATGAAAAGAAGTTTTGGAGTAGAAAGAAAACTAATCTTGTTCAACTTGACAAAGCTTGTGTTGAAAATGGTAAGGAAGAGTGTGTTAATGATATTAAAGGACTTTACTCTAGATTTAACATTGTTGTCAAGGACGATAATGGAAATGTTTGTGTAGGTACACCCAAGAACAAGTGGTTCAAGGGTGAGTGCTCTTATCACGAATATAAGAAGCACATGTGAGATAGCTTTGAGGCAATATATCAATTGTGTTGAGAATTCTTGCTTACTATCTTTGAATACTCCATGTATTGATATGAACTTGGTTATCTCACATCAAGTTTGTTATGATAGTCAAAATTTGTTGATTAACTTTAGAGAAGTTCTTTTGATATATGTGTTGATTGAGTTGAGATATTATGCTTTTTATACTCTTGTTGTGAAACATCGTCAACATGGTGTCATGAGGACATTCAAGGCAAGAGTGCTCATAAAAAGGGCGGAAGTATGATATTTGGTGAATATAATATGCAAAAATGTATCTTTATACTCTAATGCATGTTCTCTTAGATATTCATCTTTTGACTCAATTTTTGATATACATCTCATAGCATGTCATATTAGAGAATTTTGTATAGCATACATATGGTTCTCATTGACATTTGCTATTTTAGGATCTAATAGAGATATTGTTCACATTGATCTTAACTTTGATGATTGTATGTGTATAGTATATTGAGTGGCATTACTTTTGAAAATATGAGCTTCATATTCTTTGAAAGCTACTCATTAGAGAAGTAATGATCTTGAATAAGTCTCTACTTATTGCTCTTAGATCATGTGCTTATGAGCTATAAAATCTTGGTTTTCTAAAATTGCACCTTGTGATGAGAATCAAGAAGCATCACCAAAGGATCCATTGCAAATTCCAGTTGGGCCAATTACATGAAAGCAATAGGATCAAAGAAGCATTTATTGATGGGCTGATTTTGAGTTGTTAAAGTCCAAATTCAGCTCACATGAAGACCAAGCCGTAATTAATGTCATCAAGGCAATTGATTAGGCTGAATATGGAAGACTTGGGAGTGTGGCACAAGCTAGGAAAATAGTTAACTTTGGCTGATTTATTTCCTTTTAATTTCCAAAGAATAATAGTTGATTTGTTTCCCAAATTAAGGGGCTGATTTGTTTCCAAATTTAGTTTTCCAATTATGAAGCAAGTCAATAGTTGCTAGTTTAGTATTTATTTATTTCCTAAATTTGTTTGCATTTATTTTCATAATTGTAAGGCATTAATTGCCTAATATTTATTCTCTTTTAGGTCTTAGATATTTTTAGTATAAAAGGGACCAATGGATGTAATTTGAGAACAGATTTTGAATTGAAATAAATTTGAGAGAATTTTCTCTTTAGTTCTTCATAGAACTATGAACTTATCAAGGTTCTACCTTGTGGCGTTCAAACCTTGACTTATCACTCACCTTCTTTCTTATTCTTGAGCGTGGCGTCTACAACCTTCTTGATACCGTTGGTTCTTATCTCCATATAGATAATGGGTCGCGGCCCTTTTTATTTTCTTTGTTTATAAACTTGAATTAGAAAACGATCCTTCGTTGCCATATATTGGTCCCGGGTCTCACTGCTCTTGGTGAGTTTCATATCAGTTGGTATAAAAGCTTGTGGCATTCAAACCTTGACTTATCACTCACCTTCTTTCTTATTCTTGAGTGTGGTGTCTACAACTTTCTTGATACCGTTGGTTCTTACCTCCTTATAGGTAACGGGTCGCGGTCCGATAACATTTTTGTTTGTAAACTTGGTTAGAAAACGATCCTTCGTTACCATATATTGGTTCCGGGTCTCACTGCTCTTGGTGAGGTTCATATCAGTTGGTATCAGAGCTTAGGCTTCTAAATCAGGTTTAATCTATCATTGTTCTTCTTCTTCTATTTTTCTATTTGATAAAAAAAAATCAGATTTTTTACAAGAAAAAAAAAGTTTGATTAGTTTCGTTATAAAAAAAAAGATCCAACAAAAAATAGTACATTTTTTTAGGTTGTGTAGTTGAACTTATATCAACTATTTCTTTTTCTTTTCTTCATTCCGAGCATTGATATAACAAAAAATAATATGTCTTTCAAAAGTGATTCATCAAACAAAGATAAAAGAGGGGAACCATATTTCATGGTTCAGACTATCAACAACATTATGGTGAAGATTCGAGGACGAATCCTTTTGAAGAGAGGGGGAATGATGAGAATCAAGAAGCGTCACCAAAGGATCCATTGCATATTCCAGTTGGGCCAATTACATGAAAGCAATAGGATCAAAGAAGCATTTATTGATGGGCTGATTCTGAGTTGTTAAAGTCCAAATTCAGCTCACATGAAGACCAAGCCTTAATTAATGTCATCAAGACAATGGATCGGGCCGAATAAGGAAGACTTGGGCATGTGGTACAAGCTAGGAGAATAGTCAACTTTGGCTGATTTATTTTCTTTTAATTTCCAAAGAATAATAGTTGATTTGTTTTCCAAATTAAGGAGCTGATTTCTTTCCAGATTTAGCTTTCCAATTAGGAAGCAAGTCAATAGTTGCTAGTTTAGTATTTATTTATTTCCTAAATTTGTTTGCATTTATTTTCATGATTGTAAGGCATTAATTTCCTAATATTTATTCCCTTTTAGGTCTTAGATATTTTTAGTATAAAAGGGACCAATTGATGTAATTTGAGGATAGATTTTGAATTGAAATAAATTTGAGAGAATTTTATCTTTGGTTCTTCATAGAACTTGTGAACTTATCAAGGTTCTACCTTGTGGCGTTCAAACCTTGACTTATCACTCACCTTCTTTCCTATTCTTGAGTGTGGCGTCTACAATTTTCTTGACACCGTTGGTTCTTACCTCCTTATAGGTAACGGGTCGCGGTCCGATAATATTCTTGTTTAAAAACTTGATTAGAAAACGATCATTCGTTACCATATATTGGTTCCGGGTCTCACTGCTCTTGGTGAGGTTCATATCAGTTGGTATCAGAGCTTAGGCTTCTAAATCAGGTTTAATCTATCATTGTTCTTCTTTTTCTATTTTTCTATTTGATAAAAAAAATCAGGTTTTTTACAAAAAAAAAAGTTTGATCAGTTTCGTTATAAAAAAAAAAGATCCAACAAAAAATAGTACATTTTTTTAGGTTGTGTAGTTGAACTTATATCAACTATTTGTTTTTCTTTTCTTGATTTCGAGCATTGATATAACAAAAAATAATATGTCTTTCAAAAGTGATTCATCAAACAAAGATAAAATAGGGGAACCATATTGCATGGTTCAGACTATCAACAACATTATGGTGAAGATTCGAGGACGAATCCTTTTGAAGAGAGGGAGAATGATGAGAATCAAGAAGCATCACCAAAGGATCCATTGCAAATTCCAGTTGGGCCAATTACATGAAAGCAATAGGATCAAAGAAGCATTTATTGATGGGCTGATTTTCAGGTGTTAAAGTCCAAATTCAGCTCACATGAAGACCAATCCGTAATTAATGTCATCAAGGAAATTGATTAGGCTGAATATGGAAGACTTAGGAGTGTGGCACAAGCTAGGAAAATAGTTAACTTTGGCTGATTTATTTCCTTTTAATTTCCAAAGAATAATAGTTGATTTGTTTCCCAAATTAAGGGGCTGATTTGTTTCCAAATTTAGCTTTCCAATTAGGAAGCAAGTCAATAGTTGCTAGTTTAGTATTTATTTATTTCCTAAATTTGTTTGCATTTATTTTCATAATTGTAAGGCATTAATTGCCTAATATTTATTCTCTTTTAGGTCATAGATATTTTTAGTATAAAAGGGACCAATGGATGTAATTTGAGAACAGATTTTGAATTGAAATAAATTTAAGAGAATTTTCTCTTTGGTTCTTCATAGAACTATGAACTTATCAAGGTTCTACCTTGTGGCGTTCAAACCTTGACTTATCACTCACCTTCTTTCTTATTCTTGAGCGTGGCGTCTACAACCTTCTTGATACCGTTGGTTCTTATCTCCATATAGATAATGGGTCGCGGTCCTTTTTATTTTCTTTGTTTATAAACTTGAATTAGAAAATGATCCTTCGTTACCATATATTGGTTCCGGGTCTCACTGCTCTTGGTGAGGTTCATATCAGTTGGTATCAAAGCTTGTGGCGTTCAAACCTTGACTTATCACTCACCTTCTTTCTTATTCTTGAGTGTGGTGTCTACAACTTTCTTGATACCGTTGGTTCTTACCTCCTTATAGGTAACGGGTCGCGGTCCGATAGCATTTTTGTTTGTAAACTTGGTTAGAAAACAATTCTTCGTTACCATATATTGGTTCCGGGTCTCACTGCTCTTGGTGAGGTTCATATCACCTTGCTTCTCTTATATGTTTTGCTAGTAGATTGAGTTTACTGATATGTAAACTTTGGATACACCTTAAAGTTTTTGTGCTTAAGTACATTTAAAATGACATATAGTTAGTATCCATTTTGCTTCGGCAAATACATAGAACTCAACGAGCACCTTCATGGAAAGTGCTACACACATTGTTTGTGAAAGCTACCCAATGCTAGAAAGAGCTACACCATTGTGATGAGTAAAAGCCACCATGAAGTGAATTTTGTTTATGTTAAAAAAATGGAAAAATCAAAGAAGTGTTGAAATGGAATCATAAAAAAAAATCTTTGATTTAAAGCCTAAAAAAAAAGAGGAAGGCTTAAAAATGAGTATAGTTGAAAATCAAATGAGCTCGAGTTGAAAAATAGAAATCGGATGTCGAGCCACATGCACACACACGTTTATATGTTGAAATCTATTCTCTTAAAAGCAAAAATTCCGGATGATAATCGCTTTGACTTTTTATGGAAAAAGCTTAAGATGAATAGTTATTGGAAATTGTTTGCATGTTGATTATCAAACTACTTCTTGATATGTATTTGAAGCATATCTCTCTCACACACACTTTGTTTATGAGTATGATGATATTTTAGCAATTGTTAAAGAATTATGAGAGAACTTGAAAAATCTTTGTGTATCTCTCTTAGCATATGAAGCTTATTTTGTTGATATTTCTTCAAATTGCTTGAATGTGTGATTGTGTGAACATCTTTGTGAACTTTATGCTATCATTGATTTTAGTTATAGCATTTATCAAGGGGGAGCATTGTATGCTAGACCTTGTTCTCTTTTATGATATGTTCACATGCTTCATTTTGTTACATGTTGGCATATTTTGACTTAATGATACTTGTAAGATATTACTCACTATCTTTGTATTGCATGCTGATTTATTCTTAAGTCATATGTCTTTGTTTTTATATATTTGTGACTAATATGCTTGTTTTGTCTTTCACTCACTTTTGTTGTATGTATATAGCATCTTATAACACAAGAACAAATGGGAAGAACTAAGATTATCGGAAGTGGAAATCAATTGAATCTCATTGTGAAAGCCAAGTATACCTCATAAGGATCCGAAGCTTCAAGGACAAAATATTTAGGGATCTTTGGAACTAAGAAGATATTTCAAGAGAGAGGCATTGACTTTGGTAAGTGTAAAAATTCTTAAGTGCTTAAAGGATAGAAATTGGGAATCTTGGGTGAGCATGTTAGGAATTGTGAATGATACTCTTGTTAGAGAGTTTTATCTTCAATATAGAGAAAGTCCCACCTTATTAGATGCTTTGATAGAGATTAGGGGTGTTATGTTTAGAGTTAAACCGGAAAACATTAACAAGTTTCTTAGGCTATCTAATGATATAGATTCTAGTTTTCTATATGTGGATGTCATTGAGAATCTTAATATCATGGGTAAAACTCTTTGTGATAATGCTTTTTTTGAGTGGAAAGGTAGAGTATATATTAGTCAACATGAGTTAACTAAGGCTAGTGCATTTTGGCATCTATTCATTTGCACTTACATTATTGGATCTTTGAATTCAACTGAGTTGAATAAGGACAATATCAAAATAGTGTATGCCTTGGTGACTAATCAATCTATAAACCTTGGAGATCTTCTCATGTATTATATTGATAGTGTGGCTTTCTCTACTAGAGGTGATAAAAGCTTGCGTTACCGGGGTTTATAACTTCATTATGTTTAACTCGTGGGGTTAAGAGTAGAGAAGATGATGTGTTAGTTCAACCCTTGGAAAAGTATTATGATAAACGTGTGTCATACATGTCATATAAGAATAAGGGTAAGACTTGTGATACTTTTGGACTATTTAGTAGTTCTCAAGTTGATAGTCATGTGATTAGCACAAATATTCTTCTGGATTGGGCTTTACAATTGAAGAAGAAGGTTGATGAGCTTAGTGTTATAGTTGTTCAACAAGATGCTAGGATAAAAGAGTTGGAGGAGTGTATTGCTTCAAGTTCAAAACCACCTCTCAAGCATTATGTTAGATCAACTACTAGCACAACTTTCTTTGGTGGAACAAGTAGCTAGCATATGAGTCTTGTGGTATATTTCTTAACTTTTGACATCATTTCATGTCAAAAAGGGAGAGAAAGACATGCTAGTTACTTAGTTTCTTTTTATTTGTTTTTGTGAACTTTTGAACTTTCAATGGCATGTAATAATTAGTCTTAAGATTTGGTTAAGAATTCTTGTGATTTGGCATGTATTAAGGGGGAGATACATGTATTTGTGGATATAATTGTATATTCTTATCCATACTATATGTTACCATTTGTTGTTGTTCTCTTGTATGTGCATTGTGTTTTTAGATGATTTGTAGGTTGCTTCAAGAGAAGATCAAGATGAAGTTCAAGAGTTGGTGAAGATTAGTTATAGGAATCTTACTCATTGTAATGTGAGGGAGTGGCTTTGTGAACTATCTTCATTTTTATATTTGTAGTAAATGTATAGGTGTTTTGACATGGAATTTACCAAAGGGGGAGATTGTTAGGTTTTAGATTGTGTTGGTATTAATTCCATATCAAAATGATGTTTACTTGTAATGATTTAGTTGTTTAGATTCATGATCATTCAAGCTTCAAATAAGAATGAACAACAAGTCAAAGCAAGTTCAAAGTCTTTAAAGACAAAGGATGCAATATGGTTCTACAAAGGTATACTAAGACCTTATCTTTCTCTTAGAATGCTAGGCACACACACATAATTCATACATTTGTGTCCCTGCATCGTTGTACACCATTATAGGTACACACATATAGTTCATTCATATGTGTCCCTGCATCGTTGTGCACCATGTATAACACATTCACACACTTGAAGATGAATGATCATGCATTGGTATGGAAATAACATATTTTGGAAAGTGCATGATTGGAGACTATCTCTATGTAGTTTGCATTCTAGTGTGAATTGTGTTTGTATGTGTATATGTTTGTATAACATGGATATTTAAATTTAATTTAGTCTTAAATCATTCCTAATTGAGTTCCGGTCATTTCGGTTACTCATACTATTGATTTCAAGTTCTAAGTCAATGGATACTACACTTTCAACTCATGTTGCATACATTGTCTTCGTCTTCATATATCGAGTCAAATTTATTTTTTCTGGGTTGAGTATCTTATATGTCCATGTCCGTGAGAGAGTTATGGTTTGTAATCCACAAACGGGTTCGAATTCCGAGTTAAGAGTCCGGAGAACGGTCGAAGAAAGCGAGGGGAGCGCACGAGGAAAAGAAGTGCAACCAAGCACTCTTTCCCGAGATGGCGCGTGGCCATCTCGAGACAGAATACTTGCTGCCCCGAGATGCCCATGCACCATCTCGGGCAGCAAGCATACTTGGTGCACTTAAGGGTATTTTGGTTCTTCTTGCTTCATTCTTTCCCTCTCTTTTATATTTCCCTTCCCTTTCACATTTCATTCTAAGAAGAAATTTAAAACTTGAGTGCATAAATTTTCTCTCTATATATTCTTACCTTCCAAACACCATAACTTCTTCATTTGAACTCCAATTTGAGTGATTCAAAGTTGAGAGTATTTATCTATTCATCCTCCATCTTTTCTCTGAAGGTTTGAGTGAGTTGTATTGCTGTTATTAGAGTCTAAACACACAAAAACGGGACTGCACCAAAATCAACTAAGGTATTGATTTTCTCTCAAAGTTTTCTTTTAAAACTTGGTCAATTGCCTTGGGTTTACTTCTTCAACATATTTATGTGTCTTGTGATTGTTTTGATTTAAGTTTTGAACTTATTTAAAGCTAGGTTGAGTTTCAATTGAAATCTCACATGTTGAGTTAGGTTTTGATTTTGCCTATGTTTTCACATGTTTGGGATTGTATTGTGCTAGCTTTGATTATAGGACTATTTGATGATGTTTGATTGATTGATTTTGTGAAAAATAGTTCCTCACATGTATTAGGCTCTCTTTGGCAGATTCCTCACAATGATACAAGTGCTTATGTTCTTTTGAGCTATTCATGTATTTTGTTGAATCTATGTATAGGGATATGCTCTATAACTTTATCTTTAATCTAAATGACTTTGTCATATGCTTTTAGCATGTTTTTGGTTTATGAGATTTAAACTTGATTATGTGATTAAGTGAACATATCTTGTGATTTAAGTTTTAGATCTATGCATGTATCTAGGTTGTAATTAATGTTGAACATATCTTACATGATCTAGATGGATTAAACATGCATGATTGACTAGACTACATTTGATTTGTGCATTCATGCTCATGTCTAGTATTTTCCAAAGGATGTGTTGATCATAACATTCTATTTTGCGTGCTTGTTTGTGTTTTGCATTCATGATCACCTAGATGCCTTGTGAGAAGGAAGCCTTGACAATAGGCGTGAGACCTATGTTGTTGAGCAAGAAAGTCTTGACAAGAGGTGTGAGACCTTGAATTGTCAAGCGAGGAATTCTTGACTTGAGTCGGGAGGACTCGGATAGTTGAGCAAGAAGTCTGGCCTAGGGTCATGAGGATCCAGTACGGTGAGCGAGGAAGTCTTGACAAGAGGTGTGAGGCCTCGGATTGTTGAGCAAGTGGGCGACATCTTCATGAGTAGGATAGAAGGGTAGTTTCTAGGTGAAGGGGTAACTTCAGAGATTGTACTTGTCTTATCTACTAGTGGATTTTGTTTGCCGGTGGTTTCTAACCCGTGGATGTTTCCTCTTTGGAGGTTTACCACGTTATATCTTGTGTCAACTTTTCTCTATCCCTATCTCTCTTATATTTTGAATTTGTTATTTGAATACTATGGATAGAACTCTTTATGTCAGTTGACTTCCTTTCTATAATTTAGATTTTGTATGTGTTACAATTACTTGTTTGTTTCACACTTTACTTGTTTTATATATTGATTAAGTATCTTTAACTTATTTATATATATTGTGATACAAGCAATCTAGAGGGACAAACTTTTGTTTATTTCTAAGGGAGTCGAAAAAGGTGTCTAACCTATTCACCCCCCCCCCCCCCCCTCCCTCTAGGTTAGCCTTGAGCATTTAACCGTGTTTGTATTTTCACAAATACACAAAGAAGATAGACTAAAACAAATCATATTTCACTCACTTTTTGACATAAATGAAGCAAAAAGGAAAAATAAATGATACCTTGAGATCACTTAAACTTTGCTACCACCTCGTGCTACCAAAGAACATTGAAAGAATTTGTTGATCTCATAAAAAGTTAGGCAGTGGATGCTTTGATTGGAGAAATACTTTCTTCCAAGTTCTTGGTTCTTGCATCTTGTTGAACGACTTTGTGTTTAGCTTATTCATCTTCTTCCTTGATTCTTGTTTGTTCTCCGTGTGAACCTAGCAAAGGTCGTTCAAATCTATACAACACAACAAACTCATCAAGGTATAGTGAATCACAAATGTATAAAATTTACTCTTAAGCACATTGGTCATTTCTACCAAGTTTTACAATTGTATTAACAATCATATTAACCCCAAACAAGGAGAATTTTATTGCAAACACAATTACACTATTATGACAAAAAAATTCATGCATTATTTGTGACAAAATTACAAAGGCATATAATATTCTAAAAAATCATCATGCATAACAATGAATATAAAATTGCATCTTCAAGATTCATCATTACAAACCAACAATATGCCAACATTTATCAACTTGCAACATGTGAACATATCATAAAAGAGAACAAAATCTAGCATACAATGTTCCCCGTTTGTAAGTTCTCTATCTAAGATCAAGATATGATATTGTTCACAATGATATACACATGATCACACATTCAGGAAATTTTTAAAGAAATCCAACAAAATAAGCTTCATAAACTATGAGAGATACACCAAGATTTTCAATCTTTCTCATAATTCTTCTAAAATTGCTAGAATATCAAAATACTTTATAAGCAAAAGTGTACGTGTGAATTTTGCTTCAAGCATATGCAAAGGAGTAATCTGATAATCAACTTGAAAACTATATCAACATCTATTCAACTTAAGCTTTTCTATAAAAGGTCAAACCGATTAGCATCCAGAATTTTTACTTTAAAATGAATAGATTTCAACATATGAGCATGTGTGTCCATGTGGCTCGTCATTCTTATTAGGATTATGCTCAATAGCAAGAGTATAATAATGTATTTGACAATCCTTTCATATTAATAAAATGATTTCTAGTTTAACAAATCTTATATCATTTATAGTTTAATTATTATAATTGTCAAAAGTAAATAATCATAATGTCAAAAGGTTATGAGAAAATAAGAATTGTTCATACATCTGGATATGTATGAGGTAGACATAATTCATAAGTTAGTCTTGAATAATATTCACAACTTAAGATAAAGGTTGGAAGCATTTACCTTGTTAAAGTTATAGATTCTTTTGCTAGCGTTTGAGTGGGATCAAATTGTTGGGATTATGCTCAATAGCAAGAGTGTAATAATGTATTTGACAATTCTTTCATATTAATAATAGTGAATTCTAGTTTAACAAATCTTATAGATTTATAGTTTAATTATTATAATTGTCAAAAGTAAATAATCATAAGGTCAAAAGACTATGAGAAAAGAAGAATTTTTCATACATCTGGAAATTTATGAGGTAGACACAATTATTTAGTTACTCTTGAAAAATACTCATAACTTAAGACAAAGGTTGGGCGTCTTTATCTTGTCAAAGTTATAGATTATTTTAATAGCATTCGAGTGGGATCAAATGTGTTATGATGAGTCTAAAATCATCAAAGTATGGTGTCTTTGGGAAAAAGAATCTAGTGCACTGGGTGCATTAAATAGGATCACAATGAAATGCTTTATCCAGAACCATCAATGGGTAAAATTTTTCACTTGAAGACAATCAGAGAGTCTACCTCAATCCTAAGATGAATGATGGACTTATGGTTGCAAGTGTTATCATTTCAGCTATCAATGAGTACGATTATATAACATAGTTATCCTTGATAGTTTGGTGGTATTCATTTGTTAATCGATAGAGGACTTCATTTATATATATGGACATCGTGGCTTCATTTATTAAATGAGAGTAGAATATCATCATATGGATGTTTTGAGGTATTGGATATTAAATCTTAACGTTAAGTTTTGAATAGTGTCTATTAAAATATGGCTTCTGGACAAGACAAAATATCCAAGTTCAAAATGTGGTCATATGAGTAAATATTGTAACTTCGAGAGCTATAGGCGGTCTATGAGCTCTTGGCGATTACTGGTATTCTTCACGAGTATACACTTTCTCCATTAAGATTGTTTAGGATCTGAATGAGCAATATTAACTTATTCTATCTTTATTTAAGAGTTAGATTTTAGTTCTTTAGTGGAATGAACTAAAATTAATAGATAGGACATATGTGAATCATTTGTTGACTGTGATTAGGTTGTGTCTATTGAAGCTTAAATTTAGATAGCCCGCCAAGATCCCAAATTCACACAAACTTGCATGGATCACTTGATATATTCTACCAGACCAATTTATGGGAACATCTATGTTAGGGTTATGCTCGATAGCAAGAGTATAATAATGTATTTGACAATCTTTTCATATTAATAAAGTGATTTCTAGTTTAACAAATCTTATAGCATTTATGGTTTAACTATTATAATTGTCAAACGTAAATAATCATAAGGTCAAAAGACTATGAGAAAAGAAGAATTGTTCAAACATCTAGATATGTATGAGGTAGACACAATTATTTAGTTAGTCTTGAATAATATTCACTACTTAAGATAAAAGGTTGGGCGCCTTTATCATGTCAAAGTTGTAGATTCTGTTGCTAGCATTTTAGTGGGGTCAAATGTGTTATGATGAGTCTAAAATCATTAAAGTGTGGTGTCTTTGTGCAAAAGAATCTAGTGCACTGGGTGAATAGGATCACAATGAAAGACTTTATCTAGAAACGTCAATAGATAAAAGTTTTTCATTTGAAGACAATCGGAGAGTCTAACTCAATCCTGAGATAAATGATGGACTTATGGTTGCAAGTGTCATCATTTGAGCTATCAATGAGTACGATTATATAGCATAGTCTATCCTCGATAGTTTGGTGGTATTCATTTGGTAATTGATAGAGGACTTCATTTATAGATATGAACATCGAGGCTCTATTTATTAAATGAGAGTAGAATACCATCAAATGGATGTTTTGAGGTATT
Organism: Dipteronia dyeriana; assembly: GCA_032871835.1. Classification (NCBI taxonomy): domain Eukaryota; kingdom Viridiplantae; phylum Streptophyta; class Magnoliopsida; order Sapindales; family Sapindaceae; genus Dipteronia; species Dipteronia dyeriana. Next base: position 55,243,282 of record CM065297.1, read on the forward strand.
GGATAATAAATCTTAACGTTAATTTTTCAATAATGTCTATAGAAACATGGCTTCTGGACAAGTCAAATATCCAAGTTCAAAATGTGGTCATATGAGTAAATATGGTAACTTGGAGAGCTATAGGTGGTCTATGAGCTCTTGGTGATTACTGGTATTCTTCACAAGGATACACTTTCTACAATAAGGTTTTCTAGGGTATGAATGAGTAACATCAACTTATTCTATCTTTATTTAAGAGTTAAATTTCAGTTTTTTAGTGGAATGAACTAAAATTCAATAGATCGGACCTAAGTGAATCATCTATTGATTATGATTGGGTTATATCTATTTGAGCTTAAATTTAGATAGCCCGCCAAGATCCCCAATCCACACGAACTTGCATGGATAACTTGATATATTCTACCGGACCAATTTAGGGTTCTATCTTGAATTGTATTAAGGCATGTGAACTTGTTCCTTTTTGTATGAATAGGTCTAGTTCACATGTGGACTTTTTATTAAGGTCCAATAGATTTAATAAAATAAGAAAAATAATATATGGCCCATATATATGGTATGGGCGGCAAGGCTATTTAGAATAGCTTAAATAAATTATTTTATTTTATTATTTAATTAAATGGAAATTAATTAATTTGTTTTATTAATTAATTATTTAATTAAAAGTCAAAATCTTTTTCTATTAGGAGATGGTCTCCTAATATTATACTATTGTTGGTAGTATAATTAATATTAAAAACTATAATTGATACGTAGATAAATAAAAGGTGTTATTTATCTAATCAAATTAGGAAGTCTTTAATATGGTTACAAACACACTATTGAGTTGGATTAGGAGTCTTGGTGTAGGATATAATTCGTTTTTGAAAAGGATTCTTAACCACCAAGTAATTCTACCTAAGGAAAGGATTCTTAACAACCAAATAAATCCTTCTTAGGAAAAGAATTAAGTTGCCTAATATATTTACTATGAATTTTGGCCAGACCATGTGTATATAGGTGAGGATAGAATTCCTTTTAGATAAGAATTCTTAACTACCAAATAAATCTATCTAAGTAAAGGATTCTTGCCAACCTAGTAAATCCTTTTTAGGAGAGGATTTATAATCCCATTTATATGTATATCTCTTGTAATTTTCGGCTAGCATAAGCATAATTCTAAGAGTGAATTTCGGCCAGCCTTTACATAATTTCAGGAGAAGATTTCGGTTAGTCTAGGTAATTCTTTGTGGAGAGAATTCGGCCATCCTAGGAATTTTGAGGGAAAAAAATATGATTTTGCTCTAGACAAAATTCGATCAACTCTAAGAAATAGTGTGTGATTCAGGAAAGAAGAAATAGGAAGAAGAACATTTGGTTTTCGAAAGTACACTAGTAGCCTTTCCATCAAAAGGTTTTGTGTACAACATTAAATCAAGGTTCACGCGAGTTTCAATCAAATTGATTGATAATTCACAAGTGACCTAACGTTCTTTGTTTTCTTCTTGAAGGATTATTGTAACTAACAAAGAGAAAGATTTTGTTTGTTTCCATCCTCAGGTATATGGTTTAAAGAATGGGAGCCAACACTCCTAGGTGATTCACGTTCGTGACTGGATTGGAACAACTTGCTGAATTGATTCGGTGATTGTTCAATCGTCACGAGAAAAGGCACGGCACTTTTTATATACATCAATTAATCTAGGGTTAAGGTTCTTGTTTAATAAAAGTGAAATTTTTTTGTTTATACGCAAACCATAATTTTCGTTTTTCTCACACTTCCGTTGCGTTTTTGAACCATTTTTTCCCTATAATTGTTATCAGAGCCAGGTTGTACCCTTGATTAATTGTTGTATGTGTTCGTGAATCATTTTCTTTTTATTGTATATATGCATGTTTTAGAAAGAGATGGCACTCTAGGTATTCGCATATATATTTACATTGGAATGTATAGATATATATATATATATATATATCTATATATATATATATATATGTTTTATATGTGGTTTGTTATTGCTCAATTTTGGTCCTAGAATTTCAATGTATTTTTGTTTTGGGATTGTAACAAGAAGGGTGGTCTATTATAGCCATAATTTCCTTATTGGTAGTTGCTAAGTTTTTTTAAAATTTTGATGTTGTAATAAAAAAAAACTGCAGTATTTTTTTTTATAATTCTTATGTAGTGCACTCAAGTTTTGAAGACTCAAAGGTTTGAGTAATTACGGGCAACCGGAACAAGTTTGAGACCGTGCAAGCCGTAGCAACGAACGTGCGTGTGAAGAGCACGCATCCACGTTTGTTGTGGCATGGGTTGCGCACAACAGACCTTTGGAGGCCATGGGCTGCGCATGGTAACACTTTATTGGTTGTGGCATGCGCATGCCCATGGGTAAGGCCCAAGGGTGCTCACACCCATGGGAGGCAGCCGAGATAGTTCGGATGACGAAGGTCGCGTGAAGACTTGTTCGCCAAGAAAGGAGTTTTTGTATTCCAAGACATATGTAATTTACTTGTTTTTCTAGGATAGACCAAAATTGTAGCTATTTAAATTTTTGTAATTATTGCAATGTTTGTCATTGTTTGATAACATGTCATATGGAATAAGAGCCACTCATATATCTCTTTTGGTATGAACATGCATTGAATGGTTTAAGTATCTAAATTGGCATCTAGATAACATGGTAAATCATTATTTGGAATTCGATCACACGCCTTAAACAATTGAGTGGGAGAAGGTGTTTCGGAACACCTACGGCCTCCAAGTTTAGTTAAGCTTTATGTTTCGTGAATAACCTCCCAAGAGGTATTCATGAATGGAATTTAGCAAGATACTTCTTTACAAGGATAGACTAGACAATTAGCCCAAACGATATCTACTACCAAAGAAGGGATATTCGTGAGGGATTATATTAAAGGTCGATAACCTGGTAACACACTCAATGTAATTTTATTAATATCCTCCCAAGAGTTCTTGTTAATAAAATTGCAAGGCTAAAATAGAAAACGTTGGTTGTTATGTTAACAATTAGGTGGGACCTAGTCCAACAAGTAAATGGTGCGTACTCCTAAAGAAGGCGTGACTGGGTGTTGGATCACCATTGAATTTTACGATTGAATTATTTTATTTAATTCAAGATAAATATTCAAAAGTGCTTTATCATGATTATTTACTTATATAATTTTTGTTATTAAAAAGAAATCATGACCCATCCCTAATCAACATCCTAAAAGTTAATACTTTAACTGATGATAATTATGTCACATGGAAAAGGAAAATTGGGTTGTTAATGCAAATTGAAAAACATAAAATTCGTTATGTCTATTTATTAACAACCAAACTAATGAATCTACTCAGGAGCAAAGAGGTGAGTATCAGTAGTGGAAGTCTTCAAATGAGATGGCTAAATGTACGTTACATTATGGCCACCATCTCCGACGTGTTACAACAGCAACATGAAGGAATAGAGACTGCTACTGATATAATGATGTCTCTAGAGAAGATGTTTGCTATGAGGTCTAGAATGACTAAGAAGAGGCAGTAACTGCTTTTATGAATCTTAGGATGAAACCTGGACAGGGTGTGAAAGATCACATGATGAAAGTCATAGCACATCTCAACATTGCTGAACTAAATGGTGCTGAGATAGATGGTGAGACCAAAATTGACATGATTGTTAACTCACTATCAGATTCCTATGATCAATTCAAGTTGGACTACACCTTGAATAATAAGGAATACACCTTGCAAGGCCTGATGCAAGATGTTCAAAGCGTGAAAAAAAATCATTGTGAAAGGCAAGGGTAAAGAGATTCAAATGCTTGGTAAGTTGCTATTGTTAAAGACCCGTAAGAAGGTAAAGAGACAACAGAAGAAAAAGCAACATGAGCCTTCTTAGAATGAGACTAAGAAAGTAACCAAGATCAAAGGAAAGTGTTTCTTTTGTGGTGAAAAGGGTCAAAGGAATAGATTGAATATGAATGAATTCAACTTGCATATAGGCAATGAAGCGTTGGTGTCTAATAGTGTAATGGGAGATATTAGAATCAGTTTAGATTCTTATAGCCATTTAGTTTTAATAAATGTTTATTATGTACCACAATTCAAGAGAAATTTAATTTTGGTCTCTTGTCTAAATAAATTTGGATATTCGATTACTTTTAATAAAGGTTTTATTATTAGTAAGAATAACAAACTTGTTTGTAAAGGTACATTGGAAAACGGTTTATTCTACTTCGCTAGAAATATATCTCACTTGTTAGACACGAAATCAACGGAACCTAATCATAAAAGAGTAAAATTATCAAGAGATGAAACCTACCTATGGCATTTGCGCCTAGGTCATATTAACCTTAATATGATTAAAAGATTGGTATGTGACAAACCTTTGAGTGACTTAAAGGTTGATGATCTACCAACTTGTGAATCTTGTTTGGAAGGTAAAATGACCAAAACGTCGTTTACGACCGAAGGCACAAGAGTCATTGAATATTTAGGTTTGATACACAATGATGTGTGTGGACCTATAAGCATTTACGCTAGAGGTCGATATGAGTACTTCACCACTTTCACAGATGATCACTCAAGATTTGGCTATGTGTATCTCATGAGACATAAGTCGGATGCTTTTGACATGTTTAAAGTATGTAAAGCGGAAGTGGAAAATCAGCTTGAGAAACGTATAAAAATCTTGATGTCTGATCGTGGTGGAGAATATCTATCTGGTGAGTTTCAGCAATATCTTATTGATAATAGGATAATTTCTCAGTTTTCTGCACTAGGCACACCTTAATAAAATGGGGTAGTAGAAAGAAGAAATATAACTCTTTTGGATATGGTTAGGTCTATGTTGAGTTATTCAACGCTCCCTAATTCTTTTTGGGGATATGCTTTACAAACCGTAATGTACATTCTAAACGATATACCATTTAGGTCGGTTCCTAAAACACCGCATGAGTTGTGGACTGGGCGAAAGCCTAGTTTACAACACTTAAGGATATTTGGATGTCTTGTGCACGTGTTAAAAGGAAAAACAGAAAAGATGGAGTCCCATTCAGAAACATGCATATTTGTAAGGTATCCAAATGGAACAAAAGGATACTATTTTTATAGTCCTTCAGATCTTAAAGTTTTTGTTTCAACAAATGATAAATTTCTGGAAAAGGACTATATGAATAATTTTGTGACTAAAAGTAGAATTGTACTGAATGAGCTTTTAGGAGATACAATTCCACAAGAGGTTTCACAACCTAGCCCAATTGTAATTTTCGTGCCAACACAAGGTCAACAATCTACCATACCTCATCGTAGTGGGACGGTTGTTAGATAACCCGAGAGATATATCGGTCTAGGAGAATCTGTAGAGAATCTGTAGAGAATCTTCTGGATGACGATGATCCCTATACCTACAAGGAAGCAATGGAAGATGTTAATTATCGTCATTGGAAAAAGGCAATGCAATCCGAAATTGAATCAATGTTCAAAAACAAAGTCTGGTCTCTTGTAGACTTGCCTAAAGGGATAAAACCCATCAGGTGCAAGTGGGTATACAAGAGGAAAAGAGGAATTGATGGAAAGGTGGAAACCTTTAAAGCTAGATTTGTAGCAAAAAGTTATACACAGAATGAAGGTATCGATTATGAAGAAACATTCTCTCATGTGGCCATGCTTAAATCCATTAGGATACTCTTATCCATTGCAGCATCTCTAAACCTAGAGATTTGGTAAATGGACGTCAAGACAGCTTTCCTTAATGGAAATCTTTACGAAAGCATCTATATGATGCAACCAGAAGGATTTATTGAAAACAGCCAAGAGGAAAGGGTATGTAAGTTACAATGATCCATATATTGATTGAAGCAACCATCCAGATCCTGGAACATAAGGTTCGATCAAGCCATGAAAAGTTTTGGATTTATTTAAAACCTTGATGAACCTTGTGTATACAAAAGGATTAAAAGCGACAAGTTGGTTTTCCTAGTTCTTTACGTTGAATATACTACTCATCGGAAACGATGTAGGTGTATTGACATCAATAAAAGAATGGTTAGCAAAACAATTTGATATGAAGGACTTAGGAGAAACAAGTTATATTCTTGGTATTCAAGTCATAAGGGATAGAAAAAATAGAAATATTGCATTATCCCAAGCTTCATACATAGATAAAATCTTGTCTAGGTTTTCCATGCAAGATTCCAAGAAAGGTATGTTACTTTTCAGACATGGAATCAAACTTTCTAAGAATGAGCATGAAGAGCAATTTATGAGTAGGGTTCCATCTGCATCGGCAATTGGAAGTCTCATGTATGCAATGCTCGGCACTAGACCAGATATTTGTTTTACTATGGGCATAATTAGCAGGTTTCAATCGAAACCTGATCCTGATCATTGGACAACAGTCAAGCATATTTTTAAGTATCTTAGGAGAACAAGAGATTATATGCTTGTATACTCTGGAGGGGATTTAATTCCCATTGGGTATACAGATTCTGATTTTTAGTCAGATTCTAACTTTAGGAGATCAACATCAGGATCTGTGTTTACTATTGAAGGAGGGACAATCATATGAAGGAGTATCAAACAATCTTGTATTAATAATTCCACCATGGAAGCCGAGTATGTTGCCGCATGTGAGGCTGTAAAAGAGGTTTTCTGGCTCCGCCAATTCTTGAATGACTTGGAAGTGGTTCCTGATGCGAATAAGCAGATCACTATCTATTGTGACAATAGTGGAGTAGTGGCTAATTCTAGAGAACCAAGAAGTCATAAGAGAGGGAAACACATGGAATGAAAGTATCACCTTCTAGGATGTGATGTTTACCAAGATCGCGTAAGCAGAAAATCTATCGGATCCCTTTATAAAGACTCTTCCATAAAAGAGCTTTGATGGGGATCTAGAGAACATGGGGATGAGAGATATGATGCATTTGCTATAAAGCAAGTGGGAGATTGTTAGGGTTATGCTCAATAGCAAGAGTATAATAATGTATTTGATAATATTTTCATATTAATAAAGTGATCTCTAGTTTAACAAATCTTATAGCATTTATAGTTTAATTATTATAATTGTCAAACATAAATAATCATAAGGTCAAAAGACTATGAGAAAAGAAGAATTGTTCATACATCTAGATATGTATGAGGTAGACACAATTCTTTAGTTAGTCTTGAATAATATTCACAACTTAGGATAAAATGTTGGGCACCTTTATCTTGTAAAAGTTGTAGATTCTTTTGCTAGCATTTGAGTAAGATTAAATGATGAGTCTAAAATCATCAAAGTGTGGTGTCTTTGGCAAAAGAATCTAGTGCACTTGGTGCATTGAATAGGATCACAATGAAATACTTTATATAGAACCGTCAATAGATAAAAGTTTTTCATTTAAAGACAATCAGAGAGTCTATCTCAATCCTGAGATAAATGATGGACTTATGGTTGCAAGTGTTATCATTTGAGCTATCAATGAGTACGATTATATAGCATAGTCTATCCTCGATAATTTGGTGGTATTCATTTGTTAATCAATATATGACTTCATTTATAGATATGGACATCGTGGCTCCATTTATTTAATAAGAGTATAATACCATCATATGGATGTTTTGAGGTATTGGATATTAAATCTTAACGTTAAGTTTTCAATAGTGTCTATTGAAACATGGCTTCTGGACAAGTCAAAATATCCAAGTTCAAAATGTGGTCATAAGAGTAAATATGGTAACTTGGAGAGCTATAGGTGGTCTATGAGCTCTTGGCGATTACTGGTATTCTTCACAAGGACACATTTTCTCCAATAACGTTGTCTAGGGTATGAATGAGTAACGTCAACTTCTTCTATCTTTATTTAAGAGTTTAATTTCAGTTCTTTAATGGAATGAACTTAAATTAATTAGATCGGACCTAACTAAATCATTTATTAATTGTGATTGGGTTGTGTCTATTGGAGCTTAAATTTAGATAGCCCGCCAAGATCCCCAATCCACACGAACTTGGATGGATCACTTGATATATTCTATCGGACCAATTTATCTAGAATTGTATTAAGGCATGTAAACTTGTTTCTTTTTGTAAGAATAGGTCTAGTTCAGATGTGGACTTTTTATTAAGGTCCAATGGATTTAATAAAAAAAGAAAAATAATATATGGCCTATATATATGGTATCGGCGGCAAGGCTATTTAGAATATCCTAAATATATTATTTTATTTTATTATTTAATTAAATGAAAATTAATTAATTTGTTTGATTAATTAATTATTTAATTAAAAGTCAAAATCTTTTTCTATTAGGAGATGGTCGCCTAATATTATACTATTGTTGGTAGTATAATTAATATTAAAGACTATATTTAATAAGTAGATAAATAAAAGGAGTTATTTTTCTAATCAAATTAGAAAGTCTTTAATATGGTTACAAACACACCATTGAGTTAGATTAGGAGTCTTGGTGTAGGATAGAATTCGTTTTTGAAAAGGATTCTTAACCACTAAGTAATTCTACCTAAGGAAAGGATTCTTAACAACCAAGTAAATCCTTCTTAGGAAAAGAATTATGTTTCCTAATATATATACTATGAATTTTGGCCAGCCGATGTGTATATAGGTGAGGATAGAATTCCTTTTAGATTAGGATTCTTATCTACCAAATAAATCCACATAAGGAAATGATTCTTGCCAACCAAGTAAATTCTTCTTAGGAGAGGATTTATAATCCTATATATATATATATATATATATATATATATATATATATATCTTGTAATTTTCAGCTAGCATAAGCATAATTTTAAGAGTGAATTCCGGCCAGCCTTAGCATAACTTCAATAAAAGATTTCGGCTAGCCTAGGTAATTCTTTGTGGAGAGAATTCGACCGTCATAGGAATTTTGAGGGAGAAAAATCTGATTTTACTCTAGACAAAATTTGATCAACTCTAAGAAATAGTGCGTGATTCGGGAAAGAAGAAATAGGAAGAAGAACGTTTGGTTTTCGAAAGTACACTAGTAGCCTTTACATCAAAAGGTTTTGTGTACAACATCGAATCAAGGTTCTCACGAGTTTCAGTCAAATTGATTGATAATTCACAAGTGACCTAACGTTCTTTGTTTTCTTCTTGGATGATTATTGTAACTAACAAAGAGAAAGATTTTGTTAGTTTCCATCCTCATGTATACAATTTAAAGAAAGGGAGTCCACACTCTTAGGTGATTCACGTTCGTGATTGGATTGGAAGATCTTAGGGAATTGATTCGGCGCTTGTTCAATCATCACGATAAAAGATACGACACTTTTTTTATACATCAATTAATCTAGGGTTAAGGTTCTTGTTTAAAAAAAGGGAAAAAAATTTATTTTTACGCAAACCCTAATTTTCGCTTTTCTCATGCTTTTGTTGCATTTTTAAACCGTTTTTTCCCTACAATCTAGAATTGAATTAAGACATGTGGACTTGTTTCTTTTAGTAAGAATAGGTCTAGTTCACATGTGGACTTTTTATTTAAGTCCAATGGATTTAAAAAAATAGGAAAAACAATATATGGCCCATATATATGGTATGGGCGGCAAGGCCATTTATAATAGCTTAAATATATTATTTTATTTTATTATTTAATTAAATGGAAATTAATTAATTTGTTTGATTAATTAATTATTTAATTAAAAGTCAAAATCTTTTACTATTAGGAGATGGTCTCCTAATATTATACTATTGTTGGTAGTGTAATTAATATTAAAGACTATATTTTATAAGTAGATAAATAAAAGAAGTTATTTATCTAATCAAATTAGGAAGTCTTTAATATGGTTACAAACACACTATTGAGTTGGATTAGGAGTCGTGGTGTAGGATATAATTCGTTTTTGAAAAGGATTTTTAACCACTAAGTAATTCTACCTAAGGAAAGATTCTTAACAACCAAGTAAATCCTTCTTAGGAAAAGAATTAAGTTTCCTAATATATATACTATGAATTTCGGCCAGTCCATGTGTATATAAGTGAGGATAGAATTCCTTTTAGATAAAGATTCTTAACTACCAAATAAATCTACCTAAGGAAAGGATTCTTGCCAACCAAGTAAATCCTTCTTAGGAGAATATTTATAATCCTATATATATATATATATATAAATATATATCTTGTAATTTTCGGCTAACATAAGCATATATTTAAGAGTGAATTTAGGCCAGCCCTAGCATAATTTTAAGAAAAGATTTCAGCTAGCCTAGGTAATTCTTTGTGGAGAGAATTCGGAAGTCATAGGAATTTTGAGGGAGAAAAAATTGATTTTGCTATAGACAAAATTCGATCAACTATAAGAAATAGTGCGTGATTCGGGAAAGAAGAAATAGGAAGAAGAACGTTTGGTTTTCGAAGTACACTAGTAGCCTTTACATTGAAAGGTTTTGTGTATAACATCGAATCAAGGTTCTCACGAGTTTTAATCAAATGGATTAATAATTCACAAGTGACCTAACGTTTTTTTTTCTTCTTGGAGGATTATTGTAACTAACAAAGAGAATGATTTTGTTTGTTTCCATTCTCAGGTATACGATTTAAAGAATGGGAGCCCACACTCTTAGGCGATTCACGTTCGTGATTGGATTGGAAGATCTGACGGAATTGATTCAGCGCTTGGTAGCCATGGGCTGCGCATGGTAGCCCTTTATAGGTTTGTGGCATGCGCATGCCTGTGGGTAAGGGCGAGGGGTGCGCATGCCCATGGAAGGTATCCGAGGGAGTCCGAACGACGAAGGTCGCGTGAAGACTTGTTCACCAAGAAAGGTGTTCTTGCATTCCAAGATATATGTAATTTACTTGTTTTCTAGGATGTATCAAAATTGTAGCTATTTATATTTTTTATAAATATTGCAATGTTTGTCATTGTTTGATAACATGTCATATAAAATAGGAGTGCCACTCATATATCTCTTTTGGTATGAACATGCATTGAATGGTTTAGGTATCTAATTGGCATCTAGGTAACTTGGTAAATCATTCTATGGAAGCTCTAGTTCCATTCCTACTAATCTTGAGTTGTTGGACAAGATAGAAAAGCTTGAAGAAGCTAGAGATAATTCTCTAAGAGAGGTAGTTAAGAAGGATGATTTGATCAAGAAACAACTAGATGAGTTTGTGATTATCACTCATAGACTTCTTGGTGAGAAAGGTGATAATATGAAGAAGTTTAGAGAATTTGAAAAGATAAACCTTGAGAAGGATAATGTGATATCTTCTTTAAGGAAGAGAGAACAAGAATTAATGGAAGAGATAGACAAGGCTAAGCAGGCCATTAAGAACTTAGTGAATGATTCGGTAAGTGTGTCTAGTGTTAGGAATCTTATTAACTCTCATAGTGGTGAAGATGACTTGGTAGTTGAAGAGGAGCTCTTGGAAGTGCCATTTCCTACTCACTTGGATGAAGTCGTGTTTAATAAGAAACCACACAAGAAGAGAATATCAAAAGCCAAGAAGATGTTGGCGAACAAGGTATCTTTGCAAACTCCTAGTGAAGCTAGTTCAACTCCAAAAGGTACAAACTCATCTTTTATTCCAAATTGCCATTATTGCAACACAATAGGTCACATTAAGCCTAGGTGTTTTAAATATATTGAAAAATACAAAATAGGGAATGAATCTAGAGATAAGGAGATTAAACTTCAACTTGAACATGCTAAGGATTTGAAAGTTATAAAACATGATAATTTTGCTAAGCATGAGAAGAAGTTGTGGAGTAGAAAGAAAAATAATCTTGTTCAACTTGACAAAGCTTGTGTTGAAAATGTTAAGGAAGAGTGTGTTAATGATATTGGAAATGTTTGTGTAGGTACACCCAAGAACAAGTGGTTCAAAGGTGAGTGCTCTTATCACTAATATAATAAGCACATGTGAGGTAGCTTTGAGGCAATATATTAATTGTGTTGAGAATTCTTGCTTGCTAACTTTGAATACTCCATGTATTGATATGAACTTGGTTTTCTCACATCATGTTTGTTATGATGGTCAAAATGTGTTAATTAACTTTAGAGAAGTTCTTTTGATATATGTGTTGATTGAGTTGAGATATTATGCTTTTTATACTCTTGTTGTGAAACATCGTCAACTTGGTGTCATGAGGACATTCAAGGCAAGAGTGCTCATAAAAAGGACTGAAGTATGATATTTGGTGAATGTAATGTGCAAAAAGGTATTTCTATACTCTAATGCATGTTCTCTTAGATATTCATCTTTTGACTCAATTTTTGATATACATCTCATAGCATGTCATATTAGAATTTTGTATAGCATACATATGGTTCTTATTGACATTTGCTATTTTAGGATCTAATTGTGATATTGTTCACATTGATCTTAACTTTGATGATTGTTTGTGTATAGCATATTGAGTGGCATTACTTTTGAAAATATGAGCTTTAAATTCTTTGAAAGCTACTCATTAGAGAAGTAATGATCTTGAATAAGTCTCTACTTAATGCTCTTAGATCATGTGCTTATGAGCCATAATATCTTGGTTTTCTAAAATTGCACCTTTCTTCTCTTATATGTTTTGCTAGTAGGTTGAGTTTACTAATATGTAAACATTGGATACACCTTGAAGATTTTGTGCTTAAGTATATTTAAAATGACCTATGGTTAGTATCCATTTTGCTTCGGCAAATACATAGAACTCAACGAGGAAGTCTTGACAAAAGGTGTGAAGCCTCGGATTGTTGAGCAAGAGGGCGACATCTTCATGAGTAGGGTAGGAGGGTAGTTTCTAGATGAAGGGGTCACTTGAGAGATTGTACTTGTCTTATCTACTAGTGGATTTTGTTTGCCGGTGGTTGCTAACCCGTGGATGTTTCCTCTTCGAAGGTTTACCACGTTATATCTTGTGTCAACTTTTCTCTATCCCTATCTCTCTTATATTTGTATTTGTTATTTGAATACTATGGATAAAACTCTTTATGTAAATTGACTTCCTTTCTATAATATAGATTGTGTATGTGTTACAATTACTTGTTTGTATCACACTTTACTTGTTTTATATATTGATTAAGTGTCTTTAATAGATATATATATATATATATATATATATATATATATATTGTGATACAAGCAATCTAGAAGGACAAACTTTAGTTTGTTTCTAAGGGAGTCGAAAAAGGTGTCTAACCTATCCCCCCCTCCCCCTCCCCCCTCCCCCCTCTAGGTTAGCCTTGAGCATTTAATTGTGTTTGTATTTTCTGTTATGTTTAACAATTAGATGGGACCTAGTCCATCTAGTAAATGGTACGACTCCTAAAGGAGGCGTGATATTTATGGGTGTTGGATCACCATTGCATTTTACAAATGAATTATTTTATTTTATTCAAGATAAATATACAAAAGTGCTTTATCGTGATTGTTTACTTATAAAATGTTTGTTATTGTAAAGAAATCAGAAACCCATCCCTAATCAAAATCCTAAAAGATGTGTTAACAGGAAATTTGCTTAAAGATGAGAAATTCCAACTAACACCCTTGAGACCACTACCACAGAGGTGGTGTCCGGGGTCGGTACCTATGATACCTGACCTGCCTAGATTGAAATGGATGTTTAAATGACCCTATCAAATGAGAGCTTTATTATAGAACACTTATGATACAAAGGAATCTCTCATATACACTCACAATCTCTCTAGTACATAGGAAGGTGTCAATTTCGTGCTTGTCGAATAGTGGATACCATGATGGTCGTGTTCTGATCACATAATTTGGGCTCGATGCTATTCTTTCTTTCTCCTCTTTCTTTTCTTTTTTTTTCCTCTCTCTTTTCTTTTTTTTTTTCCTCTCCCCGTTCTTGGGAATACTTAGGAATGTATATACATGGCCAAATTAATTTGAACGGGTGCATCTCCCACCTTGATTCTCTGAACTTGTTCCCTCCTTATCGGATGAGATCCTCTATTTTGAAAGTCGTTGACTTCGAGTAAATAACGGACTCAAGATTATCATTGGTGGGGATAAGTTTGTGTCCTTTTTGGAAACAAATTCTTGTTTTACACGTATGCAGAATTTAATGTTTGTTATAACGTAGATATGATCGTGTACGTATTCATGGCATGATTCTTCATGGACGTCATCACGTTAGCCGCTCGTTGTTTTGTAGAGTGAGGTAGATCATTGCTTTGTTTCTGTCTTCAGAAGCTTGGGATGGACGCCCCTGTAGACATTCCTGGGAGGTAGCTCGGGTCTGATTAATTTATAGGTCTTCTTTCTCCTCGTATCGTGGAGGGGACAGCAGGCTCCTGGAGTGGTTGTTGGGTTTCCATCTTTTAGGCTACGAGTTAAGCTCGACCTCCGGGAGACTTAACCTGGTCAGAGCTTGCTTTGCTTATCGGGCTTCACTTCGAGTGTTTCTTGAGCTCGACGATCCTTCCTAGCTTTCGCGGGATGGTTTTGGAGTCCCATCTCTGGAATCGAGGTTCCTGGATAGGTGGTCTCGAGAAGCCCGAATTCTAGTGTTCTCGTGAGGACTTAACCAGGTCGTGCCTTGCTTCGTCTCTGATAGTCCCGAAGCCCGGCGATCCTTCCATGCTTTTACAGGGAAGTTTTATGGTTTGCCCGGGGTCTCATGAATGTCAGATTTGGGTTTTGATTTGGGCTAGGACAGTGGAAAACTTCTCTTTGACCCGTAGCCAAATTTTACTATTAACAGAAGTCCCATCTGACTTGAACACCGGAGGTAGAGTTAGGGTTGGAGTCAGATTCCCTATTTATTTCGGAAATTTTCCATTACAAAGTAATTACTGGGAATCTTGAATGAATATTCTCATTAATTGTTCAGGTGATGTGTTATAGGTGGATTGGTATGTTCCCCGAAATAGTCTGGCTAGGTTACGGCCGCTCCGAGATTCGAGGCGATCTTACCTAAGATTTTGCTGATGTCAATGGCTATTCTACCTCTATTGAACTCCGGGCTCATCATCCCTATCTTCACTCTCTCTTTCAATATTCAAAATTTCAAAAACTCTTTTCTCTTACTGTGTTCTTCGACCACATCATTATCTTTTACCCACCTTTAAGCTCTTTTCATTCAACAATGTCAAATTCCTCTGACAGCATTGAAGCCATGGTTGAGGACACCGGTGGCTCTAATTTTGTTCCTCATAAATAGGTGCGAGGAATCTTGAGAGACGAGGACTCTTCCCCGGTCCGTCAGCGCCGTCGCTCCAGTAGGAATGTTTCGATAGGCTCCAGCTTCTCCATTCAATCTGACAATCCTCTAAATTTAGTTTATGAGGATTCCGACGTAGAAGAGAGGGTCGACGCCACTGGGAAGGTTTAAATTGTGGTGACTGGGCCTCCTTCAGTGAAGCTTTTTCCTCCTAAATCTAGGGTTATCCCTGACTCTACTATTGACCCGCAATCGATCAACCGCATTCGGGATAAATATGGCATCCCTAAAGGTGTCACCTTCACAGTTCCCTATAGGAACTATGACGTTTTTAACCCTCCCGCGGGCGTGCTCCCCATTCACTTAGCGGCCTTTGAGAACGGGGTCAGACACCCCCTTCACCCTACTCTTTGGTGGGCTCTTAACGTCATTCAACTAGCTCCCCTTTAGCCGAGGCTCGGCTTCTGAAGGCATCTGATTGGCTTACTTATACTGTGGAGGGAATAGTCAGAGCTAGGCAAGGTCACCCGAGAACCCGGAGCAGAAGAGTTGGCCTACCTTTTTCAAATCGGGAGTTTATTTAGAGGTTCCTAGGGACAGTTCTATGTGAAGGCCAAGAAAAATCTCAACTTCATCATCCCCGGTGCTTCGAGAAAAGACCCAGCTTGGAAGGAAGAATGGATATTAGCGAGAGAAGATTGGGGAAGCTCCATATTCATCGGTGGGCATGAGTTCATGATTCCCACCACCTTCAATGACAAACCTTCATGGGACCGGGATTCCCTACCTATAGAATCTGAGGTTGTGCTGAAGACCATCCCTGTCAGGAATTATTTGAACCTGAGGTTTCTTACTGTTGATCCCTTCGATCCCCGTAGGGTGAATAAGTACATATGGATCTCCGATGCTTCCCTCGTGACTAACATTATGTCATTATGCTTAGTTTTTCTAGCTGACTTGCCTTTGACATCTTTTTTTTAACAGTTTTTATTGTTGCTCCTGCTTCTCGTGAAGCCCAGCATGCTCGGACCCCTCCCCCTTCTACCAGACCATCCAAGAGAACCATCTTGCCTACCTCGGAGAAAGAAGCGCCAACCATTTTAGCTACTGTTTCGCCTGCTCCTGCTCCATCGCCTTCCCAGATGGGATACAAGATGGCTATTCTCCCATCACGGGCTGCTAAAGCTTTAAGTCAATAAGGGCACGTTCTCTAGGCTGCTGATACGACCACCTCCGCCCCCTCGTCAGTGGCTCCCACTACAGCTGCTGCTTCTTCAGTTACATTACCCACCTCTTCAGTTGATCTATCTGCGTCTCAAGCAGTTTAGGCTTCAGGAGATCCCGAGGCTGGTATTCTTGAGATTCCCCATACTTGCCCCTGCCACTAACCAGGCTCGGTTGGTAAGGATGAAGTTTTGAAGCAGTTCGTTGCGTCTTGCCCGGGTAGCAGGCTTTCTAGGAAGGCTTCCATGCCTATGGACATTCTGGTTACCAAAGGGTCTGCTCTTCTGGACGAGGTAGTCATCGCCCTTATTTTCTATGATTGCAGGCTTTGATCGCTTTCTAACCTTTGTTTAATACTTTACAAGCTTTCAAGTTTAATGTTGCAATGGGTCACCAGGTATCCTTTCTCTGAGATCGGGCAGATAGGGCTGAAGCTGAGCGAGTCATAGGATTGCTGAAGTATGCTCAATCCTTGGTCCAGGATATGACTTCCAACCAGAGGGGAATGGAAACACAACTAGCTGAGCTTCAGTGAGACCACGAGACGCTAAATCAGTCTTTTGATCAAGAAACTCTTCGGTCAAAGCGACGAGCCAGCCAGGGGATGATTGGAAGGAAGAGGCTAAGGCACTGGTTGCTGAGAACCAACCTCTGCAGGCCCAAGTTGCCAAGCTTCAGGCTGAAGTGGAAGCCTCTTTCAACGAGGGGTATTTCTATACCTCCTTCCAGGTCGTGGAAGCCCTTCCCCTTCCCTTTGACCTCTCCAGCATCACTGGTTGGGATAGAAAAGACATTATGTCTCAGGTTGCAGAGATGTCTCGCCCCAACAATGACGAAGCAGGTTCTTCTACTAGAGATGAAGCTGTGAAGTAGCCTGAAATACCAGATTTACCTCCTCATGTCCCGACCTTCCCTGCGTTAGGTCCAGGAGAATCTTCGAGGGGGTGCAACCCATAGAGGCAGAAGGAGGAGAGATCTTGCAAAATTAAGTGGCAAGTCTTCTTGATGCTTTCATGCCACCTGATGTCATGGCTATGGTCAATGAGGTCTTGGAGGAGGATCAAGCTGAGCAACCGACAATCCAGGGGCATCCTCAAAGAGAGATGGCAGAAGCGGCTAACCAGGATGAGCGACCACAAGAAAGAGGAGCAGGGGGCGAGGTTCATCCTGAGGATACAGAAGTTTGAATCCATCTTCTTGAAGCTGGTTCTGAATGCCCCAAAAGGGGGGTGGTCATCCGATCTTTACTCATGCTTGATCATCATTATCATTCATCACTTTTTTTTTTGTAGCCTTACTGGGGGGGATAGGATCCCCAATTCGTTAATGGAATTTAACTTTAGATCTGGTTCAGATTTTGATTTGCATGTGCCTGCTTCATTTCTGATTTCCATCTAGGTTCAGCCTTTATAACGACCTGACTTAGCTTGGGAAAAGTAACATGATATGAAAAATGCTTAAGTGTGAAAATAGATAGCTAGCTCGAGTTTTTCGACTCTTGATAGAAACTTGTAGCTCGGTGACTTTAGTCGATAGTCCTCTTGTTTGGTCATAGACCTGTCACAGTAAGCAAACATGTGTACCTGGAGAATTAGCAACAAGTAATAACTGGGACATTAGAGTTTAAGTTTAAGAGCCCTCCATCCTCGATCCTCTCCAAGGGGTTACAGCCTGAATGAGGTATCAAGTAGAGAACTATCTAGCCCTATCTTAGGTTAGGGATCGGGAGGGCTACTTTAAACTTGAGTCCTTCTTGGGGGGTTGTAATCCGATCAAGGCATCAGGAGGGCTATCTAGCTATTTTTTGGTCTCAAGATCTAGACGGCTACTATGCTCTTACACTCAGATCTTTCTTGGGGGTGGAAGCCCGACCAATGCATCATGAGGGATATCTAGCTATTTCTTGGTCTCGAGATCTGGATGGCAACTATGCTCTTATACTCAGATCTTTCTTTGGGGTGGTAGCCCAACTAAGGCATCAGGAGGGCTATCTAGCTATTTCCTGGTCTCGAGATTTAGATGGCAACTATGCTCTTACACTCAGATCCTTCTTGAGGGTGGTAGCCCGACCAAGGCATCATGAAGGATTTCTAGCTATTTTTTGATCTCGAGATCTAGATGACAACTATGCTCTTACACTCAGATCCTTCTTGGGGGTGGTAGCCCGACCAAGGCATCAGAAGGGCCATCTACCTATTTCCTGGTCTCAAGATCCGGATGGAAACTATGCTCTTACACTCAGATCCTTCTTGGCAAGGGGTAGTGCCCGGCCGAGGCATTAGGGGTGGCAAGGGGGCTTCCTCGGTTAACCCTTAATCTTGGTACAATAATGACAAAACTTCCATGTAGACCCAAATCATTGTAGAACATAGTTGAAGATGGAAAAAATAGGCTTTATTGATAAAAAGAAAGGAGTACATTATTGCTGAAGATTAAAAACTAGGTGGAGGTAGCCTGCTCATGAGTCCCCTGTTCAGGGATAGAATTTTCTCAAGTGATCTGCATTCCAAGTATGATTGATGAGTCGACCATTCATGTCCTCGAGCTTATACGCCTCATTGCAGATCACCACCTTTACCATGTACGACTGTTCCCAGTTTGGCCCCAGGACCTCGTCTGACCTCTTTCCGGTATTCAACGTCACTTTCCTGAGAACTATGGCCCCCTCATTAAAGTTTTTGACTTTAATCTTCCGGTTAAAGTATCTAGCCATCCTGCTCTGATAAACTGCTACCTTCTCAGCTACTCGATTTTGTTTTTCTTCCAAGAGATCCAAGCTAACTCAAAGTTTGTCCTCATTGCTCCCTGATTCAAAATATTGGGCTCTCAAGGAGGTCAGTTTGTGCTCACTGGGAAGCACTGCTTCAACCCCGAAGGCAATGGAGTAGGGCGTCTCCCCGGTAGTTGTTCTCTTTGTACTGCGATCAGCCAATAGGACCTCGGAAAGCTCCTTTGCCCATCTACCCTTTTTTCTGT
This sequence comes from Dipteronia dyeriana, assembly GCA_032871835.1. NCBI lineage: Eukaryota > Viridiplantae > Streptophyta > Magnoliopsida > Sapindales > Sapindaceae > Dipteronia > Dipteronia dyeriana. The sequence continues at coordinate 55,262,591 of CM065297.1, forward strand.
TGTAGTTTCTTATTCAACAGCTTCCTAATTGTTTTATTAGTAGATTCTACCGGCCAGTTAGTCTGAGGGTGAGCTACTGAATCGAATCTAAGGTTGATTCCCAAGCCCTCGTAAAAGTCTTTAAACCGACCATTATCAAACTGCTTACCGAGGTCAGCTATAATGACATAGGGGTCCCGAACCTGCAAACTACATTATTTTTTATGAATCTTGTTGTATTTTCTTCAGAAATCTGGGAAAGTGGTCCAGCTTCAACCTATCTTATAAAATAGTCTATTTCCACAATAGTATGCTTGACTTGACCGGGACCAGTTGGAAGCAATCCGATCAAGTCGACTCCCCACATAACAAAGGGGTAGGGTTAGCTAAGGGATGATAATCGCTCCAACATTAGGTGGCTCAAGTTTGCGGTCTTTTGGCAACCTTCGCATGATTGTACCAAGATTTTTGCATCTTGATGGATGGTTGGCCAGTAGTACCCCATACGGAGTACCTGATATGCTAGAGCCTCCCCACCAATATGGTTCCCGAATTCCCCAGACTGAACCTCTCTCAATGCCTATCTGGCATCTTCAAGATGCAAACATCGAGGCAAAGGAAGGGATTTGCCCCTCCTGTACAAGTACCCATCCACCAAGCAATATCGAACCGAGAGTCTCTTTATCCTCGTAGCTTGGTCGTGCTTCAGGGAAGCCTTCCTTCTTGGAGATAATCTACTATTGGGTCCATCCAACATGGCTAAGTCTCATTTCCTGCTGTTATGCTTGGTAGGGAGATCACTTAGAGGGGGACACCCTATGGTAAGGTATGGCCGCCATTCGCAGCTATCTTGGCTAAGACGTCTGCTCGATGATTCTGATATCGAGGTATCTACTCAATCTTGAAACCTTTGAATTTGCTCATACGCTGTGAACTAGCTCCAGGTAGGCAATCATGTTATCCCCTTTTGCCTGATAATACCTAGAGACTTGGTTGGCTATGAGTAACGAGTCACTCCTGACCTACAGATAATAGACACCGAGCTCTGCGGCTTCCCTTATTCCGGCTAAAAGAGATTCATACTCTGCCTCATTGTTAATGGCTTTAAATTCAAATCTGAAGCAGTGCCAGCGTTCAGTTCCTTATAAGTCGATTAGAACTATGCCCGATCCTCCCCCAGCTTGCCCAAAAGCTCCATCAGTGTAGAGGATCCACGGCTTACAACGTTCCTACCAGTTGTCAGATTCTGGACTCTTCTCAAGTTGTTGTTGCGGAGGACGCTTGGCCTAGGGGAATTGAGAGCTCTGCTAAAAAATCTGCTAGAGCTTGGGCTTTAATTATGGTCCTAGGCATATACCTTAAAAAAACTGGGTGAGCTCCAAGGCCCATAAAACTAGCATTCCGAAAACATCCGGCCTTTGCAAGAATTGACTGAGGGGTTGGTCCGCCACTACTGTTATTGAATGAGCTTGGAAGTAAGGGCGGAGCTTCCTTGCCCAGGTTACCAAGGCAGAAACGAGCTTCTCCAAAAGGGTATAGTTCCTGTAGATAGACTGTTGGATCCTATCTCCACATTCCATGACCAAGGCCCACTAATCGCAGTTTCTGAGATGGCCAAGTAGATTTGCAGTTCTTCTCTAGGGCTTGGCATAACCAGTAGCGAAGGGCTTGACATGTATTTTTGAAAGGCTTGAATAGCTTCCCTGTTTAATGGCTTTGAAGAATAGGAGACACTTATCGGTAGACCGAGAAATGAACCTGTTGAGCTCTGCTACCTGCCTAAACAAGACTTGAACCTGTTTAAGTGATGTGGGGGACTCTAGATCCAGGATAGCCTTAATCATTTTCGGGGTTAGCCTTTATCCCTCTCTCGTGGACCATGTAGCCCAGAAACTTTCCCGCAGTCACCCCAAAATCGCAATTGGAAGAGTTCAATCTCATCTAGTTCTCCCTTAAGATCATGAAGGTCGGGCGAAGGTCGCCTAGATGGCCTTCAGAGGTTAATGACATGGTGATCATGTCATCGATGTACACTTCCATTGATCTTCCAATTTATGGTTTGAACAGTCGATTGACTAACCGTTGGTATGTGGCTCTTTCGTTCTTAAGCCCGAAAGGTATCATCTTATTGCAGTACAAACCTCACCCTGTGATGAAATTGGTTTTTTCCTAGTCGGTGGGGTGCATCATAATTTGATTGTACCCTGAAAATGCATCTATGAAACTCAGAAGCATGTTTCCGGAGGTGGAGCAAGTAACTGATCAATTTTTGGTAGAGGGAAACTGTCTTTCGGGCATGCCAAGTTGAGGTCGATATAATCGATGCACATGCGACACTTTTCATTTGCCTTTGTGACCATAACTACGTTGGCAATCCATTCAGGGTAGCGTGTTTCCCTGATGAAGCCTGCTTGGGTTAGTTTGTCCACTTCTTCCTGAACCACAGCATTTCTTTCGGTGTTGAAGTGATGCCTTTTTTGTTGATGGGCTTGAATGTCGGATCCACTGCCAACCGGTGAGCAACCAAAGTCATCGGGATCCCAGGCATCTCTTCGTGACTCCAAGTGAAGATATCGTTGAACTCTTTGAGGAGCTCAATCAAACCTTCCTTCACTCCAGTCTCAAAGGTGGCTCCGACTTTGACGACCTTTGAGGGATCGCCCATTCAGATAGAAATCTCTTCTAGCTTATCCACTGGATGGCCGCTGGCCCATTCCCGTCTCTGTTCCTCCTTGTCTGGCACCATGGGGTCATCCTCGAAGTGATTTGTGGATCATACATCTTTTAGGGTCAATACAGGGGTTGCCGTATCTTGGATCAGTGTCACCTGGGCAAGTTATTTTGCTAGAGCCATTGATCGAGTCTCCAGTGAACCCATACAGCGAGGTAGTGCAACTATTATAACACCACTGTTTTAAGTTTAGTTTTTCCAGTGTGTCTTTAAATAGGACGTCGACGCTGCTGCCTGTGTCGACTAGCACATGGTGTACCATGATTACCATGGGACCATCATGAGGTTGCATGGTGTTGTAGACATCTGCTTAGGTGAAAATGATCTGTGACAACTGGAGAGGTTGGTCGGGCTCCGGTCGACCTTAAAGATACCCCGTCTTTCGTCCATGTGAGGGGCTTTCCTTGCGTGGTTTTTCCTAGAATTATTGGAGGTCCTAGGCAGAGTAAGTCCTCCGCTGATGGTATGTATTATCTAGATTTGTTACATCAGATCCGTCTGCTCCCCTTCCCTTCCATCTATCCCTGATTTGTTGTAAGAATTCAACCAAACATCCTCCCCTTATCAAAGCCTTAATCTGATTCTGCAGATTATAGCACTTTGAGGTGTCGTACCCCACGTCTTCATGAAAATCACAATACTTATAACGATTCCTCTTATCGACAGGGGCTTTCATGAGGTGCGGGCTTTTGTGGCAACCCCTTGTCTCGAATGGCGAGATAGATCGTTTCATGGGATGCATTTCAAGGGCTGTAACGATCATATCATCTCTCATCTCTAGCTATTGGGGCTACTGTCCTGAGAGGAGGTGAAGCCTGCTAAAGAGTTTGTTTGGCCGGATGTCTTTCCGATTTGGGTTGAGAAATGGGGAAGTGAAACGTCGACCTGTTTAGGGGTTTGTTCTGGCTTTTCTGAGCTTGCTCAAGTTTGGGAGCTTCCTTCTTTTGTCGCTTTACGGCTCTCATATAGGCGTGTTCCATCTTGACATTGAGTTGTTTACCGACTTCAATTTGCTCCATAGCCCGATCATAGGCTTCTTGGTAGGTCACTAGAGATCTCTTGGCAAAAGACCGGAAAAGCTTTCCTGCCCACAGGTTCTTTCTGAAGTTGGCAAGGGTTTCTTTCTCCGTTAAGACCCCCATCTGGATGACTTCCTTGTGGAAACGTTTGACATAAGCCCGGAGGGTTTTCCTTCTCTCCTGGATCACGTACTGTAGATGGATTGGGTTCTTCAATTGGGGCATAACTCCCTAGAATTGTGAGCAGAAATTGGATGACAGCTTAGTAAAGGGATCCACGCTGCCAGCAGGTAGCTTTCTAAACCAGGACTTAGCATAATCTGTCAGGGTAGTTGGGAATATTCGACACATAGGGCTCTGTTCGTGTTCTGGACCTCCATCTGTTGAACAAAACTCTCCAAATGGCTCAAAAGATCCTCGATCCCAGAGAATCTGTCTATCGGTATTTTGAATTTTGGTGGGAGCCCCGCGTTCTAGATCCTTCTCGTAAAATGAGCGTTAATCTCATTTAGAGGGTCCTTCTTGTCCTTCTTATACTTCCCCTTCTTCATCAGTTGGACCTCTTTCCGAAGCTTTGCCAACTGGTTTCTCAGACTCTTGCTCTTAGATCTCCTTGAGTTGACCTCGGTCTCATCAGTGGCAGACCCCTCTGACGAATTGTCGACCTCTACCCGATTTTTTCTTCGGAGGGAGTCTTCTTGGGGCTTTGTTGGCTTTCGTCCTCCCTTGCTCGAGCTTCTCTCCTTGAAGTCATTGGGTGAAGAAACTCTCATCGCTCTCAGAGAGGGACGTCCGCCACAGACTTGACTTGTCTGAGTTGGTAGCGTGGCTGCATTTCAGGAACGGGGGGTATGGGCCCTAACCTATCCCGGATCAAGGGTTGAAGTCCCGTTCAATTACTAGCTGGCTCTAGAGGGGTAGTTCCTAGGTGATCAAAGGTGTGTTGCCTAGTCCCGGGTCTGCTTGGTTTCCCTTAATCACAAAGGTTTGCTTGCTAGACAGTAATACCCTCAGTGAACAAGCGTAAGCGGACGTTCTCCACGAAGCCTGCTGTTTGTTGGTCAAGCGCGACCTAGCTTCCCATAGAGGAATCCAAAGCCTGCACATGGGCTGGCAGGTTTGGGACCTGGCAATGGAGCCTAGATTTTACTTATTTTCTTTGGGATCTTTTGTGTCGACACAGCTGAAGGCTATCCCGATTCGCCTGGTTGTCCTTGGGAGGAGCGAAGCCTCATGACTCTTGTAAAACAATAAATTTGTGAATATAAAAATGGTGGTGTAGGATTTTCCTACATACAGCGACAAAAAGTGTTAATGAGAAATTTTCTCAAAGATAAGAAATTCCAACTAACACCTTCGAGACCACTACCACAGAGGTAGTGGCCGGGGTCGATGCCTTTGATACCTGATCTGCCTAGATTGAAACGGATGTTTAAATTACCCTATCAAATGAGAGCTTTAGTATAGAACACTTATGATACACAGGAATCTCTCATATACACTCACAATCTCTCTAGTACATAGGAAGGTGGCAATTTCAAGCTTGTCGAATAGTGGATACCATGATGGCCGTGAGCTGATCACAAAATTTCGGCTTGATGCTATTCTTTCTTCCTCCTCTCTCTTTTCTTTTTTTCCTCTCTCTTTTCTTTTTTTTTCTCCCGTTCTTGGGAATACTTAGGCATATTTATACATGGACGAATTAATTTTAACGGGTGCATCTCCTGTCTTGATTCTCTGAACTTGTTCCCTCCTTATCGGGCGGGATCGTCTATTTTGAAAGTCGTTGACTTCGAGTAAATAATGGACTCAAGACTATCATTGGTGGAGATAAGTTTGTTTCCTTTTTGCAAACAAACTCTTGTCTTATACGTATGGAGAATTTAATGTTCATTATAACGTAGATATGATCTTGTACGTATTCATGGCATGATTCTTCATGAAGGTCATCGTGTTAGCCACTCGTTGTTTTGTAGAGCGAGGTAGATCTATGCTTTGGTTCCGTCTTCAGGAGATTGGGATGGACACCACCTTTAGACATTCCTGGGAGGTAGCTCGGGTCTGATTCACTTAGAGGTCATCTTTCTCCTCTTATCATGGAGAGGACAGTGGGCTCCTGGAGAGGTTAAGGTTTCCGGCTTTTAGGCTACGAGTTAAGCTCGACCTCCGGGAGACTTAACCTAGTGGGAGCTTGCTTTGCTTATCGGGCTTCACTTCGAGTGTTTCTTGAGCTCGGTGATACTTCCTAGCTTTGATGAGGTGGTTTTGGAGTCCGATCCCAGGAATCGAGGTTCCTGGATAAGTGGCCTCGAGAAGCCCGAATTCCAGTGTTCTCGTGAGGACTCGACCAGGTCGTGCCTTGCTTTAGCTCTGATAGTCCCGAAGCCCGGCGATCCTTCCATGCTTCTGCGGGGTAGTTTTATAGTCTGGCCGGGGTCTCATGAAAGTCAATTTGGGTTTTGATTCGGGCTAGGAGAGTGGAAAATTTCTCTTTGACCCCTAGCCAAATTTTACTATTAACAGATAATACTTTAACTGATGTTAATTATGTCACTTGGAAAAGGGGAGTTGGGTTGTTATTGCTTGCTAATAAACATAAGTTTATTCTATCTATTCCTAAACCACCAACTCTTACTAATGAATCTAATGAGGTGTAAAGAGACGAGTATCAGCAGTGGGTAACTTCAGATGAGATGGCTAAATGTTACAATATAGCCACCATCTTTGACGTGATGCAACAACAACATGAAGTAATGAAGTATGCTGCCGATATAATGACGTCTCTGGAAGAGATGTTTGCTATGAAGTCTAGGACGACTAAAATAGAGACAGTGACTGCTTTCATGAATCTTAGGATGAAATCTGGATAGGCTATGAATAATCACATGATGAAAGTCATAACATATCTCAACATTGTTGAACTCAATGGTGTTGAGATGTGAGACAAAAATTGACATAATCGTCAACTTACTGTCAGATACCTTTAATCAGTTCATGTTGGACTACACCTTGAACAATAAGTAGTGCACCTTGTAGAGCCTGATGCAAGATGATCAAAGCACCGAGAAAATCCTTATGATAGGCAAGGGTTAAGAGATTCATACAGTTAGTAAAGTTGATACTGTTAAAACCCGTAAGAAGGTCAAGAAACAACAGAAGAAAAATCAACTTTGGCCTAACCAGAAGGGGTTCCGGGAAAGAAGGAGACTGAATGAGAATGAATTCAAATTGCATTTAGGCAACATAGCGTTGGTGTCTACTAGTGTAATGGGAGTTATTAGAATCAATTTAGAATCCTATAGGCATTTAGATTAAATGGACATTTATTACGTACCTTAATTCAAGAAGAATTTAATCTCAATTTCTTGTTTAAATAAATTAGATAATCGGTTACTTTTAATTTTATTATTATTAGGAAAAACAAACTTATTTGCAAAAGTACTTTAGAAAATGGTTTATTATATTTGCATAGCAATATCTCTCACTTGTTAGATACGGAACCAACGCAAACTAATCATAAAATAGTAAAATTATCAAAAGATAAAACCTAACTATGGTTTTCTTGCCTAGGTCATATTAACCTTATTAGGATCAAAAGATTGGTTAGTGATAGACCTTAAAGTGACTTAAAGGTTAATGATCTACCAACTTGAATCATGTTTGAAAGGTAAGATGACCAAAAAGTCGTTCACGAACAAAGGCACAAGAGCCACTGAATGTTTAAGATTGATACACACTGATGTGCGTGGTCTTATGAGCATTCAGGCTAAAGATGGATATGAGTACTTCATCACTTTCATGGATGATTACTCAAGATTTGGATATGTGTATCTCATGAGACATAAGTCAGATGTTTTTGACATGTTCAAAGCATTTAAAACTGAAGTAGAAAATAAGCTTGAGAAACACAAAAAAATATTGAGGTCTGATAGTTGTGGAGAATATCAATCTGGTGAGTTTCAGCAATATCTTATTGATAATAAGACAAATACTCAGTTTTCTATACCAGGTACATCTCAATAAAATGGGTTGGCTGAAAGGAGAAATATAACTCTTTTGGACATGGTTAGGTCTATGTTGAGTTATTCACCTAATTCTTTTTGGGGATATGCTTTACAAACTGGTATATAAATTCTAAACGATATAACATCTAAGTCGCTTCATAAAACACCGCAAGAGTTATGGATCGGGCAAAAGCCTTGTAAGGACCTTGATTTTATGATTGGCTTATTTCATGACAAACCACACAACATTGGGGATGATTGTGAATTGGGCAGCTTAGGTCCTTATTGGCAAGCTTCCAAGCATCTCCATGACTTCAAGAGCAAAAGGTATATTCACTTGACTTTGTCTCTTGAAGAGTTTAGGTTCACACACACACCTCATGCATGTTTTGTTGATCTTGCATTTCTGTTGATATTGTTTATGTGTGAATCTCTTCACAATCACACTTGCACTTCAATCTTATTCTTAAGTGTGGTTGTTGTATGATTAAATTCGTTATCCGTTGCTTGATCGGACATGCCCACACTTGTACGATGGTATGCCTGTTTTAGCACTCTGAGTGACCATTAGAGAAGGTCCCACTCTTCTCTTAGTTTGGTCTTTAGTCACATGGTTTTATTCCATGAGTTTAGGCATTCTTGTTAAAGTCAAAATCTGACCTTTGGTCACTCATTTGACCGTAACTCTTTCTAACATCATCCAAACCATGTTTAATTAATTGGGGTAGAAAGTAGACCTCCATACCTTTCCAACGGTATAATATACAAAAGGTTTGGATGTCGTTTGGTCATGTTTTAAGCCTCTTGAAAATGGGGCTAGGATGATGAATTCCCAGTGCACGGGTTCGACCCGCACAAAGACCCGACGGGTGTTTTTTTAGTCTCTGTGCATGGACACTTATGCGGTTACTAGGCGGGTATGCGTGGGTCATTGTGCGGGTATAGACCAGCGCATAGACCCACGCATTACGTGAATCTGGGCAGTTTTTGTGAAAACGATGTCGTTTTGTTTCGCTTTGTATATATGTTATCTTCTTCCCCATTTAGACCTAGAGCTTCAAAATTGAAATCCAAGAGAGAGAAATTGACTCCTAGAGAGAGAGAGCTCTCAAGAACACTTCTTTTACTCAACCAAATTTTCATCCATGAACATCTAGCATCATTTTTCATCATTCAAGCATGAGTCTTCATATGTTTCATGACTAGGTAATATCAAAATGTCTTAGACTTCATTATTTCATTACTATGACATGTATGCCTAGATCTTAGCTTTTATTGCAAATTAAATGCATGTTCTTATGTTTAAAATCTTTTATGACATGCCTGTGATTTTGGTTGTTGGTTGAGAAGTTTGTTTTGTGATAGCTAGAATTTAAGACGATTTTTCCCTTATAGAAAAATCTATATGCTTTGCATTTAGATATTGTTTAGGTCTAATTGATTGCATCTATTAATTGCAATAATTGTCCTCTTCCAAGATATATGACAACTTTTGTTGAATGGCCTTTGTTTGATAATTAGATATCAGTCTCATAGTTATATCTAGTTAAATCTTTATGAGCATTCATTGAGACATTGATATCTAGGAATTGTACTTAGTGACATTGTTAAATTCCTAGATAAGCATTTAGTGTTTTGCCTAGCATTATTTGTATGTTTGAATATTTCATCATATTCACATAGGCTGTTGAACTCTTCATTGAGTTTGTGGCTTCGGTGAGAAGTTGTGCAAGCAAGAGAAGCCTTGCAACCAAGGGTGGGTTTACAAAAAATTGTTCCGATGCCATTGTAAAAGGTCGAAGGGGGTAGAGTAGGTAGTGTTCACGCCAAGAGTAGTGTATTAGGGGATATCACTAGGGACTGAAGCAAGAATGGTGAGTGGTGGTGTCCATAGCCTGAGGTTGTCGAGAGTAAGAGTCTGAGAATCACTTGAGGGTGTAACCCTTGCTCATATAGTGGATTTCAACGATCGAGTGTGGCGCACTTAACAGCCCGTGGTTTTTTACCCGTTTGAAGGGTTTTCCATGTATACATCTTATGTTGTTTTTATTTCCGCATTTTTACACTTGATGTTTTATGTCTATTTATTGGGTGAACATTGAATATTGACTAATCAAGAAAAATTGGTAACTGACTTGATTAAAACCTAGTCATCCCCTTCTTGGTTGTAAACACACGCATTGTATGGAATTTTCAATTGGTATCAGAGTAGGTGTCTAGACATGCTTAGGTGGTTCGTGCTTCTTTTGCTCCTCTGGCATTTGCTTACACTTTTTTGCTGCGTTACATTTGCATTCATTCACTTCACCATACACCGTGAGTGAGAGTGAAACACTTAGAGCGGGTATTGCTTTGATGACCTCCAACGTTTAGAGGGAGGAATATGACTCCGATGAGGAGATGACTATCATGGTTGAGAGATTTAGGAGATTCACAAAATCTTTGAAGAAGGGTATGACTTCCAAGGTGAAGGAGGAAAAGAAAAGGCCAAGGAAACGTAACCTTTGCCTTGAATGTGGTTGAATTGGCCTCATCGCCTCCAGGCGTGCTAACTTAAAGTACAAGAATAAAGGAGTTGATTTGAACGCTACTCGGTGTAATAGTGAAGTTGAAGTAGTTGATGAGTGCTCTACAAGCTTGGTGGATAGGGAGTTCAACTACTTTGCATTTCCGGTTTCCTACCATGAAGAAACACAAGCCACCACCAATTGTATATCACTTGAGTTCAAGATAGGTGACTTAGAGTTTGGAAACCAAAGTGGAGCATGTACAAGTGGGAGAAGCCTCGTTAGTGATGACCCACACTCTGAAAACTCTTATGATAATGTGTTTGATTATCAAGAGTTGGTTGATTCTCTTCAAAAGTCTTTGAAGGAGGAAGATAATGATATCCTTAGATTGGAAATGGATAATCTTCAACTAAAAGATAAAGCGACTCACTTGGATAAAGAAGTGAGATGTGCAAAGGAAAATGAAGTCAAGTTGAAGAATGACCTTGATGATGCAAGGAGTGCACTTGCCAAGATGACTTCGGGATCGAAGATGCTTGACCATATGTTAAGCTTTAGCAAGAAGCCAAATGACAAGCGAGGGCTTGGTTTTGTAAATTATGAGACCACACCATCCTTGGACAAGCCTACATTTGAGAAGGAGATTGCTCTTATATGTCTAACTAGGTCTCAACACTTCAAGAAGATTTTTGTTATGGGTGAATCCTCTAAGAGCTCAACCTTGAAGATGCTTCCAAGGAAACAAGCTCAACCTCAACCCTTGAGGATGCCTCAATCAAAGCTTAATCAACCTTTGAGGCAAGTTACTCATGCTCAACCATAAAGGCATAAACATTTGACTAATGCTCCCAAGAAAATCCAACCGGTGCTTCGAGAGCTAAATGCAATGGTATGAATTCTTCTTTTATATCTACTTGTCATTATTGTGGAATGATTGGTCATATTCGACCAAATTGTGTTAACTACATAAAGTCATATAGAATTAAAAGCATGAGAGAAAAAAATGAACTGTAGGGCTAAATTGAATAATCCTAGGAATCCTAGTAAGGATAAAATCTTGACCACTAAAAATGATGTAATGGAACCTAGGTTGGATAAGGAAAATATGCATCCTATCCCTTGTGCTAAACTTTCTCCCTTAGATTTTACTAGGTCAAATGGACTTGGTATGTCTAGTGGGACTTTCCTCTTACCTTGATACGGTTCGGTTTGTGACCCCATATGGGGAGCTTAAGCAAAGAGAGCAAACTTGGTTGAATTTTCATTTGTAAGAAGTTGACTTATTTTATGCTCTTTTTATGATTGCTTGAGTGTGCTTGGTGAATAAAATTTACTAATGATTATATAATGTTTTTAATAACACCTTGCACGGTTTCTTTTGTGGATATTGCATGATTTCTATTTTTGCTTGAACATGCTTATCTTTAAGAGGAATGTTCTACTTGTTAGTACATTTGATTGACCTCAAATTATTCTCCATGCTCATGATTCCTATGACATGAATTCTTAAGCTCTCTCTTGAAAAGGGCTACTGGCAATATGACGTGAAACCACCCAATATTGGAAAAGGCTACTCATTTGAAACCGAGTTAAAGCCATCAAGAGAGTTACCTTTGCATGATACACAAAAATACATGCTTTATAGGAAAATTGGAGAAAAACAAAAAAGTTGAAAATTGTTGATGATGTGTGTTGATACATTGCTTATTTTAGACAACAAAATGGTTGATTGATGATGTATCTTGCAATGTAAATAAGATGATAAACTTTTGATGTGTTTAGTACACTTGCACACAAATGATTGGATATATATCTTCTTATCATAACAACATGGCTTTAATTGGTTTGACTTCATTTGGAAATCTTGTTGAGTGTTGCATTGATTGATTTTCATGCATGAGATCAATAGTGTTTTGTAACACTTTTTTATTTTTAAAACTCTTGAATCTCTCTCAATCACATTTGTAGCATAAATTTGGTTTATATGATTATGCGATGTGATGATTGCTTGTAGCTTTCTTTGCCGTGGCAACCCGTTATGAGGAAATCCCTTTGCCTATATCATGACAAAAAGGGGGGTAGTATGGATATAGAGGGAGCTTATTTATTGATAAGCCATGGTGATTTTGGGGAGGTAGCTACATTGGGAAAGAAACCTATTTAGGGGAAGCATTGCAGATGCATTTGTTATATTGCTTTATTGAGTGCAATTGCTTTTTGTTTTTGTTCACCTCACATGCACTTGTTCTTGGAAAGTGCTTTCATGCTGTTTTGTGTAGTTATGATGATCTACGAAGAGATTAAAGACCTTGAAGACCTAGATACTTAGGAATCTCTTTTTGTAACGTATAATGGACTCTCATGGACAATAGCTAGATTTTTATTTTATTGAGTGAGGAATTATTTGTGAGTGGTTTTATTGTCATGAAATAGCCAAAGGGGGATATTGTAAGGACCTCAGTTTTATGATTGGCTTCATTCAAGACAAACCACACCACAGTGGGGATGATTGTGAAATTGGTAGCTTAGGTCCTCATTGGCAAGCTTCCAAGCATCTCCATGACTTTAAGAGCAAAATGTATATTTACTTGACTTTGTCTCTTAAAGAGCTTAGGTGCACACACTCACCCCATGCACGTTTTGTTGATCTTGCATTTGTGTTGATATTGTTTATATGTTTACATCTCTTCATAATCACACTTGCATTTCATTCTTGGTCTTAAGTGTGGTTTTTGTGTGTTTAAATTTGTTATCTGTTGCTTGATCAGATATGTCCATTCTTGCACGATGGTGTGCTTGTTTTAGCGCGCTGAGTGACCATTTGAGAAGGTCCCACTCTTCTCTTAGTTTGTTCTTTGGTCACAAGGTTTTATTCCTTGAATTTGGGCATTCTTGTTAAAGTCTAATTCTGACTTTTAGTCACTCATTTGACCATAACTCTTTCTACCATCATCCAAATCTTGTTTTTGATAATTGGAGTAGAAAGTAGACATACATACCTTACCAACTGTATATTATACAAAAGGTTTGGATGTCGTTTGGTTATGTTTTTAGCCTCCTGAAAATGGTGCTAGGATGCTGAATTCCAAGTTCGCGGGTTATGTGCGGGTTCGACCCACGCAATGACCTGACGGGTATTTTTTTTGTCTTTCTGTGCGGACACTTGCGTGGTTACTGTACAGGTATGCGCATGTCACTGCACAGGTATAGACCAACGTACAAACCCGCGTACTACATGAATCTAGGCAGTTTTTTGTCCAAATGATGTCGTTTTGTTTTGCTCTATATATATGTTATCTTCTTCCCCATTTAGCCCTAGAGCTCCGAAATTAAAATCTAAGAGAGAGAAACTGACTCCTAGAGAGAGAGCTCCCAATAACACTTTTTTACTCAACCAAACATTCATCCATGAACATCTAGCATCATTCTTCATCATTCAAGCATGAGTCTTCATATGTTTCATGACTAGGTAATCTTTACATGTCTTAGACTTCATTATTTCATTACTATGACATGTATGCCTAGGTTTTAACTTTTATTGCAAATTAAATGAATGTTCTTGTGTTTAAAATCTTTTATGACATGCTTGTGATGTTGGTTGTTTGTTGAGAAGTTTGTTTTGTGATAGCTAGAATTTAGGACGACTTTTCCCTTCTAGCTAAAATTATATGCTTTGCATTTAGATATTGTTTTGGTCTAATTGATTTGCATTTGTTAATTGCATTAATTGTTCTTTGCCATGTTATATGACGACTTTTGTTGAATGGCCTTTGTTTGATAAATAGATATTAGTCTATCATAGCTATATCTAGTTAAATCTTTATGAGCATTCATTTAGACATTTATATCTAGGAATTGTACTTAGTGACTTTCATAAATTCCTAGATAAGCATTATTTGCATGTTTGAATATTTTGTCATATTCACATAGGTTGTTGAACTCTTCATTGAGTCAAGTCCTGTGGCTTCGGTGTGAATTTGCACAAGCAAGAGAAGCCTTGCAACCAAGGGTGGGTTGACAAGCAATTGGTCGGGTGCCACCATAAAAGGCCCAAGGGAGTAGAGTAGGAGGCGATCATGCCAAGAGTAGTGTATCGAGGGATATCACTAGGGACTGAACCAAGAGTGGTGAGTGACAGTGTCTATAGCCTGAGGTTGTCCAGAGTTAGAGTCTGATAATCACTTAAGGGTGTAACATTTGCTCATATGGTGGATTTCAACGATCGAGTGTGGCGCACTTAACAGCCCATTCTTACACTTGATGTTTTATGTCTATTTATTGGGTGAATATTGAATATTGACTAATCAAGAAAAATTGGTAATTAACTTGATTTAAACCTATTCACCCCCCTCTAGGTTGTAGACACACGTATTGTAGGTAATTTTCAAGCCTAGTTTACAACATTTAAGGATATTTAGATGTCCTACGCAAGTGTTAAAAGAAAAGACAGAAAAGATGGTGTCATGTTCAGAAGCATGCATATTTGTAGGGTATCTAAAAGGAACCAATGGATATTATTTCTATAGTCCCTCAAATCTTAAACTATTTGCTTCGACAAATGCTAAATTTCTAGAAGAGGACTATATGAATAATTTTGTGCCTAAAAGAAGAATTGTCCTGAATGAGCTTTCAGGAGATACAATTCCACAAGAGGTTTCACAACCTAGCCAAATTGTAAGTTCCGTACCAATACAAGATCAACAATCTACCATACCTCGTCGTAGAGGGAGGGTTAGTAGACAACTCGAGAGATACATCGATCTAAGAGAATCTATAGAGAATCTCCCGGACGTTGATGATCCCTATACGTACAAGAAAGCAATGGAAGATGTTGATTGTCACCATTGGCAAAAGATCCAAAATTGAATCTATGTTTAAAAACTAAGTCTGGTCTCTTGTAGACTTGCCTAAAGGAATAAAACTCATCGAGTGCAAGTGGGTATACTAGAGGAAAAGAGGAATGGATGGAAAGGTGGAATCCTTTAAAGCTAGATTAGTCACTAAAGGTTACGCACAAAGGAATGTATCAATTATGAGGAAACCTTCTCTCTTGTGGCCATGCTTAAATCCATTAGGATACTCTTATACATTGCGGCATCTCTAGACATAGAGATTTGGCAAATGGTTGTCAAGACAGCTTTCCTTAATGGAAGTCTTGAGAAAACATCTTTATGATGCAACCAGAAGGATTCATTAAAAAAGTCCATGAGGAAAAGGTATGCAATTTACAAAGATCCATATATGGATTGAATCAAGCATCTAGATCCTAGAACATAAGGTTCGATCAAGCCGTGGAAAGTTTTGGATTTATTCAAAACTTTGATGAACCCTATGTATACAAAAGGATTAAAGGTGACAAGTTGGTTTTCCTAGTTCTTTACGTTATTGATATACTACTCATCGGAAATGATTTAGGTGTATTGACATCAGTAAAATAATGGTTAGCAAAACAATTTGATATGAAGAACTTAGGAGAAGCAAGTTATATTCTTTGTATCTAAGTCATAAGTGATAGAAAGAATAGAACGATTGCCTTATCCCAAGCTTTATACATAGATAAAATCTTGTCTAGGTTTTCCATGCAAGATTCCAAAAAGGTATGTTACCTTTTAGACATGGAATCAAACTTTCTAAGGAACAAGTTCCTAAGAATGAGCATGAAGAGAAATTCATGAGTAAGGTTCCCTATGCCTCGGTAGTTAGGAGTCTCATGTATACAATGCTCTGCACTAGACCAGATATTTGTTTTGCTATTGGTATAGTTAGTAGGTTTCAATCGAAACCTACTTCGGATCACTGGATGATAGTCAAGCATATTTTCAAGTATCTTAGAAGAATGAGAGATTATATGCTTGTTTACTCAGGAGGGGATTTAATTCTAGTTGGGTTTACAGATTCTGATTTCCAATCGGATTCGGACTTTAGAATATCAATATCAGGATTTGTGTTTACACTTGGAGGAGGGGCAACCATATGGAGGATTATCAAGCAATCTTGTATTACTGACTCCACCATGGAAGCCGAGTATGTTGCCATATGTGAGGCTGCTAAAGAGACTAGCTGGCTCCGCCAATTTTTGATTGACTTGGAAGTGGTTCTTAATGTGAATGAGCATATCACTATCTTTTGTGACAATAATGGAGCAATGGATAATTAGAGAGAACCAAGTAGTCATAAGAGAGAGAAACACATTGAAAGAAAGTATCACCTTTTAAGGGAAATTGTGCATAGGGGAGACGTGACGATAACCAAAATCGCGTCAACAGAAAATCTAGCGGATCCCTTCATAAAGGCTTTTCCACAAAAGAGTTTTGATGGGCACCTAGAGAATATAGGGATAAGAGATATGACACATTTGCTATAGAGCAAGTTGGAGATTGTTGGGATTATGCTCGATAGCAAGAGTGTAATAATGTATTTGACAGTCTTTTCATATTTATGAAAGTGATTTCTAGTTTAACAAAACTTGTAGCATTTATAGTTTAATTATAATAATTGTCAAAAGTAAATAATCATAAGGTCAAAAGACTATGAGGAAAGAAGAGTTGTTCATACATCTGGATATGTATGAGGTAGAAACAATTCTTTAGTCAGTCTTGAAAAATATTCACAACTTAAGATAAAGGTTGGGCACCTTTATCTTGTCAACGTTGGAGATTCTTTTGTTAGCATTTGAGTGGGATCAAATGTGTTATGATGAGTCTAAAATCAACAAAGTGTGGTGTCTTTGGGCAAAAGAATCCAGTGCACTTGATGCATTGAATAGGATCATAATGAAATACTTATCCAGAACCGTCACTGGATAAAAGTTTTTCTTGAAGACAATCATAGAGTCTATCTCAATCCTTAGATAAATGAAGGACTTATGGTTGTAGGTGTTATCATTTGCACTATCATTGAGTGCGATTATATAGCATAGTTTATCCTCGATAGTTTGATGGTATTCATTTGTTAATCGATAAAGTACTTCATTTATAGATATGGACATCATGGCTCCATTTATTAAATGAGAGTAGAATATCATCCTATAGATGTTTTGAGGTATTGGATATTAAATCTTAACGTTAATGTTTAAGGTTTTAATAATGTCTATTGAAATATGGCTTATAGACAAGTCAAAATATCCAAGTCCAAAATGTTGTCATATGAGTAAATATGGTAACTTGGAAAGCTATAGGCGGTCTTTGAGCTCTTGGCAATTACTGGTATTCTTCATGAGGATACACTTTCTCCTTTAAGATTGTCTAGGGGATGAATGATCAATATTAACTTATTCTATATTTATTTAAGAGTACAAATTTAGTTTTTTAGTGGAATGAACTAAAATTAATAGATCGGGTCTAAGTGAATCTTTTGTCTATTGTGATTAGGTTATGTCTATTGGAGATTAAATTTAGATAACCCTCTAAGATCCCCAATTCAAACGAACTTGCATGGATCACTTGATATATTCTACCGGACCAATTTAGGGTTCTATCTAGAATTGTATTAAGGCATGTGAACTTGTTTCTTTTTGTATGAATAGGTCTAGTTCACATGTGGACTTTTTATTAAGGTCCAATGGATTTAATAAAATAAGAAAAATAATATATGGCCCATATACATGGTATGGGCGGCAAAGCTATTTAGAATAGCTTAAATATATTATTTTATTTTAGTATTTAATTAAATGAAATTAATTAATTAATTATATATTTAATTAATTAAAAGTCAAAATCTTTTTTCTTGTAGGAGATGGTCTCCTAGAGTCATAATATTGTTGGTAATATGATAAGTATCAAATAATATATTTGATAAGTAGATAAATAATAGGAATTTATTTATATAGTCAAATTATGAAGTATTTGATTTCTATTTTATCTCTAATTGACAATTGGTCAAATTAGTTAGTTTTAATTTAGTCACAATTTAATTATATTCAATAATTGGTTATTGAATAAATACACTATTTGAGTTGGACAAGGTGTTTTGGTGTAGAAAATAATTCTTCTTAGAAAAGGATTCTTACCCACCAAGTAAATCCTCATAAGGAAATGATTCTTGCTCACCAGGTAAATCCCCTAAGGAAAGGAATCTTACTCATCAAGTAAATTCGTTTTAGGAGAGGATTTGGTCTCCTAAATTAAAAGGATGAAGAATTCGGTCACTATATATATGATAGTGTAGAATTCAGCCAACCTAATTTTATAGAAAAAAATTTGCCCATTACCTTTTTCTTGGAGAGAAATTTCGGCCAAGCCCTAATTTAAGGGAGAGAAATTTCGGTCAATAGAGAATTTTGAGTGTAGAGAATCCGGTTCTTGCTCTACATAAATTCTTCCAACTCTAAAGATTTGTGTGTGAAAATTTGGCAAAGAAGAAAAGGAAGAAAGAACGTTTTTGTTTTCGATAGTGCACTAGTAGCCTTTTCATCAAAACGTTTTGTGTACAACATCGAATTAAGGTTCACGCGAGTTTCAATCAAATTGATTGACAATTAACAAGTTACCTAACGTCCTTTGTTTTTCTTATTGGAGAATAATTGTGAGTAACAAAGAACGAGATTTTGTTTGTTTCCATCCTCAGGTATACAATTTAAAGAAAGAGAGCCCACACTCCTAGGTGATTCACGTTTATGATTGGATTGGAAGATCTTGCGGATTCAAATCAGTGATAGTTCAATCGTCACAAAAAAAAGGTACGACACTTTTATTATACGTCAATTAATTTAGGGTTAAGGTTTTTTATTAAAGGGAAAAAATGTAAATATATCAAACCCTCATTATACGCTTTCATCGCGTTTTGAACCGATTTTTCTGTACGCAAATGTGTTATGATGAGTCTAAACTCATCAAAGTGTGGTGTCTTTTGGCAAAGGAATCGAGTGCACTAGGTGCATTGAATAGGATCATAGTGAGATACTTTATACAGAACCGTTAACGGATAAAAGTTTTCACTTGAGGACAATCAGAGAATCTATCTCAATCCTAAGATAAATGATGGACTTATGATTGCAAGTGTTATCATTTGAACTAATGAGTACGATTATATAGCATAGCCTATCATCGATAGTTTGGTGATATTCATTACTTAATCAATAGAGGACTTCATTTATAGATATAGACATCGTGGCTATATTTATTAAATATGAGTAGAATATCATCATATGGATGTTTTGAGGTATTGGATATTAAATCTTAATGTTAAGTTTTCAATAGTGTCTATTGAAATATTGCTTATGGACAAGTCAAAATATCCAAGTTTAAAATGTGGTCATATGAGTATGTAGGGAAAAATCATTTCAAAACGAGGCGGAAGCGTAAAATTAGGGTTTGGTATATTTTAAAAAATTTCTCCTTTAATAGAAACAACCTTAACCCTAGATTTATTGACATATATTAAAAGTATCATACCTTTTGTTTCATGACGATTGAACTAGCGTCGGGTTGAATCCGTAAGATCTTCCAATCCAATCACGAACATGAATCACTTAGGAGTGTGGGATCCCTTTCTTTTAATTGTATCATGATGATGGAAACAAACAAAATCTTCTTCTTTACTAGTCACAATAATCCTCTAAGAGAAAACCCAAGAACGTTCGGTCACTTGTGAATTATCAATCTATTTGATTGAAACTCACGTGAACTTTGATTCGATGTTGTACACAAAACCTTTTGATGTAAAGGCTACTGGTGCACTATCGAAAACAAAACATTCCGCTTTTCTCTTGTCTGTAGAAATTCTATAAAGGAGTATATATAGGTGGCAGAAAATCCTCCTAGAAAGATAATTTCTACTTCACCAAGACTCCTATCAAAATTTGGATTCAATCCTCTTAAAAATAGGATTTCTTTTACATACCAAGACTCCTAATTCAACTCAAATAGTGTATTAAATCAATAACCAATTATTGAATATAAATTAAATTGTGACTAAATCAAAAACATTCTAATTTGACCAATGTCAATTACAGTCTTAATAGAAATCAAATACTTCCTAATTTGACTAGATAAATAAATTCTTTTTATTTATCTACTTATCAATTATACTATTTGATACTTATCATATTACCAACAATAATATGACTCTAAGAGACCTTCTCCTAATAGGAAAGAGATTTGGATTTTTAATTAAGTAATTAATTAATTAACAAAATAATTAATTTCCAATTAATTAAATAATAAAATAAAAAACAATATATTAAGCTAATATATATAGCCTTGCCGCCTAAGGCCACACATGGGCATATATATTATTTTTCTGATTTTACTAAATCCACTGGTCCTTAATAAATGGTCCACATGTAAACTAGACTCATTCTTACAAAAAGAAACAAGTCCACATGCCGTAATACAATTCTAAACGAACCCATAAATTGGTATGGTAGAATATATCAAGTGATCCATGCAAGTTCGCGTGAATTGGAGATCTTGGCGGGCTATCTAAATTTAAGCTCCAATATACTTAACCTAATCATGATCAACAAATGATTCAATTAGGTCTGATCTAATAATTTTAGTTCATTCAACTAAAAAATTAAATTGAACCATTAAAAAAAGATAGAATAGGTTAATATTGCTCATTCATACCCTAGACAATCTTATTGGAGATAGTGTATACTCGTGAAGAATATCAGTAATCGCCAAGAGCTCATAGACCGTCTATAGCTCTCCAAGTTACCATATTTACTCATATGACCATATTTTGAACTTGGATATTTTGACTTGTCCAAAATCCATATTTCAATTGACACTATTGAAAACTTAACGTTAAGATTTAATATCCGATATCTCAAAACATCCATATGATGATATTCTACTCTCATTTAATAAATGGAGCCACGATGTCCATATCTATAAATGAAGTCCTCTATCAATTAACAAATGAATACCACCAAACTATCGAGGATAGACTATGCTATATAATCGTACTCATTGATAGCTCAAATGATAACACTTGCAACCATAAGTCCATCATTTATCTCAGGATTGAGATAGACACTCCGACTATCTTCAAGTGAAAACTTTTATCTAGTGACAGTTCTAGATAAAGCATTTCACTATGATCCTATTCAATGCAGCCAGTGCACTAGATTCTTTTACCCAAAGATACCACACTTTGATGATTTTAGACTCATCATAACACATTTGATCCTACTCAAATGCTAGCAAAATAATCTACAACTTTGAGAATAAAAAGTCATGCAACCTTATCTTAAGTTGTGAATATTATTCAAGATTAACTAAAGAATTGTGTCTACTTCATACATATCAAGATGTATGAACAATTCTTCTTTTCTCATAGTCTTTTGACCTTATGATTATTTACTTTTGACAATTATAATAACTAAACTATAAATGCTAAAATATTTGTTAAACTAGAAATCACTTTATTAATATGAAAAGATTGTCAAATACATTATTACACTTTTGCTATCGAGCATAATCCCAACAGAGTAAATACGGTAACTAGGAGGGCTATAGGCGGTCTATGTGCTCATGGCTATTACTGGTATTCTTCACGAGGATACACTTCATCCATTAAGATTGTCTAGGGTATGAATGAGGAATATTAACTTATTCTATATTTATTTAAGTGTTCAATTTTAATTCTTTAGTGAAATGAACTAAAATTAATATATCAGTATCATTTGTTGATTGTGATTAGGTTATATCTCTTGGAGCTTAAAATTAGATAGCCCGTCATGATCCCCAATCCACACAAACTTCCATGTATCACTTGATATATTCTACCTGACCAATTTATGGGTCTATTTAGAATTGTGGTAAGGTGGACTTGTTTCTTTTAGTAAGAATGGGTGTGGTTCACATGTGAACCTTTTATTAAAGTCCAATGGATTTAATAAAATGGAAAACAATATTTGGCCCATATTTATATAGACTGGACGGTAAGGGCCTATATAATAGCCTTACATATTGTTAGTTATTTTATTATTTAATTAAATGGAAATTAATTAATTAATTAATTGTTTAATTAAAAGTCAAAATCTTTTTCCTAGTTTGAGAAGGTCTCCAAGAGTCATATTATTGTTGGTAACATGATAAGTACAAAACACTATATTTGATAAGTACAAAAATAAAAGAAATTTATTTATCTTGTCAAATTAGGAAGTATTTGATTTTTATCAAAATTCTAATTGACAATTGGTCAAATTAGGATGTTTTGATATAGTCACGATTTAATTTATATTCAATAATTGGTTATTGAACAAATACACTATTGAGTTGAATTAGGATTCTTGGTGTGGAAAAAAAATCCTCTTTCAAAAGGATTCTTGGTCACCAAGTAAATCCTCCTAGAGGTAGGATTTTTGCCTATCAAATAAATCATCCTAAGGAGAGTATTTGGTCACCTATAAATATTCCTATAGAGGAAATCGGCCAAGCTAATAATTCCATTGTTGGTGCTTGAGAGAAGTTATTTTTTTTTTTACTTTTTGCTTATATAGTTATAAAAAAACTTCATCCAACCATTGTGTGTAGAATTCGGCCAAGGAGAAGAGAAAAGGGGAACGTTTTTGTGTTCGATAGTGCACTAGTATCCTTTACATCAAAAGGTTTTTGTGTAAAAAAATCAAATCGGGTTCACGCGAGTTTCAATCAAATAGATTGATAATTCACAAGTGACCAAACGTTCTTTGGTTTTCTCTTGGTGGATTAATGTTACTAACCAAAAGAAAAAGATTTTGTTTGTTTCCATTATCATGTATACAATTCAAAGAAAAGGAGCCCACACTAATAAGTAATCCACGTTCGTGACTGGATTGGAAGAACTTGCGGATTCAATTCAGCACAACCTCAATCACCATACGAAAAAGGTACAATACTATTAATATACATCAATTAATCTAGGGTTAAGGTTCTTTCTTTTAAAGGGAAATTTTCTTAAATATACCAAACCCTGATTTTAAGCTTCTGCCACGTTTTGAATCGATTTTTTTCCTACAATTCCATTTTTATTTTTTAACCCAAACAAACTTGATTTTCAACTATACTCCATTAAGCCTTTTTATTTAATTATGCTCGAATCAAATATATTTTTTTATTGATTCTTTCTTTTTCGACACTTCTTTGATTTTCTAACATAAATACATACGCTTCATGGTGGCTTCCACTCATCATAATAGTGTAGCCCTTTCTTATATTAGGCAGTTTCACAACCAAACTGTGTAGTCCTTTCCATAAAGGTGCTCGTTGAGTTCTATGTAGTTACCGAAGCAAAATGGGTAATAACTGTAGGCCATCTTAAATGTACTAGTGATAGGACTTTAAGGTGTATCCACAACTTACATAAATTCAAACTCAACTTACTCAACAAAACATACAATAAAAGCAAAGTGCATTATTAAAAATCAAATTTTATGGCTTACAAGCACATGATCCACAAGCAATACAAAGAGATTTACTTAAGATCATTACTTCTCAAAAGAGTAAATTACAAAGA
This sequence comes from Dipteronia dyeriana, assembly GCA_032871835.1. Lineage (NCBI taxonomy): Eukaryota > Viridiplantae > Streptophyta > Magnoliopsida > Sapindales > Sapindaceae > Dipteronia > Dipteronia dyeriana. Next base: position 55,286,277 of record CM065297.1, read on the forward strand.
ATATGAAGCTTAATATTGTTTTTAAAAATTGGATGATGCCATGTCACCAAAAGATAACCCGATCAAATAAACCCAAGTTGACCAAAGAGCAACGTCAAATCCTACGACCAAGATGACACAAATGATTAGGTTGGACGACTCTATCAGGGTTGTCAAGATGGTCGGAGTAAAGACAGTGATTGGGTAAGATCATCGATTGGGAAAAAGCGGGTCTGGTCGGGTTCAGCAGATGATCGGTTGAGCGACAAGTGTACGACGTTCAGATTTAGCAAAGTCACTAGCCAAAGCACGTAAAGAATGAATCCTACTTAAACAAGATGTTTACAAGTGTACTTTGATGGGGAAGTAAATTTCCTTGTAGATATCAAAGTCCAGGTTGGGTAAGAGATCTAACACAATCAAAAGACAATTACATAAAGCAAGGAAGAAAGATAACACGACTCCAATAAGTTTGAGTTTTATTTAATATGGGAACTTTCCTTACTTGTGCATTAGGAATTAGGGTTCAATACTTGTATAAATAGTCCCTAGCAACACCCATAGAAAGAGGGGAATGCACATTAAGCATAAGAGAGAGCAGGCTAGATTAAGTGTGTATTCTTTGGCAATTTAGTGGATATTTTTTCTCATGCTGTTAACGGCCAACGTGGATATTTCCCTGCCCTGGGGTTTTACCAAGTAAAATCTTACGTCTCCTCTTGCTTTTTATTTACTTGGATATGTAGTTTACTTTTTATTCATATTATCTGTTTGACGTGTGGTTGATCCAAAATCACCGTCAACAACTGGCGCTAGAAGGAGGGGGCTGAACTTTCACTAGTATCAAGTTTGGATAGTTAATTTTGACAAAAGTTTGTGAAGAGCAATATCATTACCACTAACCGAGACAAGAGTTTATCTCTCCGCATTGCTAATGTCCCCAATCCTGTTGATGATGACACTATTGGAGAAGATTCATCCTCAAGGACCCAGCCAGACTTGATTGCATTACAGCTACATTCATAACCGTAGGTATTTACCCAGACGTGCTCCGACAAATCCAAGAATCCCTACGGAAAGTCATTGACTATGCAACTAGACAGGGAATTGCATAATTGTCACTACCAAATTGAGTTCACCATACCAACTATCTAAGCAGTGGTGGCCCAGGATCCTAAGGTACGCTCTAAAATATTGGCAATCACACTAGGAGCACCCTAGAAATCCGGAAGAGATAGGGCGGAGCGCCATGAAAAAAAGGGATATTCTCATAGGAGAAGCTACCGCCAAGAAGAACGGGGAGCTCAAGGACTTGGAAATACGTGGAAAGGTACGATGGAGCAAAAGATCACCCTTAGTTGGTAGATAGGTATGATGGCCGGAAGAAAAGGTCTCGCTCGAGTTCAAGTGACAGTGAAACTGCCATCAAAAGACACAGAGATCTAGCTCTTGTGGCTAGGCACGACCCCTTCAAAGCCTAAATCAGCGAGCGAAATCCTAGGGACCCCTATGAGCTCACTATCCATCAAACGTTTGATGAGTGTGGAGAGTCACAGGGGGAGCGAGAAGTCCATCTCAGGAGAATAGAGGCCCTTGAGAGAAGGCATAATTTGGGAAGTCCATTGATTGAAAATTTCGAAAGTTTGTTTGCTAAATCTAAAAGGCAGGCTCATTTTTCAGAAAATATTAGAATGCCGCATGTGGAACAGCTCAAGGCTAGTACTGACCCGTAGGAGCATGTAAGAAGGTGTCAAAATGCAATGGCTCAGTACGACTATGGTAGTGCACTCATGTGCCGATTGTTCACACAAACCATGAGGGATCAAGGATCCAAATGGTTTGGAGGATTAACACCAGGCTCTATCTGTAACTTTTAGGAGTTGGTACAAGCCTTCGCTAGGCAATTTATAGGAAATATCCTATGAAGGAAATCTATATCAGCTTTGTCAACCTTAAAACAAATGAAGGATGAGAAGCTAAAAGATTACCTAACTAGATTCTTACAAGAGGTGTCTGAAGTACAGGATCATAATGATGATACGGTGGTGTCTTCCTTTGTTAATAGCCTACAACACTGTCATCTAACCTTGAGTTTAAAGAAAAATAGTCTGACCACATATGTGAGCATGGTAGACTATATGGGAGCATACGGCATGGCAGAGGAGGAAGAGTTAGCCCACGGTGGAGAACTTACACATAAGGGTTGGCCCGAGAGTGGTCAAAAGCATAAGGATAGCAGTTCAAAGAATAGTAGCAAGGGAGACCTAAAGAGCACTGGGGAAAGATTAAGGATAGGTGTAAAGACGATGACGAAGGTGGCAAGCAATTCAAGTGGCAGTACACCAATTATACTCTATTAGCCAAGAGGCAGGAGAAGATCCTGAATGTGTTAAAGGATAAGAATTTGTACAGGAAGCCTCTATAGCAGTCCAATTATGCTAGGAGAGACACCACTATGTATTGTAGGTTTCACTAAGACAATATCCATGAAACCTCTAAGTGCTATCAACTGAAGGACTACTTCTAAATGTTAATAAGAGAAGGACACCTTAAAGACGTAATCCTTAGAAATAGGGATGATCGGTATAAGGATACTTTGAGGGAGGAACACGATAAAAACTAGATGAGCCCTAGGAGAAATCTGGACAGTGGGGCTATTAACACTATCTTTGGCAGACCGTACACCTGGGCAAGTAGTCGAGAAAGAATGACCGAGGTCAAAGAAGCCAAAAATGGGCAAAAAGATTTAGACGTCAATTTGTTAGGGCCCCGACCAAAAAAGGTTGAAACAAGGATGGGATCCTATAATCTTTACCAAAGCAGACATACATGGATCAGAGGTAAAGCCCAACGATGCCATTGTCATGTCAGTTCGAGTGGGGTATAGGGAAGTAAGAAGATTACTGATCGATAATGGGAGCTCAGCAGATATCTTGAGTGCAGAAGTTTTCGATCAACTCAGGTTATAAAAGAAAGACCTCCAACCCCTTAGAGTCCCATTGAGAGGCTTTGGAGGAGTAGAAAGAAGATATCTGGGAACAGTGAAGTTATCTATAGAGATTTGGAGTTACCCCTGCATTAAGACAATACTATTAGATTTTGTGGTTATGAATGTAGAGAATTGGCCATACAACGCCTTGTTGAGCCGACCTTTCCTAAATAAGACAAAGGTTGTGACTACAACTTATGCTCTAACAATAAAATTTCCAATGGAAGTTCGAGTAGGTGTCAAGAAGAGCTCACATGAATGGGCAAGAAAGGCTAATTTGGCCGTGTACAGGGAAAGAGCAGAACTGGGAGTAATGCAGATAGATACCCTTGGGGAAGATGAAGACCTGCTGAAACTGGACAAGGTAGAGGCTAGAGCAAAAACTCCAACCTAGTTTGACTTGGACCCGAGGGAGACATCTTCGGAAGATGGGAAAAGCCAAGAGGATGAACCAACCATGGAAGTTGTAGTTGATGATAATAACCTCAAAAAAACTGTAAAGCTCAGAGATGAACTGACAGAGCAAGTTCGGGACTAGATTGTCAACTTACTGAAGGAGTACAAAGATGTGTTTACATGAAAACACGAGGATGTGCCTATAATCGACCCGAAAATAATTTCCCATTACTTGGCAGTCAACCCCAACTGAAAATCGATCGTTAATAAGAGAAGACGGTTTAATCATGAAAGAAGTAAGGCAATCAAATAAGAGGTGGGAAAGTTATTGGCAATAGGATCTATAAGGGAAGTAAAGTATCCTTATTGGGCTGCCAATGTGGTGTTGATAAAAAAAAGAATGGCAGGTGGAGGATGCGTGTTGATTTCATTGACCTTAATAAGGAATGTCCGAAGACAGCTTCTCCTTGCCTCGAATTGACAACCCGGTGGATGTAACAGTTGGTCACCAATTATTGAGCTTCATGGATGCCTACTCGGGATACAATCAGATCAGAATATTCGAACATGGGAAAGATAAAACATCCTTCACAACTGATTAGGGGTTATACTACTACAAAGTTATGCCCTTTGGTCTCAATAATGTCGGGACAACGTACCAGAGACTCGTAAACAAGATGTTTGCTCGACAGATCGGCAGAAATATGGAGGTGTACATAGATGACATGCTGACAAAAAGAATAATGCTAGAAAAATAGGTGGAAAATCTCAAGGAGAAATTCGGGGTGTTACGAAAGTTCTGCACGAAGCCTAATCCAAAGATGTGTGTGTTCGAGGTACCATCAGAAAGATTCTTAGGATTTCAAGTCCATCAAAGGGAAATCGAGGTAAGCCCAAAAAAATAAAGGAATGGGAGGAGATGATGTCCCTAAGGACAATAAAGGAAATTCAAAGGTTAACAGGTTGTTTAGCACCTCTGAACCAATTCATAAGCAAATCAACAGACAAGTGTCTGCCCTTTTTTAGCACAATCAAGAAAGACAAGAGGGTTGAATGAAATGACGAGTGCGAGCAGACATTCAGAAAGATCAAGGAATACCTAGGTAGGGCACCAGTTCTATCTAAACCTCTTAAAAGAGAAGTGCTCTACTTGTACCTGTCAGTAACGGCTGTGGCGACAGGGTCGATGCTGGTCAGGTTGGATAAGGGCGTACAAAAGCAAGTGTATTACACAAGCAAGGCTTTACTACTAGCTGAGACAAGATACTCATCAGCTAAACAAATGGCACTAGCACTTATGACTACAGCAAGGAAGTTAAGATCATATTTCCAAGCCCACAAGATCGAGGTCTTCAAAGACTGCCTGCTAAAGCAAATTCTATTAAAACCTAAAATATCTAGGAGGTTGACTAAATGGGCAGTAGAGCTGAGTGAATTCGATATAGCGTATCTATCAAGAGCCGAGATAAAGGGACAAGTTGTAGCCAACATGATTACTAAATTCGCTGAACCAAACAACGAAGTGATCAGGATATTGAAAAAAAAGGAAGAATTCGTCTGGAAACTGCATATGGATGGATCGTCAAACATGCACGGCAGCGGGGCTGGGATAGTCATATCCACCCCGGAAAATGACTAGGTAGAATGTGTCATATGGTAAGATTTCAAAGTCACTAACAACATGGTCGGGTATTAGGCACTTTGGGTAAGACTTAGGGTTTGTACGGCCTTGGACCAGATGAGTTAGAGATATTCACTGATTCGCAGGTGGTGGTAAACCAAATCCTGGATGAATATCAAGCAAAGGATAGTGACATGGTTGCATATATGAAGATAGTCAGGACGTTGCTTGGAAGATTCATGGTGTACAAGATTACTTAGATCCCGAGGGAAAAGAATAAGAAGGCAGACGCTTTGTTAAAATTAGCATCATCAATTAATAGTAAATAGTCAAAGACCATCCCAGTTGCTCATCTTAAGAAACAAAGCATTAAGGATCAAGAGGTAGTATTGGAAGTATGAGCGGTTGAAGGTGAACATGCCATTTGGATGTCCACGATCAGGGAGTACTTAGAGAATGGGACACTTCCGATGGAAGCAACTAAGGTAAAATGTCTCAGGTATAGAGCTGCTAGATACTCAATGGTCAGAGGAGAACTATACAGGAGAGGGTTTTTAAAGGCCTTACAGAGGTACGTTGGCCTAGTAGAAGGCAGACAGATATTGGAAAGCATCCATGGGGGAGTGTGTGGGAACCAAACCGGAGGAAAAATCCTAGTGCGTAAGACTCTCAGGCTAGGCTTTTACTGGTCAACCTTATTCCAAGATGCTCAGGCTTTCACGAATCAATGCAATGGTTGCCACATGATAGCTAATGACAACAAAAGGCCCGTAAACTGTTGAAGAACTTGTTGTTACCTTGGCCATTAGCTATGTGGGGACTAGATTTGATTGGCTCGATGCCAGCAGTAACAAAAGAAGGAATGAAATATGCCATTATAGCCGTGGACTACTTTACAAAGTGGGTCAACATATAAGCACTGATGCATATAACTGAAGCTAACGCAACCAGTTTCATGAAAAAAAATGTCATCTATCAGTTTGGAATCCCTGATACAACAATCACAGACAACGGGATCCAATTCGACAGTGACAATTTCATGAACATGTGTCAGGATTTCGGTATAAAAATTAATATGCTACACCGGCTCATCCTTAAACTAATGGTCAAACAGAGACGATAAACAAGATAATCAAGCACACACTAAAGGAAAAGATGGACACTAAGAAAGAGAGTTGGGCAAAAAAGCAACACAAAGCTCTATGGGAATATCGAACAATAGAAATGTCTTTAACAGGAGAGACTCCTTATTTACTAATGTTCAAAACAAAGGCGATAATTCCAGTTGAAATAGCTTATAACTCACCGAGGGTGCAACTTTTCATGGAAATGCTAGAAAGTAACTTAGACGAGCTGGAGGAAAAAAAAGGACCTATCGAGAGTAAGGAACACCATATATTAGCAAAGGGCAACACGATATTACCACTCACACGTGTCTGGGTAAGGAGGTTCCAGCTTGGAGATTTAGTTCTTAGGAGAGTATCACCTAATATGAGAGATAAATCAGTTGGGGCATCGGCAAATAGTTAGGAAGAACCATATCAAGTGGTCAGGTTGGCTTGCCATAAGGCGTATCGCTCGGTCCGACCAGAAGGAAGCGAGCTACACAGGGCATACAAGGCTAAAAACCTGAAGATGTTTTACCCATAAGAGTTTCTCACTTTTAATGTTTATTTTTAGCTAACAGATGAATTTGCTTTGTTAGCCGATTGTTTGATGTTTCTTTTCAGTTGTGAGGGAGAAATTTTAGATGTTAAGAATAGTGTTGTAAATTTGCTTTCGAGCAATCTCGGGGCACCAAGAAATCGCTTAGTGCTGTTGAGAGCCCGAAAGGTCTATCGAGGAGGCTAAAAACACATGTCACAAAGGCAGTGTAAACTCACCGAAACTAATTGGGTGCAACGAAGCACTGTTAGGGTGCCTTCAAGTCTTAAGCACTTGATGGGATGTGCCAAGAGTTGAGTGAGGGATAAGTATTTCAATTCAGAAACATATGTAAATAAAATGTTAAGCACTGTAAAGTCAGTAGACATATAAGATGACCCACTACAACGAATCTTCATCAATAGACTATTGGTAGACGTCCCAATGACTTAGTTGATAGATAAAAGACAAGAGTCTATAAACTAGATACCATGCAAATGGGTTATAAAATAGCATTTCTTGATGCAAAAATAGGTGCAACAAACTCATCGAGGGCTCGAGTAATCGATAGGCTAACATGAGTACGTTGATATCAGAACAAGTGGTTGCACAAACCCAACCATACAAAGTTGCTTGGCCAAAGTAGGATGGTAAACTTAATACAGTTTCAGCTGATAAACAGTCAAGGCCAAGCAAGAGAAACCCAGTTCACGGTAAAGCATCAAACACCGGGCATGACTAAAAAATATAACATAAAATAAAATAATAAAAAATAATATATATATATATATATATATATATATATTGTTATATGTATATTTTTCCGAATGTACGTGTCACTGACAGTTAGGACGATCCTTTAAAAGATTACCAGATGGGCATTCGAGTTGGCATCTAGAAAATACCCATCAAGATCACAAAGGGACAAGAGCCCGAGTAAGTCTGAATGCGGGTATTCGGCACGTTGTTCCCTATTCGGGAAAGAGTACTTAGCATATTACGCTATACTCGGGACAGTACAGGAAAACCAAATAAAGAGATCCAGCACACGATTCACACATGGGTGAACCAAGAATCATGTTCCAATACGCAAGACATCCGCATCTAAAAGAATTTCTAGAAGAATAAAACACCAAACAGGAAACAAATTCCAAATCAAGCAACAACTCTACTTCTTCGAGAAAACAACACATCTATAAGGAAATAAGTCCTAAACGAACTATACCACCAGAGTCTCATTCGATCTCCACACGATCTCCGAAATAAGAAAGAAGATAAAAGACAACCTCAACAAACAATCATCCTTGATTAAAAATACAATTCCTTTTACTTGTACAACAAGGATTAGGGTTCTATGCATGCATAAATAGGCCCTCAATCCCACTATTAAAGATATAGAACAGATACAGAAAAAATCACTACAATAGAGAGGCAAAAGAGATCGAGTGGTGTAATTCTTCATTAAAATAGTGGATTTGGCATGGTTGTGTATTCAGCAACCCATGGATGTTTCTCCGATCATCGGAGTTTTACCATATAAACTTGTGTCGTTATTATCATATTACATTCTCTTTCTCATTTTGACAGGTCATAACGAAATCCAAGATTGTTGACTCTATCACCTATCGAGAAATCGACGTCAACAATTGGCGCTAGAAGGAGAGGCATGAACCTTTGATCTGATTTAAGCAACGGCTGGTAGTGGAAGAAAAGACAGTTCCAGGGATGTCTAAAAATCTCTAAATTATACGTATACAGGCTGGGTCGCTCAGGATCCCATAATAACCATAAAAAATCAACCGATATCCCTGGCTGGTATCCAGCAAATCCCCCTACTAGCGAGGATGTAGCACATCGTTTTCATGATACACTGCTACAGTTGTTGACAGATGCGACGTAAGAAGGAATAGATCTATTGGCTACGGGAGAGGCACGTCCACCAAACCCTCCATCTATAAGGCTCAATTCGGTTATAGTTTGACTGGAACCAGATGTACTAGAAGCTGTTAGGAACTCAAGTATAATCAATAAAGCTGGGGGTATAACACGTAACTAGGACAAGGATCGTGAAACTCCCAAAGAAGAACAACAATGCCAAAGGCGGAGTCACGGTCAGGTGGGCTAAAATAGAGACCGTAAATATGATCGGTGCAGGGATCGGTAATCGTCATCAGAGGATAGCGATCGGTAACATTATAAACGTCATCATGGAATCATACGCCTATAAAGATGAGCCCATGAGACTCGGGAAAAGAGTGAAAAGGGGCTGGAAACAGGTATGACGATTACCCGTTAGTTTAGCCATCATACAGAACCGATGGGGGACAGAGGCGTTATGATTCAGAGCCTGACCCGAGAAGTTGAAAACAACAGGTGTTAAATGGACACGTTGATTATACGATATGGATATAATGAGTTGTCTGATGATGATTCTGACAGTCCTTTTACTAGGGACATACTGCGAACCCCATTCCTAGAAAGGTTCAGGATGCCACACGTGGAACAGTTCAAGAAGGATACAATGCTATGGAGCAATACGCCCATAATGACCCTTATGTTCTAGGATCTAGATGCTTGCTTGCTTGCTTCAATCCATAAATGGATCTTTGCAACTAGCAAACCTTTTCCTCTTAGCCCTTTTCAATGAATCCTTCTAGTTGCATCATATAGATGATTTCATCAAGACTTCTATTAAGAAAGGTTATCGTGACGTCTATTTTCCCAATCTATAGGTCTAGAGATGCCGCAATGGATATGAGAATCCTAATGGATTTAAACATGGCCATAGGAGAAAAGGTTTCCTCATAATCGATACATTTCTTCTGTTTGTAACCTTTAGCTACCAATCTAGCTTTAAAGGTTTCCATATTTCCATCCATTCTTCCTTTCCTCTTGTGTACCCACCTGCACCTAATGGATTTTATCCAATTAGGCAAGTCAACAATAGACCAGACATTGCTTTTGAAAATAGATTCAATTTCGGATTGCATTGCCTTTTGCCAATAGCGAAAATCAACATCTTCCATTACTTCCTTGTACGTATAGGGATCATCGTCGTTCGAGAGATTCTCTATAGATTCTTCTAGGTCGATATTTCTCTCGGATTGTCTACTAACCCTCCTACTATGATGAGGTATGGTAGATTGTTGATATTGTGTTGGTGCGGAACTAACAATAGGGTTAAGTTGTGAAACCTATTATGGAATTGTATCTCCTAAAAACTTATTCAGGAAAATTCTACATTTAAGCACAACATTATTCATATAGTCCTCCTCTAGAAATTAAGCATTTGTCGAAACAAATACATAAGATCTGAAGAACTATAGAAATAATATCAATTGGTTCATTTTGGATACCCTACAAATATGCATGTTTCTGAACGAGACTCCATATTTTGTCTTTCCTTTTAGCATATGTCCAGGACATCCAAATATCCTTAAGTGTTATAAACTAGGCTTTCGCAAAGTCCATAACTCATGCGGTGTTTTAGGAACTAACTTAGATAGTACATCATTTAGAATGCACATAGCAGCTACTAAAGCATATCCCCAAAAAGAATTAGAGAGAGTGGAATAACTCAACATAGACATAACCATGTCCAAAGAGTTCTATTTCTCCTTTCTGTCACCCCATTTTGTTGAGGCGTACCTGGCATAGAAAACTAAGAAATTATTCCATTATCAATAAGATATTGCTGAAACTCACTAGATAGATATTCTCCACCATCATTAGACCTCAATATTTTTATATGTTTCTCAAGTTGATTTTCTACTTCAACTTTAAATACCTTGAACATGTCAAAAGAATCCGACTTATGTCTTATAAGATACATATAGACATAGCCAAATTTTGAGTAATCATCCATGAAAGTGATGAAATACGCATATCCACCTATAGCTTGAATGATCATAGGTCCACACACATCGGTGGATATAAATCCTAAACATTCAATGGCTTTTATGCCTTTGGTCATGAAAGACCTTTTGGTCATCTTACCTTCCATACAAGATTCACAAGTTGGTAGATCATCAATCTTTAAGTCACTTAAAGGTCCATCACTAACCAATATTTTGATCCTATCATGGTAAATATGACCTAGGCGCAAATGCCATAGGTAGGTTTCATCTTTTGATAATTTAACTCTTTTAAGATTAGGTTGCGTTGGATCCGTGTATAACAAGTGAGAGATATTGCTATGCAAATAGAATAAACTGTTTTCCAATGTACATTTACAAACAAATTTGTTATTCCTACTAATAATTAAAGCTTTATTAAAAGTTACTGAATATCCAAATTTATTTAAACAAGAAACTGAAATTGAATTCCTCTTGAATTGAGGTACATAATAAACGTCTATTAAATATAAATGCCTATAAGAATCTAAATTCATTCTAATATCTCCCACTACACTAGTAGATGCCAACGCTCCAATGCCTATATGCAAGATAAATTTGTTAGGTTTTAGTTTATGTTGGAATGAATTCCATATCAAAATGATGTTTACTTGTAATGACTTAGTTGTTTAGGTTCATGATGATTCAAGCTTCAAGGAAGAAGAAACAACAAGTCAAAGCAAGTTCTAAGTCTTCAAAGAGAAAGGATGCAATTTGTTTCTACAAAGGTATACTAAGACCTTATCTTTCTCTAACAAGGCTTAGGCACACACACACATATCATACATTTGTGTCCCTACATAGTTCTGAACCTTTATAGGCACACACATACAATTCATTCATATGTGTCCCTGCATCGTTGTGCACCATGTATAACACATTCACACACTTTAAGATGAATGCTCATGCATTGGTTTGGAAATAACATGTTTTGGTATATGCATGATTGGAAACAATCTCTATGTAGTTTGCATTCTAGTGTGAATTGTGTTTGTGTGTGTATATGTTTTTATAACATGGATATTGAACTTGGATTTAGTCTTAAATCATTCTTGATTGAGTTCCTGTCATTTCGGTTACTCATAATATTGATTTCAAGTTCAAAGCCAAAAGATATTACACTTTCAACTCATGTTTCATACATTGTCTTTGTCTTCATATATCGAGTCCAATAATTATTTTTTGGATTGAGTATCTTATATGTCCACGTCCGTGCAAGAGTCACGGTTTGTAATCCGCAAACAGATTTGAATTTCGAGTTCGGAGGCGGGAGAACTGTTGAAGAACGCGAAGAAAGGTAGAGGGAGAAAGAAGTAAGCAAACACTTATTCCCCGAGATGCCCGGGCAGCAAGCAAGCTTGCTTGTCTTCATTTTTCCCCTCTTGGTTGTTTCACATGTCCAAGTCTCCCACTCCTTTATAAACTCTTTCCCTCTCACATTTCATTCTAAGAAGAAATTCAAATCAAGTGTGCAGAATTTTCTCTCTAAATTTTCTCACCTTCCAAACACCATAACTTCTTCATTTGAACTCCGATTTGAGTGATTCGAAGTTGAGAGTATTCATCTATTCATACTCCATCTTTTATCTGAAGGTTTTAGTTAATTTTGCTGCTTTGTTTGGTTTCTAATCATACAAAAACGGGACTGCACCTAGATCAACTAAGGTATTGATTTTCTCTCTAAGTTTTCTTTTAAAACTTGGTCAATTGCCTTGGGTTTTCTTCTTCTACATATATTTCTATATTGTGAGTGTTTTGATTTGTGTGTTGAACACTTTCAAAGCTAGATTGAATTTCAATTGAAATCATTCATGTTGACTTAGGTTTTGATTTTGCCTATGTTATCACATGTTTTGGATTGTATTGTGCTAGCTTTGATTCTAGGACTATTTTGTGATCTTTGATTGATTGATTTTGTGAAAAATAGTTCATCACATGTATTAGGCTCTCTTGGCCGAAATTCTCATATAATACATGTGTTTATGTTCTTTTGAGCTATTCATGTGATTTGTTAAATCTATGATTAGGAATATGCTCTAGAACTTATGCTTAGATCTATTTGACTTTGTCATATGATTTTAGCATGTTTTAGGTTTTTATGATTTAAACTTGATCTTGTGATTTGTTGATCATATCTTGTGATTCAAGTTTACATATATGCATGAATCTAGTTTGTGATTAATGTTGATCATATCTTACATAATCTAGATTGACTACTCATGCATGATGAACTAGACTATATGCGATTTGTGCATTCATGCTCATGTCTAGTATTTTCCATAGGATGTTTTGATCATAGCATTCTATGTTACGTGCTTGTTTACATTTTGCATTCATGATCACCTAGATGCCTTGTGAGAAGGAAGTCTTGACAATAGGTGTGAGACCTATGGTGTTGAGCAAGATGTCTTGGCAAGAGGTGTGAAGCCTCGGATTATCGAGTAAGGAAGTCTTGGATGGAGGTGTGAAGCCTTGGATAGTCGAGCAAGAAGTCTTGCCTAGAGTTGGGAGAACACGGATAGGTTAGCAAGGAAGTCTTGACTAGAGTCGGGAAGACTCGGATAGTTGAACAAGAAGTCTTGCCTTGGGTTTTGAAGATCTGGATAAAGTGAGCAAGGAAGTCTTGACAAGAGGTGTGAAGTTCGGATCGTTGAGCATAGGGCGATAACTTCTAGTGTAGGATAGAAGGGTAGTTTCTAGGTGAAGAGGTCACTTGAGAGATTATACTTGTCTTATCTACTAGTGGATTTTGTTTGTCGATGGGTGCTAGCCCGTGGATGTTTCCTCTTCAGAGGTTTACCACTTTATATCTTGTGTCAACTTTTCTCTATCCCTATCTCTCTAATATTTATATTGTGGATAGAACTCTTTATGTATGTTTACTTCATCTTTATAATATAGATTGTGTATGTGTTACAATTACTTGTTTGTATCACACTTTACTTGTGTTTATATATTGATTAATTGTCTTTAATTAATATATATATTGTGATACAAGCAACCTAGACGGATAAACTTTTTTTTGTTTCTAAAGGAGTCGAAAAAGGTGCCTAACCTATTCACCCCCCATCTAGCTTAGCCTTGAGCATTTAACCGTGATTGTATTTTCAATTGGTATTATAGCAGGACACTAGATTGCACTTAGTGTGAGTCTGGGGTGATACTTTCACGATTTTTGTAAGGCGTTTGAAGTCATGGGTTTACTAGATGATGTAATAGCGGTAGGAGCCTCAAATACTAGGCCACCATTACTTCGTGACACTAACTGTGGGTATTGGAAGTTGAGGATGAAAGCCTACATCCGCTCTATTGATGAAAGGTCTTGGATGGTAGTGGAAGAAGGTTATAGTCCTCCTACCAAGGTTTTAGAGGATGGAACCATGATACTCAAGTCAATGAGTGAATGGACAACAAATGAGTTTGAGGTTGCAAAATGGCACCATCGTGCTATGAATGCCATCTTTAGAGGAGTTGATGGGCATCAATTCTCCTACATACAAAATCTTGAATCCACAAAGGAAGCTTAGGATACTCTCCAAGTTACTAATGAAGGAACCTTAGAGGGGAAGAAATCGAGGCTTCAAATGTTGGCATCACAATTTGAAGGTTTAAGTATGGGTGAGGAAGAAAAGTTCGAAGACTTCCAATTCCGGCTTCTTAACATAGTTAACCAATGTCAAGCACTTGGAGTACCGATCTCAAAAGAGCGTTTAAATTGGAAAATCTTTAAGTCTCTTCCTAAGAGATTTAAATCAAAGGTGACGGCCATTGAGGAAAGCAAGGATGTGGATAGTATGAACATCGACGAGTTACTTGGGTCTCTCCAAACTTATGAGATGTGCTTGAAGCCAAAGATCAAGAGTAAGGTAATTGCTCTCAATGCTATTGAGGAGGAGAGTGATGATGAAAATGAAGAAATGGCACTCTTGGTTAGAAGGTTCAAGACGTTTCTAAAGAAGAATGCCAAACCTAAAGGCAAGTCTTCTAAGGAAAAAGGAGTCAAGAGAACATCATCTCCAAGGATTGTGAAGAATAGTCAAGCCATGAACAAGAAAAAGGTTCAATGCTATAATTGTCAAGGTTTTGGTCACTTTGCTAATGAGTGCACCAAGAAGCCATCTAAGAAAGACAAGAAAGGCAAAGTGTTGGTGGCTACTTGGAGTGATGATAATTCTAGTGACAATGAGAGATCTAGTAGTGAGTCTTCAAGTGATGAAGAGTTGGTGAGCAACTTTATAGCTCTAACGGCTTCTCATTCTTCACTAGATGTTGGTAGTACAATATCTTTGAACAAGAATCTTGATGCAAATCATGATGGATGCTCTAGTTCCATTCCTACTAATCTTGAGTTGTTGAAAAAGATAGAAAAGCTTGAAGAAGCTAGAGACAATGCTCAAAGAGAAGTAGTTGAGAATGATGATTTGATCAAGAAGCAACTAGACGAGTTTGTGGTTGTTACTCGTAGACTTCTTGGTGAAAAAGGTGATATTATGAAGAAGTTTAGAGAACTTGAAATGATTGACCTTGAGAAGGATAATGTGATATCTTTTTTGAAGAAGAGAGAACAAGAATTGATGGAAGAGATAGACACGACTAAGGAGGCAATCAAGGATTTAGTGAATGATTCGGTTAGTGTGTCTAGTGTTAGGAATCTTGTTAACTCTCATAGTGGTAAAAACGACTTGGTAGTTGAAGAGGAGATCTTGGAAGCACCACTTCCTACACACTTTGATGAAGTCGTGATTGATAAGAAACCACACAAGAAGAGAAGATCAAAAGCCAAGAAGAAGTTGGCAAACAAGGTATCTTTGCAAACTCCTAGTGAAGCTAGTTCAACTCCAAAAGGTACAATCTCATCTTTTATTCCAATTTGCCATTATTGCAACACAATAGGTCACATTAAGCCTAGGTGTTATAAATATATTGAAAAATGCAAATTAGGAAATGAATCTAGGGATAAGGAGATTAAACTTCAACTTGAACATGCTAAGGCTTTGGAAGTTGAGAAACATGATAATTTTGCTAAGCATGAGAAAAAGTTGTGGTGTAGAAAGAATTCTAATATTGTTCAACTTGACAAAGCTTGTGTTGAAAATGTTAGGGAAGAGTGTGTTAATGATATTCTTGTTAATCAAGTCATTGAAGGACTTTACTCTAGACTTAACATTGTTGTCAAAGATGATATTAGAAATGTTTGTGTAGGTACACCCAAGAACACGTGGTTCAAGGGTGAGTGCTATTATCACTAATATAAGAAGCACATGTGAGATAGCTTTGAGGCTATATATCAATTGTGTTGAGAATTCTTGCTTGCTAGCTTTGAATACTCCATGTATTGATATGAACTTGGTTATCTAACATTATGATTGTTATGATGGTCAAAATTTGTTGATTAACTTTAAAGAAGTTCTTTTGTTATATGTGTTGATTGAGTTGAGATATTATGCTTTTTATACTCTTATTGTGAAACATCGTCAACTTGGTGTCATAAGGACATTCAAGGCAAGAGTGCTCATAAAAAGGGTGGAAGTATGATATTTGATGAATATAATGTGCAAAAAGGTATCTCTATACTCTAATGCATATTCTCTTAGATATTCATCTTTTGACTCAATTTTTGACATACATCTCATAGCTTGTCATATTAGAGAATTTTGTATGGTATACATATGGTTCTTATTGACATTTGTTATTTTAGGATCTAATAGTGATATTGTTCACATTGATCTTAACTTTGATGATTGTTTGTGTTTGGTATATTGAGTGGCATTACTTTTGAAAATATGAGCTTCATATTCTTTGAAAGCTATTCATTAGAGAAGTAATGATCTTGAATAAGTCTCTACTTATTGCTCTTAGATCATGTGCTTATGAGCCATAAAATCTTGGTTTTCTAAAAATTGCACCTTGCTTCTCTTATATGTAGGTTGAGTTTACTAATATGTAAACATTGGATACATCTTGAATTTTTTGTGCTTAAGTACATTTAAAATGACCTATGGTTAGTATCCATTTTGCTTCGGCAATTACATAGAACTCAACGAGCACCTTCATGAAAAGGGCTACACACCTTGGTTGTGAAAGCTACCCAATGTTGGAAAGAGCTACACCATTGTGATAAGTGAAAGCCGTCATGAAGTGAATTTTTGTTTATGTAAAAAAAATGAAAAAATCAAAGAAGTGTTGAAATGAAATCAATAAAAAAAAATCTTTGATTCAAAGCCTAAAAAGAAAAGGAGGAAAGCTTAAAAAGGAGTTTAGTTGAAAATCAAATGAGCTCGGGTTGAAAAACAGAAATGGGATGACAAGCCACATGCACACATACGCTTATATGTTGAAAATCTATTCTCTTAAAAGCAAAAAATTCCGGATGATAATCGGTTTGACTTTTCATGGAAAAAGCTTAAGATGAATAGTTATTGGAAATTGTTTGCATGTTGATTATCAAAAAACTTCTTGATATATATTTGAAGCATATCTCTCACACACACACTTTGTTTATGAATATGATGATATCTTTGCAATTGTTGAAGAATTATGAGAGAACTTGAAAAATCTTTGTGTATCTCTCTTAGCATATGAAGCTCATTTTGTTGATATTTCTTCAAATTGCTTGAATGTGTGATTGTGTGAACTTCCTTATGAACCTTATGCTTAGTCATGGAATTTATCAAGGGGGAGCATTGTATGTTAGACATTGTTCTCTTTTATGATATGGTCACATGCTTCATTTTGTTACATGTTCGCATATTTTGACTTAATGATACTTGTAAGATATTACTCACAATCTTTGTCTTGCATGATGATTCATTCTTAAGTCATATGTCATTGTCTTATATATTTGTGACTAATAAGCTTGTTTTATCTTTCACTCACTTTTGTATGTTTATAGCATCTTATTTCACAAGAACAAATGGGAAGAACTAAAGTTACCGGAAGTGGAAATCAATTGAATCCCATTGTGAAAGCCAAGTCAACCTCAAAGAGATCCAAA
The DNA here is from genome assembly GCA_032871835.1 of Dipteronia dyeriana. Lineage (NCBI taxonomy): Eukaryota > Viridiplantae > Streptophyta > Magnoliopsida > Sapindales > Sapindaceae > Dipteronia > Dipteronia dyeriana. The sequence goes on from CM065297.1 coordinate 55,303,793, forward strand.
GCTTCAAGGTCAAAGGATTTAGGGATCTTTGCAAATAAGAAGATATTTCAAGAGAGAGGCATTGACTTAGGTAAATGTAAAGATTCTTATGTTCTTAAATGCATTAAGGATAGAAATTGGGAATCTTGGGTGAGCATGCTAGGAATAGTGAATGACACTATTGTTAGAGAATTTTATCATGAATATAGAGAGAGTGCCACCTTATTGGATGCTTTGATGGATGTTAGGGGGTGTTGTGTTTAGAGTTAACCCGGTAAACATTAACAAGTTTCTTGGGCTATCTAGTGATATTGATTCAAACTTTCTAGATATTGATATCATTGAGAATCTTAATATCATGGGTAGAACTCTATGTGACAATGCTTCTTTTGAGTGGAAAGGTAGAGGATATATTAGTCAACATGAGTTAACTAAGGCAAGTGCATTTTGGCATCTTTTCATTTGCACAAATATTATTAGATCTTCAAATTCAACCGAGTTGAATAAAGACAAGATTAAAATAGTATATGCTTTAGTGACTAATCAACCTATAAACCTTGGGGATTTGCTTATGTTTTATTTGGATAATGCAGCTTTCTCAACTGTAGGAGATAAGAAGCTTGCATTACCGGGGTTTATAACTTCTTTGTGTTTAGCTCATGGTGTTCAAAGCAGTGGAGATGATATGTTGGTACAACCCTTGGAAAAGTATAGTGATAAACGTGTGTCATACATGTCATATAAGGATAAGGGTAAGACATGTGATACTCTTGGACTTTTTAGTTCACAAGTTGATTGTCAAGAGACTAGCATAAACATTCTTCCAGATTGGGCTTTGCATTTGAAGAAGAAGGTTGATAAGCTTAGTGCTATAGTTGAAAAACAAGATGCTAGAATAAAATAGTTGGAGGAGTGTATTGCATCTAGTTCAAGACCACCTCTCAAGCATTATGTTAGGTCAACTACACGCACATCTTTCTTTGGTGGAACTAGTAGCTAGTATTTGAGTCTAATGGTATGTTTCCTACCTTTTGGCATCATTTCATGTCAAAAAGGGGGAGAAAGAGTTGTTATGAATTGCTAGTTACTTGTTTCCTTTTTATGTTGTTTTTGTGAACTTTGGGACTTTCAATGGTTTGTAATAATTAGTCTTAAGATTTGGTTAAGAATTCTTGTATTTGGCATGTATTGAGGGAGAGATACATGTATTTGAGACTTAATTGTATATTCTTATCCATATTATATGTTGCCATTTGTTGTTTTTCTCTTGTATATGCATTGTGCTTTGAGATGATTTGTAGGTTGCTTCAAGAGAAGATCAAGATGAAGTTTAAGAGTTGGTAAAGATTAGTTAAAGGAATCTTACTCATTGTAATGTGAGGGAGTGTTTTTGTGACCTATCTTCATTTTTATATTTATAGTAAATATATAGGTGTTTTGACATGGAATTTGCCAAAGGGGGATATTGTTAGGTTTTAGTTTGTGTTGGCATGAATTCCATATCAAAATGATGTTTACTTGTAATGACTTAGTTGTTTAGGTTCATGATGATTCAAGCTTCAAGGAAGAATAAACAACAAGTCAAAGCAAGTTTTAAGTCTTCAAAGAGAAAGGATGGAATTTTTTTCTACAAAGGTATACTAAGACCTTATCTTTCTCTAACAAGGCTTAGGCACACACACATATCATACATTTGTGTCCCTGTACAGTTGTGCACATTTATAGGCACACACATACAATTCATTCATATGTGTCCCTGCATCGTTGTGCACCATGTATAACACATTCACACACTTTAAGATGAATGCTCATGCATTGGTTTGGAAATAACATGTTTTGGTATATGCATGATTGGAAACTATCTCTATGTAGTATGCATTCTAGTGTGAATTGTGTTTGTGTGTGTATATGTTTGTATAACATGGATATTGAACTTGGATTTAGTCTTAAATCATTCTTAATTGAGTTCCGGTCATTTCGGTTACTCATACTATTGATTTCAAGTTCAAAGTCGAAAGATACTACACTTTCAACTCATGTTTCATACATTGTCTTTGTCTTCATATATCGAGTCGAATTATTATTTTCTGGGTTGAGTATCTTATATTTCCATGTCCGTGTGAGAGTTACGGTTAGTAATCCGTAAACGGATTCGAAATCCGAGTTTGGAGGCCGGAGAACGGTCGAAGAACGCGAAGGAAGGTTGAAGGAGAAAGAAGTAAGCAAACACCTTCAGCCCCGAGATGGCCACGCGCCATCTCGGTCAGCAAGCTTGCTTGGCTTCATTTTTCCCTTCTTGTTCGTTTCACATGTCCAAGTCTTCCACTCCTTTATAAACTCTTTCCCTCTCACATTTCATTATAAGAAGAAATTCAAATCAAGTGTAAAGAATTTTCTCTCTAAATTTTCTCACCTTCCAAATACCATAACTTCTTCATTTGAACTTCGATTTGAGTGATCCAAAGTTGAGAGTGTTCATCTATTCATGTTCCATCTTTTCTCTGCAGGTTTGAGTTAATTTTGCTGCTGTTTTTTGTGTCTAATTATACGAAAACGGGACTGCACATAGATCAACTAAGGTATTGATTTTCTCTCTAAGTTTTCGTTTAAAACTTGGTCAATTGCCTTGGGTTTTCTTCTTCTACATATATTTGTATATTGTGAGTGTTTTGATTTGTGTTTTGAACACTTTCAAAGCTAGATTGAATTTCAATTGAAATCATTCATGTTGACTTAGGTTTTGATTTTGCCTATGTTATCACATGTTTGGGATTGTATTGTGCTAGCTTTGATTCTAAGACTATTTTGTGATCTTTGATTGATTGATTTTGTGAAAAATAGTTCATCACATGTATTAGGCTCTCTTGGCTGAAATTCTCACATAATACACGTGTTTATGTTCTTTTGAGTTATTCATGTGATTTGTTGAATCTATGATTAGGAATATGCTCTAGAACTTATGCTTAGATCTATTTGACTTTGTCATATGATTTTAGCATGTTTTAGGTTTTTATGATTTAAACTTGATCTTGTGATTTGTTGATCATATCTTGTGATTCAAGTTTACATATATGCATGAAACTAGTTTGTGATTAATGTTGATCATATCTTACATAATCTAGATTGACTACTCATGCATGATGAACTAGACTATATGCGATTTGTGCATTCATGCTCATGTCTAGTATTTTCCATAGGATGTTTTGATCATAGCATTCTATGTTATGTGCTTGTTTACATTTTGCATTCATGATCACCTAGATGCCTTATGAGAAGGAAGTCTTGACAATAGGTGTGAGACCTATGGTGTTGAGCAAGAAGTCTTGGCAAGAGGTGTGAAGCCTCGGATTGTCGAGCAGAAAGTCTTGGCTAGAGGTGTGAAGCCTTGGATAGTCGAACAAGAAGTCTTGCCTAGAGTTGGGAGAACTCGGATAGGTGAGCAAGGAAGTCTTGACTAGAGTCGGGAAGACTCACATAGTTGAGCAAGAAGTCTTTCCATGGGTTGTGAAGATCCGGATAAGGTAAGCAAGGAAGTCTTGACAAGAGGTGTGAAGCCTCAGATTGTTGAGCATAGGGCGACAACTTCTAGAGTAGGATAGGAGGGTAGTTTCTAGGTGAAGAGGTCACTTGAGAGATTATACTTGTCTTATCTACTAGTGGATTTTGTTTGCCGATGGGTGCTAGCCCGTGGATGTTTCCTCTTCGGAGGCTTACCACGTTATATCTTGTGTCAACTTTTCTCTATCCCTATCTGTCTAATATTTATATTGTGGATAGAACTCTTTATGTATGTTGACTTCCTCTTTATAATATAGATTGTGTATGTGTTACAATTACTTATTTGTATCACACATTACTTGTGTTTATATATTGATTAATTGTCTTTGATTAATATATATATTGTGATACAAGCAATCTAGAGGGACAAACTTTTTTTTGTTTCTAAGGGAGTCGAAAAAAGTGCCTAACCTATTCACCCCCCCTTTAGGTTAGCATTGAGCATTTAACTGTGATTGTATTTTCAGAATTCATTCAATCTTTTCCTTTTCTGGAACTTCTTCTAGTTAGTCCCAAGTTGCTTTTTCTTTTGTTTTTTCTTGAACTTCTTACGGGTAACAGTAGCAACATTACTAACCTTATGAATCTCTTGACCCTTGCCTTTCACAAAGATTTTCTCAGTGCTTTAATTGTCTTGCATCAGGCCCTGCAAGGTTCATTCCTTATTGCTCAAGGTGTAGTCCAGCTTGAACTGATCAAAGGAATCCGATAGTGAGTTGACAATCATGTCAATTTTCGTCTCACCATTTATCTCAGCACCATTGAGTTCAACAATGTTGAGATGAGTTATGACTTTCATCATATGATCTTTCACATCCTATCCAGGTTTCGTCCCTAGATTCATAAAAGCAGTCACTGCCTCTCTCTTAGTTATCCTGGACTTCATAGCAGACATCTCTTCCAGAGACATTATTATATCAGCAGCAGTCTCCATTCCTTCATGTATCTGTTGCAACACGTCAGAGATGGTGTCCATAATATAACATTTAGCCATCTCATCTGAAAACTTCCACTGTTGATACTTGCCCCATTGCTCCTCAGTAGATTCATTAGTAGGAGTTGGTGATTTAGGAATAGACGGAATGAACTTATGGTTTTTCAACTTGCAACAACAACCCAATATTCCTTTTTCCGTGTGACATAATTATCATCAGTTTAAGTATTATCTTTTAGATTGTTGATTAGGGATGGGGTCATGATTTCTTTTTAATAATAAAAATTATATAAGTAACCAATCATGATAAAGCACCTTCGAATATTTATCTTGAATTAAATAAAATAATTTAATTGTAAAATTCAATGGTGATCAAACACCCATAAATGTCACGTCTCCTTTGGGAGTTCGCACCATTTACTAGTTGAACTAGGTCCCACCTAATTGTTAATATAACAACTAACGTTTTCAATTTTAGCCTTGCAATTTTATTAACAAGAACTCTTGGAAGGATATTAATAAAATCACATTGAGTGTGTTACCAAGTTATCGACCTTCAATATATTCCCCCACGAATATCCCTTCTTTGGGAGTAGATATCGTTTGGACCAATTGTCTAGTCTATCCTTGTAAGGAAGTATCTTGCTAAATTCCATTCATGAATACCCCTTGGGGATTCTTACACGAAACATAAAGCTCAACTAAACTTGGAGGCCGTAGGTGTTCCAAAACACCTTCTCCCACTAAATTATTTAAGGCGTGTGATCAAATTCCATAAATTGATTTACCAAGTTATCTAGATGCCAATTAGATACCTAAACCATTCAAAGCATATTCATACCAAAAGAGATATATGAGTGGTACTCATATTCTGTATGACATGTTATCAAATAATGACAAACATTGCAATATTTATAAAAATATAAATAGCTACAATTTTGGTCCATCCTAGAAAAGCAAGTAAATCACATGTCTTCACGCGACCATCATCCGTTTGTGCATCCCTCTGCTGTCTCCCTTAGGCGTGCGCACCCTTGGCTCCCTCCCATGGGCGTGTGCACTCCACAACCCTATGACGGGCTGCCATGCGCAGCCTATGCCACAACAATCGTAGCCGTGTGCTCATTTGCATGCACGTTTGTTGCTATGGCTCGCACAATCCCATACTTGTTCCGGTTCCTTCCAGTTCTTCAAACCTTCGAGTCTTCGATACTTGAATGTAGTACAAAAGAATTTTAAATAATAAAATACTGCAGTTTTTTAATTAAAACTACTGCAGTATTTTTAATACAATAGCAAAACAAATAAGAAACTTAACAACTACCAAGAAGGAAGTTATGGCGATGATAGGCCAACTTTCTTGTTACAATCTCAAAGAAAAAATACATTGAAATTATAAGATCAAATTTGAGCAATAATAAACCATATAAAAACATTTTTTTTTTATATATATATATATATATATATATATATATGCGAATACCTAGAGTGACATCTCTTTCTAAAACATGCATATATACAATAAAAAGAAAAAGATTCACGTACACATACATCAATTAATCAAGGGTACAACCTGACTCTGATACCAATTGTAGGGAAAAATCGGTTCACAATGCGTCCGAAGCATAGAATGAGGGTTTGATATATTTAAAAAAATTCCCTTTAAAAAAAGAACCTTAACCCTATATTAATTAATGTATAATAAAAGTATCGTACCTATTTATCGTGACGATTGAGCATGCGTCAAATTTAATCCGCAAGATCTTCCAATTCAATCACGAAGGTGAATCACCTAGGAGTGTGGGCTCCCTTTTCTTTAAATTGTATACCTGATGAGGGAAACAAACAAAATCTCTTTCTTTGTTACTCACAATAATCCTCTAAGAAGAAAATCAAAGAACGTTAGGTCACATGTAAATTATCAATCAATTAGATTGAAACACGTGTGAACCTAGATTCGATGTTATACACAAAACCTTTTAATGTAAAAGCTACTAGTGCACTATCGAATACAAAAAGTTCTTTCTTCCTTTTCCTCTTTGCCGAATTTTCACACACCAATCTATAGAGTGGGAAGAATTTATCTAGAGCATGATCGGATTCTCTACACTCAAAATTCTCTCTCGACCGAAATTTCTCTCCCATAGAATAGGGTTTGGCCGAAATTTCTATCCAAGAAAAGGAAGTGCCCAAAATTTTTCTCTCTAAAAATTAGGCTTGGCCGAATTCTACATCCCATATATGTAGTGGCTGAATTCCTTGCCCTAATTTATTGAGGGTCAGTTGAATTCCTCTTGTCTTTAGTTTAGGAGACCTAATCATCTCCTAAGAAGAATTTACTTGGTGGGCAAGAATCCTTTCCTTAGGTGGATTTACTTTGTGACCAAAAATCCTTTTCAAAAAAGAATTCTTTTCTATACCAAGATTCTTAATCCTACTAAAATAGTGTATTTATTCAATAACCAATTTGTTAATAGAAAAATTTGGATAAGGACCAAAGAGAAATTTTCCACTCTCATAACCCGAATCAAAGCCATAGTTCACCAATCAATTGAACCCCGGGTCCTAAGGGCTAGCCATAGAACCACCCCGCCGAAGCATGGAAAGGTCATCGAGCTTTAGAACCATAAGGGATGGGGCCCGACACAACCAGATCGAGCTCCTTATGCCAACACTTGAATCCGACTTCCCGAGATCGAAATTACCTCGTAACCTCCCTAGAAGCCCGCCAACCTCTCCAGACATAAAAATGGGCCTTTAAAGATATCAGGTTTAGGCTATAGCTACGTTCTAATTCGCTAAGGAAGACTTGAACCTATCTGGATGAGAAAAAGGAAAATCGCCTAATCCATGCTACCCCCAATGAGTACCCACAAGGTCGTCTCAAGCTCTAAAGGACAAGGAAAGGTCAGGCCAAGCTTCTAGGACCAGAACTAAGGTCTACCTTGCTCTACGAAAAAACGAATAGCTAAATCGACGACCTCCATAAAGAATAATGCCATGAATACACACAAGATCATATCTACACTCCAACGAATATTAAAACTCTATGTACGTGTAAGGCAAGAGATTGAGTCCAAAAAGAAAATAAACATATCTCCACCAAAGATATTCTCGAATCTGTTATTAATGTGAAGTCAATGACTTTCAAATAAGAGATCCCGTCCGATAAGGAGGGAACGGATTTAGAGAATCGTGGTGGGAGATTCACTGGTTTGAACTACCTGGACCGTGTATAAATATGCCCGACGTAAACAAAAAAAAAAGAACAGAGAAAAACATAGAGAAGAAAAAGAGGGAGGGAGATTGAACTTCGGCCTACATTATTTAATCAAAACACGGCCTCCACTATTATCTACTATTCAACAGGCACGAGGTTGCCACCCTACTATATCCCAGAGAGATTAAGAGTGTTTAAGAGTCTTTTTGTGCAATATTCACAGTTGATAATAAAGTCGTTACATTCCTGTCTTCATTGCACTTATATTTACACATTCATCTTTAACCGGGATTTCTCACCTTGAGTAAATTATCCGTTAACACTTTCTAGCACCGTCTATGGGAAACGAACCCACGCCTAATTTTTACACTTACAAATTTGTTGTTTTGCAGCAATCATGAGGCTTCGCTCCTCTCAAGGACAGACCAAAACCTCAGGACATCCATCTGCCCCCTCAACCCAGAAAGGTCAGAAAAAGGGAAAGAAATCCAAGCACTATAAGCCAACCTCGCATCAGCCAGGCGTAGAGTGGGCTCCAACCCCTCTGGCGGTGAACCAAGCTATGAACAATAAGCATACAGCAACCATTGTGGAAAACATCCGCCTCTGTCTAGCTACAAAAGGAATTGATCCTCAACTGGCAGATCTGGGAATCTGCAGAGATGAGAGCTGACCCCGCTGCTAGGCAGCCTACCTTCAATCGGTAGCCCCCCCCACCTCCATCGATCCCTGCCTACCATAGAATAGGGCCTACAACTTCCATCCGGGACAGGCTAAAGCCTATACCCCCAGTCCGGATAGGCCGACCAACTATCGACCTAGGAAGGTTAAATCAGCAGCCGACGTTCTGCCAAGGGCACCTCGCATCCCTCTTTGATCGGTGAATTCTAGAACGGAACCTCGAGCTAAAGCTAGGGGTAGTCGACAAACTGTGCAAATAGAGCCCGCCCTGAGGATGACAAAGTGGAAGTATCGATCTCGTCGGGGGGATCTGGCAATGAGAGCTATGAGGTTGATTCTAAGAAGCACGAAAATAAGAGCCTAAAGGACCTGCTGGCTAAGATGTAAAAGGAGATCCATCAGTTGAAAAGAGGGAAGAGTAAGGAGGTAAAAAAGGACCCCATGAGTGAGATGAACTCCCCCTTCACTAGAAGAATCTGGGAGGCGGAGCCCCAACCTAAGTTTAATATGTCATCAGACAAGTTCTCTGGTATGGAGGATCTTTTGTGCCACTTAGAGAGCTTTGTCCAACAGATGGAAGTTCAGAACACAACTAGGATCGCTATGTGCCGGATGTTCCCTACTACGCTAATAGATTGTGCCAAGACCTAGTTCAGAAAGCTATACACTGGCAGTGTGGACTCCTTCACAAAGCTGTTAACCGATTTATGATCACAATTCTAGGGAATCAAACCTCAGACGAAGGATCCCATCCATTTACAATATGTGATCCAGGAGAGAGGGGAAACCCTTCGGGTTTATGTGGAGCTGTTCCACAAGGAAGTCATCGTCTTCACTGAGAAAGAGACCCTTGCCAATTTCAGGTGGAACCTGTGGATGGGGTAAGCTTTTCCTATCCTTTGCCATGCGACCTCTGAAGACCTACCAAGAGGTCTATGATCGGGCTCTAGAGTAAGTCGAAGTCGACGAACATCTAAAGGTCAAGACGAAGCATGAAGATATGAGAACGACAAAATGACAAAAGAAAGAAACTCTCAAACCTAAACCAGTTCAGAAAAATTAGAACAAACCTCTTAATAGGTTGACCTTCCGTTTCCCCGTTTCTCAACCCAAGTAAGAAAGGTACCCAGTAAAGCGAACCCCCTCCGCGGGCTTCGCCTCCTCCTAGGACAGTAACCCCTGTAATGCGAGATAAGAGAGGATACGATCACTACACCCCCTTAAATGCATCATGTGAAATGATCTACCTTGTCATCCGGGATAAGGGGCTACTACATAAGCCCGTACCCATGAAAGCCCCTTTCGATAGGAGGAATCGGTACAAGTACTGTGTCTTTCATGAATATAAGGGTCATAACACTTCAGAGTGCTATAATTTGCACAACCAGATCGAAGCTCTAATAAGGGGAGTATGCTTGATAGAGTTCTTACAACAAGTTAGGGACAACATTCAGACTTGGAAGGAAGTACAAGCTGAGATCCGCGAGAAAACTAAAAAGAGAAAAATGGAGCAGACAGATTTGATGTAGCAAATCCAAATGATACATACCATCAGCGGAGGACCCACATTGGATGGCACCTCTAATAATTCTAGAAAGAACCATAAGAGGAAGGTCCCTCGTGTAGATGAAGGGCGAGGTATCATCAGTCGACCAGAGCCCAGCTAACCCCTCTCAGTCTGCGCAGATTATTCTTTTCCGAGGTGGATGTCTACAACACCGTGTAACCTCATGATGATCCCATAGTGATCACGGTACAGATTTCCAATTGTATGGTCCACTGTGTGCTCGTTGACACAGGCAGTAGCGTCGACATCCTCTTTAGAAATACCTTGGAAAAGCTAAATTTGAAACGGTGGTGTTACAATAGTTGTACAACCCTACTGTATCGATTAAATAGGGACTTGATCATACATGTGGGGTCGAAGATCCTTCTAGTGACCGCTGGAACAACACCTCTCTAGAAAAATGTTATGACAGATGTCGTGGTGGTAGATACCCCATCGGCTTATAATATGATACTAGGAAGACCTTTTCTATTGTCCTTGAAGGAGGTCCTGTCCATTTACTACAACGTCCTAAAGTTTTCGGTAAGAGACAAGGTATGGGAGATGTGTGGTGACCAGCAAGCAGCCAGGAAGTGCTACACAGTATCTGCCAACCAAGCAGCTCTAGCAAAACAGTTTGTATAGGTTACAATAATCCAGAATGGGGAAACACCCGGGATGGCCCTAGAGGATATAGAGCTTGCAGCTCACCTAGAGAGTAACCCCGTGATCCCAGATGAAGAAGAAGGGAGCAGGGAATGGGCCTGTGGGCATCATGTGGACAAGCTTGAAGAGATACCCATCCGGATAGATAGACTTTCAAAGGTCGTTAAGGTCGGAGCTTCCTTAGAGCTTGAAGTGAAGAAGGGTATGATCGGGCTCCTCAAAGAATTTAACAACATCTTCACATGGAGTCACGACGAGAAGCTTGGGATCCTAATGTCATTGGCTGCTCACCGATTAGTAGTGGATCCAATCGTCAAACCAGTCAAGCAAAAAAGGTGTCACTTTAATGCTAAAAGAAATAATGCGGTTCAGAAGAAAGTTGATAAATTAATCAAAGCGAGATTCATCAGAGAGGCGCGCTACCCCGAATGGATCACCAATGTGGTCATGGTCACCAAGATGAATGGGAAGTGGCGTATATGTGTTGACTACACTGACCTCAACCGGGCATGTCCAAAAGACAGTTTTCCTTTACCAAAGATCGATCAGCTGGTTGACTCCACGTCTAGAAACAAGCTCATGAGTTTCATAGATGCATTCTTAGGGTATAGCCAGATTAAGATGCATCCAACCGACCAAGATAAGACCAATTTCATTACCGGACAAGGTCTGTACTGTTATAAAGTGATGCCATTAGATCTCAAGAACGTTGTGGCTACATACCAGTGGCTTGTTAACCGATTGTTCAGACCTTGAGATTAGAAGGTCAATGGAGGTATACATCGACGAAATGATCACAAAATCATAATCCGTAGAAGGACATCAGGATGACCTTCGTAGAACTTTCATGATTCTAAGGGAAAACCAGATGATATTGAACCCCTCCAAATGTGCCTTCGGGGTAACTGCGGAAAAGTTTCTAGGCTTCATGGTTCAAGAGAGAGGAATAGAGGCTAACCTAGAAAGATCAAGGCTATCTTAGATCTAGAATCCCCCACATCACTTAGACAGGTTCAAGACTTGACCGGGCAGATAACAGCGCTCAACATGTTCATTTCTTGGTCTACTGATAAATGTCTCCATTTCTTCAAAGCTATCAAGCAAAGAAGGAACATAAAATGGGACTAGGAGAGCGAGCAAGCTTTACAAGCCTTGAAGAAGTATCTGTCAAGCTCTTCGTTACTAGTCAAGCCAAGTCCTGGAGAGGAGTTGTAAATCTATTTGGCAGTTTCAGAAACTGTGGTGGGTAGGGCCTTAGTCAAGGAATATGGAGATAGGGTCTAGCGGCCTATCTACTATGTGAGTCATGCCCTAACCAAGCCGAAAAAGAATTATACCCTTTTGGAGAAGCTCACCTATGCCCTGGTGACCTCGACAAGGAAGCTCCATCCTTACTTTCAAGCTCACTGAATAGCAGTAGTAACGGATCGCCTCTCCGTCAATTCTTACAAAAGACGGATGTGTACGAAAGACTGGTTTTATGGGCTTTGGAGCTCACCCAGTTTGATTTAAGGTATAAACCTAGGAACACAATCAAAGCTCAGGTTTTAGCAGACTTTATGGCAGATTTCTCAGTACCCCCAGACCAAGCGACCTCCGCAATTACAAATATAGCTCCTGAGAAGATTCTAGAGTTTGGCAATTGGCCGGAGGACGGCAAGTACTGGATCCTCTACATAGTTGGAGCATCAGGACAAGTCGGGGGAGGAGTTGACATAGTGTTAATAGACCCAGAAGGGGTTGAGTGTTGCCACTGTTTCAGATTCGAGTTTAAGGCCACCAACAATAAGGCGGAGTATGAAGCCCTCCTAGCAGGGTTGAAGACAACCGTCCAACTCAAGATTGATTAATTACAGGTCAAGAGTGACTCATTACTCACAGTCAATCAGGTTTCCAGCGTGTATCGGGCAAAAAGAGATAACATGATCGCCTACTTGAAGCTGGTTTAAATGCTTAAGAATAAATTTAGGGATTCAAAATCGAACAGGTACCCCGACAACAGAATCATTAAGCAGAATTCCTAGCCAAGATAGCTGCAAATGGCGGTCAGGCCTTACCTCGAGGAGTTCCTCTCCAAGTGGTCACCTAACCAAGCACAGCAGCGGGCAAGAAGATTTGTACCCTGGATCGTCAGCCATACTAGATGGATCCAATAGTGGTTTATCTCCAGAAAAGAAAACTTCTTGAAGAGCCCAGCCAAGCCAAAATATTTAAGAGGCTCTCAGTCCGATATTGCCTGAAAAATGGATGCCTCTACAGGAGGAGTAGGTCCCTTCCCCTGCTTCGATGTTTGCATCCTGATGATGCCAAATGGGTACTAAGAGAGGCTCACTCTAGGGAATGTGTGAACCACGTTGGTGGGGAAGCTTTGGCATATTAGGTACTCTGCATGGGGTATCACTGGCCAACTATCCATCAAGATGCAAAGAACTTTGTACAATCCTGTGAACCATGCCAAAAGACCTCCAACTTGAGCCACCTCCCACCAGAGCATCTTTCATCTCTCAGCTTACCTTACCCCTTTTTTTTGTGTAGGAATTCAACCTGATCGGACCACTGCCTACCACTTCTGGACAAGCCAAGTATGTTATTGTGGTGATCGACTATTTCACAATATAGGTCGAAGCCAGACCGCTCTTCTAAATATCGGAAAAGAAGACGACAAGGTTCATAAAAAACAATGTAGTTTACAGGTTCGGGACCCCTCTTATCATTATAGCTGACCTCGGCAAGCAATTTGATCATGGCCGATTCAAGGACTTTTGCAAAGGCTTGGGAATCGACCTTAGATTCGCCTCAGTAGCCCACCATCAGACTAATAGGCTGGTGGAATCCACCAATAAAACTATCAAGAAGCTGTTGAAAAAGAAGTTACAGTAGAGAAAGAGCAGATGGGTCGAGGAACTTCCCGAGGTTCTCTGGGCTTACCATACTATAAGGAGAATAACCACCGGAGAAACGCTCTATTCTTTAACCTTCGGGGTTGAAGCAGTTCTTCCCATCGAGTACAAACTAACCTCCTTCAGAGTTCAACATTTTGAACATGGAAACAATGAGGATAAGCTCCGAGGTAGCCTAAATCTCTTAGAAGAGAAACAAGATCAGGTAGCTGAGAAAGTAGCGATTTACTAGAGCAAGATCGATAGGTACTTTAACAGGAGAGTTAAAGCTCGAAACTTTAGGGAAGGGGACCTAGTTCTTAGAAAAGTGACCTTGAATACCAGGAAGAGGTCAGACGGGGTCTTGGGGCCCAATTGAGAAAGACCTTACTTAGAAAGGTATCGGTCCACAATGGGGCATACAAGCTCGAGGACATGGATGGCTGGCCTATCGACCACACATGGAATGCCGATCACCTGAGGAAGTATTACCCTTAGACAGGGGACTCGTTAGTAGACTACCTCCATTTAGGTTTCAATAAAATCTCCAACAATAATATACTCCATTCTTTATCAATAAAGTATGTTTTCTCCATCTTCGACTATATTTTACATTAATTTCTCCATATCCAATTTGGGTCTACACGAGTGAGTTCAACATAACCACCTCAAGACCAGGGATTAATCGGGGAAGCCCTCTCACTATGCTTGATGCCTTGGCTAGGAACCACCCTCTGCCAAGAAGGATCTGAGTGTAAGAGTATAGTTTCCATCCAAATCTCGAGACCAGGGATTAGTCAGGGAAGCCCCCTCGCTATCCTTGATGCCTTGGTCAGGCTACACCCCCCAAGAAAGGTCTAAGTGTAAGAGCATAGTTGTCATCCAGATCACGAGACCATGAAACAGATAAATAGCCCTCATGATGCCTTGGTCAGGCTATCACCCCCAAGAAGGGTCTGAGTATAAGAGCATAGTTGTTATCCTGATCGCGATACCAGGAAATAACTAGATAGCACTCATAATGCCTCTATCGGGCTATAACCCCCCAAAGGGGCACGAGATTTGAAAGCTTCATTACTTAAACTCCAATAATCTAGCTATTATTGGTTACTAATCTTCCATGTGTATATGGTTGCTTGTTGTGACAGGTGCAAACTAGCCTATAATCACATAAGGGGACTATTCACTAAAGTCATCGAGCTACAAGCTTCTGCTGAGAATTGAGAGCTTGAGCTAGCTGTCTACTTTCACACTTAAAAAAAAATTTATATCTCGTTATCTCCCCCAAGATTCGAGTAAGTCAAGTAATTTCAGAAGTCGCATCTAGGTCGGGATCAATAATAAAGCAAGAGGATGTCAGCCAAGTCAAAATTCGTTAAAGCAAACATGAAAGAAATCTAAAGCCAATTTTCATTAATGAAATGGGATCCTATCCCCTGGAAAGGCTACAGTTATCAAGCAGGGAGCCTAACCCCCAGTTTCGGGCTATATAAGCTGAAAGAATGAAGATGAAAAAGCTAATTAAACATGGCATGAATAAAGCGGGTTGCCCACCCCCATTTTCGGGCAGCAAAAACAAGTTGTGAATAAACTATATCAGGCTCATGCTTCTTTCTGGTTCCCTTCTGTTGCTCCCCCTTCCTAGTAGACCTCACCCCCTGCTCATCCTTCCGATGGTTACTCATTTTGGTTGGCCATCTCTGCTACCCCTTCCAACGGAGGATCCCCTATTGCCTGTGTTTCAGTCAGGTCCTCTTCTAAGACCTCATTAACCACCACCATAACCTCAGGTGGGATGGTCGCATCAAGAAGGGTGGCCATTGACTCTGTCATGCTCTCTCCCACATCCGGCTCTTCTCTTGAAGACACTTCAGAGGGGTCTCGGGCTTTTAGATGGTTTCATTCATGCTCCACGGGTCGAACCCTCCTTGATGATTCTCCGGGACCTGATGCTGGGAAGATGAGAGGAAGAGGAGGAGGGGAAAGATGATGAGAATGAAGGTCTGACAAAGCTGGCTGCCTCCCAACTCCAGCCATATTAGAAGGACTCGATTCTTCACCTTTGGGATGAGACATTTCCGTGACCTTGGCCATTGTTTCCTCCATATCCCAACTGGCAATGATGGATAGGTCGAAGGGCAGAGGTAGAGCCTCAGCAACCTGAAAGGAGGCACAGAAATACCCATCGTTGAATGAAACATCCACCTCCGCTTGCAGCTTGGCTACCTGAGCGTGCAGTGCCTGATTCTCGACGTCTAGCATTTTTACTTTTGCCTTTCAAGAGTCCCTCTGCTCAACTTGACACTCAGACCGAAAGGTTTCTAAGTCAATGGACCTCTTCATCCTCTCATGATCACATTGAAGCTCGGCTAACTCCACTTCCATCCCCCTTTGACTAGAGGCCATCTCTTGTACTGAGTCTTGAGCCCGTGCCAACAACACTATGGCCCGCTCAGCTTCAGCTTCAGTTTTGGTTGCCCGATCACGGAGAGAAGCCACCTGGTAGCCCATGGCCACGTTGAATTTGAAGACCTGTAGAAAAGTTCAAATTAGAAAGTGACGAACCAAAAATATTGCAAGAGAAGATAAAAGACGATGATTACCTCGGTTAAAAGAGTAGATCCTTTGGTGATCAGAATATCTACGGGCATCAGAGTCATCTTAGCAAGACTGCTCCGGGGGCAAGAAGCAACGAATTGCCCTAAGACCTTGTTTAGAGAAAATTTATAATATGACAATAGGAGACCTACTCCTACTAGGAAAAAGGTTTTGACTTTTAATTAAATAATTAATTAATTTCCATTTAATTAAATAATAAAATAAAAAATAATATAATAACCTATTATATACAGACTTAGCCGCCCAAGGCAATATATATGGGCCAAATATTGTTTTTCCTATTTTATTAAATCCATTGAATTTAAATAAAAAGTCCACATGTGAACTAGACTCATTCTTACTAAAAGAAACAAGTGCACATGCCTTAATACAATTCTAGATGTACCCATAAATTGGTCTAGTAGAATATATCAAGTGATCCATGCAAGTTCATGTGGATTGAGGATCTTGGCGAGCTATCTAAATTTAAGCTCTAATAGACATAATCTAATCACAATTAACAAATGATTCAGTTAGGACTGATCTATTAATTTTAGTTCATTCAACAAAATAACTAAAATTGAACTCTTAAATAAAGATAGAATAAGTTAATACTGCTCATTCATACCCTAGACAATCTTAATGGAGAAAGTATATCATCGTGAAGAATACCAGTAATCGCCAAGAGTTCATCTATCACCTATAGCTCTCCAAGTTACCATATTTACTCATATGACCATATTTTAAACTTGGATATTTTGACTTGTCCAGAAGCCATATTTCAGTAGACACTATTGAAAACTTAACGTTAAGATTTAATATCCAATACCTCAAAACATCTGTATGATGATATTCTACTCTCATTTAATAAATGAAGCCACGATGTCCATATCTATAAATGAAATCCTCTATCGATTAACAAATGACTACCACCAAACTGTCGAGGATAGACTATGCTATATAACTGAACTCATTGATAGCCTTAAATGATAACACTTGCAACCTTAAGTCCATCATTTATCTCAAGATTGAGATAGACTCTCTGATTATCTTCAAGTGAAAACTTTTATCGATGGACAATTCTGGATAAAGTATTTCACTGTGATCCTATTCAATGCACCCAGTGCACTAGATTCTTTTACCCAAAGACATCACACTTTTATGATTTTAGACTCATCATAACACATTTGATCCCACTCAAATGCTAGCAAAATAATCTACAACTTTGACAAGATAAAGGCGTCAAACCTTTTATCTTAAGTTATGAATATTAATCAAGACTAACTAAAGAATAATGTCTACGTCATACATATCTAGATGTATGAACATTTCTTCTTTTCTCATAGTCTTTTGACCTTATTTACTTTTGACAAATATAATAATTAAACTATAAATGCTATAAGATTTGTTAAACTAGAAATCACTTTATTAATATGAAAAGATTGTCAAATACATTATTACACTCTTGCTATTGAGCATAATCCTAACATCTAAGACTACTAGGAAAGAGAATATTTCACCTAGATGGATTAGAATAGATGAATACTTTTGTTATGTGAATCAAATAATGCTTCAAATTCTTGGTATTTGGATAGTGAGTGCTCTAGGCACATGACGGGGAATAGAAGTTTCGTTAAATCCCTTGTCATGGAGGATGGTGGATTTGTCACTTTTGGTGATGGGTCTAGAAAGAAAGTCGTACGGAAAGAAACCATTAGCATTCTCGATTCACCTTTATTGTCTAATGCTTTACTTGTTAATGGCTTGCAAGCCAATCTTATAAGCATATCTCATCTTTTGCAAGCCAATACATCCAAAAACCCACACATCATCTATTTGATTTCTACTCAACAAGAGCACTAGGATATTGGATTTGAAGCTTCAAGAAAGAAGAATCTCTTCATGGGTCTATTCTCACTCTCTTCTCATAGTTTATGCTTTGTAATGACTATGAGTAGATAAATCCCCACCAAGGGTTTGATGTGATTCATTTGTGAACCTTGGGCATTGCATTGAACTCTATATTTATTTTAATTTATCAAGTATTTTTCATTCTTTGTTTTAATTGATTTCAAAAATGAATTTGTCTTGGAATGAACACTACTCTCTTTGCTAGTTTATTGAGAAATTATTTGAGTAGAGAATTAGGAATACACTCTACTTGGTTTTCTTAAGCTCAATTGAATGGAAGGATGACATTGTTTACTTCCCAACTAACAATATAGTCATTACAACATACCACAATACTCACTACCTTCTTCATCACCATATGATCCAAGCTAATTATGTACGGTTTCATTATTAAAGCCTGGTTCATTGGAAGTGTGGGTAGCGTGTTTGGTTTCAAATGGGCTACTGGAGCATACATATAGGGAAAGAGTAGTGTTTGGGCCATTGTAGTTTAACCACACATTGCCTAGCATCACTTCTCAAGGATCAACCAACACAAAAGCAAAGCATAACATGTGATATCATATAAGGATTGTTCTTTAATATCCAATGCAAATCCTACAGAGTTCAGTCTATACATTTGAAGTATAGGATAAGTATTTAAGAGTATAAATGACATAACCCTCTAAATTGAAACGTGTAAGGCAGACAAATCTCACAAGGGTAGTCTATACTATTCTCCTACGCTAAACAAGCATATAGGTCTCATCCACCTTAACATCAAAAGTTTGGCTCTGTACAAGAAAATTTATGGTGATGCAAAGATCATGGCATGAATGCTACTCAAAATAG
Organism: Dipteronia dyeriana; assembly: GCA_032871835.1. NCBI lineage: Eukaryota > Viridiplantae > Streptophyta > Magnoliopsida > Sapindales > Sapindaceae > Dipteronia > Dipteronia dyeriana. The sequence continues at coordinate 55,322,596 of CM065297.1, forward strand.
AAACCTAAAAGCATACACGACATGTCTCCACCTGAAATCAAAGATATTATCTCAACATAAAAAATGGACTTCAATTAAAAAAAAATCAATTTTGACCAAATTTTGTAGAGATTACAAAAAAACAACAATGCTTATAAAAAACAAAACTACCAAAACGACACGAATCACAACGAAATTTATCCACACATTCAAATCTGAACTTAACATTTCTACTCATAAAATTGGACAATGCATATCAAGATTTGGAAATAAGAACAACACAAATAACAAAAACTAAAAACAAAAACAAAAACAAAGCAAAAAAAAATCTTAAGATCTGAGCACAATACAACTCGCACTCTTAGATCTAAACACAAATAAAAATCACAACAATAAGCATGCATTTATATCCTTTAAGCACATTGGTGGGAATCTTACCACCTTAATACAACAATCCACAAGTGATTCCGAAGAGTTACATCCTGTGGCTGCATATCAGTTTCTTTTCTACTTTATGCTCTTTTGAGGTCCATCCCGCGTCTTTGGCTTTTACACCAACTAAACCACTTTGTGGAGTTGTCGTGTGTTGAATCAACACTTTATAAAAAAAAAATAGTTGTACGGTCCATCTGACCAGAAAATGTTCTTTTCCTAGCACAAACAACATCAAATGCATATGTTTTATACAAAAACAAAAACAATAAAGCAAGCATCATAAAAAGCTAGAGACATTTAACAAATAAGCCACCTTCCCAACAACGGTGCCACTTTTGATACACGTCGTTGGTGTATACCAAAAAGATATTTCTATTCTAATTACCTTACAAATGCAATGAGTCAAAGGTTAGTATAGCAAGTAAGCAAGAGTCGTTCCCACAGAGAGGTGAAATTTGTCAACTATCTCTAGCTCTAGAGTTTATGAAAGCAATGTAAATGGAATGCAGAAGTGGTAAGAATGGTTTGTGTGAAATGTAAGCATAATGCAGTGTGTGAGGTGGTGAGTGAAATGAACCTAAAATAAATGACTTAAAACTAAGGATATAAATGTAACCGAGTGTTTGTCTTTCTTTATTAATATACTCCTAATTAAGTTAATCTATTCCTAAAGGCAATCACCCTAAGTTACGAAAATAATGGTGGCTTGGAAAGTTGTAAGATATTGGCCACACATGGTAAATGAGTTCACCAAACATGAGATGCACATCATGTAGATTGTAGAACATGTGAATACCATTATAATCAAGTAAATGGTTCGCTCTCTCGATCAAGGAAACCGAAATCAATTCATCACTCAACCAAAGTTAGGGAAGATCAATTGTGTCTTGGTCTAGACCCATTAAGCACAATAACATTGAAACAAAGCTATCCTAGCAAGGTTATGCGTAAGCATTTCCCATTCAATAGAGCTAAGTAGTCAACAGTATGTCAGAATGGTTATATAAGCACACCCCTAACTCTCAATCACTCTAAGTCATTCTAAACATGGCATTTCAAATCATTTACCAACATACAGACATAAATGAGATATTTGATTACAACTACTCCTACATCATTAGGTTAATCTACTCTTAATCTCATCCATGAATACATATTAATATCTACATCATTAGGTTAATCTACTCCTAATCTCATCATTAGGTTTGTATTTGTTGGGGTCAATAACATTTTTAACTAATGTGATTGGTTGTTAATAAAGTGATTATAGAAACCATTAACATCTAGACCGCACATTCATATCAATACTTATGTGTTATGAGATTATATGATGTAAGAAAAAAAAAAGGTAAAAACCAAGGAGAGGATCTAAATACATCAAATTAAGGCTCAGTTTGGTATTGCTGTGCTGTGGGGAGAAGTGTTTTTGAAATTGCTGTGAGGGGAATTGCTGTGGAAAGAATCAGCTGAGTGTTTGGTAAACTGATTTTCAAAAGTGCTGTGAGAACTAAAAGCAATTTCAATGTGTTTGGTAAACTGAAATAAAAAGTGTTGTGAGTGTGTAAAATTACTAAAAGGATATAGACATCTAAATGGTACTAATGTGCTATACTTTACATTTCTCTTGTTTATTTGTGTGTAGTGTTAAGTGTTATATAATTATGGTACTTTATTGAATTAATTAGCCCCATTTTTTATTCTACTTTATTTAATTAATTGGCAACATTTATTTATTTTATCCTACTTTATTATTTATTTCATTTTTATTCTACTTTATTGAATTAATTATCCCAATTTTTTTATACAGTTATGACAACATTTTTTTTTATAGAAATATAAGTCCAATTTTTTTTGTTAAATTTCGTTAAATGCAAGGACAAAGTTGGAAAGTTAGTAAAATTTCATTTAATATCACTGTATCACGTTTTCTAAAAACAGAAACTAAAATCCAAAAACATGTATTTGTAGCTTTTCAAAAACTCAGTTGAGAGAAGCTAAAAGTGACCAAAAACACTTCCCCACGATTTTACCAAACACCCTGTCTTAGATCCAGAATCACTTTTGACCCTAAAAATAGCTGGAAAAACAATACCAAACTGAACATAATACTTTAAAATTAATTATATATATAAAGATAACAATATTTAAGGTTGTAATTGGTTTTTAGATACAAATATTCAAACCTCAAAAATAAAAAACAAACATGTTTCACATATTGAGATTTCGGATGAAAAAAAACCCTTCCTAATACCGTGCCGCTTAATGACAGGACAACGTTTTTTATTAGTTTTTAGATACAAATATTCAAACCTCAAAAAATAAAAAACAAACATGTTTCATATATTGAGATTTCGGATGAAAAAAACCCTTCCTAATACCGTGCCGCTTAAGAACAGGACAAGCAATCTCATTACTAGGCACATATCATCGAATCGCACATCATAAGTGGGTAGCACCGGGTAGCACCAATTCATCGCCTTTTCCTCGGTGAGTTAAAAAAACCCCCACAAACTTCTTCAATAAGCTCTTCACAGCACATACCGCCCCAGAATGCACACTGTTTGTTTTCTGGTTTCTCAAAACCCCCCCACCCCAAAATAAAAATAAAAGTAAAATCAAAATGTCATCAGAAACACTAATCAAGAATCGTCGATTAGGGTTCTTGATTTGGCAATCGATTACTTCAATACTAATTTGTCTTCTTCTCAAACTCTTCATTGTCTCTCCACTCTCACCCACTCCGTTCACCACAACAAAAACTAACTCGATACTCTCTGGACTCTTCACTTTCTCGATTTTTCAAATTTCCCATCTGGGTTTCTCTCTATCTCTCTCCACAGTGTCGTCTCCGCAGCTCAGCCTCCCCGCTTCTCCCATCCAGCTCGCCGCCGGCGAGCTCTTCTCTCCCTGGACGGCCGAGTTCCGGCGCCAAGCAAAGCTCTCCTTGAGTTTGGTGGCACTCGTGGTTGCTTCGGCCGTGTCGGGTTTCGTGGGGGCGGTTTCTGTTTGCTGGGTGAATGGTAGTTTTGGTTTTAGCGGAGTTGAGTGGATTTGGAGAGTCGGGTTTCGGGGTTTCGTTTGCGGGTTGCTTTACGGGTTGTTTTTCGTTTATAAACAGAGATGGGTTTTGGAGTTTCCAATTATTCAGGTCAGTGGTTTTGGCACCCCCCCCCCCCCCCCCCCCCCCCCCCCCCCCCCCCCCCCCCCACTTTTTTATTGGGTTTTCCATTTATCAATAAAATGTCTAATTTGTACGGACTTTCAAGTGCTTTCGTTTACTTGTGATCCATTGTTTAGCTCTATTATCAAATATAGAATATTACTAGTAACATTTTATGAGTAAGGTTCAGCATTGAATCATTCATGAAAAATTACTTATTAGTTTAATTGCATTTTCAATTGCATTCATGTTGTTGGAGTTGGTCATTTCTATGGTCTTCAAGTCCGTTGATAGTTTTGTACTTCAATATGGAGCAAACAAAGTTTTTACTTTTTACAATGGCATTTGCTGGAGCTTAAGTTTCACGTATGCATTGGCTATCTTTATTCTGGTTAATGTACTAGGATTATAGAATTGAGAACACCATTCTCTTATCTTTGTTCTCATTGACTGCTTATAGAAAATATGGCATCCTTAAATAACTATGTCATCCTTAAATAACTATGTTGTCCATGTATTTGCATGCTATATGATTTTGGCTTCAAAAGCTTGAGGTATTACTTTATAGTATGACTTGATGATCTTGGAGACTTGGAGTTTAAAATGGGTAATCATACTTATTCTTAATTGATTGATGTGCATGAGGTTGTGGGTTTTGTGTTCTCTGTTATGATATTCTCATGTTTCCTTAACTTTCTTGTTAAGAGACTCAAAATTACTGATTTTGAATTTTTTTGTCAACAGCGCCCGGCTTATTTTAGCTTTAAGATGGGGTTTCCTTCAGCCATTACTAGAGCCTTAAAGCTTTCAAGTGCAGCTTATCTATCTTCAGCTGTGCTGGTAGTGTTTTTGGCTGATGAGTTTATGGGTCAATTAACGAAGGGAAATTTCGTTACTGGGCAAATTATCTTTTATATTGGGACTTTTGCTGTGTTTCTCTGTTGGGAAATAAGTCACCATTTACATCAGGTTGGTTCTTTAATTAATTTCATCATCTCAATTATTTAGTTTCGGATTTCAACTCTTACTTTCAAATTTCTATTTTCATTTTGTTTTCCAGACAATGAGAGAATGCAAGAAACATATTGTTGCTATTCCAATGACTAGGAATTTCTAACGTTCCCCTCAGTACAAATATATAAAGAAAATATATTTGTTTTGAAACTGATGCCATCTATATTCTTGCTTCCATTTAGCCAGAATGTATGGCAGAAAAGAAATCATCACTGATTAATTTATTCTGATGGATTCTGGACTTCTTCTTAAGGAACCCATAGAACATAAAAGTCATGTACTGTGGGCTTATACCATTCTCTTAATTGTTCCATCTTATAGATCTTCTCTCATTTATGATCTACTCCAACATTTGCAGAATACTTTTCTTCTATGTACACAGTTCTTACTTCTTTACTCTCATCTGCCCCATATTGTTTGTCGTGCCATCCATTTATGTATATAAGCCTACCTATATACTTCTATGTTGTATCCCTCAAGCTCCTTATAAATTTCAGTAGTGGTATGATAGATTTGTTTATTTAGTAACCCTGCGGCCATTAGTTTAATTATGTAGCCCATGCAATTTTGTTTTTCATTTTTCTTTGTAGCCCGTGTTTGGAATAAAAGTTATTAGGAGATTAGTTACATCAATAAATACAATAAGTGCTGCATTTTCATGATCTGCTTCTGCAAAAACAACAAACTAAGTGTATTTCACTTTTCCCCCCTTGAAATTTTCGTAGGTTGTAAAGTTTTGTTGGATTGATGTGTATCAAATACACACAGTAGAATTTGAAAGAATTAAGAAGAGAGAAACAGGAAGATTTGAAGGATAGGATTATTTTTGTATCAACATGAGAAAAACAATACATACGTATACATCCATTTATAGACTGTATGCTCTAATAAGCAGTTACAACTTTCAAGCATTAAGCAACAATTCAACAAAGAAGTAAACAACAATACCAAAAGAATAGGAACATGCTCAGTCATGGGTGGCACCACTCCACCAGATGAGGCCACGAAACACTCGTGGGTTTCCCATTATTTGCACTACATGCTAGTTAACAATTAAATAACACATAAACCTCTCTTGACCACGTCACTATGATCAAGCCCTTCCTTCAGCATGGCTTGTTGCATGGCTGAATTTCAGCCATATCATTCCTTCCGCCTAAAATCATCCTTGTCCGCAAGGATGAAATCGAGCGTCTTCGTCAACGTGATGGTCGTCCGGTGGAAGGTGAATGTCTACCATCATGAATAACTGTGGTTTTTTACAGTGATGACCGGGCAAGAATTCTTCGTCACAATAGTAACAGAGTCCTTTCTCGCGTCGCTCCTTCGCCTTCTGGGTAGTGATGCGTTTAAAGGAAATTGGTTGGTTATTGGACCCTTGGTTCTGTCTCTGTGGTGGAGGAGGTCCCAGCAGCCGCACGACATTACTTGGTGTGGATCGGTGTTGCACCGTCAGAGGCGGGCTTCCAAAAGAGCTGGTTCCCTTTTGTTGTAAGATGTTGTGCTCCTCGATAAGTCGAGCCACTCCAATTGTATCCGCTAGTGATTTCGGCTGTTTAATCTTTACGTCCAATCAAATTTCGTCTTTGAGGCCAGCTATGAAACATCCAATTAGAAAACCCTCTGGAAGGTTGTCGACTCGGTGAGATAGTTTTTTGAAGGTTTCCTGATGATCAGCAACAGTACTGACTTGTCGCAGGCAAGTAAGAGCTTCTGAGGGGTCTTCATAGTCGGTTGGCCCAAATTGATTCATGACAGCCTTGGTGAACTCTTCCCAGGTTAAGGGTCCCTTGAACTTGGAAAGCCAACGGTGCCATTGGAGGGCAAAACCCTCTAAATGGAAAGATGCAAGATGCACCCATTGGCGGGGTTCGACACTTTTGAAATCAAAATACTGTTCGGACTTGTAAATCCAGCCTTACGGATCCTCACCATTGAATATCGGGAAGGACAACTTGAGCTGGGTATGATTTCGGTCGGCTGAATGGTTAGTTTGTGGTGATTTGGTTCCAACGTTGTGTCTACTGTGGGCAGCTTCACCTAAAGCAAAGGGGTTGATGTCTTTTTCGGGAGTGTTGGGTTTGTTGTAAGCGCAAGGCTTGTAATTCGGTGAGAATTTGATCGAATTTTGATTCGTGATGGCCTAGAATTTCATAAACCTCATTACGAAACTCAGGCTCTGATATCAAATGATGTGTATCAAATACACAGTCGAATTTGGAAAAATTAAGAAGAGAGAAACAAGAAGATTTGAAATAAAGGATTATTTTTATATCAACATGAGAAAAACAATACATATGTATACAGCCATTTATAGACTGTATGCTCGAACGAGCAGATACAAGCATTAAGCAACAATTCAGCAAAGAAGTAAACAACACCACCAAAAGATAGGAGCATGCTCACTCATGGGCGGCACCACTCCACCAGATGAGGCCACGAAATACTCGTGGGTTTCCCATTATTTGCACTACATGCTCTCTTGACCACGTCACCATGATCAAGTCCTTCCTTCAGCATGGCTTGTTGCATGGCTGAATTTCAGCCATATCCTTGATGATTGGATGGCTTAGTCAGGCTATCCTTGTCTTAATCTTGCTGTTTTGTGTCAACGATTCTCGCTCTATTAGTTGCTCAATTTCGTTTCATTTTTGAAACTTTATATCCATGTTCATGTTGGTTTGTGTGTGTGTAACATATTCAACTTGCTATGTAGGTCCTAAATACAAAACGGTTCATATTTGCACCTCCAAAAGGATCCGCTGCAGCAGAAAGAAATCCAAGTTTGCCTCTTCTTTCTGCTTTGGAGCAGAGTACCCAAAATTCTCTTTTACAGCATCTCGCATATCTTGATCTCTGTATGGTGTGTGAGAATAATGTTGACACTTGGCGGCGAGCTGCTTTCTTTGAAGAAACTGGTGAAACTTACAAAAAAGTCATAGCTGTTTGCTTGAGGCCTCTGGAACAGCTTGCCACAAAGTTAGGTGAGTTATGGAACCTGTTAATGTTGACAAAGCCAGCCAACTATCCAATCAGCTGCAGTGGCCAACAGACTCACCAGTAGATTCAAAGTATTGTGAACCATTGAACAGCTTCCAGGTATGGAGAATTGTTATTGATTCTGGATGTGGGTTCAATTTAATATTTACAAATGTGATATGTGCATGTGCATGTGATTTTTCCTTCATTTATAGTTCAATTAAACGGTGGCTAATTTATTCAGCTATGTGCTTGGTGTGCCCGGATAGCTGCTTTCTTAACTGCCCACTCCCACAAGGAAGACAGGTTTGGAGTTGCCCAACTCTCTGGCAGTAATGCTGCTGTTATCTCAACACTAGTGTCGTGCTTGCTCGCTGTTGAAGCATTTATGGGGAAGAAGACCAACTTGCAACCGCCGCATCTTCTGGCAGGGCCAGCTGGTATTAAATGGGCACCATTGAACACAGGAAGAAGAGATGTTGGAGTGGTTAAAAAGAGAGGAGGGCCTGCACATTCTAAAGCATATGCCATGGCCGATGTGCTAAGAACCTCGATTTACTGTATTGTATCTGCCTTCCACAACGAGATGATATGTAGTGCCAAAGCAGGTCTTCTAGAGAAGGATTGGATTACTAGTGCCAAGCCTCAGCCTCTTTTCGGCACTCGTGAGTTGCTCTTGCAGAAGCTGCGACTTTTCCTGGATTATCAAGCTAGCTAACTGCTTCCTTGCACCTGTTTAAACCAGTCTTTCTTCTGACAATCAGATTGATGAACAACTTAAGAAGAGATCGGCTTGCTTGAGTTTAAACGAGACTTAGTGTGAAGGAGAATGTCAATTTTACAGAAATCAATGACATCTTTGAATACTAAGTGGTATGATTAATGTAGAAACAGAATGAATTCTGTAATTTTGAGTTGCATAATTCTCTTTATGAAAATATTTTATTTGATCTTTTAAATAAAAAATTATTTGAATTTTTATACTGTTCCTGTAACAGTTCTCATTCACATTCGTGAAATAAAATGAATTACAATTCTTAATCTGTATCAATTTTGTATATTAAACACAGAAATTTGAAAAAGTAATAACTCGATCCTTTTCAAACCAGAAAACATTTTAAAACAAAGCTCTGATATCAATGTTAACCCGAAGAATTTAAGAAGAAAGCAATCAAATGCGAACATTTTTCGGATCGTTTTCCAATAACGTTTAATAGGTCTAAAACAAGTCACCAAATGGAACTTGTTTTCTGATCACACTATAAATATTTAACTCATTGTGTTTGTTTCTGTGTTTATTGACAATTGCACATTTGCACTAGCATCATTAGGGATCTCGGCTGCTCTGCAGCTGGGCTGTATAATACAGCCAAAAACAGTACCACAATAATTATTTAAATAAGGAATGGGCCACCAAAAAAAAAAATATTTTATTTTTTCAACTCCTTAAAATTTATAATTATAAAATTTAAAAAATTAAATTGAAACATAAATAAAAAATGTTATATAATTATAAATTATATTTAATTAAGATAAATTAATTAATAATATATTTTCATATAACTTTTGATATTTTGATAGTAACCATTTTCACGGCTTCAGTAACCATTTCATGGTTTTGGTAACTACTTATTAATTTTTGAAATTTAGACTTGTAACTATTTTCACGGCATTGTTAATCATTTTCACGGTTTCAGTAACCATTTTACGGTTTAGGTAACCACTTTTAAATTTTTGATATTTTGACTTGTAATCATTTTCACGGCGATGATAACCATTTTAACGGCCCCAGTACCATTTTACAACTTTTAACTACTTTTTGATTTATGAAATTTTGACTTGTAACCATTTTCATGGTATTTGTATCCACTTTTACGGTTTTGATAAACATTTATACGGCATTGGTAACCATTTTTTATTTTTTAATATTTTGACTTGTAACCATTTCCACTGTGATGATAACCATTTTCACGGCTCCAGTAACCATTTTACGGCTCTGGTAACCAGTTTTTAATTTACAAAATTTTGACTTGTAAGCATTATCACGGGATTGGTAACTATTTTCACGGCTTCAGTAATCATTTTACGGCTTGGGTAGCCACTTTTAAATTTTTGATATTTTGACTTGTAACCATTTTCATGGTGATGGTAACCATTTTCATGGTTCTAGTAACCATTTTACGGCTCTGGTAACCAGTTTTTAATTTATGAAATTTTGACTTCTAACCATTTTCACGGCATTGGTAACCATTTTCACGGCTCTAGTAACCATTTTAATGATTGGGTAACCACTTTTAAATTTTTGATATTTTGACTTGTAACCATTTTCACGGCGATGGTAACCATTTTAACGGCTCTAATAACCATTTTAACGGCTCTAATAACCATTTTACGGCTTTGGTAACTACTTTTTTATTTTTTAAATTTTGACTTGTAACCATTTTCATGACACTAGTAACTACTTTCAGGGCTTTGGTAACCATTTATACGACATTGTTAACCATTTTTTTATATATATTTTGACTTGTAACTATTTTCACTGTGATGGTAACCATTTTCACGGCTCTATTAATCATTTTACAGCTCTGGTAACCAGTTTTTTAATTTATGAAATTTTGACTTGTAGCCCTTCTCACGGTATTGGTAAACATTTTCACGGCTCCAGTAACCATTTTACTGTTTGGATAACCACTTTTGAATTTTTGATACTTTGACTTGTAACCATTTTCACGGCGATGGTAACCATTTTAACGGCTTTAGTAACCATTTTACGGCTTGGGTAACTAGTTTTAGATTTTTGAAATTTTGAGTTGTAACAATTTTCACGGCATTAGTAACCACTTTCACGGCTTTGATAACCATTTATATGGCATTGGTAACCATTTTTTATTTTTTAATATTTTGACTTGTAACCATTTCCACGGTGATGGTAATCATTTTCACGGCTGCAATAACCATTTTACGTCTTAGGTAACCACTTTTAAATATATGGTATTTTGACTTGTAACCATTTTAACGGTTCCAATAACCATTTTATGGCATCGGTAACCACTTTTTATTTTTGAATTTTAACTTGTAACCATTTTTACGCCGTTAGTAACCATTTCACGACTTCAGTAACCATTTTACGGTATTGGGTACCACTTTTTAATTTTTTAATTTTTTAATTTTTGATTTGTACCTATTGTTGTATGTGAATTTTACCAAGTATACACGTCATTGACAGGAAGGAGAAAATAGCTAGGTGGACGCCCAAATGGGCACTTAGGAAATATCCTACGAGGCATCATTAAAGAGAAGAAAAGTCCGAGTAAGCATATATAGAATGAAACCTACTCAGGATCAGTTAACAACACTCGGGACTAGTTAAACAATGCTTCCACTCGGGCTCAAACGGGGCTACTCGGGACCATCAGGTATTACTCTTACTCGGGAATAAATACGACTAGAGTAAGAACTTGGTGCTTATTTCACACGGATTAAGTCATTAAATACGTGAAGATATCCATCAGGAAAGAATCCCAAATAAAATGGAATATTAAGTTAGAAGAGTCCCCAATCAGGAAATAACTTGATTTCTTTACGAAGACTACATTCTTATAAGGAAACAAGTCCAAATTGAACTACACTACTAGAATCCCACTCTATTTCCATAAGAGACTCCGAAACAGGAAAGAAGACAAATCAACCTCAAGCAAGTAACCGAATCACAATTAAATACAAAGATCTTGTATTACTTGTACAAAGCAGATTATGGTTCTATAAGCATATAAATAGACCCATAATCTGGCTCAAAAAGATAAAGGCAATATAACATACAACAATCATAGCAAATACAAAGAGAAAAAAGAGAGATCGAGAGCTTGTAAACATCATATTCTTATAGTGGATTTTGGCTTGGTTGATCCTTCAACCACCCATGGACGTTTCTCCGGTCATCGGAGTTTTACCACGTAAAACTTGTCTTCGTTACTCTCTCTGAATCTCATTCTCTTTGAGTCAATAGCCGAAATCCAATCCTTGTTGGCTTTTCTGACATAATCCAGAAATCGACGTCGACAATTGGTGCTAGATGGAGGGGCTGAACCTTCGAACTTGTTAAAAGCGATGGCAGGAAGCAGAAGTAGTTCAGGGAATGGCCAAAAATCACCAGGCGATTTCCATGTTGGCAATACGTCACAAGATCCTGCAGCAAACACAGAAAACAAGCCTGCGTATCTGGCGGGGATCCAGCAAGTTCCTTCAACCAACAAAGATCTTACGATGTGTTTCCAAGAGGCCTTGCAGCAATTGGTGACGGACGTAGCAAGGGAACAGATTGATCTACAGGCTGCAGGAGCACATACTCCTAATCATCCACCCATAAGGCTCCGTTCGATGTTGGTTGGGCCAGGAATAACTATGCCAGAAGCCAGAAACCAGAAGGAACTCTTCCCCAATCAACCCGGCTGGACAGAAAACACTTGAAGAGGAACATCACCAGAGGCTGAACCACAATCAAACAGTACATGCCAGATATCGTAAATACGACCGTCGCAGAGGTCGGTCATCATCAGAAGACAGTGATCAACACCATCGCAAACGTCATCATGGAGTCACACGAGAGGACCGACATCAGAGTGAAGAGTCTGAGGAAAGACTGACGATAACCCAACGGTTTAACTGTCGGGGAAGTCCGATGGGGGACAGAGATGTCACGATCCAGAGCCTAACTCGAGAAGTTGAGAATAACAGGCGACAGATGGAGGTACTGGTCAGACGTTATGGCTGTAACGATCTATCCGACGATGACTCTGACAGTCCATTCACCAGGGAGATTTTACGGACCCCTTTCCCAGAAAGATTCAGGATGCCGCATGTGGAGCAATTAAAAAAAGATACAGATCCAAAGGAGCACGTTAGACGCTATAAAAGTGCCATGGCTCAATATGCCCGCAGTGACCCTCTATTGTGTCTCAACTTTCTGCAAACACTGGGGGACACAAGGTCAAGATGGTTCGGAAGACTACCCCCTGCGTGCATCGAAAATTTTAGCGAGCTGAGCAAGAGCTTCTCAAGGCAATTCCTGAGCAATGTTCACAGGAAGAAGTCGGTGGCTTACCTCTCTCAAATAAAGCAGGGGAAGGATGAGTCATTAAAAAAGTACTTGGGCCGGTTCGGCCAAGCAGTATCAGAAATTGGCAGTGCTAATGATGAAGCAATTATTGCTTCCTTCACCAATAACTTGCAGAATGGACGACTATCCTTTGATTTGAGAAGAGCACGACTGACTAGGTATGCCGACATGATGGATATGGCAGGAGGATACGCTCTAGCCGAGGAAGAAAAGTTAGCTACAGGAGGAAGCTATATGCATGGAGGAAAGCCTGAACAGAAGAATACCGAATCCAAGGGGCAGAATCAAAAGGAAAAACGAAAAGGGAACGACAAGGAGAAAAACAAGGATGGGGGTAATGGGCTCAACGCTGAACGGTCCACAGAGAAATACCGAGGAGATATACTAATTACACCCCTCTTCGGGAAAAACAAGAAGAAATTTTAGCCATCTTGGACAAGAAGAATATGGTTCAAGAGCCGCGGCGACAATCACAGTTCACCTGGAGAGATACAACCAAGTATTGCAGGTTTCACAAAGAAACCGGGCATGAGACTTCAAAGTGTTTTCAACTCAGAGATTACATAGAGACTCTTATTCGGGAAGGGGACCTGCGGGATGTAATCTTGAAAAAAGATGAGAGATCACAAACTAAGAAAGAAGTTAAAGTTGATCACAATCCTGGTCAAAATCAAAGAACCAGCCACGAAGCCAATCAAATAATACATACAATTTTCGGAGGACTCTCTACTGGGAGAAGCAACTGAGAACAAACTCAGGAAATCAGAGAAGCAATAGAAACAAGGAATAACTTCGACGTTAACTCAGTTGAGCCAGACCCGAAAAGGGTAAAGGAGGGATGGGACTTAATAGTCTTTACAGAGGCAGATTCCCATGGCGTCGATGTTCGACCTAATGACGCTTTGGTTATAAGTGCCCGGATTGGCCATAGGAAAGTCCGGAGAATTTTAATAGATAATAGGAGTTCAGTAGACATCCTAAGCGTGGCCGTATACGACCAGCTAAGACTGGACGAAAAAAGATTTACAGCATTTCCATACTCCATTAAGAGGGTTTGGGGGGATAGAGGTCAGGTCACTCGGGACAGTAAAACTACTCGTGAAGATCGGAACGGTACCATGCCAGAGGACTATCCTGCACGACTTCGTAGTAGTTGACTTGGATAATTGGCCGTATAATACATTATTGGGCCGGCCATTCCTGAATAAAACAAGGGCCGTGACGGCCACTTATGCATTAATGATCAAGTTCCCAACAGAACAAGGGGTTGTGATAGTCAAGAGATCGAGATAGTCAAGGGATCCCAAGAGATGGCCCGAAGAGCAAACCTGTCAGTATATAGAGACAAACATGATACTGAACAAGTGTGCACCATAATGTAGCCAAATCAGTGTGAAGAATCCTTGTCATTCGAACTGGATCCAAGGGAGGGCTCGAATGAATACAAAACAGAATTGGTTGAAGTAGTACTTGAAAAAGACAAACCGGACAAGAAAATCAAGATCGGGGCCAACTTGGATGGAAAAGTCAAGCAAGACTTAACCAATATGCTTAGAGAGTACAAAGATGTATTCGCTTGGAGTCACGAAGATATGATCGGAATAGATGCCCGAGTAATATCCCACCATCTTGCAGTTAGCCCGATGCAAAACCGGTAATGCAAAAGAGAAGATCGTTCAATCCTGAAAGAAGTCAAGCAATCAAACAAGAGGTGGAAAAGCAACTGGCAACTGGATCAATCAGAGAAGTCAGCTACCCTCAATAAGTCGCCAACGTAGTCCTCGTCCAGAAGAGAAATGGACAATAGAGGATGTGCGTAGATTTCACGGATCCAAACAAGGCATGTCCAAAGGATAGCTTCCCACTTTCAAGGATAGACGAGCTGGTGGATACCACAGCAGGTCACGAATTGCTCAGCTTCATGGACGTTTACTCAGGATACAATCAGATCCGGATAAACAAAGCTGATGAAGAAAAAACAGCTTTCACAACAGATTAGAGTTTATATTGCTACACAGTAATGCCCTTCGGTTTAAAAAATACAGGTGCTACGTATCAAAGGTTGGTCAACAAAATCTTCACTCGGCAAATAGGAAGGAACATGGAAGTGTACATTGATGACGTGTTGACTAAAAACGTCTCGGCAGATGAGCATGCCCGGGACCTCCGAGAGACATTTGATGTTCTAAGAAGATACCAAATGAAATTAAACCCGAACAAATGTTTATTCAGAGTCCTTTCGGGGAGGTTCTTGGGTTTTCAAGTCTATCAAAGAGGAATCGAAGTTAATCCCAAGAAGATCCAGGCTTTGTAAGAAATGACCTCACCTAAAACATTGAAAGAGGTACAGTGCTTAACAGGGTGTTTAGCCTCATTGGGAAGATTCATCTCAAGGGCTACAGATAGGTGCGCACCTTTCTTCAAGATAATCAAAAAAGGGGCAATACTTCAGCTGTATCTGTCAATAATCGAGCTTGCAGGAAGTTCAGTCTTAGTCAGAACAGAAGATGGAGTGCAGAAACCAGTGTATTATACCAGTAAGGCACTCGTACAGGCCGAGATCAGGTACTCACAGGCAGAGAAGATGGCCTTAGCATTGGTTTCAGCAGAAAAAAAGCTGAGACCATATTTTCAGGCCCATACAATCCAGGTTCTCACCAATTGCCCATTAAGATAAATTTTACAAAAACCAGAAATATCAGGAAGACTTACCAAATGGAAAATCGAGCTAAGTGAATTCGATATTCATTATGTCCCCAGATCCTCCCTCAAAGGACAAGCTGTGATAGACTTCATAGCTGAGTTCACAAAACCAAACCTGGAAGCAAAAAGACTGTTGGAAAAGAGTTTCCCATGGAAACTGTATGTTGATGGCTCTTCAAATACTCATGGCAGCGGGGCAGGGATCGTAGTTCGCACCCCAGAAGGAGATGATGTTGAATGTGCCATGAGATTTGATTTTAAAGCAACCAATAATCAAGCTGAGTACGAGGCATTGTTAGCTGGAATCAGAGTCTGCATAGCTCTCGGGGCATATGAAGTTGAGATATTCAGCGATTCACAGGTAGTTGTCAACCAGGTTATGGACGAGTACCAGGCCAAAGATGAAGGAGGTATGATAGCCTACTGTGACATCGCGAAACAGCTCTTACAAAAATTTAAAGAATACAAGATCGCTCAGATCCCGAGGGAAGAAAATTAAAAGGCTGACGCATTGTCTAAATTAGCGTCAGCAACAACCTCAATCAGACCAAAGACCATTCCAGTAACACACCTCCTTAAACCGAGTACAGCTGAACCTAAGCATTTGGAAATTTCAGAAACCCGAACACAGCAAGATGGTTGGATGGTCCATCTGAGAAGGTTCCTTGAATAAGGCGTGCTCCCGGAAGATCCGGTATTAGCAAAGCGCATCAGGTATCGATCGGCTAGGTATACCATAATCAGAGGAGAATTATACAGAAGGGGGTTTTCCCGAGCTCTCCAAAGATGTGTACCGGAAGAAGATGCACATCGAATACTTTAAGAGATCCACAGAGGAGTTTGCGGGAACCACACTGGGGTAGAATTCTGGCGCATAAAGTACTCAGGCAAGGCTATTACTGGCCTACGCTTTTCTCAGATGCACATTAGTGGTTGGAAAGTTGTAATACCTGTCATAGGATTGCCAACGATATCCGACAACTCCCAGAAAAGCTCAGAAACCTCACTGCCCCATGGCCATTCGCCATGTGGGGCCTAGACCTGATCGGGCCAATGCCAGCTGGGACAGAAGGTGGAGCAAAGCACGCCATAGTAGTTGTCGATTATTTTACAAAATGGGCATAAGCTGAAGCGCTGGTGCATATCATAGAAGCCAACACCATAAATTTTGTAAAGAAAAACATATTTTATAGGTTTGGAGTTCCGGACACAATAATCACCGACAATGGAACTCAGTTCGATAACCAAAAGTTCAGACAGTTGTGCGAAAAGTATCAGATTGCTAACTACTATGCGACACCAGCTCATCCTCAAACAAACGGGCAAGTAGAAGCAGTAAATAAAATTATCAAGCACACCATTAAAGCAAAGTTAGATGACAAAAAAGGAAGCTGGGTTGAAAAGCTTCCTGAAGTATTATGGGCATATCGGACGACAGCAAGGACTTCAACAAGAGAAACTCCGTTCACCCTAGCGTTCGGAACAGAAGCTGTCATCCCCGTAGAAACATCGTATGCGTCCCCCCGAGTCAGGCTATACGATGAAGAACAGAATGTTGATACGCTACTACAAAGTTTGGATGAGCTAGAAGAAAAAAGGGAAAAGTCCCAAATAAGAAATACAACATTTTAACAAAGAGTGGCTCGCCACTACAACTCCCGTGTCCGGATCAGGAAATTCCAGCTAGGAGACCTAATGCTCAGGAAGGTGTCATTGAACACAAAAAATAGAGCCGTAGGATCCCTGACTGACAAATGGGAAGGTCCATACAAGATCCAGGGGATAGCTGGCCATGGAGCTTATTGGATTGCTCGACCCAATGGAGGGGTGTTACCCCGACCATGCAATGCCCAATATCTGAAGATTTTCTATCCTTAAAATATATATATATTTATATTGAATATTTTATTCTTTTTTCTAGTCAGGACAATATTGGTAGGATAAATATTAAACTGTAATTTAAATCTGTCGATTTTTTACAGTAACAAATAAAACTACTCAGAATTTCCGAAAGGATAGCATCTAGTTCGGGATTTCCAAAATAAGGCATATGATAATAAGAACATATAGATGCAGAGCATGATAATAAGAACATGCAAATAGAATTCTCGGGACCATCAAATCCCGAATGGGCGGAGAAGCTCGTAGGAGCATGCCAGCCGAGCAGGGTCAAAATGACCTTGGTAAAAAGGCAAACCCGATGCACCGGACTCTGGAAAAATGCTCAGGATACTATCGGGAGAAATTCCGGTGAAATGCGTAGCTGTGTTGAAGAAACTTTTTTAAAAAAGAGCTCAATGATTCGGCAAACCCTTGCGCATAAAAACTAGGGAGACGTCCTTGGTATTGCATAAGGACTCGAACATATGATATGGTGAGCCTTGATGTGATGTTCGAGTAGCAACCGGGTATGAAACACAAGTGTAAACTTGCCTGTTTCAAGATGACTCGGTTAATAATAAAGAGCCAGTTTAATAAGATACTTGGCAATTAAAGTCATTCGGGTAACAACCGGTTTAATAAGATACTCGGTTAAGTTACCCGAACATGAAGAAGCCAGTTTTATAAGATACTTGGCAATTGAAGTTATTCGGGTAACAACCGGTTTAATAAGATACTCGATTAAGTTACCCGAACATGAAGAAGACAGTTTTATAAGATACTTGGCAATTGAAGTCATTCGGGTAACAACTGGTTTAATAAGATACTCGGTTAAATTACTCGAACATCGAAGAAGCCAGTTTAATAAGATACTTGGCAATTGAAGTCATTCGGGTAACAACCGGTTTAATAAGATACTCGGTTAAGTTACCCGAACATGAAGAAGCTAGTTTAATAAGATACTTGGCAATTGAAGTCATTCGGGTAACAACTGGTTTAATAAGATACTCGGTTAAGTTACCCGAACATGAAGAAGCTAGTTTTATAAGATACTTGGCAATTGAAGTCATTCGGGTAACAACCGGTTTAATAAGATACTCGGTTAAATTTGCCCGAACATCGAAGAAGCCAGTTTAATAAGATACTTGGCAATTGAAGTCATTCGGGTAACAACCAGTTTAATAAGATACTCGGTTAAGTTACCCGAACATCAGCCAGTTTAATACAGCACTCGGCAACAATCAGCAATAGACAGATCAAGACCATTCAATTGAAAATAAAATAGAATTTTATTGCTCCTAAAAGAATGGTTACAGTTCAAAGAATGGTTTTGTACAAAAGAAATATAAATAAAGAATCAGAATTTTCTACAGTTCTACAAAATTAAGGTTGCAAGGATTTCGAGCCTTTGCCGATACTCGGATCTAGCACCATCTCATACTCACGAAGCAGGCTCTCATTAGACGGCCAAGCGATATTATCAACAATATCATCTATCCACTAGCTGTAATCTTCACCCGGGACTGGCCCGACATCCGGGACTGGCCCGACATCCGGGACTGGCCCGACATCCGGGACTACACCTTCAAATGACTCTTGACTTGCATAAAAGGTCGAGAGAGAATGCTCGGACGGAATCTCTAAATGCATGGGATGAGGCTCTTTGCCTTGACTACGGCAGTAGGCTCTCCATTCCTTCATCTGAATCCGAAGAGATTCCAAGGATCGGTCTACGTGATGTTTGATTGACAGCTCCCAATTAGCTATGGCCTTCTCAGTCGCCCTATTTTTAACTTTGAAAAACTCGCCGGCCGAAACTAGCCCACGTTGAAATTCCCAAAGAAGTAGGGCATCGTAAGCAGGGGATCTTTTAAAACGATCCACCCCTTGGACTTCAAGTTCCAACCTGGCCTCTCGGGAAAGGGATTCAACTGTCAGCACTTGGCGCTCCAAATCTTTGATTTTTTGGTCATACGTCGACTTTGCCTACTCCGCCTCCTGCTCGACCTTGAGCATGGATTCTTCAGCAGAAGATAGAATATTTTAAAGTGATGTAACCTTCTCCTCTGCCAGAGATGCCTTTTCCTCGGCTTCAACCTGCTTTGCCAGACAATGGTCGTCAAATATTTGTACAGAACCGACCTCCTGCTGGTAAGCTTTTTTGGCTCGAGCACGGCCCTTCTCACTCGCCTTCATCTGAGCCTCTAGATGCCTTATTCGATCGGCTTGATGTTGCTGCGTCTGAATAAGCTCAACGAATTCGGCCACCATATGTAAAGGAATATACTTAGAAATCTGGCATAAGCAAAACAATAAAGGAGTCGGATTCAACTTACATAAGATGGACCGTTGAAAACATTTTGGAGACTATCGGTCAGGGAACCATCCTGAAAGCCGCTCCAACTATCTTCCCCGATAAAAGCCCGACCGGAGGACATCTCCCATAGCATATCCTATAGAGAAAGGAATAAAAGAAGCGCCGAGGGTTCAGCTCCCAGATTTCCAAACTCGGGGGCAGGAGAAACCCTGTTCGGTTTTAAGGACGGAGAAGTAAACCCTCCAAAGGTTCAGCCCCCTTATCTCCAACTTCGGGGGTAGAATAAGCTCTACTCGGCTCTGAAGCAGCTGCATCTACTGATGCTCCAGCACCAACACTCGGGAAAATCTCATCCATAACATCTTCGTCACTGGAGTCAATAAATGAGACTACCCGAGGAACTTTGAGAGGACGAGACGGCGAACTAACTGCCTTTCCCTTCTCACCCCGAGAACGATAGAAGTTAAGATCAGCAGTAGGATCTTCCTGCAGATCGTCCCGAAAAGACTTAAAGAATTTGGCACCTGTAGGCACTTGATCAGTCAAGACGTTACCACGATCGCCGACTTTAAACCGTCTAACAGGCTCTTCACACGGGCCTTCACTCTGGCCACTTGGACCAGCAAAATCCTGAGCAGGTGGCTGAGCACCCTGAACAACGCACTCGGGAATTCGTTCCTCAGCAGTGTCGGTTTCCTCATCAGGCTCGGGTGGAGCAATACCCTCATCGCCCTGATGAGAAGCTTCCTTTCTACTCGCTTGCAGAATCGCCTTCACCTGGCGAGCCTGAAGATCGCTGACAACGTCTGTATCGAACACTAAAAAAAAAAAATCATGTTAGAAAAAAAGATGAAAAGCAGAAAAATACACTAGAAAGGGCGTCGGGTCTTACATCGCCTGCGATGGCCCGAAATCTATCTAAAGAAGCCGAGCTTTATCAAATCCTCCTCTTTAAAAAGGTAGCTCTAGCTCCTCTTCTCCAGAGTACGAACAGCTGCCCGAGTCAGCTTCTCCAGCAAAAAACCAATTGTTCTTCCAGATCTTGTTAGATGTAGGGAATCCCCATACAAAACCCTTCTTTTTAGGGTCATCAGGAGCATCGACCTCCCGATTCACCTTTGCTTCTTTAGGGACCCAACCGTCCGATGGAGTAGATGCAAGAAAATAGGTCCCCGTTTTGCTAACCTGCCTCAGCTTAAAGAAATGCCTGATTTCATTCGGGGAAGGCGGCAAAAGGTTCATTCGACTGAACATGTGCCACATGCACATCAAGACTTTGTAACTATTCGGGTCCAATTGAGCTGGGGCTATCCGTGCTTCAGCCAAAAACCAGGCAATAAATGGTTGAAAGGGATGTGTGACGCCGCAGCAAAGCATGGATCTATAAATCGCGACCATACCCTCATGAGGATTACATACGGCTCTATCCCCCGCAGTAACCAAAGTGACTGAGTCAAGCAAGTCGAATCGGGAGCGGTATTTTTCTATCTCAGCTGGCCCGACCACATTCGGCTCAGTATCAAAGCCACTCGGGCGAGTAACAGAAAATGAAAGGCGAGACACCCTCTGATCAGAAATATCAGAATCAAAACTAGATGGAGAACTCGATACAGGGCTGAAAGTGACGTCAGGGAGAAGCCCAGAAACATCAACCTCTAAGAATAGAGGTTCATCTGTTGGTATATTCCCCATTAATCATTTAATGCAAGAAACTAACTGGAAATCCCCACATTCTAATGCATCAAAAGCAATTTTAAAGAGACGATGGCGAGAAGATGGCCCCATTAAAACTAACCTTGAATTGAGATTGATGCAAGATCTTCAAACGGAGAATCACGAACTTCTGGATAAAGAAATCTGCGTCTAAAGAAATTTCTGCTGAATTTTTTTTAGAATAAACCAACAATGTCTCTCAGCGAAGAATTTAAAGACGAGACGGCATGAAACCCTAGGATTTCAAAGCTGGAAAAAACTTATGACAAAACTCGATGACGTAGGCGGTGTTTAGGGAAACGTAAAAATCATTTCTCATAAATGATATTGAAAAACGAAGAGATGAGGGACGCGTGTCAAAACAGGAAGTAGCCCTCGACTGTCAGAACTTCAAAATGTCGCCATCATTTAAGATCTCGCGTGATGAAGCGAATCAAAATTACAGGGTCACCATTAAGACACGCCATTATGACAAGATGGCTATTCTGACAAGTAAAAATTAAGACGATTAAAATACTCTTGCCCGAAATGAAATTTACTCTGCAAAAATATTTTAAATGGGTATTGTCGTATGTGAATTTTACCAAGCATACACGTCATTGACAGGAAGGAGAAAATAGCCAGGTGGACGCCCAAATGAGCACTCAGGAAATATCCTACGAGGCATCATTAAAGAGAAGAAAAGCCCGAGTGAGCATATATAGAATGAAACCTACTCGGGATCAGTTAACAACACTCGGGACTGGTTAAACAACGCTTCCACTCTGGCTCAAACGGTGCTACTCGGGACCATCAGGTATTACTCTTACTCGGGAATAAATACGACTCGAGTAAGAACTTGGTTCTTATTTCACACGGACTAAGTCATTAAATACGTGAAGATATCCATCAGGAAGGAATCCTAAATAAAATAGAACATTAAGTTAGAAGAGTCCCCAATCAGGAAATAACTTGATTTCTTTACGAAGACTACATTCTTATAAGGAAACAAGTCCAAATTGAACTACACTACTAGAATCCCACTCGATTTCCATAAGAGACTCTGAAACAGGAAAGAAGACAAATCAACTTCAAGCAAGTAACCGAATCACAATTAAATACAATGATCTTGTATTACTTGTACAAAGCAGATTAGGGTTCTATAAGCATATAAATAGACCCATAATCTGGCTCAAAAAGATATAGGCAATATAACATACAGCAATCATAGCAAATACATAGAGAAAAAAGAGAGATCAAGAGCTTGTAAACATCATATTCTTATGGTGGATTTTGGCTTGGTTGATCCTTCAACCACCCGTGGATGTTTCTCCGATCGTCGAAGTTTTACCACATAAAACTTGTATTCGTTACTCTCTCTGAATCTCTTTCTCTTTGATTTAATAGCCGAAATCCAATCCTTATTGGCTTTTCTGACATAATCCAGAAATCGACGTCAACACCTTTTTTTACGGTTAGGGGTGGGCATGGTTCGATTCGATTTTAGGTCAAACCCAATTAAACCTAAAATATTTTGATTCATCCAAAATTGAATTGGTTTAAACCTAATAAGAAATGGAAACTGAATTGAATTGAACCTATTTTAATCGATTCGATTCAGTTCGATTCAATTTGGTTTTGGGCCTAATGGGCCAGCTAGTTTAATGGGTTTTTTGATTTTCTTTTAACATTAATGGGTTGTTGGATACTAATTTTGGACATTAGAATAGCAAAAAAAGCCAAATCAAACCTAACTTAAAAATATATATAAAAAAATTAAATCAGTTAAAAAAAATTTACCATTAAATATATTAAATATATGAGGGTTTTTTTTACTTATATACTCGGTTTATTCGGTTCAATCCGGTTTTAAGAAAATCAAACCGGTTTGAACCGAAAAAAAATTCGACTTTCAAATTTTAAACCGGTTTAAACCGAATTACCCTTACAAATCGAATCGAATACCCTTTTTTCAGTTCGAATCGGTTTGAATCGCAACTTGGTGCCCACCCTTATTTACGGCATTGGTAACCATTTTCCATAGTTACCACTTTATGAGAAAAAAAAAACAAAACAAAACTTCATACACAACTTTCTTCATACGTGACATATACTTATCCTAATTAAACCAGAAAAGTGAACTTACATGAAAATTTTGTTCTATTGACAATAAAGCAACACAAAATGCATGACCACTCTAAACAATGTTATTAAAATTCCAAAAATCCAAGTGAAATCTATAAAAACAAATTCTACTTACTCCAAGAATAGAACTTGAAGGTTCTAAATTGAAGTGTGACGATTCACACACTCAAGATGCCATGGCGCATTCAAGGTTCTAAATAGAACTTGAAGGTTCAAAAGAACTAACTGTATAAAATATACTAAAACAACAGACATATAAAATGCAATGAACCATATTTTCATTACAGTTAGCAAGTTAAAATAGGTCCAAAAAGAAGCCATTCAATAGTATACCTTTAATAATGGAGATTCAACATATACCGGCATCACTTTTAATTTATGGTGGGGTCGATTTTATTTAATTTATTGTAAATGGGTGAAAGTTTTGTCAACAAATTTTTTGTTTTGCTTTTGGATGCTTTAATGTAAAGCGTACAACTATCAAATTTATTTTATGTTAAAAAAAATATATTTCTACATTAAATATTTTGGAGTATGATTTTCGTTTGGTACCAAATTTAGAAAGTAAAGCAAACCCAATAGTTGTTCCACATCAGATTTTTTCATTCATTTTACGCAGGCCGAGTTGTGAAGTTGAAAGAGAAAGTTCCACTGAAACCTAGACAATCACTCGAATTGTGACGAAATGGCCCTATGCAAACACATTCGGGGGCCATTATATCTACAACTAATTAATTTTTCTAAGTAAATGAAATCAAAGACTAATTTAACTATCTTTAAAAGAAAACACGTATAGTACAACTACCATTTATTATGTCACACGGTTGAATTTTACTTTGTTTAAAACTATGTTACATAGAAAAAAATTACCTGTCATTTAGTGCTACAAATTATATTAGAAATGGCCAGGTTAACAAACTTTGAAAAATATGAAGTCTGGTGGTTGGGCCTAGTTAACAATATTTGACCGTTTGCATTCATTCTTCAATATATTTACTTCTCTTCCCTATACCCACTCTACCCACTTCTCAACTGATAACACCAACCAACCAAAGTCAAACAACCCAACAGAAAGCCTCTCGTTCCATTGCTATTTTGATTGGTGTTTTAAGATCGTTTGCTTGGTGCCTCACATGTACATCGGTCACCAACGTTTAACTGATGTTCAAACATCAGTGATTCAACATTCAACTGCTGCATTTTCCTTTGTCTTTAACATTTAGCTGCTGCTAATTCCTTTGTCTTCAACATTTTGGTCCTCCTCAATCCTTTATATTCAAGCTTTTGTTTAGACAAATATCTGTATTCGACATTCTACTATCTACTCAGTACAGGTATGTAATTAGCTTGTGTTTAACTTGTGTATATTACATTTCAAATACATATGCATGTTGCATTTAAACAAAAAAAAAATTAAACTTCAACAATATGTGGTCTGTTAAAATGTTGACAAATGAATCCCGACTTATACTTTGGTAAAACCTCCAATTCAAATTTTGATTTGAACCAAGAGGAATCTTCACCTTGGGAAACCCCACACACAACATCCAACAACTACTCATGTGGTGGTTCGAGTTACAACTCCAACGACCAGGAAGGTGTAAGTGATCATTCACTTTTCACTGATCATTTTGTCTCAACCCCACCTGTGTGTACTTCAAACATTAGTAATCTTGTAAAGTTATCAGAGTTGGATGACCCGACTGAATTAACAAGTTTGTAACCTACTGATGTAATTGGGAAGGAGTTTGGTTCAGTTGAAGATGCTAAGTCATTTTACAACAAATACTCCAAGGTTGTTGGGTTTAGTTCCAGGAAGGATGAAAAGAGATGTGATAGCCAAGGTGTTATTACATGAAAAAGGTGGGTATGCTCTAAGCAAGGGTATAGAGCATAGAAATATATTCAAAGAAGTGAAAAAAAATGTGAACCCACTACCGAAACTTGAGAAGGATGTCGTGCTGCTTTCAAAGCTGTAAAATGGTTACTGTAGCCTTTAAAATGGTTACCATCGTTGTGAAAATGGTTAAAAGTCAAAATATCAAAAATTTATAAGTGGTTATGAACGTCGTGAAATGGTTACTGGAGCCGTGAAAATGGTTACCCATGCCGTAAAAATGGTTACAAGTCAAAATTTCATAATGTTGACGTCGATTTCTGGATTATGTCAGAAAAGCCAACAAGGATTGGATTTCGGCTGTTGATTCAAAGAGAGAGAGATTTAGAAAGAGTAATGAAGACAAGTTTTATGTGGTAAAACTCTGATGATCTGAGAAACATCCACGGGTGGTTGAAGGATCAACCAAGCCAAAATCCACTATGAAAATATGATGTTTACAAGCTCTCGATCTCTCTTTTTTCTCTCTGTATTTGCTATGATTGATGTATGCTATATTGCCAATCTCTTTTGGAGCCAGATTATGGATCTATTTATATGCTTATAGAACCTTAATCTGCTTTGTACAAGTAATACAAGATCTTTGTATGTAATTGTGATTCGGTGACTTGTTTGAGGTTGATTTGTCTTTTTTCCTGTTTCGGAGTCTCTTATGGAAATCGAGTGGTATTCTAGTAGTGCTGTTCAATTTGGACTTGTTTACTTATAAGAATGTAGCCTTCGTAAAGTAATCAAGTTTTTTCCTGATTGGGGACTCTTCTAACTTAATGTTCCATTTTAGTTGGGATTCCTTCCTGATAGATATCTTCGCGTATTTAATGACTTAATCTGTGTGAAATAAGCACCAAGTTCTTACTCGAGTCATATTTTATTCCTGAGTAAGAGTTATACCTGATGTTCCCGAGTAGCGCCGTTTGAGCCCGAGTGGAAGTGTTGTTTAACCAGTCCCGAGTGTTGTTAACTGATCCCAAGTAGGTTTCATTCAATATATGCTTACTCAGGCTTTCTTCTCTTTAATGATGCCTCATAGGATATTTCCTGAGTGCCCATTTGGGCATCCACCTGGCTATTTTCTCCTTCCTGTCAATGACGTGTATGCTTGGTAAAATTCACATACGACAATACCCATTTAAAATATTTTTGCAGAGTAAATTTCATTTCGGGCAAGAGTATTTTAATCGTCTTAATTTTTACTTGTCAGAATAGCCATCTTGTCATAATGGCGTGTCTTAATGGTGACTCTGTAATTTCGATTCGCTTCATCACGCGAGATCTTAAATGATGGCGACGTTTTTAAGTTCTGACAGTCGAGGGCTACTTCCTGTTTCGACACGCGTCCCTCGTCTCTTCGTTTTTCAATATCATTTATGAGAAATGATTTTTGCGTTTCCCCAAAAGCCGCCTACATCATTGAGTTTCGTCATAAGTTTTTTCCCGCCTTGAAATCCTAGGGTTTCGTGATGTCTCTTCTTTAAATTCTTTGCTGAGAGACATCGTTGGTTTGTTCTTAACAATTTTTAGCAGAAATTTCTTTAAACTCAGATTTCTTTATCCAGAAGTGCGCGATTCTTCTTTTGAAGATCTTGCATCAATCTCAATTCAAGGTTAGTTTTAATGGGGCCATCTTCCCGCCATCGTCTCTTTAAAATCGCTTTTGATGCATTAGAACATAGGGATTTCCAGTTAGTTTCTTGCATTAAACGATTACTGGGGGATATCCCAATAGATGAACCTCCATTCTTAGAGGTTGATGTTTCTAGGCTTCACCCTGACGTCACTTTCAACCCTGTATCGAGTTCTCCATCTAGTTCTGATTCTGATATTTCTGATCACAGGGTATCTTTTCGAAGGATGGGTAAACATCAGAGCAGAAGTAAGGTATACAAGAACGGATCGAGCAGCGTTCAGACCAGGGAACAGACTGTTAACGAAGGTGACGTTGATGAAGTGTACAGGGCGTCTCGCCTTTCGTTTTCTGATACTCGCCCGAGTGGCTTTAATACTGAGCCGAATGTGGTCAGGCCAACTGAGATAGAAAAATACCGCTCCCGATTCTACTTGCCCGACTCAGTCACTTTAATTCCTGCGGGGGATAGAGCCATATGTAATCTTCCTGAGGGTATGGTCGCGATTTATCGATCCATACTTTGTTGCTGCATCGCACATCCCTTTCAACCATTTATTGCCTGGTTTTTGGCTGAAGCAGGGATAGCCCCAGCTCAATTGGCCCCGAATAGTTACAAAGTCTTGATGTGAATGTGGCACATGTTCAGTCGAATGAACCTTTTACCGCCTTCCCTGAATGGAATCAGGCATTTCTTTACGCTGAGGCAGGTTAGCAAAACGGGGACCTATTTTCTTGCATCTACTCCATCGGATGGTTGGGTCCCTAAAGAAGCAAAGTTGAATCGGGAGGTCGATGCTCTTGATGACCCAAAAAAAAGGGTTTTGTATGGGGATTACCTACATCTAACAAGATCTGGAAGAACAATTGGTTTTTTGCTGGAGAGGCTGACTCGGGAAGCTGTTCGTACTCGGGAGAAGAGGAGCTAGAGCTACCTTTTTAAAGAGGAGGATTTGATAAAGCTCGGCTTCTTTAGATAGATTTTGGGCCATCGCAGGCGATGTAAGACCCGGCGCCCTTTCTATATTATTTTTCTGCTTTTCATCTTCTTTTCTAACATGATTTTTTTTTCTAGTGTTCGATACAGACGTTGTCAGCGATCTTCAGGCTCGCCAGGTGAAGGCGATTTTGCAAGCGAGTAGAAATGAAGCTTCCCGTTAGGGTGATGAGGGTATTGCTCCACCCGAGCCTAATAAGGAAACCGACACTGCTGAGGAACGAATTCCTGAGTGCGTTGTTCAGGATGCTCAGCCTCCTACTCAGGACTCTGCTGGTCCAAGTGGCCAGAGTGAAGGCCCGTGTGAAAATCCTGTTGGACGGTTTGAAGCTGGCGAAGGTGGTAACGTCTTGACAGATCTAGTGCCTGCAGATGCCAAATTCTTTAAGTCTTTTCGGGACGATCTGCAGGAAGATCCTGCTGCTGATCTCAACTTCCACATTTCTCAGGGTGAGAAGCGAAAGGCAGTTAGTTCACCGCCTCGTCCTCTTAAAGTTCATCGGGTAGTCTCATTTATTGACTCCAGTGACAAAGATGTTGCGGATGAGATTGCCCTAAGTGTTGGCGCTGGAGCATCAGTAGATGCAGCCGCTTCAGAACTGAGTAGGGCTTCTTCTACCCCCAAAGTTGGAGATATATGGGCTGAACCTTTGGGGGTTCCTTCTCCATCCTTAGAACCGAACAGGGCTTCTCTTGTCCCAGAGTTTGGAAATCTGGGAGCTGAACCCTCAGGGGTTCTTTTATTCCTTTCTCCCAGGATATGCTATGGCCGGTCGGGGCTTTTATCAGGGAAGACCGTTGGAACGGCTTTCTGGATGGTTCCCTGACCGAACGTCTCCAAAATGTTTTTAACAGTGTATCTTATATAAGTTGAATCCGACTCCTTTATTGTTTTGCTTCTGTTAGATTTCTAAGTATATTCTTTTACAGATGGTGGCCGAATTTCCTGAGCTTGTTCAGACGTAGCAACATCAAGCCGATCAAATACTGCGTCTAGAGGCTCAGCTGAAGGCGAGTGAGAAGGGACGTGCTCGAGCCGAGAAAGCTTACCAGCAGGAGGTCAGTTCTGTACAAATATTTACCGAAACTTGTATGGCGAAGCAGGTTAAAGCTGAGGACAAGGCATCTCTGGCAGAGAAGAAGGTTGCATCACTTCAAAATCTTCTATCTTCTGCTGAAGAATCCATGCTCAAGGCAGGCGAAGTCTGCGTATGACCAAAAAATCGAAGATCTGGAGTGCCAAGTGCTGACAGTTGAATCCCTTTCCAGAGAGGCCAGGTTGGAACTTGAAGTCCAAGGGGTGGATCGTTTTATAAGATTCCCTGCTTACGATGCCCTACTTCTTCAGGAATTTCAACGTGGCTAGTTTCGGCCGGCGAGTCCTTCAAAGTTAAGAATAGGGCGGCTGAGAAGGCCATTGCTAATTGGGAGCTGTCAGTCAAACATCACGTGGACCAGTCCTTGGAATCTCTTCGGATTTAGATGAAGGAATGGAGAGCCTACTTCCATAGTCAAGGCAAAGAGCCCCATCCCATGCATTCAGAGATTCCGTCCGAACATTCTACCTTTTATGCAAGTCAAGAGTAGGTTGAAGGTGTAGTCCCAGATGTCAGGTCAGTCCCGGGTGAAGATTACAGCCAGTGGAGAGATGATATTGTCGACAATATTGCTTGGCCATCTAATGAGAGCCTGCTTCGTGAGTACGAGATGGTGCCAGATTCGAGTATTGGCAAAAGCTCAAAATCCTCGCAACCTTAATTTTGTAGGACTAGAAAATTTTGATTTATTTTTTACTTGTAACGAACCAATCTTTGATCTGTAACCATTTTTTTAGGAGCAATAAAATCTTATTTTATTTTGAATTGAATGGTTTTGATCTGTTTATTGCTGATTGTTGCCAAGTGCTGTATTAAACTGGCTAATGTTCGGGTAACTTAACCGAGTATCTTATTAAACCGGTTGTTACCCAAATGACTTCAATTGCCAAGTATCTTATTAAACTGGCTTCTTCGATGTTCGGGTAACTTAATCGAGTATCTTATTAAACCGGTTGTTACCCGAATGACTTCAATTGCCAAGTATCTTATTAAACTAGCTTCTTTGATGTTCGGGTAACTTAACCGAGTATCTTATTAAACCGGTTGTTACCCGAATGACTTCAATTACCAAGTATCTTATTAAACTAGCTTCTTCAATATTTGGGTAACTTAACCGAGTATCTTATTAAACCGGCTGTTACCCGAATGACTTCAATTGCCAAGTATCTTATTGAACTGGCTTCTTCGATGTTCGGGTAACTTAACCGAGTATCTTATTAAACTGGTTGTTACCTGAATGACTTCAATTGCCAAGTATCTTATTAAACTGGCTCTTTATTATTAACCGAGTCATCTTGAAACAGACAAGTTTACACTTGTGTTTCATACCCGGTTGCTACCCGAACGTTACATCAAGGCTCACCATGATCATACGTTCGAGTCCTTATGCAATACCAAGAACGTCTCCCCAGTTTTTATGCCCAAGGGTTTGCCGAATCGTTGAGCTCTTTTTTTTAAAAAGAAATTGCTTCAACACAGTTACGCATTTCACCGGAATTTCTCCCAATACAGTCCCGAGCATTTTTCCAGAGTCTGGTGCATCGGGTTTGCCTTTTTATGAAGGTCATTTTGACACTGCTCGGCTGGCATGCTCCTACGAGCTTCTTAGCCCATTCTGGATTTGATGGTCCCGAGAATTCTATTTGCATGTTCTTATTATCATGCTCTTCTTCCATATATTCTTATTATCATATGTTTTCTTTTGGAAACCTAGAGCTAGATGCTTTTCTTTCAGAAATTCTGAGTAGTTTTATTTATTGCTGTAAAAATCAATGAAGATTCAAATTACAGTTTAATATTTTTCCTAACTAATATTGTCCTGAATAGAAAAAAGAATATGTAATTTTAAGGATTGAAAATCTTCAAATATTGGGCATTTCATGGTCGGGGTAAAACCCCTCCATTGGGTCGAGCAATCCAATAAGCTCCATGGCCAGCTATCCCCTCGATCTTGTATGGACCTTCCCGTTTATCAAGGGATCCTGCGACTATATTTTTTGTGTTCAATGACACCTTCCTAAGCACTAGGTCTCCTAGCTAGAACTTCCTGATCCGAACACGAGAGTTGTAGTGGCGAGCTATTCTTTGTTGATATGCTGTATTTCTTATTCGGGACTTTTCCCTATTTTCTTCTAGCTCATCAAAACTTTGTTGTAGCATATCAACGTTTTGTGCTTCATCGTATAGCCTAACCCGTGGTGACGCATACGATGTTTCTATGGGAATAACAGCTTTTGTTCCAAATGCTAAAGTGTATGGAGTCTCTCATGTTGAAGTCCTCGCTGTCTTCCGGTATGCCCATAATACTTTGGGAAGCTTTTCAACCCAGCTTCCTTTTTTGGCATCTAGCTTTGCTTTGATGGTGTGCTTGATAATTTTATTTACTGCTTCTACCTGACCATTTGTTTGAGGGTGGGCTGGTGTAGCATAGTAATTAGCAATCTGGTACTTCTTGGACATCTGTCTGAACTTTCGGTTATCAAACCGGGTGCCATTGTCAGTTATTATAGTGTCCGGAACTCCAAACCTATAAAGTATGTTTTTATTTACAAAATTTGCGGTGTTAGCTTCTGTGATATGCACCAATGCTTCAGCTTTTGCCCATTTTGTGAAATAATCGACAACGACTATGGCGTGCTTTGTTCCACCCCTGTCCCAACTGGCATTGGGCCGATCAGATCTAGGCCCCACATGGCGAATGGCCATGGGGCGGTAAGGTTTCTGATTTTTTCTAGGGGTTGTCAGATATCGTTAGCAATCCTTTGACAGGTATTGCAACTTTCTGAGTACCTTATGCGCAAGACTTTTACCCCCAGTGTGGTTCCCGTAAACTCCTCCGTGGATCTCTTGAAGTATTCGATGTGCATCTTCTTCCGGTACACATCTCTGGAGAGCTCGAGAAAACTCCATTCTGTATAATTCTCCTCCGATCATGGTATACCTAGCCGATCTATACCTGATGCGCTTTGCTAATACCGGATCTTCCAGGAGCACGCCTTCTTCCAGAAACCTTCTCAGCTGGACCATCCAACCGTCTTGCGGTGTTCGGATTTCTGAAATTTCCAAATGCTTATTTTCAGCTGTACTCGGTTTAAGGAGGTGTGCAACTGGAATGGTCTTTGGTCTGATTGAGGTTGTTGCTGACGCTAATTTAGACAATGCGTCAGCCTTTTCATTTTCTTCCCTGGGGATCTGAGCGATCTTGTATTCTTTAAATTTTTAGAGGAGCTGTTTCGCAAAGTCACGGTAGGCTATCATTCCTTCATCTTTGGCCTGGTACTCGTCCATAACCTGGTTGACAACTACTTGTGAATCGCTGAATATCTCAACTTCATCTGCCCCGAGAGCTATGCAGACTCTGATTCCAGCTAACAATGCCTCGTACTCGGCTTGATTATTGGTTGCTTTAAAATCAAATTTCATGGCACATTCAACATCATCTCCTTCTAGGTGTGAACTACGATCCCTGCCCAACTGCCATGAGTATTTGAAGAGCCATCAACATACAGTTTCCATGAAAAACTCTTATCCAAGAGTCTTTTTTCTTCCAGGTTTGGTTCTATGAACTCGGCTATGAAGTCTGCCACATCTTGTCATTTGAGGGAGGTTTTGGGGACATAATGAATATCGAATTCACTTACTCGATTGCCCATTTGGTAAGTCTTCCTGATATTTTTTGTTTTTATAAAATTTGTCTTAATGGGCAATTGGTGAGAACCTAGATTTTATGGGCCTGAAAATATGGTCTCATCTTTTTTGCTGCTGAAACCAATGCTAAGGCCATCTTCTCTGCCTGTGAGTACTTGGTCTCAGTCGGTACGAGTACCTTGCTGGTATAATACACTGGTTTCTGTACTCCATCTTCTATTCTGACTAAAACTGAACTTGCTGCAAACTCGGTTATTGACAGATACAGCTGAAGTATGTCCCTCTTTTACGGTTTTGAGAGAACGGGAGTCTGTCCCAAGTACTATTTTATTTTTAAGAATGCCTGCTCGCACTCTTTATTCCACTCGAGTCCTTTCCTTTTTTTGGTTATCTTGAAGAAGGGTGTGCACCTGTCTATAGCCCTTGAGATGAATCTTCCCAAGGAAGCTAAACACCCTGTTACACGCTGTACCTCTTTTAATGTTTTAGGTTAGGTCATTTCTTGCAAAGCCTGGATCTTCTCGGTATTAACTTCAATTCCTTTTTGATGGACTTGAAAATCTAAGAATCTCCCCGAATGGACTCCGAATAAACATTTGTTCAGGTTTAATTTCATCTGGTATCTTCTCAGAACATCAAATGCCTCTCGGAGGTCCCGGGCATGCTCATCTGCCGAGACGCTTTTAGTCAACATGTCATCAATGTACACTTCCATGTTCCTTCCTATTTGTCGAGTGAAGATTTTGTTGACCAACCTTTGATACGTAGCACCTGCATTTTTTAAACCGAAGGGCATTACTGTATAGCAATATAAACCCTTATCCGTTGTGAAAGCTATTTTTTCTTCATCAGCTTTGTTCATCCGGATCTGATTGTATCCCGAGTAAGCATCCATGAAGCTGAGCAATTCGTGACCTGCTGTGGCATCCACTAGCTGGTCTATCCTTGAAAGTGGGAAGCTATCCTTTGGACATGCCTTATTTAGATCCGTGAAATCTGGGCACATCCTCCATTGTCCATTTTTCTTTTGGATAAGAACTACGTTGGCGACCCACTGAGGGTAGCTGACTTCTCTAATTGATCCAGTTGCCAGTAGCTTTTCCACCTCTTGTTTGATTGCTTGACTTCTTTCAGGATTGAACGATCTTCTCTTTTGTATTACCGATTTTGCATTCGGGCTAACTGCGAGGTAATGGGATATTACTCGGGCATCTATTCCGATCATATCTTCGTGACTCCAAGCGAATACATCTTTGTACTCTCTAAGCAGATTGGTTAAGTCTTGCTTGACTTTTCCATCTAAGTTGGCCTCGATCTTGATTTTCTTATCCGGTTCGTCTTCTTCAAGTACTACTTCAACCAATTCTGTTTTGTTTCCATTCGAGCTCTCCCTTGGATCCAGTTCGAATGACAAGGATTCTTTACACTGATTTGGCTGCATTATGGTGCACACTTGTTCAGTATCATGTTTGTCTCTGTATACTGACAGGTTTGCTCTTCGGGCCATCTCTAGGGATCCCTTGACTATCCCAACCCCTTGTTTGGTTGGGAACTTGATCATTAATGCATAATTGGCCGTCACGGCCCTTGTTTTATTCAGGAATGGCCGGCCCGATAATGCATTATACGGCCAATTATCCAAGTCAACTACCACGAAGTGGAGTAGGACAGTCCTCTAGCATGGTGCCATTCCGATCTTTACGGGTAATTTTACCGTCCCGAGTGCCCTGACCTCTATCCCTCCAAACCCTTTTAATAAAGTATGGAAAGGCTGTAAATATTTTCGGTCTAGTCTTAGCTGGTCGTACACAGCCACGCTTAGGATGTCTGCTGAACTCTTATTATCTATTAAAATTCTCCATACTTCCTTATGGCCAATCCGGGCACTTATAACCCAAGCGTCATTAGGTCGAACATCGATGCCATGGGAATCTGCCTTTGTAAAGACTATTGGGTCCTATCCTAACTTTACCCTTTTCGGGTCTGGCTAAACCGAGTTTACGTCGAAGTTATTCCTTGCTTCTATTGATTCTCTGATTTCCTGAGTTCGTTCTAGGTTGCTTCTCCCAGTAGAGGGTCCTCCGAAAATTGTATGTATTACATGATTGGCTTCGGAGCTGGTTCTTTGATTTTTACCAGGGTTATGATCAATCTTGACTTCTCTCTCAGTTTCTTATCTCTCATATTTTTTCAAGATTACATCTCGCATGTGCCCTTCCCGAATAAGAGTCTATGTAATCTCTGAGCTGAAAACACTTTGAAGTCTCATGCCCGGTTTTCTTGTGAAACCTGCAATACTTGGTTGTATCTCTTCCGGCGAACTGTGATTGTCGCAGCGGCTCTTACACAATATTCTTCTTTTCCAAGATGGCTAAAATTTCTTCTTGTTTCTTTCGAAGAGGGGTGTAATTGGTACATCTGCCTCAGTATTTCTCTGTGGACCGCTCGGCGTTGAACCCATTACCCCCATCCTTGTTTTTCTCCTTCTCGTTCCCTTTTAGCTTTTCTTTTTGATTCTACCTCTTGGATTCAGCATCCTTCTGTTCAGGCTTTCCCCCGTGCATATAGCTTCCTCCTATAGCTAATTCTTCTTCTACGGCCAGTGCGTATCCTCCTACCATATCCATCATGTCAGCATACCTTGTCAGTCGTGCTCTTCTCAAATAAAAGGATAGCCGTCCATTCTGCAAGTTATTGATGAATGCAGCGATTATGGCTTCATCGTTTGCACTGCCAATCTCTGATACCCCTTGGCCGAATCTCCCTAGATATTTCTTCAGTGACTCATCTTTCCCTTGTTTTATTTGAGCAAGGTGAGCCACTGACTTTTTCCTGTGAACGTTACTCAGGAATTGCCTTGAGAAGCTCCTGTTTAATTCACTGAAACTCTTGATGCTTACTGAAGGTAACCTTCCGAACCACCTCGACCCCATGTCTCCTAGAGTTAGTGGGAAATTGAGACATAATAAGGGATCGTTGTGGGCATACTGGGCCATGGCGCTTTTATAGCGTCTTACGTGCTCTTTCAGGTCCATGTCTTTCTTAAACTGCTCCACGCGCGGCATCCTGAACCTTTATGGGAAAAGGGTCCTCAAGATTTCCTTGGTAAATGGGCTGTCTGAGTCGTCGTCAGATAAATCATTATAGATATAACGTCTGACCAACGCATCCATCTGACGCCTATTGTTCTCGACTTCTTAAGTTAGGCTCTGGATCATGACATCTCCGTCCCCCACCGGGCTTCCTCGACGGTTGAACCGTTGGGTAACTGTCATTCTTTCTGGCTTTTCACTTTGATGCTGAGATTCTTGCATGACTCTGTAATGATGTTTGCGATGAGGTCGATCGCTATCTTCTGATGACGACCGATCCCTGTGCCGGTCGTTTTTATGGTGTCTAGTGCGTACTGTTTGATTGTGGTCCAGCCTCTGGTGATGTCCCTCTTCAAGTGTTTCCTGTCCAGCCGGGTTGATTGGGGAAGAGTTCCTTTTGGTTTCTGGCATAGTTATTCCTATCCCAACCACCACCGAACGGAGCCTTGCGGGTGGAGAATTGGAAGTATGTGCTCCTGCAGCCAGTAAATCAATCCCTTCCCTTGCTGTGTCTGTAACCAATTGCTGCCGGGCCTCTTGAAAACGCATCGTAAGATCTCTGTTGGTTGGAGGAACTTGCTGGATCCTTGCCAGGTGTGCAGGCTGGTTTTCTGTGTTTGCTGCAGGATCTTATGACGTGTTACCAACATGGAAATCGTCTAGTGATTTTTGGCCATTCCCTGAACTGCTTTTACTTCCTGCCATTGTTTTTAACTAATTTGAAGGTTCAAGCCCTTCCTTCTATCGCCAATTATTGACGTCGATTTCTGGATTATGTTAGAAAATCCAACAAGGATTGGATTTCGGCTATTGATTCAAAGAGAGAGAGATTCAGAGAGAGTAAAGAAGACAAGTTTTACGTGGTAAAACTCTGATGACTGGAGAAACGTCCACGGGTGGTTAAAGGATCAACCAAGCCAAAATCCACTATGAAATTATGATATTTACAAGCTCTCGATCTCTGTTTTTTATCTCTGTATTTGCTATGATTGTTGTATGCTATATTGCTTATCTCTTTTGGAGCCAGATTATGGGTCTATTTATATGCTTATAGAACCCTAATCTGCTTTGTACAAGTAATACAAGATCTTTGTATGTAATTGTGATTCGGTGACTTGTTTGAGGTTGATTTGTCTTCTTTCCTGTTTCCGAGTCTCTTATGGAAATCGAGTGGGATTCTAGTACTGCTGTTCAATTTGGATTTGTTTCCTTATAAGAATGTAGCCTTCGTAAAGTAATCAAGTTATTTCCTGATTGGGGACTCTTCTAACTTAATGTTCCATTTAGTTGGGATTCCTTCCCGATGGATATCTTCGTGTATTTAGCGACTTAATCTGTTTGAAATATGCACCAAGTTCTTACTCGAGTCATATTTTATTCCCGAGTAAGAGTAATACCTGATGTTCCTGAGTAGCGCCGTTTGAGCCAGAGTGGAACCGTTGTTTAACTAGTCCCGAGTGTTGTTAACTGATCCCGAGTAGGTTTCATTCAATATATGCTTACTCGGGCTTTCTTCTCTTTAATGATGCCTCGTAGGATATTTCCTGAGTGCCTATTTGGGCGTCCACCTGGCTATTTTCTCCTACCTGTCAATGACGTGTATGCTTGGTAAAATTCACATACGACACATAAATTAAATCTGGTTGCCAGAGCCTTAAAAATGTTATTGGGGCCGTTAAAATGGTTACCATCACCGTGAAAATGGTTACAAGTGAAAATATCAAAAGTTTAAAAGCAGTTACCCAAGCCGTAAAATGGTTACTGGAGCAGTGAAAATAGTTACCAATGCTGTGAAAATGGTTACAAGTTAAAATTTCATAAAATAAAAACTGGTTACCAAAGCCGTAACATGGTTACTAGAGCCTGTTAAAATGGTTACAATTGCCATAAAAATGGTTACGAGTCAAAATTTCATAAATTTAAAAGTGGTTAACCAAGCCATAAAATTGTTACTGGAGCCGTGAAAAGGGTTATCAATACCGTGAAAATGGTTACAAATCAAAATTTCATAAATCAGAAACTGGTTACTAGAGCCGTAAATTGGTTACTAGAGGCATGAAAATGGTTACCACCACCGTGAAAATGGTTACAAGTCAAAATATTAAAAAATAAAAAATGGTTACCAATACCGTATAAATTGTTACCAAATCTGTGAAAGTGGTTACTATTGCCGTGAAAGTGGTTACTAATGCCGTGAAAAAGGTTACAAGCCGTGATTTCAAAAATAAAAAAGTAGTTACCAAAGCCGTAAAATGGTTATTGGTGTCGTTAAATGGTTACCATCGCCGTGAAAATGGTTACAAGTCAAATTATCAAAAATTTGAAAGTGGTTACCCAAACCGTAAAATGGTTAATGGAGCCGGGAAAACGGTTACCAATACCGTGAAAATAGTTACAAGTCTAAATTTTAAAATTAATAAATAGTTACCAAAACCGTAAAATGGTTATTGAAGCTGTGAAAATGATTACCATTGCCGTGAAAATGGTTACAATTCAAAATATCAAAAATTATTTGAAAATATATAATTAATTAATTTATCTTAATTGATTATACTTTTTAATTATATAACTTTTTTTTTATTTTGGTTTCAATTTATTTTTTAAAATTTTATAATTATAAATTTTAAGGAGTTGAAAAAATTAAAAACAAAATAGTTTTTTTGGTGGCAACCGGTTGAAAACTGGTTGTCCCATTCCTTTTTTAATATTCATTGTGGTACTGTTTGTGGCTGTATCATACAGCTAGCTGCACAACAGCCAATCCGGCATCATTAGTACACGAAGTCCTACATTCTCTTATACTGTTAGGTCTTGGTGTCAGTAAACTGCACAAGCAGTTATCTAAAAATAACTTCTACTGCATTTACTCTCTTTAGTGTTGGATTGGCTTTCATGGGCCAAGGCCATGGAATTGGGTTTGGACCCATATTGGGTGTACAAGATTAATAGAAATCTCTACAAGTAGCAAAAGAATCTATTGCCACGAAAACATTGAGTCCAAAAATTAAATGACACTTTTGGAAGAGACTTTTCAACACTGTCACCGTTTTAATAAGTTATGTTTTAAAAGCACCTATAATGGTGAATGGACGAAAATGCCCCCAAAAGTACTTCCATTTAAGTTATTTTGAAAACTTATATTCATTTTTACTTTTTTTACTTTTTATTTAATAGAAAGAGTAGAGAGAAGTTACATGACGGTTTAGAGCGTCCAAGCAATCGGAATTCGACAAAAGATGATACAGATTTGTTTCCACTTCGATTTCGATTTCGATTTCAATTTCGATTTTGATTAAAAACAAGGTATGTAACTTCAACGATTATCTAGGGCTTTTAGTATTATACCTTGTTTATGGTTTATGGTTTCTAGGGATAGATTGAGGAATATGATGAATGGTAAATAGGTTAGATGGAGGGACATGTTTAAAATTCGCAATAGTCAGTGGTTCTTGGACGGTAATACAATCACCCAATGCTACCACCGTCGACTTCTCACAGTTATTTAGGACACAATTTACATATTAGGGGAAGATGCAATCCAAGTCCAAGAAAAGTTCTACGCTTCCTGTTTAGGCCATTTTCTATGCATGCATCACGAAATGAAAATTTTCGGTGGTATTGTGGAGCGGTTGCTATTGTCTGAGTTATACCACGACAGACCCACCGATGAGATGAGGTTCATGTTGGGTAACCAGAGCGTCTGTTTTTTAAGGGTGGAGTTTTGTTTGATAACTGCTGAAGTTCAGAGCCATCCCCGACATAGATGGATATGATGTGGTAGAGAATGACATACACAAAGGTAATTTGGTGGTTGAGATGAGGTCAATTTTAGCAAACTTGAAGCTCAGGTTGAACAAGGTCAATAGACCCAGCCATTGGATGCAGTGAAGCCATGTTTGCTGTTGATGGTCAACTATGTATTGACCGGAGGGGATAGAGGTATTCTGTCTATATATGGTAGTTTCGCCTTGTTAAGGACTTGGATGTGTTCAATGCATTCCTGTATGTGTAGAATACCTCTATTTTCTGGTTCTAAAATGTACTTCATACAAAGAAAAATCCAAGGAATAAAGGGTGCCCGGTTCACTTGAGTAAAAGGTCACGGTACCCGCACTAGAGTTGAGAGACGAGTAGATAGAGTTTAGGTTTCAGTTGGCTGCGTTTCTTATTGGCAAAACATTTCTTACGTGGCTCTTCCCTATAATTGTTCTTATCATTCGTTGTCTATTGTTGGTTCGGTTATTATATCTTGAGGTTTCTAGTTTTAGGCCGTTTCGGTTTCAAAGCATTTGGCTAGATCCTGATTTTACAACTGTTGTTCCTAAGATTTGTAGCTTTGTTGGGTAGGCCTTCTTAAGTTGTTAACAGAAAATTGTGGAGCTTGAAGTAGGCTCTCAATACTTTGAATTATTGGGGATCTTAATTCTACCGCTGTTGGGAAAGCTATAGAGTTTCATCCTATTCTGGTAGATCTGTCTAACTAGGGTTTTTTAGATGATCTTCTATGGTCATGACGTGTGTTCACTCTTAATTGGTTGTGTTGTTACGCAAACAAGAGTTTTTTGTTAGAGATCGGTCCAGAGTTAGGTGGCTTTGTGATGGGATCAGAACATATCTTTCTTTCATGCCTCTATCAAACGTATGCATTATCATAACGATATATCAACCATCTCAATTAATGGGGTCCTCTCGGAGGATCGCCTACCATTAAGGATCATAACCTCAGTTATTATTCTGACCTCTTTTCTTTGGATGTTTCTCGCATTGTGAGAGATTTATATGGATGACGTGATTCTTTCCTTGGTCACTGCCACAAAGAACACTTTCTTGACTAGTGTTCCATCTGTTGATGATATTCATGATATCATCTTTGCTATAGATGCTGTTTCTGCCCCTAGGCCAGATGGGTTTTCTGGTAGATTTTATCAGGGGTTGTTGAGATGTTATAGGTAGTGATGGGTCCTCGTTGTTCAAGAATTTTTAATCACTAGTGTTATTTTCTTCATTCTCAATTCCAGCTTCATTGTTCTTCTTTCAAAGCTAAGGGACTTGATTTCGATTGATCAGTTTCAGCCAATTACGCTTAGTAACTTTCTATTCAAAATTTCCTTAAAAATTTTAGTTTATCATTTAGCTCAGGTTGCAACAAGGATTATTTCTCCTTGACAGTTCAGATTCTTAAGAGACCGACATATCGAGGATTGTATTGCTTTGGCTTCTAACTTTGTGAATGTGTTATAGAAGAAGTGTTGTGAGGTTAACTTGGCCACGAAGATTGATATCTACAAGGATATTGACACCCTAGATTGGTCTTTCATTTGAAGAATGCTCAAGGCTTTTGGGTTTCCTTATGTTTCTATGGAATGGGTAGATGTCATTTTTTGTTCTTTTTGTTCTTTTTGTTCTTTTGAATGGGGTCTAGAATGAAGTACAAACCGTGTAACAGCCTCAGGAATTGAACACGGCTAAAATCGTAAGACAGAGGTGGTGCACCAACAGTGGAAAACTCTCTAGAAATGAACGTTGTTAGAACCGTGGACCATGCATGTGTACAAACCACATAATGTTCACTAGAATGAACCTTGACATATGCATGGTGTGCCAACCCCGGTACAGACAACAACCTTGACCGTAGAAGAGAGAAAGACTCTCTATTACATGTGGTCAAACATACGTGCAAGGACAAGCACACCAACGTGAATGGTAGAGGTTTCCAATCATCAAACGGAAACAAATTACAATACAAACACATAGACTGTAAATCTAAAATTAGATGCGGAATAAGAAATGAAACACATACGAATACTAGGGAATTGTGATGCATGTGTTTGTATGTGCAATGAGTACAACAACTATAGTGACACATGTAATTAAGTTGTATATGTGCAATGAATGATGCATTATGATACACAAATATGCAAATTGTTTGTGTGTGGGCCTAATCTCTTCAAGAGAAACAAGTCGAGTAGTTATACCTTTGAAACTTGGCTCTCGAAGATATTGGGATGTTGGGAAAGTTGTCTTTTGTCACGATCACATTGTTGATGACCATATGAAGAATCTAAACTACCCATACAAAACCCCAGTGGTTTTGGAACAGAAATAAGCCAATCACAAAATGATTACACTTACAATCTCCAAATTTGGCTATTTCATGTCAAAAACCCAAATCTCACACAAAAGAAAAAGCTATTTCTATATCACATGTATCACATCCTCACATTACAAAGAGAGACCTAATCTAAACTTGCAACATGGTCTTCAATCTCTTGTAAGCACACTTGTGAGAAATAAATACAAACAACATTTCCAAAACAACAAGCACATGTGAGATATTCAAAGCATGAAAAGATATGTGATGCTCCTCCTAAATGGGTTACTAGCACTCAATGTGACTGCCCCACCCCCCACCCACCCACCCACCCATTTATTTACAAGGACAAGAGATTACATATACTCCCCCTATATTTCTCTAGTCTTATCCCCTCTTTTTTCATGAGATAGGCAAATGAGCTCTTGAATTCAGGTTGCCTCGATAAAGAAAGCTACTCATAAGTCAAGATGGATAATCATATAAACAAACTTTATGCATGTCATGTAATTGAGAGAGATTCAAATGAGATTTTTTTCTTCAGAAAAGGTGTGTGTGTGGAAATGTGGCTCGACATATAATACAGGTACTATCAAGCTCATACATGAGAATCAATCAAAGCAACAATCAATATGATTTCCAAATGAAGTCAAACCAATTTAAACGCTTTTGTTATGATCAGAAGATACATAACAAGGCATTTGTGTGTAAAGTGATCTAATCACATTATATCTCAACTTTATGTAGGTAAAATAAAACACTCCCAACGGAAGCGTGAGAAAATTTAATAAAATTAGGGTTTGCGTATAAATATTTTTTTTTTTGCTTTTTCAATAACAAGAACCTTAACCCTAGATTAATTGATGTAAATAAAAAGTGTCGTACCTTTTTCTTGTGATGATTGAACAAGCGCCGAATTGATTCCGTAAGATCTTCCAATCCAATCATGAACTTGAATCACCTAGGAGTGTGTGCTCCCTTTCTTTTAATCGTATACCTGAGGATGGAAACAAACAAAATCTTCTTCTTTGTTAGTTACAATAATCCTCCAAGAAGAAAACAAAGAACGTTAGGTCACTTTTGAATTTTCAATCAATTTTATTAAACCTCGCGTGAACTTTGATTCGATGTTGTTCATAAAACCTTTTGATGTAAAGGCTACTAGTGTACTATCAAAAACTAAACGTTCTTTCTTCATTTTCTTTGCCGAATCACACACTATTTCTTAGAGTTTATCGAATTTTCTCTAGAGTAAAATTAGATTTTTCTCCCTTAAAATTCCTATGGTGACCGAATTCTTCTTTTAGAAAAATAAGGCTGGCAGAAATCTCTCTTGGAAAAGCTTAGATCTGGCCGAAATTTCCAAACCTATATATATATATAGGATCATAAGTCCTCTTCTAAGAAGAATTTACTTGGTTGGCAAGAATCCTTTCCTTAGGTGGATTTATTTGGTAGTTAAGAATCCTTTTTTAAAAGGAATTCTACCCACCTCTTATATATACATAGCTGGCCGAAATTTCACTTAATATAATTAGGAGACTTAATCCTTTCCTTATGTGGATTTACTTGGTGGTTAAGAATCCTTTTCTAAAAGGAATTCTATCCTATACCAAGACTTCTAATCCAACTCAATAGTGTATTTGTAACCATATTAAAGACTTCCTAATTTGATTAGATAAAAAATTCCTTTTATTTATCTACTTATCGAATATAGTCTTTAATATTAAGTATACTACCCACAATAGTATAATTTTAAGAGACAATCTCCTACTAGAAAAAAGATTTTGACTTTTAATTAAATAATTGATTAATCAACAAATTAACTAATTTCTATTTAATTAAATAATAAAATAAAAATAATATAATTAAGCTATTCTAAATAGCCTTACAGCCCAACTCATATATATGGGCCATATATTATTTTTCTTATTTTATTATATCCATTAGACCTTAATAAAAAGTCCACATGTGAACTAGACCTATTTTTACAAAAAGAAACAAGTCCACATGCCTCAATACAATTCTAGATGAACCCCTAAATTGGTTCGGTAGAATATATCAAGTAATCCATGCAAGTTCGTGTGGATTGGGGATCTTGGCAGACTATCAAGATTTAAGATTCAATAGACACAACCCAGTCACAATCAACAAATGATTCACTTAGGTCCGATTTATTTAATTTTAGTTCATTCCACTAAAGAACTAAAATTGAACTCTTAAATAAAGATAGAATAAGTTGATGTTACTCATTCATACCCTAGACAACCTTATTGGAGAAGGTGTATTCTCGTGAAGAATACCATTAATCGCCAGGAGTTCATAGACCGCCTTTAGCTCTCCAAGTTACCATATTTACATATATGACCACATTTTGAACTTGGATATTTTGACTTGTCTAGAAGCCATGTTTCAGTAGACACTATTGAATACTTAATATTAAGATTTAATATACAATACCTCAAAACATCCATATGATGATATTCTACTC
Organism: Dipteronia dyeriana; assembly: GCA_032871835.1. Lineage (NCBI taxonomy): Eukaryota > Viridiplantae > Streptophyta > Magnoliopsida > Sapindales > Sapindaceae > Dipteronia > Dipteronia dyeriana. The sequence continues at coordinate 55,366,954 of CM065297.1, forward strand.
TCATTTAATAAATAGAGACACGGTGTCCATAACTATAAATAAAGTCCTCTATCGATTAACAAATGAATACCACCAAACTATTGAGGATAGACTATGATATATAATCGTACTCATTGATAGCTTAAATGATAACACTTGTAACCATAAGTCCATCATTTATCTCTGGATTGAGATAGACTCTCTGATTGTCTTCAAATAAAAACTTTTATCCATTGACGGTTCTAGATAAAGTATTTCATTGTGATCCAATTCAATGCACCCAGTGCACTAGATTCTTTTGCCCAAAGACACCACACTTTGTTTATTTTAGACTCATCATAACACATTTGATCCACTCAAATGCTAGCAAAAGAATCTACAACTTTGACAAGATAAAGATGCCTAACCTTTTTATCTTAAGTTGTGAATATTATTCAACACTAACTAAAGAATTGTGTCTACCTCATACATATCTAGATGTATGAACAATTCTTCTTTTCTCATAGTATTTTGACCTTATGATTATTTACTTTTGAAAATTATAATAACTAAACTATAAATGCTATAAGATTTGTTAAACTAGAAATCATTTTATTAATATGAAAAGAATGTCAAATACATTATTACACTCTTGCGATCGAGCATAATCCCAACATTTTATTCATTGCAAAACATATCATTACTTATCAAAATTTGAGGTCTTATTAAGCAATGCACCATAACACATCATCAACTATGATTTTTTAACCAATTTCATTTTTCTCCTTTATAAGCCTAGAATGCATGTATATCTGTTAATCATGCAAGTGTAACTCTCTTGATGGCTTACACTCAATTTTAATTGAGTAGGTTTTTCCTACATTGGGAAATTGTATATCATATTGCTAGTAGCCCTTTTCAAGAGTGAGTTTAAGAATGCATATCATAAAAATCATGATCATGGAGAACAGTTTAAGGCCAATCAAATGTACTATCTAGAAGAACTTTCCTCAAAATGATAAGCATACTCAAGAACACATAGAAATCATGCATTTACATGCTAGGCAACTGTGCACGGTTTTATATAAATTATTATTCAATATTATTCAATGTTATTCATCATGAAATCTCAAGTAATCACAAAAGAGCATAAAATATGTCAACTTTTTGCATATAAGAATCATGCAAGCTTGCTCTATTTGCTTGGAGATCTTCTTATGGGATCATTCCAGCAAAATCAAGGAATATCATAAACCAAAAAGATCTAATAAGTAATTCAAACCTCGATGTATCCAAAAGGCTTGTAAACAAAGTTTCTAGTTCCATAAAAAAATGGTGATGAATGTTAAAGTTTTGTTCCTTAGTGCAAATCATGAATTTCTTGAAAGTTATATGAACTCATGTTATCACAATGAGGATAACAGTACCTTCATCCAAGCTATAATTTGCTAGCACTAGTTACAACTTAAGAATTTGTGTAGATGTTCTCCTCATGGCTATGTACTCTATCTCTACTATTTACTGAAAGATCAGGGTTCGCTCCTTATTCAGCCTTGTTTTTCAGATGTTTCCACTTGGAAACACATTCCAAATATGCTTTCCCAGTCAACAAAGTACCTGCTCAACTGTATCACTAAAACCTACACAACTAGAATTAGTGTCACATGATTACCTAATCCAATAGATAAAGGTTCCTGACACAAATCAAATTTACTTATTAAACAATGGAGACATGGAAAACCTTGGAATTAAAATGGTACTTAAAATACAAACACCAAAGCTCCAAGCTGTACATAAATATAGGAAATGAGACAATGATTAACAATAAAATATCTACAATGCCTATATACAAGCTTTGACCAACACATGGTCAACAAGCATTTTGGTGTCGTAACATAACTTGCTCATTTTTAATTATGTTACATGTATCTACAAGAGGTAAAGCAAGTGTAATAGAGACATGACCATTTTGATCGATCTTGCATTCATTTGACCCTAACGTCATGGAAAATTGATCAATATGGTTATTCTTAATAAGCTCATTCTTCGTATTCCCCTTATGTAAAGAATGGTCACACATAACTCTCTTCGAAGATTTAAGAGTGGTGGAGCTCTTAATCACATCCTTCCTAACCCTAACGGTTTAAGGCATTTTTCTGGTTACGTTCATTTGTGAGGTGGGTGACAGAACCTTTTTGATCTTAGGTTTATCATTGCTACTTTTCTCAAGAGGTTAAGATTTAGCTTTTGTCTTGCACATGCCAATAAACTTATGGTATTTGGGCTTGATTTTCCATTTCACTCCACAATGATGGCAAATGGGAATGAATTTGGAAGGTTTTATTTGATTCTTGGAAATCAAAGTTCTAGACCCATCATGAGTGTCTATAACATGAGATTAACTTTCCAAAGATTTATTTCTCAAGTTAACATACTTATGACAATGGGGTCTAATATGATCATTAATAACACAAAAATAATAAATAGGCATAAGGTTAGAAATTGTATCTCCCTTTTGTTGTTGTCTCTTACGGTCACCTCCTTTCTTGTTGATTGACCTGTTAGAGGAGATGGTTAACTTCTCAAGGATTTTTCCTTTCTTCTTGAATTGCCTAGGCTTTGACTGATTTGTCAAGGCTTGTGTAGAATTTTGTTGAGTTAAACTTTTCTTGGATCAACTTTGCTCTTGCCTTGAGCTTAAGATATCTTGATATTTGCCTTTATCAATTCTTCAAGGCACCTCATCTCTCTATCCTTGATAATCTTTAAGGATGGCAAGATCACCTTTCAATGCCATCATCCGTTAGATGTAATCTTTGATATCCTTCTCTTATTTAGATGCATCAATCATGTTGTTTTCAAGAATTCATCCAACATGGTCCTTAGTTGAAGGTTTTCCTTCTCCAACTTTGAGATTTTTTCGTTCATCTTATTTAAGGACTCTGAAAACTTATAGTGAAGTCTTCGTAACTCGACCCATCATCTCTTAAGTTCCCAAAGCATGAACTCTCTTCATCGAATCTTCTACCACTTGTGCTCACATGGCTTTCATCATTCGAACTAGCGTCTTCAAGACTTGCTCCTTTGTAATTTTCCTCAAGAGATGATAAAGGTATGGCTGATTTAATATTTCTTTTATGAGACGCGGCACTTTCATGGGTGATCCTTAAAATATCCCAAGCTTCATGAGAAGTTAGAGCGAATTTGATGAGTTTCACTTGATTCTTATCCACTGCAAAAGATAAGGCACGGAAGTCCACTGGGTTCCATTTTGCATCAAGTTCTTCATTTGTCCACTTAGAATTATGCTTTGGCATATAAGCCCTATTATCTAATCTTTTTGAGGGAGGACAATATCCCTCGTCAACACACATCCACATGTGCTAATCATTGTCAGTCAAAATGAATTCCATCCTTTCTTTCTAGGGGAGTAGTTAACCTTGGTGGGCAATAATGGTTCAGAGATCAACGCACCCTCTAACATCTCAATACCACGCATACTATTTAATGAATGAGATGCAATGTTTGCAAAGCCCAACCTATATGTATATAAGCTCCTGCTCTGATACCAATTGAAAAAAACACAAAGTGTGTCTAATACAACCTAGATGGTGATGAATAGTTTATTTACCAATTAATCGATTTTTCTACCAAATTTTTGATTAGTCAATTTTAATGACAAATGGCTCTATAATAAAAAAGTATTAAAAGTGCGAAAATTAAAAAAACATTTGATTTTTATTTGGAAACCCTTCAACTGGGAAAAACCACGTGACTAGCCTCGCTAGCCACTTAAGCCACAAAAATACAATAAATGAAAAGGAAGTTACTTCCTCAATAGACACACGGACACTCACTATCGATAACCTCAGGATATGGACACTACCACTAACCACTTATTGTTCAATACTAGTGATATCCCCTGATCCAATAATCTCGGCGTGAGCACCTCCTAATCTACCCTCATGCCTTTTATAGTGGTACTTCGCAATGCTTATGCAACCAAACACTTTGGCCACAAGGCTTTTCAATTCTTGTCAACCACCACTTGTGGTTACAAGACTTGAACTCATTGAAGAGAGTTAAAAATATCCAGTGAACATGTATGAATGCTTAATATATAGAATGCAAGACAAGACAGACTATGCTTAACTACATGTGGTAATAATTACTCAACAATCCTAGTTATTACCAAATGCCTAAATGATCAAACAAAAATGCGTAAGGCAAAGTATGATAACCTATAGGTTTAACAAGATGTAGAGAATTAAACCAAACAACCTAGTTATCAACTAACCCCAAACAATCTCCAAACTTCAAATATATGCAATTAACGAAGTTAAGTAAGTAAAGAACAATTAAAGAAAGGGATTTTAGTTCTTTCCTAACTACAGATATGTTTAATGAAAACCTATGAATGATTAACGACTTAAATGCATATGGGTGACGGTTTGAGAGTCAATCAATGAAGCTTGGAAGCTTCCCTCTTTAGAAACCCTTACTTCTCTCACTAGTGTATATATTTTCATGATTTTAGGTTCTTGGCTACTGCAGAAATGAGAAAGTGGAGTATTTATAAAGCCCACATAAAATAGCAATTTTTAAGAAATTCTCGTTGACCGTGGAACATACCGCAGTTCATGCAAAGGTCCAAATTGTGGTATACACTGTGTAATACCTCTGGAATTGAACGCGGCTAAAACTACAGAACAAAGGTGATGCACCAACCAAGGAAAACACTTAAAAAATGAATATTGTTAAGACAGCAGACCATGCATGTGCATAAATCATACAACCAACATCGTAATGTTCACTAGAATGAACCGCGACGTATGCATGGTGTACAAACTACGGTATATGCAACGACCTTAATCCCAGAAGAGAGAAAGACTCTCTATTACAAGTGGTCGAACACACGTGCAAGGACAAGCATACCAACATGTAAAACGGAGGTTTCCAATCATCAAACGAAAATGAATTACAACACAAACCGAATAGACAGTAAATCTAAAATCAGATATGAAACAAGCAATGAAACACACACAAATACTAGGGAATCATGATTCACATGTGTGTATGTGTAATAAGTACAACAATTGCAGTTCTATCTTTAAAGAGTCATCCTTCTTTCTTCAACTTTCGGATTTCTCGTTCTTCTTATTCAAGGACCTTTGTAAACTTACAGTGAAGTCTTCATAACTCTATTAGGTTTTATATTTATGTTTGCTTGATTTCATAAACCAAACGCTCTTTATTTGTATTGCTTAGTTGCTTAGTGGTTCGTGATTAGATCGAGCATCAAAGGAGGAAAGCAACTTTGCATGTAAGTTTCATCTTCGAAGGACAATTCTTAGGGATTTAGTTTCTTCCTCCTCTTACAAGATGTAGGCACACACATATTGCATACATTTGTATCTCTACATCGTTGTGCTTAATTAGCTTGATTTCAAAACAAAAAGCTCTTTATTTGTATTGCTTAGTTGCTTAGGCGGTTCATAATCGGATCGAGCTTAAATGAGGAAAACAACTTTGCATGTAAGTTTCGTCTTCAAAGGACAATGTATAGGTATTTAGTTTCTTTCTTCCCTTACAAGGCAAACACATACACACACATTGTAAACCATTTGTATCTCTGCATCATTGTGCTCAATTAGCATAACACATGCACATGCATATTATTGTATGCATATACATTGGATTTATTTAGACAACATTTATGAAATTCATGTTTTTGGACTACTTTTAGGAAATACTTGTGAAATTAAATTTGATACAATAAAAAATGAATTCGGATTACCGTTCACCATCCGAGTCCAAAATCCAGCAGCAAAAGTGGATCGAACAACTGGGATTATGCCACCGGTCAGAGGACGATCACACGATCGAAATGTCCCCTCTGATCACAATGCAATTTACCCACACTTTGATCTTGGATGAGAGAAAATTCTCTCATGATTTTCTCCTTATCACTTTTTGTTTATCACTCTGTATATTTGAGATTCCAAAACACTTGTATATAAGCACTGCTATGCACCTTCTGTGTTTTTGAACTTAAACCGAAGCACATACATTCTATACACATACTGCACGTACTTTACATGCCTTGCATTAAACATCACACACACATGCCTTGTATTGCACAGACAATGCCTTCACTTCCCATGTAGGGAAAAATCAGTTCAAAACACGGTGAAAACTTGAAATTAAGGTTTGAAATATTTTTAAAACTTTTCCCTTTTAATATAAAGAACCTTAACCCTAGATTAATTGATTTATATAAAAAGTATCGTACCTTTTTCTCGTGACGATTGAATTAGCGTCGAATTGAATTCGTAAGATCTTCCAATCCAATCATGAACGTGAATCACCTAGAAGTGTGGGCCCCCTTTCTTTAAATTGCTTACCTGAGGATGGAAACAAACAAAATCATTTTCTATGTTAGTCACAATTATCCTCCAAGAAGAAAAACGAAGAACGTAGGTCACTTGTAAATTATCAATCGATTTGAATGAAACTCACGTGAACCTTAATTCGATGTTGTACACAAAACCTTTTAATGTAAAGGCTACTAGTGCACTATCAAAAACTAAACGTTCTTTCTTCCTTTTCTTCTTTGCCAAATTTCACACTATTTTTCTGAGTTGACCGAGTTTTGTGTAGAGCATAAAATAATTTTTTTCTCTCTCAATATTCTTATGGTGGCCGAAATCTCTCTAAGAAGAATTTCATCTCTTTGGCCAAATTGTATAAGCCATATATATAATGGCCAAATTACATGCCCTAATCTATTTAGGGTTGGCCGAATTCATCTTGTATTAAGTTTAGGTGACCTAATCCTCTCTTACGAAGGATTTACTTGGTGAGCAAGAATCCTATCCTTAGGTGGATTTACTTTGTGACCAAGAATCATTTTTCAAAAAAAATTCTTTCTTACACCAAGACTCCTAATCCAACTCAAATAGTGTATTTGTGACCATATTAAAGACTTCCTAATTTGACTAGTTAAATAATTCATTTTATTTATCTACTTATCAAATATAGCCTTTAATATTAATTATACTACCAACAATATTATACTATTAGGAGACCATCTCCTATTAAGAATTTTTTTTTAACTTTTAATTAAATAATTAATTAATTAACAAATTAGTTAATTTTCATTTAATTAAATAATAAAATAAAAAAACAATATAATTAAGCTAAAATATTTAGCCTTGCCGCCCAAGACCACACATGGGCATATATATTATTTTTCTTATTTTATTAAATCTATTGGACCTTAATAAAAAGTCCACATGTGAACTAAACCCATTCTTACAAAAAGAAATAAGTCCACAGGCCTCAATACAATTCTAAATGGTCCCACAAATTGGTCTGGCAGAATATATCAAGTGATCCATACAAGTTCGTGTAGATTGGGGATCTTGGCGGACTATCTAAATTTAAGCTCCAATAGACAGAGCCTAATCACAATCAACAAATGATTCACTTTGGTCCGATCTATTAATTTTAGATCATTCCATTAAAGAACTAAAATTGAGCTTTTAAATAAAGATAGAGTAAGTTAATACTGCTTACTCATACCCAAGACAATCTTAATGCAGAAAGTGTATCCTCGTGAAGAATATCAGTGTTAGGATTATGCTCGATAGCAAGAGTGTAATATTGTAATTAACAGTCTTTTCATATGAATAAAGTGATTTCTAGTGTAACAAAGCTTATAGCATTTATAGTTTAATTATTATAATTGTCAAAAGTAAATAATCATAAGGTCAAAAGACTGTGAGAAAAGAAGAATTGTTCATACATCTAGATATGTATGAGGTAGACACAATTCTTTAGTTAGTCTTGAATAATATTCACAACTTAAGGTAAAAGGTTGGGCCCCTTTATCTTGTCAAAGTTGTAGATTCTTTTGCTACCATTTGAGTGGGATCAAATGTGCTATGATGAGTCTAAAATCATCAAAGTGTAGTGTCTTTGGGCAAAAGAATCTAGTGCACTGGGTGCATTGAATATGATCAAAATGAAATACTTTATCTAGAACCGTCAATGGATAAAAGTTTTCATTTGAAGACAATCGAAGAGTCTATCTCAATCCTGAGATAAATGATGGACTTATGGTTACAAGTGTTATCATTTCAACTATCAATGAGTACGATTATATAGCTTAGTCTATCCTCGATATTTTGGTGGTATTCATTTGTTAATCGATAGAGGACTTCATTTATAGATATGGATATCGTGGCTCTATTTATTGAATAAGAGTATAATACCATCATATGGATGTTTTGAGGTATTGGATATTAAATCTTAACGTTAAGTTTTCAATAGTGTCTATTGAAACATGGCTTCTGGACAAGTCAAAACATCCAAGTTCAAAATGTGGTCATATGAGTAAATATGGTAACTTGGAGAGCTATAGGCGGTCTATGAGCTCTTGGCGATTACTGGTATTCTTCACGAGGATACATTTTCTCCAATAAGGTTGTCTAGGGTATGAATGAGTAACTTTAACTTATTCTATCTTTATTTAAGAGTTCAATTTTAGTTCTTTAGTGGAATGAACTAAAATTAAATAGATCGGACCTAAGTGAATCATTTATTGATTGTGATTGGGTTGTATCTATTGGAGCTTAAATTTAGATAGCCCGCCAAGATCCCCAATCCACACAAACTTGCATTGATCACTTGATATATTCTACCGGACCAATTTATGGGTCCATCTAGAATTGTAATAAGGCATGAGAACTTGTTTCTTTTTGTAAGAATAGGTCTAGTTCACATGTGGACTTTTTATTAAGGTCCAATGGATTTAATAAAATAAGAAAAATAATATATTTCCCTTATATATGGTATGGGCACAAGGCTATTAAGAATAGCTTAAATATTTTTTTTTATTATTATTTAATTAAATGGAAATTAATTAATTTGTTGATTTATTAATTATTTAATTAAAAGTCAAAAATCGTTTTCCTAGTAGGAGATGGTCTCCTAAAACTTTACTATTGTTGGTAGTATAGTTAATGTTAAAGACTATATTTGATAAGTAGATAAATAAAAGGAATTATTTATCTAATCAAATTAAGAAGTCTTTAATATGGTTACAAATACACTATTGAGTTGGATTAGGAGTCTTGGTGTAGGAAAGAATTCTTTTTGGAAAAGGATTCTTGGTCACCAAGTAAAACTACTTAGTGGTAGAATTCTTCTTTGAAAATGATTCATAACCACCAAGTTAATCTACCTAAGGATAGGATTCTCCATCAAGTAATCCTTCTTAGGAAAGAATAAACTCTCCTAATCCATATCAAAGAGATGAAATTCGGCCAGCCCATAGGAATATAGGATAAGTTAGATTTCTTTTTAGATAAGGATTCTTAACTACCAAAAAAATCCACCTAAGGAAAGGATTCTTGCCAACCAAGTAAATCCTTCTTAGGAAAGGATTTATGATCCTATATATATGAGCATGATAAGTTCGGCCAGCCCTAAGGCTACTAGAGGAGAATTTCGGCCAAGCTTATTTTTCTAAGAGAAAGTTTCGGTCATCATAGGAATTTTGAGGGAGAAAAATCTGATTTTACTCTAGACAAAATTCGATCATCTCTAAACAATAGTGTGTGAATTCGGCCAAGTAGAGAAAAAAGGGGAACGTTTTTGTTTTCGATAGTATACTAATATCCTTTACATTACACAACATCGAATCAAGGTTCACGCGAGTTTCAATAAAATTGATTGATAATTCACAAGTGACCGGACGTTCTTGGATTTTTCTCTTGGAGGATATTTGTAACTAACAAAGAAAAGATTTTTGCTTTGTCTCCATCCTCAGGAATACAATTTAAACAAAGGGAGCCCACACTCAAAGGTGATTCACGTTCGTGATTAGATTGAAAGATCTTGCGGAATCAATTCGGCGCTTGTTCAATCGTCACTAGGAAAAGGTACGATACTTTTATATACATCAATTAATCTAGGGTTAAGATTCTCGTTGCATAAAGGGAACATTTTTATTTATACGCAAACCCTAAATTTCATTTTTCTCATGCTTCTGTTGTGTTATGAACCGTTTTTTTCCCTACAATCAGTAATTGCCAGAAGCTTATAGACCGCCTATAACTCTCCATGTTACCATATTTACTCATATGACAACATTTTGAACTTGGATATTTTGACTTGTCTAGAAGCCATATTTCAATAGACACTATTGAAAACATAACGTTAAGATTTAATATCCAGTACCTCAAAACATCCATATGATGATATTCTACTCTTGTTTAATAAATGGAGCCATGATGCCCATATCTATAAATGAAGTCCTTCATCGATTAACAAATGAATACCACCAAAATATCGAGGATAGACTGTGCTATATAATCATAATCATAGCTCAAATGATAACACTTGAAACCATAAGTTTATCATTTATCTCATGATTGAGATATACTCTCCGATTGTCTTCAAGTGAAAACTTTTATCCGTTGACGGTTCAGGATAAAATATTTCACTGTGATTCTATTCAATGCACCCAGTACACTTGATTCTTTTGCCAAAAGACACCACACTTTGATGATTTTAGACTCATCGTAACACATTTAATCCCACTCAAATGCTAGCAAAAGAATCTACAACCTTGACAAGATAAAGGCCCCCAACCTTTATCTTAAGTTGTGAATATTATTCAAGACTAAATAAAGAATTGTGTTTATCTCATACATATCCATATGTTTGAACAATTCTTCTTTTCTCATAGTCTTTTGACCTTATGATTATTTTCTTTTGACAATTATAATAACTAAACTATAATTGCTATAAGATTTGTTAAACTAGAAATCTCTTTTATTAATATGAAAAGATTGTTAAATACATTATTATACTCTTACTTTCGAGCATAATCCCAACAATCTCCCACTTGCTCTATAGCAAATGTGTCATATCTCTTATCCCCATGTTCTCTAGGTGTCCATCAAAACTCTTTTATGGAAGAGCCTTTGTGAAGGGATAAACTAGATTTTCTGTTGACACGATATTGGTTATCGTCTCGTCTCCCCTATGCACAATTTCCCTTAAAAGGTGATATTTTATTTCAATGTGTTTCCCTCACTTATGACTTCCTGGTTCTCTCGAATTAGCGATTGTACCACTATTATCACAATAGATAGTGATCTACTTATTCACATTATGAACCACTTCCAAGTCAATCAAGAATTGGCAGAGCCAAACAGCCTATTTAGCAGCCTCGCATGCGGCAACATACTCTGCATCTATGGTGGAGTCAACAATACAAGGTTGCTTGAAACTTCTTCATATGACTGCTGCTTCTCCAAGTGTAAACATAGATACTGATTTTGATCTTCTAGTGTTAGAATCCGATTGGAAATCAAAATCTGTATGCCCAATGGGAATTAAATCCCCTCCAGAGTATACAAGCATATAATCTCTCATTCTTCTGAGATACTTGAAAATATGCTTGACTACCTTCCAGTGATCAGGATCAGGTTTCGATTGAACCTGTTAACTATGCCAACATCAAAACAAATATCTGGTCTATTAGAGAGCATTGCATACATGATACTTCTAACTGTTGAGGCATATGGAGCCCTACTCAAGAAACGCTCTTCATGTTCATTCTTCAGAACTTGTTCCTTAGAAAGTTTGATTCCAAGTCTGAAAATTAATATACCTTTCTTCGAATCTTGCATGGAAAACCTAGACAAGATTTTATCTATGTATGAAGCTTGGGATAATGCAATCGTTCTACTCTTTCTATCCCCTATTACTTGGATACCAAGAATATAACTTGCTTCTCCTAAGTCCTTCATATCAAATTGTTTTGCTAACCATTATTTTACTGATGTCAATACACCTGCATCATTTTCGAAGAGTAATATATCATCAATGGAAAGAACTAGGAAAACCAACTTGTCACCTCTAATCATTTTTTATACACATGGTTCATCAAGGTTTTGAATAAATCCAAAACTTTTCACGGCTTGATCGAACCTTATGTTTCAGAATCTGGATGTTTGCTTAAATCCATATATGGATCTTTGCATATGCATACCGTTTCCACTTGGCCCTTTTCAATGAGTCCTTTTGGTTGCACCATATAGATGCTTTTGACAAGACTTTCTTTAAGAAAAGCTGTCTTGACGTCCATTTGCCAAATCTCTAGGTCTAGAGATGCCGCAATGGATAAGAGTGTCCTAATGGATTTAAGCATGGCAACAGGAGAGAAGGTTTCTTCATAATCGATACCTTCTTTCTGTGTGTAACCTTTAGCTAACAATCTAGCTTTAAAGGTTTCCACATTTCCATCCATTCCTCTTTTCCTCTTGTATACCTACTTGCACCCGATGGGTTTTATCCTTTTAGGTAAGTCTACAAGAGACTAGACTTTATTTTTGAACATAGATTCAATTTCGGATTGCATTACCTTTTTCCAATGGCAACAATTAACATCTTCCAATGCTTCCTTGTATGTATAGGGATCATCATCGTTCGAGAGATTCTCCTTGACCAATGTATCTATCGGGTTGTCTACTAACGCTCCTACTATGATGAGGTATGGTAGTTTGTTGATCTTGTGTTGGTGCGGAACTTATAATTGGGCTAGGTTGTGAAACCTCTTGTGGAATTGTATCTCCTGAAAGCTCATTCAAGACAATTCTTCTTTAAGCCAATTTTTTTTTCATATTGCGCTCTTTCAGAAATTTAGCATTTGTCGAAACAAATACTTTAAAATTTGAAGGACTATAGGAATAATAACCTTCTGTGAATTAAGCTTTCGCCCGATTCATAACTCATGCGGTGTTTTAGGAACTGACTTAGATGGTACATCATTTAGAATGTACATGGTAGTTAGTAAAGCATATCCCCAAAAAGAATAAGGAAACGTTGAATAACTCAACATAGACCAAACCATGTCCAAAAGTGTTCTATTTCTCCTTTCTGCCACCCCTATTTTGTTGAGGTGTACCTGGTGTAGAAAACTGAGAAATTATCCCATTATCAATAAGATATTGCTGAAACTCACAAGATAGTTATTCTCCACCACGATCAGACCTTAAGCTTTTTATGCATATCTTAAGCTGATTTACCACTTCAGCTTTAAATGCTTTGAACATGTCAAAAACATCCGACTTATGTCCCATGAGATACACATAGCCAAATCTTGAGTAATCATTCGTGAAAGTTATGAAGTACTCATATCCACCTCTAGCTTGATTGCTCATAGGTCCACACACATCAGTGTGTATCAATCCTAAACATTCAGTGGCTCTTGTGCCTTTGGTCATGAAAGACCTTTTGGTCATCTAACCTTCCAAACAAGATTTATAAGTTGGTAGATCATCAACCTTTAAGTCATTTAAAGGTCCATTACTAACAAATCTTTTGATCCTATCAAGGTTAATATGACCTAGGTACAAATGTCATAGGTAGGTTTCACATTTTGATAATTTTACTCTTTTATGATTACGTTCCACTGATTCTGTGTCTAAAAAGTGAGAGATATTTCTATACAAATAGAATAAACTGTTTTCCAATGTAACCTTACAAATAATTTTGTCTTTCTTACTAATAATAAATGCTTTATTAAAAGTAATTGAATAACCAAGTTTATTTAAATAAGAAACTGAAATTAAATTTCTCTTGAAGTGAGGTACATAATAAATGTCTATTAAATCTAAATGCCTATAAGAATCTAAACTAATTCTAATATCTCCCACTCAACTAGTAGACACCAGCATTCTACTGTCTAAAGGCAAGTTGAATTCGTTCTAATTAAGCCTTCTCCTTTCCTTGAACCCCTGTAAGAAAAAACAAACATGATTAATGGCTCCAGAGTCTATGATCCAAGAATCCATAGAATCTGCCAAAAAACATGTTTTGAGATAATTAATAGTACCTTATTCCTTCTTGTCTTGAGACTTTAGGTAATTTCTTTTCCAATGTCCCTTTTCACCACAAAGGAAACACTTGATCTTGGTTACTTTCTTTGTGTCCTTCTTAGTAGGTCCTAGTTGCTTTTTCTTCGATTATTTCTTGACCCTCTTACAGGCCTTTACAGTAACAACTTTACGTACGGCATGAACCTCTTGTACCTTGCCTTTCACAAGGATTTTCTTGAAGCTTTGAACATCTTGCATCAGGCTTTGCAAGGTGTGTTCCTTATTATTCAAGGTGTAGTCCAACTTGAATTGATCAAAGGAATCTGATAGTGAGTTGACAATCATGTCAAATTTTGTCTCACCATATATCTCAGCACCATTCAGTTCAACAATGTTGAGATATGCTATAACTTTCATCATGTGATCTTTCACAGACTGTCTAAGTTTCATCCTAAGATTCATGAAAGCAGTCACTGCCTCTCTCTTAGTCGTTTTCAACCTCATAACAAACATCTCCTCTAAAGACATCATTATATCGGCAACAGTCTCCATTCCTTCATGTTGTTGTTGCAACATGTCAGAGATGATGGTCATAATATAACATTTTGCCATCTCATCTGAAGACTCCCACTGCTGATACTTATCTCTTTTCTCTTGAGTAGATTCATTACTAGGGGTATGTGGTTTACGAGTGCATATAACGAACTTATGCTTTTCGGATTGCAACAAAAGCCCAATTTTCCTTTTTCATGTGACATAATTATCACCAGTTAAAGTATTATCTTTTAGGATGTTGATTAGGGATGGGGTAATGATTTCTAAACAATAACAAAAATTATATAAGTAAATAAACATGATAAAGCACTTTTGAATATTTATCTTGAGTTATATAAAATAATTCAATCATAAAATTCAACGGTGATCCAACATCCATAAATGTCACACCTCTTTTGGGAGTTCGCACCATCTACTAGTGAGACTAGGTCCCACCTAATTGTTAACATAACAGCTAACGTTTTCAATTTTAGCCTTGCAATTTTATAAACAAGAACTCTTGGGAGGATATTAATAAAATCACATTGAGTGTGTTACCAAGTTATCGACCTTCAATATAATCCCTCACGAATATCCCTCCTTTGGGAGTAGATATCGTTTGGGTTAATTGTCTAGTTTTTCCTTGTAAGGCAGTATCTTGCTAAATTCCATTCATGAATACCCCTTGGGGGGTTATTACACGAAACATAAGCGTAAGTGTTCCGAAACACCTTCTCCCACTCAATTGTTTAAGGCGTATGATTGAATTCCATAGAATGTTTTACCAAGTTATCTAGATGCCAATTATATACCTAAACCATTCAATGCATGTTCATTCCAAAAGAGATATATGAGTGGAACTCATATTCTATATTACATGTCATCAAACAATGACATATATTGCAATATTTACGAAAATATAAATAGCCACAATTTCGTGACCTTCGTCGTTTGGACTCCCTCGGTTGCCTCTGATGGGCATGCACACCATTGGCTCCCTCCCATGGGCATGCATACTCTACAACCCCATGAAGGGCTGCCATGCCCATCCCATGGCTTCCATAGGGCTGCCGTGCACAGCCCATGCCACAACAATCATGGTCGCATGCTCATTCGCACGCACGTTTGTTGCCATGGCTCGCACGATCCAAAACTTGTTCTGGTTGCTTCTAATTTTTCAAACCTTCGAGTCTTCAGTAATTGAATGTATTACAGAAGAATTTTTAATAATAAAATACTGCAGTATTTTTAATGTAATATAGTGAAGATTTTTTTATTACAACAAAATAAAATAAAAATTAACAACTACCAAGAATGAAATTATGGCGATGATAGGCCACCCTTCTTGTTACAATTCCAAATTTTTTTTTTTGAAATTCTAGGAAAAAAATTGAGCAATAATAAACCACATAAAAAACATATATATATATATACATATATATATATATATTTAAATGTATGGATATATATATATATATATATATCCATACATTCCAATTTAAATGTATATGTGAATACCTAGAGTGTCATCTCTTTCTAAAACATGCATATATACAATAAAAAGAAAAAGATTCACGTACACATACATCAATTAATTGTAGGGAAAATTCGGTCCAAAATACGACGGAAGCGTGAAATTAGGGTTTGAAATATCTTTTAAAATTTTTCCTTTTAATAGAAAGAACCTTAACTCTAGATTAATTGATGTATATTAAAGTACCGTACCTTTTTATCATGACGATTGAAATAGCGTCGAATTGAATCCGCAAGATCTTCCAATCCAATCATGAACGTGAATCACCTAGGAGTGTGGGATCCCTTTCTTAAATTGTATACCTGATGATGGTGTTAGGTTTTAGTTTGTGTTGGCATTAATTCCATATCAAAATGATATTCACTTGTAATGATATTAGTTGTTTAGATTCATGATGATTCAAGCTTCAAAGAAGAAGGAAAAACTAGTCAAAGCAAGTTCAAAGTCTTCAAAGAGAAAGGATGCAATATGGTTCTACAAAGGTATGTTAAGACCTTATCTTTCTCTTACAAGGCTTAGGCACACACACACAATTCATACATTTGTATCCCTGCATCGTTGTGCACCATTATAGGAACACACATACAATTCATTCATATGTGTCCTTGCATCGTTGTGCACCATGTATAACACATTGACACACTTGAAGATGAATGCTCATGCATTGGTATGAAAATAACATGTTTTGGAAATTGCATGATTGAAGATTATCTCTATGTAGCTTGCATTCTAGTGTGAATTGTGTTTGTATGTGTATATGTTTGTATAACATGGATATTGAAATTGAATTTAGTCTTAAATCATTTTTGATTGAGTTCCGGTAATTTCGGTTACTCATACTATTGATTTCAAGTTCTAAGTCAAAAGATACTACACTTTCAACTCTTGTTGCATACATTATCTTCGTCTTTGTATATCGTGTCGAAATATTATTTTCTGGGTTGGGTATCTTATATATCCATGTCTATGAGAGAGTTATTGTTTTTAATCCGCAAACGGATTCGAATTCCGAGTTTGGAGGCCGGAGAACTGTCGAAGAACGTGAAGGAAGGTCAAGGGAAAAAGAAGACAGCAAAGCTCTTCTTTCCCGAGATGGCGCGTGGCCATCTCGGGAAGAAGGCTTGCTGCCCCGAGATGCCTACGTGCCATCTCTGAAAGCAAGCAAGCTTGACTGCTTCTTGTCCCTTTTGGTCATTTCATATGCCCATTTCCCTCTCCTTTATATATGCCTTCCCTCTCACATTTCATTCTAAGAAGAGATTTAAAATTTGAGTGCAGAATTTCTCTCTCCAAATTTTCTCACCTTCCAAATACCATAACTTCTTCATTTGAACTCCGATTTGAGTGATTTAATGTTGACAGTTTTTGTCTATTCATCCTCCATCTTTTCTCTGAAGGTGTGAGTTAGTTTTATTGTTGTTTTTGGAGTCTAATCTCACAAAAACGGGACTGCACAAAATCAACTAAGGTATTGATTTTCTCTCAAAGTTTTCTTTTAAAACTCGGTCAATTGCCTTGGGTTTTCTTCTTCAACATATATATGTGTCTTGTGATTGTTTTGATTTCAGTTTTGAACTCATTTATAGCTAGATTGAGTTTCAATTGAAATCTCACATGTTGAGTTAGGTTTTGATTTTGCCTATTTTTTCACATGTTTGGGATTGTATTGTGCTACCTTTGATTCTAGGACTATTTGATGATCTTTGATTAATTGATTTTGTGAAAAATAGTTCCTCACATGTATTAGACTCTCTTTGGCCAAAATCTCACAATGATACATGTGCTTGTGTTCTTTTGAGCTATTCATGTGTTTTGTTGAATCTATGAATAGGAATATGCTCTAGAACTTTAGCTTTAATCTAAATGACTTTTTCATAAGATTTTAGCATGCTTTTGGTTTATGAGATTTAAACTTGATTATGTGATAATTGAACATATCTTGTGATTCAAGTTTTAGATCTATGCATGTATCTAGATTGTAATTAATGTTGAACATATCTTACATGATCTAGATGGATTAAACATGCATGATTGACTAGATTACATTTGATTTGTGCATTCATGCTCATGTCTAGTATTTTCCATAGGATGTGTTGATCATGACATTCTATGTTACGTGCTTGTTTGCATTTTGTATTCATGATCACCTAGACGCTTTGTGAGAAGGAAGTCTTGAAAATAGGTGTGAGACCTATGTTGTTGAGCAAGAAAGTCTTGGCAAGAGGTGGGAAACCTCGGATTTGTCAAGCAAGGAAGTCTTGATTAGAGTTGGGAGGACTCGGATAGTTGACCAAGAAGTCTTGCCTAGGGTCATGAGGATCCGGAAGGGTGAGCGAGAAAGTCTTGACTAGATTCGGGAGGACTCAGATAGTTGAGCAAGAAGTCTTGCCTAGGGTCTTTAGGATCCGGAAGGGTGAGCGGGGAAGTCTTGACAAGAGGTGTGAGGCCTCGGATTGTTGAGCAAGATGGCGTGATCTTCATGAGTTGGATAGGAGGATAGTTTCTAGGTGAAGAGGTCACTTGAGAGATTGTACTTGTCTTATCTACTAGTGGATTTTGTTTGCGGTGGTTGCTAGCCCATGGATGTTTCCTCTTCGAAGGTTTACCACGTTATATCTTGTGTCAACTTTTCTCTATCTCTATCTCTCTTATATTTGTATTTGTTATTTGAATACTATGGATAGAACTCTATACGTAAGTTGACTTGCTTTCTATAATATAGATTGTGTATGTGTTACAATTACTTGTTTGTATCACACTTTACTTGTTTTATATATTGATTACGTGTCTTTAATTGATATATATACATATATATTGTGATACAAGCAATCTAGAGGGACAAACTTTTGTTTGTTTATAAGGGAGTCGAAAAAGGTGTCTAACCTATCCACCCCCCCTCCTCTAGGTTAGCCTTGAGCATTTAAGCGTGTTTGTATTTTCAGATGGAAACAAACAAAATCTTTTTCTTTGTTAGTCATAATTATCTTCCAATAATGAAAACGAAGAATGTTAGGTTACTTGTGAATTATCAATCGATTTGATTGAAACTCGCATGAACCTTGATTCGATGTTGTACACAAAACCTTTTAATGTAAAAGCTATTAGTGCACTATCCAAAACTAAACGTTCTTGTTATTGGTAAAATCTGAAGAATTATGAGTCAGCATAACTGTCCAAAAAACAAGGGAGTTAAAGATACCATGTCACCAAGAGTCAACCTTCCTTAACCTACCTAAGCCCGAACCCACCTACACCCGGTCGGGATTATTAGGATGGTCGGGTCAAAACCTCAGGTCGGGATTGAGTCACTGATCGGGGATAATAAGGCTTGGTTGGGTCTTAGAAAATGGTCAGCAGATTGACACGTGGATATTACCAAAATACGTACAGAATGAGTCATACTCCAATAAGGCATATCGAAGTGCACTTTGACAAGGAAGTTAATTTCCTTTTTAATACCAAAGTCTAAAGTAGGCAAGAGGTATAATATGCGAAGAACGTAAAACAGGAAAGAAGGATAAAACGACTCAAACACGTCAATTCCATTTACTTGTGCAACAGGAATTAGGGTTCTATACATATATAAGTAGATCCAAATAATGCCCATGAAAGGGTTGAGAAAATAAAAAGTATAGAGAGCATGGGAGATTGAGTGTGTAATCGATTATTCATAGTAAAGTTCTTTCCTTCCCGGTTTCCGGCAACTGTGGATGTTTCCCCGTTCTTGGGGTGTTACCACGTAAACTCTTTGTGTTCTCTTTAATTCCTTAGTCGTTCATAATTTACAATTGTGTGATCTCATATATATTCTGTTTGATGTGTGATCTATCCAAAAATCACTGTCAACAACTGGCGCTAAAAGGAGGGGGTGAACCTCCGACGTTATAATCAGCTAAAGGTGTAGTCATTAAAGGCAAAATTATGGTCTCCAGCACTGATAGAGATTCATCCCCACACAACGTTGAGGTTTCAAGAGAGGCTAATGTCATGGACTCCAATGCACCAGGAGCAGATCCACCCTCAATAACTCCAATGCACCAGGACCCAAATGATGACGCGGTGGTATCTGCATTCATAAACAGCTTTCAACATAGTCATGTCACCTTGAATCTGAGGCAGCGGGGACCGACCACATATGCAAGCATGATAGATTATGTTGGGGGATACGCCATGGCGGAAGAAGAACAAATCACCCATGGTGGAGAATTTATACATGGGGGTCATCTGACCAGCAGTCAAAAAATCCAAGAAAGCAGTTCGAAAAACAATGGTAAAAGTGACCCGAAGGGTAAAGGAGAAAAAGGGAAAAACGGGTAAAAAGATGAGGATAGAATCGAGAGGAATCCAAGGCGCCCATATACCAACTATACCCCGTTAACCAAAAAGCAGGAGGAAATCCTAAATTAAATAGAAGACAATAACTTATATAGAAAACCCTTGAGGCAGTCAAATTTAGCTAGAAAAGATACAACAAAGTACTGTCGATTCCACCAAGAAAATGACCACGAAACCTTCAAATGTTACCAACTCAGGGATTACACTGAGAAGCTAATCCGAGAAGGTCATCTCAATGACATCATCCTCAGAGGAGGGGAGGATCGACAAAAGGACACCCACGTAGGGGATCATGATAGGAGTTATAAGAGCCCGAAGAAAGACTCGAATAACGAGGCTATTTACACCATTTTTGGTGGCCCCAATACCGGAAGCAGTAGCCGAGAAATGATGTCTGAAGTTAGGAAAGCCATTAACAAACAAAAAAATATGGAGGTGAATCATCTAGGTCATGATCAAAAGAAAGTAAAGCAAGGATGGGGACTAATAACTTTCACTGAAGCCGACCCACACGAATCAGAGGTCAGACCAAACGACGCGATTGTTGTGTTAGCTCGCATTGGGCATAGACAAGTAAGATGAATACTGATTGGCAATGGTAGCTCGGCAGACATTTTGAGCATAGAGGCGTTTGACTAACTCGGGCTACAGAGGAATGATCTCCAACCATTGAAGGTCCCATTGAGGGGTTTCGGAGGGACTGAAGTCAGGGCGTTGAGAACTGTTAAACTACTGGTAGAAGCTAGAAGTTTCCCTTGTACGAAGACAATATTGCTGGACTTCGTGGTCGTAAATGTTGAGAATTTGACATATAATGCTCTACTAGGTCGCCCCTTCCTAAACAAAGTAAAAGCAATGACTGCAACCTACATGCTCATGGTAAAATTTCTAACCGAAGCTGGGATAGGGATCATGAAAAGCTCATAGGAATGGGCCAGAAAAGTGAACATCACCGTATACAGGGAAAATGCAGAGTCAGGGGTAATACAGGTGGAGGCTGTTGAAAAAGGTGAAGACCTAAAAGTATACCCAAAGGTGGCAAAAGCCGAAACCCCTACCGGGTTCGACCTAGACCCAAGAGAGGTAGTGCCAGAGAGTGACAAAGGCCGGAGGAACAAACCATGGAAGTTTCCATTAGCAACGATGATACGAAGAAGACTGTTAGGCTAAGGTCCCAACTGACGAAGCTCGATGAAGGCAAGATGGTCAAACTACTAAATGAATACAAAGACGTGTTTGCTTAGGAGCAAGCGGACATGCCAGGGATCGATCTAAGGATGATTTCACAATACTTAGTAGTAAATCCCGATCAGAAACGAGTTTTCCAGAAGAGGAGACGCTTCAACCCGAAAAGAAGTAAGGCGATCAAGGAAGAAGTGGACAAACTATTAGCCGCAGGATCTATTCGGGAAATGAAATATCTCGACTGGGTCACCAACGTAGTCATGGTGAAAAAGAAAAATGGCCAGTGGAGGATGTGTGTGTATTTCACTGACCTAAACAAAGCATGTCCGAAAGATAGTTTCCCTTTGCCTCGGATAGACCAGTTGGTAGAAGCAACTGCCAGACATGAACTGTTAAGTTTCATGGACGTCTATTCAGGTTACAACCAGATCAGAATGTTTGAACCAGATGAGGAAAAAATATCATTCACAACTGACTAAGGATTGTATTGCTATAAGGTCATGCCGTTTGGCTTAAAGAAATGTTGGGGCAACTTACCAAATGCCTGTAAATAAAAGGTTCTCTCGACGGATTGGCAGGAATATGGAGGTATACTTGGACGATATGCTAACCAAAAGTGTAACATCTGAAGAGCATTCAACCGATCTAAATCCAAAGAAATACGTATTCTGAGTACCATCAGGCAGGTGTAGGGAAAATCGCGCAACAGAAGCGAGAAAAATAAAATTAGGGTTTCGGTATAAATAAAATTTTCCCTTTATAATAACAATAACCTTAACCCTAGATTAATTGATGTATATAAAAGTGTCGTACATTTTTCTGTGACGATTGAACAAGCGTCGAATTGAATCCGCAAGATCTTTCAATCCAATCACGAACGTGAATCACTTAGGAGTGTGGGCTCCCTTTCTTTAATTGTATACTTGAGGATGGAAACAAACAAAATCTTCTTCTTTGTTAGTCACAATAATCCTCCAAGAAGAAAACAAAGAACGTTAGGTCACTTGTGAATTATCAATCAATTTGATTGAAACTCGTGTGAACCTTGATTCGATGTTGTACACAAAACCTTTTAATGTAATGGCTACTAGTGTACTATCGAAAATTAAACGTTCTTTCTTTCTTTTCCTCTCTGTCGAATCTCACACCATTTCTTAGAGTTGATCGAATTTTGTCTAGAGCAAAAACAAATTTTTTTCCCAAAATTCTATGATATCCGAATTCTCTTTAAAAAATTCTCACCCTCGACCAATATTATGTAAGCCATATATATATATATCTATCATGGCCGAATTCGTAGCCCTAAAAGATATAGGGTTGGCAGAATTCAACTTTTATTTAATTTAGGAGACTTAATCCTTTCCTAAGAAGGATTTACTTGATGGGCAAGAGTCCTATCCTTAGGTGGATTTAATGTAAGAATTCTTTCCTACACCAAGACTCCTAATCCAACACAAATAGTTTATCTGTAACCATATTAAAGATTTTTTAATTTTATTAGATAAATAGTTATTTTTATTTATCTTTTTATTAAATATAATCTTTAATATTACATATACTACCAACAATAGTATAATATTAGGAGACCATTCCTACTAGGAAAAAGATTTTGACTTCTAATTAAATAATCAATTAATTACCAAATTAATTAATTTCTATTTAATTAAGCAATAAAAAATAATAATATAATTAAGCTAAACTGTATAGCTTTGCCGCCCAACACCATATAAGGGCCATTATATTATTTTTTCTATTTTATTAAATCCATTGGATCTTAATAAAAAGTCCACATGTGAACTAGACCCATTCTAACAAAAAGAAAAAAGTCCTTATGCCTCAATACAACTCTAGATGAACCTCTAAATTAATCCGGTAAAATATATCAAGTGATCCATGCAAGTTCATGTGGATTGGGGATCTTGGTGAGCTATCTAAATTTAAGCTCCAATAGACACAACCTAATCACAATCAAAAAATGATTCACTTAGGTCCGATCTATTATTTTAGTTCATTCCACTAAAGAGCTAAAATTGCTGTATAAAATAAAGATAGAATAAGTAAATATTCCTTATTCATACCCTAGACAACCTTATTGGAGAAAATGTATCCTCATGAAGAATATCAGTAATCGCAAAGAGCTCGTAGACCACTTATAGCTCTCCAAGTTACCATATTTACTCATATGACCATATCTTGAACTTTGATATTTTAACTTGTCTAGAAGCCATGTTTCAATAGACACTATTGAAAACTTTAAGTTCAGATTTAATATCCAATACCTCAAAACATCCATACGATGATATTCTAATCTCATTTAATAAATGGAGCCATGATGTCCATATCTATAAATGTAGTCCTCTATCGATTAACAAATGAATACCACCAAACTATCAAGGATATACTATGCTATATAACTGTACTCATTGATAGCTCAAATGATAATACTTGCAGCCATAAGTCCATCATTTATCTCAAGATTGAGATAGACTCTTCGATTGTCTTCAAGTGAAAACTTTTATCGATTGACGATTTTGGATAAAATATTTCACTATGATGCTATTCAATGCACCCAGTGCATTAGATTCTTTTACCCAAAGACACCACACTTTGATGATTTTAGACTCATCATTACACATTTGATCCCACTAAAATTCTAGCAAAATAATCTACAACTTTGACAAGATAAAGGCGTCCAACCTTTTATCTTAAGTTGTGAATATTATTCAAGACTAACTAAAGAATTGTGTATACCTCATACATATCTAGATGTACCAACATTTCTTCTTTTCTCATAGTCTTTTGACCTTATTTACTTTTGACAATTATAATAATTAAATTATAAATGCTATAAGATTTGTTAAACTAGAAATCACTTTATTAATATGAAAATATTGTCAAATACATTATTATACTCTTGTCATCGAGCATAATCTCAACATCAGGTTCCTGGGATTTCAAGTTCACCAAAGAGGGATCGAAGTAAACCCAGAGAAAATTAGATCTCTGGAAGAAATGAGGTATCCCATGACATTGAAGGAAATCCAAAGGTTGATGTGTTGCCTAGCGTCCCTGAGCTGGTTCGTAAGCAAATCCACAGACAAATGCCTACCATTCTTCAAAGCAATTAAGCGAGGTAAAGGGGTAGAGTGGAACGACGAGTGTGAACAAGCATTCAGAAAAATCAAAGAATATTTGAGAAAAGCTCCAATATTATCTAAATCACTTGAAGGGGAAGTACTTTATCTTTACCTGTTTGTTACAAACAAATTAACAGGGTCAGTACTGCTCAGATTGGATGAAGGAACGCAAAAACCTGTTTACTACACCAGCAAAGCTCTGTTACCTGCGGAAACAAGATACTCTCCAGCTAAGCGAATGGCTTTGGCCTTAGTAACAGCAGTAAGAAAACTAAGACCGTACTTTTAAGATCAAAAAATTGAAGTATACACTGACTTTCCATTGAAACAGATTTTATCAAAACCCGAGGTGTCGGGAAGGCTGACTAAGTGGGCAGTATAACTAAGTGAGTTTGACATAGTTTACTCGCCAAGAGCGGCGATCAAGGGACAAGTTGTAACGGATCTGGTCGCGGAGTTCGTAGAGCTGAACAACAAGGTGATCAGAATGTTAAGAGAAGATGACCTGTTTGCTTGGATACTACATATGGATGGATCGTCAAACATGCATGGCAGCTGGGCGGGTATAGTTATATCCACACCAGAAGGTGACCAGGTGGAATGTGCCTTGTATTATGACTTCAAGGCCACTAACAGTATGACAGAGTATGAGGCGCTTCTAGTATGCCTTAGGGTGTACACAATACTGGGAACAGATATGCTGGAATATTCAGTGACTCATAGGTGGTAGTCAATCAAGTTCTGAATGAATACCAAGCCAAGGAAAACAACATGGCCACCTATTTAACCATAACCAAAACCCTCTTCGAAAGGTTCAAAGCATACAAAATCACCTAGATCTCGTGGGAGAAAAATGAGAAAGCGGACGCGCTGTCAAAATTGGCATCAGCCCCAGTGTATGGTAAAAAACAATCCCGATCTTCCACATGCAAAAGCCGAGTATCAAGAATGAAAATCAAGCTGAAATGTCAGGGGTAGAAGTAATCGAAAAGGAACAAACTACCTGGATGACCCTGGTCAGATAATATTTAGAGAAAGGGGGGCTCCCGATGGAGACAACTGAGGTGAAGCATCTCAGATATAAAGCCACAAGGTATTCAATAGTAGAAGGAGAGCTATACAGAAAAGGATTCTCCAAAGCCCTTCAGAAATGTGTGGACCTGATCAGAGGTAAGCAAATATTAGAAAGTATCCATAGGGATTCTGTAGGAATCACTCGGGTGGTAAAAACCTAGCAAATAAAACGTTCAGGCAAGGCTTTTATTGGCCGACTATGTTTGGGGATGCATAAGGTGTTGCAAATCAGTGCGGTGGCTGTCAAAAAGTGGCTAATGACATCCGGATACCACCCAAACAGTTGAAAATTTTGACATCGCCATGGCCGTTTGCTATGTGGGAAATAGATTTGATTGGTCCGATGCCAACTGCAACTGAAGGAGAGGCAAAGCATGCAATAATGGTCATCGACTACTTCACAAAGTGGGTTGAAGCGGAAGCACTAGTACATATCACCGACGCTAACACAATCGGTTTTGTGAAGAAAAATATCATCTATCGGTTTGGAATCCTAAAAACTATAATCACAGACAACAGGACTCAATTTGATAGTGATAACTTCAGAAATATGTCTCAAGACTTCGGGATAAAGAACTATTATGCCACACCTGCCCACCTACAGACTAATGGCCAAACGGAGGCGGTGAACAAAATAATCTAGCATACTCTGAAGACGAAGCTTGAAAGAAGGAAAGGAAACTGGACAGATAAATTACACGAAGTCTTATGTGCTTATCGAACTACAGAAAGGACTTCAATGGGGGAAACACCTTACTCGTTGGCGTTTGAGACGGAAGCAGTAATTTCATTTGAAATAATCCACAAGT
The DNA here is from genome assembly GCA_032871835.1 of Dipteronia dyeriana. Lineage (NCBI taxonomy): Eukaryota > Viridiplantae > Streptophyta > Magnoliopsida > Sapindales > Sapindaceae > Dipteronia > Dipteronia dyeriana. The sequence continues at coordinate 55,393,415 of CM065297.1, forward strand.
CCCCTAGGGTATAACTCTTTGACCCCGAAGGAAATGTGGAAATGATAAAACAAGATTTGGACGAGTTGGAAGAGAGAAGAGACATATCCAGGGTAAGAAATATCGCCTACCAACAAAGGGTAGCAAGGTATTACAATTCGCATGCCAAGATTAAGATTCCTGCTCGGAGACCTAGTTCTTAGAAGAGTAACACTTAATACAAAGGACAAGTCCGCAGGTTCGTTAGCTGACAAATGGGAAGGACCATACCAAGTGGTAGGGGATAACAGGACATGGAGCATATCGACTTTTTCGACCCGAGGGAACCGAGCTGCCCAGGCCGTGCAATGCACAATATTTAAAGATCTTCTACCCATGAAAAAGATTCATTAATTTATTTTTATTATTTGCTTCCATAGTTTAAACTTTAAATTATTATTAGCTTATTGTCTTTTATATTTTCAGAAATCAATAAAAATCCCCAGAGGGAGCAGTTATAAATATCAAGCACAGTGTTCGAAACCAAATATTCTCTCTTAAGAGCATTTACAGGATACCTTAAAATATCAATTGAGATTGATAGGGATCCCGAGAGGCCCGGTGAGGAGGTCGAAAGCATAAGTTGTCAAGACTGTGCACACTCACCGAAACTAACTGGGTGCACATGAAGCACTGTAAGGGCACCTTTAGGTATTTGAACCCGATGGGATGCGCCAAGAGTTGGATAAGGCATGAATCTTACTTTTAAGATAAGGCAAGACACAGCCGTAGATACTTATAAAGCTGGTGGGATAAGTTACGCCTTTTTGCAATAAATCTTGATCAACAGACTATCGGGAGACGTCCCGACGACCTTGTTGACAGATAAAAGATGAAAGTCTATAAATATAAACTGTAAAATTGGTTTACAAATGAACACTGCTTAACAGAAAGATATACAGCAAACGATCGAGAGCAGCCAGATCCCGAGCGGCAAAATGAATTAATCTACCCGAGGAAAACCTGAAATCGTAGCAGAGCTCGATTCAGTTCTCCAAGGATAGTTGGCCGTCGAAAATGAGGCAAAAAAGTCGATCATAAAATGATGATGAAGGCTTGGAAGAGTAGGTTATCAATGCCAAATGATTGGTATACAAGTGGTTCTGCTTAGCCAAACTCATGATTATCAATCCGGCATGGGTCAGTATGCATAGCTCGGGTTGAGATAAAATATGAAAGAATGCAAGCATAAGGAACAACGCACCAAAAACGGTAAACATCTCGAAGAAGCACAAATAAGGGAAAAATATGTTGGGATTATGCTTGATAGCAAGAGTGTAATAATGTATTTGACAATCTTTTAATATTAATAAAGTGATTTCTAGTTTAACACATCTTATACCATTTATAGTTTAATTATTATAATTGTCAAAAGTAAATAATCATAAGGTCAAAAGACTATGAGAAAAGAAGAATTGTTTATACATCTAGATATGTATGAGGTAGACACAATTCTTTAGTTAGTCTTGAATAATATTCACAACTTAAGATAAAAGGTTGGGCCCCTTTATCTTGTTAAAGTTGTAGATTCTTTTGCTAACATTTGAGTGGGATCAAATGTGTTATGATGAGTCTAAAATCAACAAAGTGTGGTGACCTTGAGTAAAAGAATCTAGTGCACTGGGAGCATTAAATTGGATCACAATGAAATACTTCATCTAGAACCGTCAATGGATAAAAGTTTTCATTTGAAGACAATCGGAGAATCTATCTAAAACCTGCCTATGGCATTTGTGCTTAGGTCATAAAAACCTTAATAGGATTAAAAGATTGGTAAGTTATGGACCTCTAAGTAACTTAAAGGTTAATGATCTACCAACTTGTGAATCTTGTTTGGAAGGTAAAATGACCAAAAGGTCATTTACGACCAAAGGCGCAAGAGCCATTGAATGTTTAGGATTGATACACACTGATGTGTGAGGACCTATGAGCATTCAAGCTATAGGTGGATATGAGTACTTCATCACTTTCAAGGATGATCACTCAAGATTTGGCTATATGTATCTCATGAGACAAAAGTCCAATGCTTTTGACATGTTCAAAGCATTTAAAGCTGAAGTGGAAAATCAACTTGAGAAACGCATAAAAATATTAAGGTCTGATCATGGTGAAGAATATCTGTCTGGTGAGTTTCAACAATATCTTATTGATAATGGGATAATTTCTCAGTTTTCTTCACCAAGCACACCTCAACAAAATAGGGTGACAAAAAGGAGAAATAGAACTCTTTTGGACATGGTTAGGTCTATGTTGAGTTATTCAACGCTCCATAATTCTTTTTGGGAATATGCTTTACAAACCGCAATGTACATTCTAAACGATGTACCATCAAAGTCGGTTCCTAAAATACCGTAGGAGTTGTGGACCGGGCAAAAGCCTAGTTTACAACAATTAAGGACATTTGGATGTCCTGCGCACGTGTTAAAAGGATAGACAGAAAAGATGGAGTCCCGTTTAGAAACATGCATATTTGTAGGGTATCCAAAAGGAAAAAAATGATATTATTTTTATAATCCTTTAGATCTTAAAGTATTTGTTTCGACAAATGCTAAATTTCTGGAAGAGGACTATATGAATAATTTTGTGCCTAAAAGTAGAATTGTCCTGAATGAGCTTTTAGGAGATACAATTCCACAAGCGGTTTCGTAACCAAGCCCAATTGTAAGTTTCGTACCAGCATAAGATCAACAATCTATCGTAGTAGTGGGAGGGTTGTTAGACAACCTGAGAGATACATCGATTTGGGAGAATCTATAGAGAATCTTCTGGACGACGATGATCCCTATACGTACAAGGAAGCAATGAAAGATGTTGATTGTCACCATTGGCAAAAGGCAATGCAATCCGAAATAGAATCTATGTTCAAAACCAAAGTCTGGTCTCTTGTAGACTTGCCTAAAGGGATAAAACCCATCTGGTGCAAGTGGGTATACAATAGGAAAGGTGGAATGGATGGAAAGGTGGAAACCTTTAAAGCTAGATTGGTAGCTAAAGGTAATACACAGAAGGAAGGTATTGATTATGAAGAAACCTTCTCTCCTGTGGTTATGCTTAAATCCATTAGGATACTTTTATCCATTGCGGCATCTATAGACCTAGAGATTTGGCAAAGGGACGTCAAGACAAATTTCCTTAATGGAAGTCTTGACGAAAGCATCTACATGATGCAACCAGAAGGATTCATTAAAAAGAGCCAATAGGAAAGGGTATGCAAGTTGTAAAGATCCATATATGGATTGAAGCAAGCATCCAGATCCTGGAACGTAAGGTTCAATCAAGCCGTGAAAAGTTTTGGATTTATTCAAAACCTTGATAAAACTTGTTTATACAAAAGGATTAAAGGCGACAAGTTGGTTTTCCTATTTCATTACGTTGATGATATACTACTCATCGGAAGCGATGTAGGTGTATTGACATCAATAAAAGAATGGTTTCCAAAGCAATTTGATATGAAGGACTTAGGATAAGCAAGTTATATTCTTGGTATCCAAGTAATAAGGGATAGAAAGAATAGAACGATTGCATTATCCCAAGCTTCATACATAGATAAAATCTTGTCTAGGTTTTCCATGCAAAAATCCAAGAAAGGTATGTTACCATTCAGACATGGAATCAAACTTTCTAAAGAACAAGTTCTTAAGAATGAGCATGAAGAGCAATTCATGAGTAGGGTTCCATACATATCGGCAGTTGTAAGTCTCATGTATGCAAAGCTCTGTACTAGACTGGATATTTGTTTTGTTGTAGGCATAGTTAGCATGTTTCAATCGAAACCTGGTCCTGATCACTGGACGACAGTCAAGCATATTTTCAAGTATCTCAGAAGAACGAGAGATTATATGTTTGTACACTCTTGAGGGGATTTGATTCCCTTTGGGTATACAAATTCTGATTTTCAATCAGATTCTGACTCTAGGAGATCAACATCAGGATCTGTGTTTACTATTGGAGGAGGGACAGTCATATGGAAGAGGATCAAGCAATCTTGTATTGGCGATTCCACCATGGAAGCCTAGTATGTTGTAGCATACGAGGCTATCTGGCTCCGCCAATTCTTGATTGACTTGGAAGTGGTTCCTGATACGAATAAGCAGATCACTATCTATTGTGACAATAGTGGAGCAGTGGCTAATTAGAGATAACCAAGAAATCATAAGAGAGGGAAACACATTGAAAGAAAGTATCACCTTCTTAGGGAAATTGTGCATAGGGGTGACGTAAAGATTATAAAGATCGCGTCAGCAGATAATCTAGCGGATCCCTTTATAAAGGCAAACAAAAGAGTTTTAATGGGCATCTAGAGAATATGAGAATTAGAAATAAGACACATTTGCTATAGAGCAAGTGGGAGATTGTTGGGATTATGCTCGATAGCAAGAGTGTAATAATGTATTTGACAATCTTTTAATATAAATAAAGTGATTTCTAATTTAACAAATCTTATACCATTTATAGTTTAATTATTATAATTGTCAAAAGTAAATAATCATAAGATCAAAAGACTACGAGAAAATAAGAATTGTTCATACATCTAGATATATATGAGGTAGACACAATTCTTTAGTCAGTCTTGAATAATATTCACAACTTAAGATAAAAGGTTGGGCGCCTTTATCTTGTCAAAGTTGTAGATTCTTTTGATAGCATTTGAGTGGGATCAAATGTGTTATGATGAGTCTAAAATCATCAAAGTGTGGTGTCTTTGGGCAAAAGAATCTAGTGCACTGGGTGAATTGAATTGGATCACAATAAAATACTTTATCTAGAACCGTCAATGGATAAAAGTTTTCATTCGAAGACAATCGGAGAGTCTATCTCAATCCTGAGATAAATGATGGACTTATGGTTGCAAGTGTTATCATTTGAGCTATCAATGAGTACTATTATATAGCATAGTCTATCCTCGATAGTTTGGTGGTATTCATTTGTTAATTGATAGAGGACTTCATTTATAGATATGGACATCGTGGCTCCATTTATCAAATGAGAGTAGAATATCATCATATGGATGTTTTGAGGTATTGGATATTAAATCTTAACGTTAAGTTTTCAATTGTGACTATTTAAACATGGCTTCTGGAAAAGTCAAAATATCCAAGCTCAAAATGTGGTCATATGAGTAAATATGGTAACTTGGAGAGCTATAGGCGGTCTATGAGCTCTTGGCGATTACTGATATTCTTCACCAGGATGCACTTTCTCCATTAAGGTTGTCTAAGGTATGAATGAGTAACATCAACTTATTCTATCTTTATTTCAGAGTTCAATTTTAGTTCTTTAGTGAAATGAACTAAAATTAAATAGATCGGACCTAAGTGAATCATTTGTTGATTGTAATTGGGTTGTCTATTGGAGCTTAAATTTAGATAGCCTGCCAAGATCTCAAATCCACACGAACTTGCATGGATCACTTGATATATTTTACCGGACCAATTTAGGGGTCCATCTAGAATTGTATTATGGCATGTGAACTTGTTTCTTTTTGTAATAATGGGTCTAGTTCCATCCTCGGGCATACAATTTAAAGAAAGGGAGCCCACACTCCTAGGTGATTCACGTTCGTGATTGGATTGGAAGATCTTACAAATTCAATTCGGCGCTAGTTTAATCGTCACGAAAAAAAATTTACGATACTTTTTATATACATTAATTAATCTAGGGTTAAGGTTTTTGTTATTAAAAAGGAAAATTTTCATTTAGACGCAAACCCTAGTTTTTTTTTTCTCACACTTCCGTTGCGCTTGGTTTTTTTTCTACAAAATATACATTAACTGCCATAGCTTGTCAAGTGTTACAAATGTAAATACATATAAAAAAGCTACAAAAGCAGAGATGTTTCAGTTGTTCCCAGCAACGGAGGAGCCCCTAGGACTGAAAGGAGGGACAGCATCGTCTTCATTGAAGTCTCAAAAATCTGGCCAGGAGATATTGCCATCAGGATCATTAGATACAAAGGAAAAGTAATCTGCATCGGGTGAAGGACCAACGTCAACCCTTTGGGTCAGAGCTCCACTATCCTGACCAGTATGAAAAGTCACAAGGAGTACCTTTGAAAGGAGCTCGAGATGCATGGGGAGAGGATCCTTTCAGATAGATCTGCAATAGGCTTTTCACCTAATCGGTTGGTTCTTGATCGCTTCAAGGGACTCTATCTGATACTTAGATAATGTCCGGTCCTATTTCAAGTGGGCCTCTTTTGAAGACCTCTTATTTGTACTAAAGAATTTCTTGGCAGTTGCAAGGCTCTTCTCAAACTCCCTCAGCAGCGTAGCAACGAAAGCAGGGGACCTCTTGTACCCTTCAACATTTTAAACTTCGAGGTATAACCTGGCTTCGTGCGAAAGAACTTCCGTACTAACTTGTTGTTGCTCCAAGTCTTTGGCGAGATGCTCATAGTGAAGCCTAACCTCCTCAAACGCCTGTTGCACAACCAACATCTTCTACTAAGCTATGGCAAGGGAATCCAGGGAAACATGAGCTTCTTTCAGAGCCTTCTTCACTATTTTCTAAGCAAAGATGGCCCTTGATTCAAGTTCATTACTCCTCAATTCAGCAGTAACAACTCTTTTCTCCATCTCAACGTTCTTTGCAATGAGCTCCCTGAGGGCTCCATCAGGTGCAGTGGCTCTATTTTGAACATTCACAAGCATTTTCCTTAGAGCCATCTCGATTGATGTATGCGCCTTCAGCTTTTCTGCATACTGACTAGCCTTGAAGGCACTAGCAGTAGAAGATTTCAAGGCCTTATCCTTCTCGGCGAGAGCAAGCTTCAATTGAGAAATCTCAGCGGCATGTTTATTCTTCTTAGAAAAAGCCTGTGTCAACGCCTCTACCACCTGTAAAGGATCAACAAAAGATGAATCAGACAGATAGAAATTTTAGGAGAAAAGCAATTTAAGATGGTAGAAAGACTTACAATAACGCCATTATTGAATACTATATGGACCCGTTCAAAATCTGCAGCGTTTTTGGTGTTCTTCCAGTACCCTTCACCAATATATCTGATACCTGATGACATTAAGTGAAGCATGGAAAGGAGGTCGGTTTGATAACTACTAGATGATGGGAAGTGAGAAAGCTCAGCAGCAGAAACAGCAGGAGCAGATTGATCCCGATGAGAGGAGGGAATAATACAATCAGCAGGGGTTGAAGTCTTCGAGATCCCAACGTCTTCCCCTGGAAGATTATCAGATGTAGCAACTTGGGGTTCTTCGACCTTAGAAATTTGACCTTCGATAGCACCATCGGGATGAAGAGACCCAACAGGATAATGGAAGGGGCACCAATAGGCTCACTCATCCTGATATCCCCCTCAAACTGCATAGCTGCTTCTTCCCTTCGTTTCAAAACAGAATGAAGAGCCTACTCATCAAATAGATCAAGGAAGCTTTAATCATGTATCTTTTCTTCCTCGTCGGGACCACCATCATCATCTTCAGAATCAGAGAAAATGATCTGGCACCTGACAATAGAATGCATAAGAGCCTTCGCATGGCAGCGAAAAGGTGGCACAACCAGAACCTTAGAAGGCTCATTCAGGGGGAGTGTCTGATCCGTAATCTTGATTGGTTCAGGTGGAGCGAAAGATAAATATAATGTACCCCAATCACTCCCTCTCTTGGATCGTAGTTCACGTGAAATATAGACGGAAACTGTTTCCTAATCTTCTTCTTCCTCATCCTCCAAAATGATTGGATCAACCACAGGGGTAGGCAATGCTGGATCAACCTTAGGTGCAAGACCCGCTCTCATGCGAAGGGCATCGGGAGTAGATGACCCTTCGGTAATCTTAGCAACCTTATGGCTTGGAACCTTATCTGTCACATCCACTTCATGTGATTTTTTCCCTCGCAAATCATCCCTTCCCCGATGTTCCTTTTCAGATCTATCTCGATCGTACCTTCCTTAATCAGATGCTTCATAACTAGATCGAATCCGACCGACCCTTTCCTTTGAGTGGCCCCTATAATTTTTTCGAGCTCGGGAAGGATGTCGATCACTGGTATCAGCTTGTTTAGCGGGTACATCGGATGAATGGCGGTCAGAATCATACATGTGTTCCACCAAATCATGTTCAGGTGGAGCAATTCCCTAAGCAACTTGATCGGCTGTAGCCTTCCTACTGACCTAATCAACATGATTGGCATTCTCAGCTTGATCACCTACGATGATATCCACATCGTACACTTAAAGGAAAAAGTGTCGCACGATTATCAACAATTAACGTAGGGAGAAAGTAAGCAAGACAACTTACACTAAAGTAAGGCAAAGATGGCTCACATCGTCTACAACGAGCAGAAATCACAGGAAAAAGCCTTGCCTTGATCAAGTCTGCTTCAACATAAAGAAAACGGTGATCCCTCTCTTCCTAAGAAGTATTGGCCACTTTGACAACTGTATTATCCTGGCTCTTGGTCAGAGAGGGGGAAGTTTTGTTCCAATGTCCAGCTGCAGAAGTGCATTGGGACTTTATTCCGTATCAACCCTTCAGTGGGGTCAACAATGACTACTTCACCCAAGTCACTTTCAACAAAGAACCATCTGTTCTTCCAATACTTGTTCCTTTATGATCTTTATCCAATGGGGGGTATAGGTTACCGCTTATATCCATGAGGAATCCACGAGCTTTGAGATGTGGATTAAAGGTAGAAAGTTCCTCCGCTATCATATCGATTCAGTGTATAAAAAAGAGGATCTTTTGTGGGTTCAGAGGTTGTTTTGCCCCAAGCTTTTTCCATAGGTGCCTTAAACTAACCAACACCCTATAAGAATAAGGAGATAGTTACTGGGGGAGGGTTCCACACAACCCGATCACCGCTACAGTACAGTTTCTGCATACTGGTTAAATCAAAACGGTCTTAAAACTTCACTAACTTGACCTCAGTCACAATATTTATCTCCAAGTAAAATGAACAGGGATGGTCAGCACTGAATCTCAGCATCGAAGCTTGTCGCTCCCGTGGTGTATCCCTCATTTTGAGAACTTGTGAGGGTATCTTTAAGTCAATCATCGCACGTGCAAACTCTTTGGGAGAGGCTCTAGTGGACCGCTTGAAGCTACCTTGTTTCAACATATCTATATAAACGTCAACCGAATCGGAGTTAGAGAGATCAAAAGAGAAGGGGAAAAACCCTGGGCAAGCCATAGAGTAATCCACATTTAATACGGTGGGTTGATAAGAAAAAGGAAGATGACCCAAAAGAATGGACTCAAGCCTAGCGATATTCTCATTATCGCCAGCCTCAATGGCACGAAGAAGAAGCTCAATTTATTGTTGATGAAGAATGAGATCCAGACCTTGAAAGACATCTGAAAGGATGAAAGATCTAAGAAGAATAGGGGTTCAGAGAAAAAAAAATTAGGGACTGTTTTCTAGTAAAAGAGAAAAATCGGGAAGTAAAAAGAGATGTAAAATGCCTTGAGCCTATATATACAAGAAGGTGACATCACTAGGTAAGTCATGCATCATCAACAGAAAGTGGGGGCAGATGCGTCAGAACCAAATACCACGCACTGTTTGAATTTTGAAAATGATGTGCAATGATTCCATCAGCCGAAATTTATGCAGTTGGTAACTGTAGACCGTTAAAAAGGCATTTATGGACTACAAAACAAGAATGATAAATTAAATTAAACACACGTAGCCGATCGCATCCTACTTGTGACAATCATTTATCCGACCTCATGTGTTTAAGGGGGTGTTGTTGTTGGTAAAATCTAAAGAATGGTGAGTCAGCATAACTGTCCAAAAATAAGGGAGTTAAAGATACCATGTCACCAAGAGTCAACCTTCTAAACCTACCTAAGCCTGAACCCACCTACACTAACAAAAGATGGTTTCATAAACACCCGGTAGGGATTATCAAGATTGTCGCGTCACTACCTCAGGTCAGGATTGGGTCACTGGTCGGGGATGATAAGGTTTGGTCAGGTCTTAGCAAATGGTCAGCATATCGACATGTGGATATTACCAAAATATGTACATAATGAGTCTTACTTCAATAAGGCATCTCGACGTGCACTTTGACAAGGAAGCGAACTTCCTTATTGATACCAGAGTCCAAATTAGACTCTTTAATACGCGAAGAAAGTAAAACAGGAAATAATGATAAAACGACTCAAACACATTAATTCTATTTACTTGTACAACACGAATTAGGGTTCTATACATATATAAATAGACTCTAATAATGCCCATGAAAGGGTTGAGAAAATGAAAAATATAGAGAGCACGGGAGATTGAGTGTGTAATCAATTATTCATAGTAAAGTTCTTTCCTCACCGGTTTCTGACAACCGTGGATGTTTCCCGTTTCTTGGGTTTTACCACGTAAACTCTTTGTGTTCTCTTTAATTCCTTGGTTGTTAATAATTTACAATTGTGTGATCACATATACATTATGTTCGTCGTGTGATCTATCAAAAATCACCGTTAACAGTTCTTTCTTCCTTTTCTTCTTTGCCGAATTTCACAATATTTCTATGAGTTGACCAGATTTTGTCTAGAACAAAAAACAAAATTTTCTCTCTCAAAATTCTTATGCTGGCTGAAATCTCTCTAAGAAGAATTTCATCTCTTTGGCCGAATTGTATAAGCCATATAAATAATGGCCTAATTCCTTGCCCTTATCTATTTAGGGTTGGCCGAATTCAACTTGTATTTTTTTAGGTGACCTAATCCTCTCCTAAGATGGATTTACTTTACGGGCAAGAACCTATCCTTAGGACTTAGTGACCAAGAATCCTTTTCCAAAAAGAATTCTTTCCTATACCAAAACTCATAATCCAACTACAATAGTGTATTTGTGACCATATTAATGACTTCCTAATTTGACTAGATAAATAATTCCTTCTATTTATCTACTTATTAAATATAGTCTTTAATATTAATTATACTACCAACAATAGTATAATATTAGGAGATCATCTCCTATTAAGAAAAAGATTTTAACTTTTAATTAATTAATTAATTAATTTCCATTTCATTAAATAATATAATAAAAAACAATATAATTAAGCTAAAATATTTAGCCTTGCCGCCCAAGACCACGCATGGGCATATATATTATTTTTCTTATTTCATTAAATCCATTGGATTAAAAAAAAGTCCACATGCCTCAATACAATTCTAAATGGACCTATAAATTGGTCTAGTAGAATATACAAAGTGATCCATGTAAGTTCGTGTGGATTGGAGATCTTGGCGAGCTATCTAAATTTAAGCTCCAATAGGCACAATCTAATCACAATCAATAAATGATTCACTTAGGTCTGATCTATTAATTTTAGTTCATTCCACTAAAGAACTAAAATTGAACTCTTAAATAAAGATAGAATAAGTTAGTATTGCCTACTCATACCCTAGACAATCTTAATGGAGAAAGTGTATCCTCGTGAGGAATGCCAGTAATCGCCAAGAGCTCATAGACTACCTATAGCTCTCCAAGTTACCATATTTACTCATATGACCACATTTTGAACTTGGATATTTTGACTTGTCCAAAAGCCATATTTCAGTAGACACTATTGAAAACTTAAAGTTAAGATTTGATATCCGTTACCTCAAAACATCCATATGATTATATTATACTCTCATTTAATAAATGGAGTCACGATATCCGTATCTATAAATGAAGTCCTCTATTGATTAACAAATGAATACCACCAAACTATCGAGGATAGACTATGATGTATAATCGTGCTCATTAATAGCTCAAATGATAACACTTGCGACCATAAGTCCATCATTTATCTCATGATTGAGATAGACTTTCTTATTGTATTCAAGTAAAAACTTTTATCCATTGACGGTTCCGGATAAAGTATTTCATTTTGATCATATTCAATGCACCTGGTGCACTAGATTCTTTAGCCAAAAAGACACCACACTTTATTGATTTTGGACTAATCTTAACACATTTGATCCCACTCAAATGCTAGCAAAAGAATCTACAAATTTGACAAGATAAATATGCCCAACCTTTATCTTAAGTTGTGAAAATTATTAAAGACTAACTAAAGAATTGTGTCTACCTCATACATATCCAGACGTATGAAGAATTCTTCTTTTCTCATAGTTTTTTGACCTTATGAATATTTTCTTTTGACAATTATAATAATTAAACTATATTTGTTATAAGATTTGTTAAACTATAAATCACTTTTATTAATATGAAAAGATTGTTAAATACATTATTATACTCATGTTATCGAGCATAATCCCAACATCCCATGCACATACAATAAATACATGTACATCTTTTTGCTGTGTATTTCCTTGTGTGTATATATTATCAGTTTCTAAAACTGATACTTGCCTTTCATAAAACTACTCATGTAGTTATTGGTGCATGGGATCATGCTCTGGCTTTGCATGGGATTTGCATGGGCTTAGGCTTGGACTTGGGATTGGTCCACTTGGGTGTATAATGAGACTCCAACCCATACCCAAATATACTAATATCTCCTAATCGCACAAGTGGGGCCAGCACAGTTATGTTACTACAAGCCAACCATGGATGCACAATTACTAATCAACATCTGCCACTCCCCAAATGGCGTAAGATGTTATTCATATAGAGGAATCCTTGAGCCTTTAAACATTCAAACACACGTATTATCATTATTATCAAAAGTGTTCATATGGGTAAATGCATTGTGTGACCTATGAACAATCTATAATTTAAAAGGGAGCTAACAATCTCACATGTAAATTCTCTTTTTACAATAGATGATATTGTTCATTATTGTATCCTAGATTTAAGTTATAATTTTTATCAGTCTAAAGCATACTTAATCCCTCAAAAGCTATGCTTGACTTTATCACATTTCATGTATTCACAATTGTAATCAATACAATTGGTCGACCAGTGAATACATAAGTTAGATAAAAATTCATTAAATTTTCCCATCTCATCTTTATATTTCCGTCTCCAGAACATTACTACCCTAGACGTGCCCTATAGGCTGAATTATCATAGCCATAGAAATGACACGCTAAAGGTGCTAACATTATCTTATCACTTCAAGATAGAGTGACTGGTCATAATGACACTGTTTAAAGTTAACGTAAAACTTCAATGGAACTTACATAATGAGGAAGCAGAGATTCATTCTCTCATTTTCCACATCGGTCACATATAGCACACGTGGTATGAAACATGTGTTACAATGAATTTCATTCTAAATAAGAATGAATATGCCTTTATATTATTCACTATACAGATCTTAGTCTAGTCATAACTCTCGTGACTAACCTGAGTTCTTAAAAGCTTGCCTCTCTCTGGCGCCACAATAAGATCTCACATCTAGCTTGAATCAGGTATCAATGATATTGGGGTGATCGGTTCTAAAATATATTAGTGTATTTATTGTGAACCTCATCTTGACAAAGTCAAGACGACATATTCTTATATACTAGCTTCTTGAGAATATATCCTTCAAATTCTCTAATATATATATGTGTCTCATCTCAACTTGCTATCTCAGCAACTGAGGCAGCCGCATGTGTAAGAATGCTGGTCTCAACCTGACATCATATTATATTACATTATATGTGTAATTATGCTACCATTTAAAGTAACTTTCCTTACTATTAAAGTTATAACATAATCTTCTCAATCTAGGATTATATTTATATACATTCATCAATATCGTGGCATAATTTCTATTGGGCATTGTACATATCAGAATGTACACTAATTAGTTAGTCGTACTTTCAAGGTATGTCATTACCCTTTTGATAGCATCTCAATACTGTAATCTAGGATTATATTGGTGTCCACTCACCAATCTTATGGTGTAACTAATGATAGACTTTGTACTCACAATGTACATGAGACTCTGTTTGGTACTAACATGAGAAACTTGTAATTAATAACTTGATCTTATGGAGTTTCAAGGTACACGTTGAGGCTAAGAGTTTGTAATTTCACAATAGGAGTAACTATGAACTTATAATTGCACATTCTGAATCAACTCTCACTGTTAATATATATAAGCCACCTTACTCATTTAAAATCTCAAAGAAATTTGAGAACTGCCATTTCATTATGGTTTTACAAACTCTTCATTATTTATAGCCAAGACATATTGTCTATATATATAGATAATTAATATAAAACTTATCCTTAACCTATTTAGTGTACTTACCATGGCTTTCTTTAGTCATCATTAATCTGTAAGACATTACAGCTTGATGAAATAAAAGATACCACTTTCTAGAGGATTATTTCAAACCATACATTACGTAAGCACACTTATGCATTGTTGGTCTTTTAAAACAAAATTTTATAGGCTTTTCCATGTAAATCTCTTCCTCTGGTTCTCTATCGATAAGTATAATCATTACATTCATATGATGTAATTTCAGGTTCAAATGTGTGACTAGTGCTAGAATAAGGCATATAAAAGAAAATTTTACTTCCAGAGAATAAGTTTCTTCATTTGCAATTAATCGCGCCTTATACTTCTCATCAGTACTTTTCGCCCTAAGTATTTCTTATATGGAACCCATACATTCATAATGGTCTAAGGACCAAGCGGCAAGTGAACCAAGTTCCGGACATGATCACTTTTCGAGACTCCATCTCCCTTTCCATTGTTTCATTCATATATTCACTTAGTAGATATAAGTGATAGCTCAATTCTAAAATCTTTGGCTCATCACTTTCAAGTGAAGTAATCATCAAAACTTCTCTTTCAATATCTGAAAGATGACATGGGATAATTTTGTGATTATTTCCACGAGTTGATAAATTATTATTGTTGCTAATTTAACAGTTGTTTCACTTCCACTAGGGATGAAAGATCCATAAGATTTCTACTCCCACTAGGGTGAAGATTTCCACTTCCACTCTCACTAGGGATGGAGGATCAAGTTAAATTTTTATTTACCATCACTCGCTTATTAACATATATTATCTAATTCAAAAAAATTAGATATCTATATTAAATTCACTTATACTAATAATGACATCTTGCGATTCAAATTCAGTTACACTTCTATCTAATTATGCACCATCATTTATTTAATCCATTGGAATACATAGAGTATGAAACAAAGATACAACCTCTCTTCTTGCATCCAATTTCTCATTTCTATGAGATGGATTATAAACATAATCTGCATACCCCTAAAGGTTGTAGATTAGTCAGACTAGGCTATCTCCCTTTCCAGAATTCATATGGTGTAGAAGTGTTTGATCAAATTGAACATGATTAAGTAAGTAGACAACAATTAACATATCTTATAGTAAGATACTAAATAATTCACTAGCGCCATCAAAGACTTAACCCTTTCCAACAACATTTAATTCCTTCTTTCCACCACACTATTTTGTTGCAGAGTCATAGGAATAAATAAATATCTTTTTATATCTTTCTTACTAAGCAATTCCTTGAACCGTTCAAAAAGATATTTGCATACTCGATTTATTCTTTAAACTCAAAAAGTTTATCATCTAATATGATCCTCAACCAAACAATCCAAATGTAATCCATTGCTTTCTATTTATGAGAGATCAAATAGATATGACAGAGACGTCTAAAGATATTAATGAATGTAACTAGATATGAAATTTCAATCTAGTCTTTACACTCATTCAATCACACATGTAATAATGAATTAGTTGCAATAGAATTCTTGATCTAGTTCCTTATTAAATGGTTTTCTAGTTGTTTTTCTTGCTGGATAATTTGTATGACCTTTAAGATAAATGAGTCAAATTAGTCTTCTTTGACTGATATACTCATTCTATCTAGTCCAACATGACTTAATCTAGCATGCCAAAATATCGACACCATTACCATTGTAATGATTGAAAATCAAACAAAATTATAAATGTCTCTTCTGACATATAATACTATAAAACCATTGAACAACGGTCAAGTACCATATGAAAATAATTTGCTAAAATAATATTCATCAATAACGATAAACTGAATCAATAAGGACAACCGCGAACACTAAAACCCAGTTAGATATCAAGTGTATATTAGACCATCATGGAGTATAAATTTAAGTTTCCATACAAACCCATTTTGTAGGTACTTAACTCTAAAATTGTTCTAACACATATACATCTTGTCTATAATAATCTAGCTTTGCTCAAAGTGTGCTTTACAGTTTCTTGTTGGATGATATATCTTTACTTATCTACTATCCATAAAGGATGAGATTCAAAAAGAAAATACCTAGTCAGAAACTTAAGCATAACTTAACAAATTCTTAATTTTCGGTTTTACTCTTTTCGACTTAATGCATTTATGAGCGAAAAAGACTCAGCTTGTCACAATTGCAACAAGCTATTTTAGTTTTGTCCTTCCTCAATTTGTTATCCCTCAACTTCTTGCATATTTCGATCTAAGATTAAGTGGTTATGTCTAGATTCTATTCTCCCTTTGGAAATATCTATTTCCACTAACATGCTCAAAACTAAAAGTTTTGTACAAGTTAGAATCTCTCATATAAAATTGGCAATAAGCCTAAGCCGCCTCTAAGCACTCATCTTCTACTACCGAAATGACGTGATCAATACATGTCAGATTAATTTTATATATTCCAACTATCAGAAGAAATCAGATCATTTAGTCGGTGTATCATGTTTTATATACTTATTCGAGGCTGCCACTACTTTTGACGCTTCTTTTAAGTACTTAAAACTTGATACCGTATTTACTAAAATTTAGTACTACAATTGCCGAACACTGAAAGGTAAACCACTTTACTTAAATCCTATTGTACTTATAAAACATACACGTGAGGCTACTATTTGAGTTACTCTACAACATAATGCGAGTAATTTAACTTCTAGCTTGATAAGCCTTCACATCTTGTATGTCGAGCAAATAAGTACTATGTGGAGGTTTAATCATGATTCATGATTTAGTCTCAAGGGCTTCTTACTATTAAAATACACTATATCTATTTCCTAGATTACACGATTTAGTTTATCGCTATCAAATTGGCCACAATATTATAGATATATAATCTATATTTTATGCTAATCTACGTAGAGACATAAAATCTACTAAGTAAACATATTAACTTCCAAAAGTACACACATTTAATTTTGCTCCAAACACAAACTGAACAAATGATGAAACAATTTAAGTAATAGAATCAAAAAAGTCGCCAAGTGTCTAATTACCATCCGTTTCTAAAAATTTAATCATCATAAATTCAGTACTCTGTGGAAAATTCTAATTATAATATTGTACTCGACAATTTAGAATTCTCAAAACAAGTGATCATATAAATAACTGAAGAATACAATGCACAAGCCCCAACAAAAATATTTTATCGGTCAAACCGTTTTTACTACAAAGTAAATAAACCAAAATTATTTACTATAGAATGGTTTACTAAAACAACAATATTTTCTAAAATATGGGACTTTACATTCTTTTCAATCTATACGTTTCATATTCATATTGATCACCACTGACTTAGACTATCTAAGTCTTCACAACTTATCTAATTGTCATTTTCTCAAAACTTAGTCCTCTTTCACGTGTGTAATAACTCATGTGCCTAGCACTATAAATATTCATTGCGGATGTAGTATATCGCCACACATTCCCAAGAATGTAACACTCCTCTACGATTTCTAGTTCACACGCTATACGACCTGTTGACGTCGATTTCTCGATGTATGAAAAAGTCAACAAGATTTGGATTTTAGCCTTGATCTCAAAGAGAAAGAGAAGGAGAAAGTAATTAGACACAAGTTTTACATGGTAAAACTCATATGACAGGAGAAACGTCCACGGGTGGTTGAATAAACAACCGAGTCAAAATCCACTATTAAAAATAAGATTTACAACTCTCGATCTCTTTTTTTCTTTGTATTCTTCTGTATTCTCTTCTGACGGGATTATGGGTCTATTTATATGCGCATAGAACCCTAATCCTTTTTGAAAAAGTAATGAAAGATTTTTGTATTTAATTATGATTTGGTTACTTGTTTGGAGTAGTCTCTCTTCTTTCCTATTTCAGAGATTTGTATAGAGATTTGAATGGGACTCTGGTGATACGGTCCAGTTAGGACTTATTTCCTTACAAATGCGTAGTCTTTTTGAAGAAATAAAATTGTTGCCTGATTTAGAACCTTTTTCCTGTTTGGTATTGTATTCTTCTTGGAATTCTTCTTCAACTCAGATATCTTTGCATATTTTAACATAATTCTTGGTTTGTATGCGAGTTATGTGTTGGGCTTCTTTATTCGGGTTTCTTCATATTTTTCCCGAGTAGAACACGACGTCAGCTAATCCGGAATGATGTCATTTGATCCCGAGTAGAATATGACATCAGCAAATCCCGAGTGACGTCAACTGATCCCGAGTAGAATATGACGTTAATTGATTCCGAGTAGGTTTTGCTCAATACTTGTTTTTATACTAACTCGGGTTCTTCTTCTTTGGAAATATCTTGCGGGATATTTTCTGAATGCCTATTTGGATGTCCACCTGGCAATTTTATCCTCTTTGTCGATGACGTGTGCATCTGATAAACTTTACATATGACAATACCCCCTTAAAATACTTTTGCCGAATAGGGATTTGTTCTAGGCAAAAATATTTTAATCAGCCATTCAATCTTTTACGTCTCGTTTATGCCAGAGTTAACGTCTAGTCATAATGATGTGTCTTAATGGTGACCATGTAAATTCAATTTGCCTCCTCACGTGAAATCTCAATGATTGCGACGTTTTGGAGTCCTGACGGTCAGTTCTTCTCTTAACATGTGTCTTTTACCGCTTCATTTCTCGATACCACTTATGAGAAACGACCTACGCGTCTGCTAGTGCGCCACCTACGTCATCCAATCTATCTTTGATTTTTCCCGCCTCTTGAGATCCCTAGGTTTTATGATGTTGTCCCTTTAAATGCTCCACTGAATGGAGTTGCCCTGGTTTATTCTCAGAGACTCAAACCACCCATATTTTTTTACATAGAAAATCTTTATTCTTCGTTGAAGTTTTTACAATAGGTTTCTTCACTCAAAAGGTTAGTTTTGATGGATCCATCTTCCCATCGTCATCTTTTTACTATAGCTTTCAAAGTTCTTGATCGTGTAGATTTTCAACTAGTTTCTTACGCTTGTAGATTATTGGGGGAAGTCCCTCTTGATGAACCTTCTTTTTTAGATGTTGACGTTTCTAGGCATTACCTTGATGTCCGTTTTAGTTATGAATCATCTAGTTCTGAATCTATCGTTTCTAATCATAGGGTACCTCTTTGATCGAGGATGAGGAAACATCAAAGTAAAAGTGAAGTTCATAAGCACAACTCGGGCAATGTTTGAATCAGGGAACAAATTATTGATGAGAAGGACATTGAAGAGGAGTTTAGAAAATCTCGCTTCTTTTTTTCTATCGATCGCCCGAGTGGGTATGACGCCGAGCAGAATGTGGTAAAGAAAGATGAGGTCGGCAAGTATCATGCTCGGTTTGACTTTGATGACTCAGTTACACTGTCCCCTACCGGTGATAGAGCCACATGGAACCCTCCCCCGGGCATGGTGGCAATTTATGGGTCCATGCTTAGTTACGATGTCACTCTTCCTCTTTAGCCATTTATTGCCTGGTTTCTGGCTAAAGCAGGGATCACTCCAGCCCAACTGGCCCCGGACAACTACAAGATCTTTATGTGCATGTGGCATATATGGAGCCGGATGAACCTGTCGCCTCCTTTCCCTAGTAAAATAAGGCACTTCTACACAATAAGGTAATCTGGTCGGACAGGGACTTATTTTCTCATGTCTAATCCGCCAGATTGCTGGGTCCTTGAGGGGATAAAAGTAAATGGAGAGTTGACACCTCCAATGATGCCAAAAATAGGGGCTTTGTATGGGGATTCCCTTCGTCCAACAAGTACTGGAAGAACAATTGGTTTTTTGTTGGAGTGAACCTTGAACTTCAAGTTACTCTTTTGTCCGGGGAGAATCAGAAGGTGCTGAATGTTCCCCATTTTTTCTGTTCCTCTGATGTATGGAACAAGAAAAAACTTGTATTTTGCGATACTGAGCTAACCAGACTTGCTCGGGCTGCAGTTTGCATTTTGGAAAAAAAAAGCAGGTCTTATCTTTTCAATGAGAAAAAGATAATAGATTTTGACTTCTTCAGCCATATTTCAGGCTACCACAGGTGATGTAAGTGATCTTCCTACCCCCCTCATTTCTTTTTAAGTGTTTTCTTTTTATATTCTAACCTGATTCTTTTTATCACTTTTTTTTTAGTGTATGATTCGGACATCATCGGCGACATCCAAGCTCGCCAGGTGAAATCAATCCTTCAAGCGAGTCAAAAAGAAGCTTCTCGTCAAAGCAAATAAGGCATTGACCCACCTGAGTCAGATGAGGACCCTGATGAGGCTGACGAGTAGATCCTTGAATATGTCCCAGAAGAAGTCATCCAGTTGATCGTAGGGGAATCTAGTTATCCGAGCGGCCCAGCTGACTACACTCAAAAATTGCATGAAGATGGAGGGAGGCAAAGTGATGGTCTTGGTAAAAGGCCCGGTGAGTCGAGCTCCCCAGTTGAGGTGCATACTAAACGGTGTAATGTCAGGGATGGAGACAAAACTTCTGATGGACAAATAAATGTAGATCCTGACTTTTTTGATTCCTTCCAGGATGATGATCAGGATGACCCCTCTACTGATCTCAGCTTCCAGCGTACTCTGGCTGAGAAATGGAAAGCAGTTGATTCTCCTGCTCATCCTTATAAGGTCCCTTGGGTAGTGTCATTCATCAACTCAAGTGATGAGGATACCGAGGTTGAGATTCCCCCGAACGTTTATGTTGAAGCATCAAATGGTGCGGAAACTTCTGACCCGAACAGGGGCTCTTTCCCTACCGAGGTTAAAGATGTAAGGGTTGAATCTTCGGGAGGTCTTTTCTATCCTTCTCCCCAGGATATGCTTAGGGTGATATCATCTGGTCGGGCTTTCATCAAGGATGATCACTGGAGCCGTTTCAGGGAAGCTTCTTTAACTAGCCGTCTTCAGAATTTTTTCAACCGCATGTCTTATTTAAGTTTTATTCCCAACTCTCTCTTTTTCTATTAAGATTTTTAATTTAATTTCCTTATAGATGGTGGCTGATTTTGCTGAGCTGGTTCAAACACAACAACATCAAGCCGATCGAATAAGGTGTCTTGAAGCTCAGCTGAAGGAGAGTGAGGATAGCCGTGCTCGGGTTGAATCGGTTTATCAAAAAGAGGTGGGCTCTGCCCAGGTGTTTACCGACCACTGTTTGGTAAAGAAAGTGGAGGCCGAGGGAAGAGCATCTTAGGCTATATCGCTTCAAAACTTATTGTCTTCTGCCCAGGAATCAATACTCAAAGCCGAACAAGAAGCGGAGCAGTCCAAGTCATCCTATGAACAGAAGATCGAAAACTTGGAATGCCAACCTTTGACGGTCGAGTCCCTATCCAAAGAGGCCAGGCAGGAACTTGAAGTCCAGGGGGTCGATCATTTCAAAATATCCCCTGCTTATGACGCCCTTCTCTTTCGTGAATTTCAATGAGGGTTAGTTTCAGTTGGCAAATTTTTTAAGGTCAAGAATCAGGCAACTGAAAACGCCCGAACCAACTGACAGCTGTCGATCAAGAACCACGTTGACCGGTCCTTGGAATCTCTTTAGACTCAGATGAAAGAATGGAGAGCTTATTGTTGCAGTTAAGGCAAAAGGCCCCATCCTATGCATTTGGAGGTTCCATCAGAGCACTCTCTCTCGACCTTTTATGCCAGTCAATAACCCCGCGTAGAAGGTTGGGTGCCTGATGTTGGCCTGATCCCTGGAGAAGATTACAGTGAATGGATGGATGATTCGATCGACATAATTACTTGGCCTTCAACTAAAAGTCTCTTTCGTGTGTATAAAATGGTGCCCGACCCGAGCATCGGCAAGAGTCTTAAATCCTTATCCCAACCTTAGGATATCTTTGTAAATATTCACCTTTGTAAAGATTTTTATCAATGAAATTTTGTGTTTTAACTGTAATTCAGAAAATCAAGTGGTTTAATCCAACTCATTGCTCAAGAAATTTCACCGAGTACCAAATATCTTATTTAACTTTGTTTTATTATTTGGTGTCGCTTCTAACGCCGAGTATATTATTAAATTGGCTAACGTGATCTCTGCCAAATCTTCTTGTGCCAAGTATCTTATTAAACTGGCTAATGCAATTTATTTTTTTGTGCCAAGTATCTTATTAAACTAGCTAATTTTGCACGAGTAACTTCACCGAGTATCTAATTAAACTTAGTTTCGTTACCCATAGCCACTTTTAACGCCAAGTATCTTATTAAACTGGCTTATATTAACCGAGCCATCTTGAAACAAGCGTGTAGATTTACTCGTATTTCATACTCGGGTTATTACACAAACATTACATCAAGGCTCACTATGATCATATGTTCAAGTCCTCACACATTACCAAGGATGTCTCCCCAGTTTTGTCTGTGCAAGGGTTTGCCGAATCGTTAAGTTTTTTGTACCACTTAACACAGCTGCGTATTTCACCAGAATTTTTCCCGACAGCGCCTTGAGCCGTTCTTTAGAATCTGGTGCATCGGGTTTGTCTTTTTGCTAAGGTCGACTGACCTTGCTCGGCTAGCTTGCTCCTTCGAGCTTCTCCATCCATTCGGGAATTAACGGGTCCCGAGTATTCTATTTGCATGTTCTTATTATCATGCTCGTCTTTCATATGTTCATATTATCATATGCTTTATATTTTAGAATTTTTATCTATATCTGCAAAACCAATAATGATTTTGTCAACGGGAAATTTGCTTAGGATGAGAAATTTCTACTAAGACCCTCGAGACCACTACCACGGAAGTGGTGGCCAGAGTCGGTACCGTTGATACCTGATCTGTTTAGAAGTAAACGAGAGGCTGGATTACAACAATACAAGTGGGAGCTTTTATTGATTACTTGCTTCGATATACATATCACTCTCTCATATGCTCATAGTCTCTCTAGGTTCTAGGAAGGTAGCAATTTTGTGCTTGTCGAATAGTGGAAACAAAGGTGGCCGTGTTCTGAACACAGAATTTAGACCTTCCCCTCTTCTCTTCTTTTCTTTTCTTTTCTTTTCTTTTCTTCTATCTCTCTTCCTCCTTCTTTGCTTGTCCCTATTTATATATGGTCCAAGTAGGTTTGAATTTACTAATATTCTTCCATGATCCTACGAATCTGTTTCCTCCTTATCAGGCGGGATCCTTTATTTAAAAGTTATTGACCTCGAGTAAATAATGGAAACAATGATATTGTTAACAAAAATGAGTTTGTTTCCTTTTTGGAATCAAACTCTTGACTCACACGTAAACGAAATTAACATTGGTTATCACATAGATATGATCTTGTATGTTATCGCGGCAAGGCTTTTTATGGAGGTCATCGAGCTAGCTGCCTGTTGTCTCATAGATCGAGGTAGATCCATGTTCCGACTCTATTCTCAGAAGCTTGGGATGGATTTTCCCTGATCCTTGGGAACTTGAGGTGTCCTTGTAGACATTCCTAGGAGGTAGCCGGGGTAGTGTAGATTTAGGCGTGATTCCTCTTTCATGCCTAGCAGGGACAGTGAGCTTCTGGAGAGATTGGCAGGCTTCTGTTATGGGGTGGTTGAAGAGCTCGACCTCGAGAACCGAGGTTCCCCGATAGGTTGCCTGGAGAAGCCCGGGTTCTAGTGTTCGTGTGAGGGTTCGTCCTGGTCGCGCCTAGCTTTTTTTCTGATAGTTTTAAAGCCGGGCCGGCCTTCCCTGCTCTTGCGGGGTAGCTTTATGGTCTATCCCGGCTTCATGGACGTTGATTATGGGCTTTGACTTGTGATGGGTAAGTGGAAAATTTCTCTTCAACCCCTGGCTAAATTTTACTATTAACAGAAGTCCCCTCTTACTTGAACACTGGAGGTAGAGTTGGGGTTGGAGTCAGATTCCTTGTTTAATTCGGAAATTTTCCCGGTACAAAAATAATTAATGAGAGCGAAATCTTCTCGTTAATTACCCAATATTGAATTTTAACCAAGGTTTTCTTAGAGGAAAAAACGGCTGCAATACGGCTCTCTCCGTGGCTCTAGGTGATCTTCCTGAGGATATCGCTGACATCATTTCCTTTAACCTTTATTTCAACCTGGCCTTACGATCACTTCTTTCATGCTTTCTCAATTTTCTAATTTTCAGATTCCTTATTTCTCGCTACCCTTTGCAGATTTCCCCTTATCTTTCGCTTACTTTCAAATTTTCATCACACATCAATGTCGAATTCCTCAGATAGCATTGAAGCCTTAGTCGAGGGCACTGGAGGCTCTAACCTTGTTCCTCGAAAACGGGTGTGAGGAATTTTGAGTGATGAGGACTCCTCCCCGGTTCGCCAACACCCCGTCGTTCTAGTAAAAATTGTCTCTATTGGCTTCGGATTCTCAAACCAGCCCGATAACCCTCTAAACTTGGTTGACTAGAATTCTGACGCTGGAGAGAGGGTCGACGCTATCAGAAAGGTTCAGGTTACAGTGGCAGAGCTTCCTTCAGCGACGACCCTTCCTTTCGAACTCAGGGTCATTCCTGATTCAACCGTTGACCCTCAGTCAATTAGTCGCCTTCTCATTAAATATAGAATCCCTGACACCGTCTCCCTCACAGTTCCCCACAGAAATTATAACGTCTTCAGCCCGCCCAAAGGCATACTTCCCATTCATATTGCAGCCTTCGAGAGCAGGGTGAGGCTCTCTCATCATCCAACCCTTCGACGGGCTCTCAATGCTCTTCAACTGGCTCCGCTCCAACTAAGGCCTGTCTCCTGGAGGCACCTTGTTGGCTTCCTCGTGCTATGGACAGAGCAGTGCGAGATAAGCAACATAACTAGAGAGCCCGGGGCAGAGGAGCTTGCTTTCTTTTTCCAGATAAGGAGCCTGGTTGGGGTCCCTCAAGGTCAATTTACTGCTAAAGCCAAGAACAAATTCAATTTCATCATCCCTGGGGCTTCAAGGAAAGACCCCGCTTGGACAGAATAGTGGATACTAGCAGGGGGAGACTAGGGGAGCTCCTTTTTCATCGGTAGGCATGAGGTCGCGGTTCTCCACTGCTTTCAATGACAAACCCTAGTAGGATCGGGACTCCTTGCCAACTGAGTCTGAAGCTGTGCTGAAGACCATCCTGGCCAGAAATTATCTAAATTTGAAGTTTCCAACTGCTAACCATTTCGACCCCCGCAGGGTGAACAAGTACCTGCGGATCTCCGATGCTACTCCTCATAAGTATCTTGCTCTATAACACTTTTGGGTTATTGAATGGTTCTGTTCTGATGGTCTTAACCTTTTTCTTAATAGTGTTTGTTGTTGCTCCAGCTTCTCGCAAAGTCTGACAAGCTCGGACCCCGTCCTCCTCCTTCCTGATCCTCCCAGAGAGATTTCTTGGCTGCTTCGAATAAGGGGGGGTCAACCATTAGGGCTGATAACTCGATCATTCCTGCTTCATCGCCTTCCTAGGTGAAGTCCAAGATGGCTATTCTTGCGTCTCGGGCAGTAAAAAATCTATACCGAGAAGGGTCCACTTCCCAATCCACTGATTCGTCCACTTCTTTCCCTTTACCAGTGGTTCTAGCTTCAGATGATGTTTCCCCGCTTATATTATCTCCATCAACTGATCCAGCTGCCTCCCGGGTAGTTCAGGTTTCCAGAGATCTTCTAGGTCGGTACTCCTAAGATCGCCCCCTCTCACCCCCACAAGCAGTCGAGCTCGGAGGGTCAGGACGAGGTCCTAAAGCAATTCGTTGTGTCCTGTCTAGATGGTTGGCTTTCTAGGATAACCTCAATGCCCGTGGACATCATGGTTACCAAAGGATCTGCCCTTCTAGCCGAGGTAATCGCCCCTTTTACTTCCTCTTTCAGTTGCTTGATTTATCATTTCCTAACATGAATTTCCTTTGCAGGCCTTCAAGTTTCAAGTAGCCATGGGATATCAGGTGGCTTCTCTCTGTAACCGGGCAGCTAAGGTTAAGGTTGAGGTTGAGGTTGAGGTTGAGATAGCCATGAGGTTGCTGGAGCGGGCTCAAGCCCTGGTCCAGGAGATTACCTCTAGCTATAGGGGAATGGAAACACAACTGGGTGAGCTCCAGTGTGATCACGAGAGGTTAAAGCAGGCCTTTGATCAGGAAACTCTTCAATCGAAGTGATGAGCCGGCCATCGGGATGATTGGAAGGGACAGGCTCAGGTACTGGATGTTGAGAACCAAGCTATGTAGGCCCAAGTTGCCAAGCTCCAGGCTGAGGTGGAAACGTCTTTCAATGAGGGGTATTTCTATGCCTTCTTTCCTGGTTCTGGAAGCCCTCCCCCTCCCATTTGATCTTTCCAGCATCGTCGACTGGGATAGGGAAACGGTTATGTTTCACGCTGCAGAGATGTCTCACCCCAAAAATGATGAAACAGGTCCTTCTACTTGGGAGGAAGCTGGGAAACGGTTTGAAGTACTTGATCTACCTTCTTCTGTTTCGACATTCCCAGCGTCACGTCTTGGCGAATCCTCGAGGGGGGTCCAACCCAAGGAGCTAGAAGGAGGCCTTACCGAAGCCTAAGATCCTTCCATGATGCTTTCAGGAAAGGAGACAGTGGTGGGCGAGATTATGCCAGAGTTAGTGGCCCGTCTTCTTGATGCAGCCATACCGCCCGAGGTTATGGCAGTGATCGATAAAGTTTTAGAGGAGGACCCCGCTGAGAGTCAGACAATTGAGGAGCATCCTTAGGAAGAGGTGGCAGAGGCGGTAGAAGTAGCCAACTAGAATGAGCCACCACCAGAAAAGGAAATAGAGGGTGAGGTTCATCTGGTGGAAGAGGAGGCTGGAGGGTATCAAGAGGATGCAACA
Organism: Dipteronia dyeriana; assembly: GCA_032871835.1. NCBI lineage: Eukaryota > Viridiplantae > Streptophyta > Magnoliopsida > Sapindales > Sapindaceae > Dipteronia > Dipteronia dyeriana. The sequence continues at coordinate 55,420,300 of CM065297.1, forward strand.
GTTTGAATTCTTTTTCTTGTAGTTTGTTTTGAATACCCGAAAAAGAGGGTGGGCATCCCATCTTTACCCATGCTTGATCATTTATCATTTCATTTTTTTTTGTAGCCCAGAATCAGGAGTTGGGCTCCCTGTTTGCTGTAGCTTACCGGGAATAGGCTCCCCCATTTATTAATAAAGCTTAACTTGAGATCGGGTTCACATTTTGACTTACATGTACTTGCTTCTTTTCTAATCTCCTCTAGGTTCAGCCTCTATTGCAAATCGACTTAGCTTGGGAAGAAATAATAGGATAAGAGCATTGCTTAAACGTGAAAGTAGACAGCTAGCTTGGGCTTTCTGACTACCAAGACTTATAGCTTAACGTCTTTTGTCGATAGTCCCTTGTTTGATCGTAGACCTGTTATAGTAAGCAATCACGTGTACAAGGAAAATTAATAACCAGTAATAACTTAGATATTTATAGTTTAAGTAAAATCTTGCCCACCATCCTTGAGCCCCTTTAGGGGGCTGTAAACCGAGTGAGGCATCAAGTAAAGGTCTGTTTAGCCTCCTCTTAGACTAGGGATCGGGAGAGCTTTCGTGCTCTTAAACTCGAATCCTTCTTGTTGGTGGTAACCCGACTAAGGCGTCAGGAAGACTATCTAGCTACCTCCTGGTCTTGAGATTTGGATGGCAACTAAGCTCTTACACTTAGACCCCTCGTGGGGGTGGTATCCCGACCAAGGCATCAGGAGGGCTATCTGGATGTTTCCTAGTCTTGAGATATAGATGGCAACTATGCTCTTACACTCAGACCCTTTTTAGGGGTGGTAGCCCGACCAAGGCATCAGAAGGGCTATCTAGATATTTCCTAGTCTTGAGATCTAGATGGCAACTATGCTCTTACACTCAAACCTTCTTGGGGGCGGTAGCCCGACCAAGGCATCAGGAGGGCTATCTAGCTATTTCCTGGTCTGAAGATCAGGATGGCAACTATGCTCTTACACTCAGACCCTTCTTGGGCGTGGTAGCCTGACCAAGGCATCAGGAGGGCTATCTAGCTATTTCCTAGACTTGAGATCTGGATGGCAACTATGCTCTTACACTCAGACCTTTCTTAGCGGGGGGCAGATCTCGGCCGAGGTATCAGGAGTGGCGAGGGGGCTTCCCCGGCCAACCCCTGGTCTTGGGGTGATAATGTCGTATTTCCCACATAGACCCAAATCATTGCGGAACATAGTTGAATAAGGAGTAAATAAGAAAAGTAGGCTTTACTGATACGAAGGTTGAAGTACATTATTGTCGGAGATAAAAAGAAACTAGGCGGAGGCCGCCTGTTCATGAGTCCTCTGTTCAAGGGTAGAAATTTATTAAGTGATCTGCATTCCAATCCTCGAGCTTGTATGCCCCATTACAGGTCACCATATTTATTAGGTATGGTCATTCCCAGTTGGGCCCTAGGATCCCGTCTGACCTCTTCCTGGTATTCAACTTTACTTTCCTGAGAACTAGGTCCCCTTCTTTGAAGTTTTGGGCTTTAACCCTCCTTTAGAAGTACCTGGCAATCCTGTTTTGTTGGATTGCTACCTTATCGACTATTCGATCTTGTTTCTCTTCCAGGAGGTCCAAGCTAGCTCGAAGCTTACTTTCATTACTCCATGGTTCAAAATGTTGGACTCTAAAGAAGGTCACTTTGTGCTCGATATGTAGGACTGCTTCAAACCCGAAGGCTAGCGAGTAGGGCATTTCCCCGGTAGTTGTTCTCCTTGTAGTGCGGTAAGCCCAGAGAACCTAGGGAAGCTCTTTTGCCCATCTGCCTTTCTTCTGCTGTAGTTTTTTCTTTAACAGATTCTTAATAGTTTTGTTCGTGGATTCCACCATACCTTTGGTCTGAGGGTGGGCTACCGAAGCAAACCGAAGGTCGATTCCCAAGCCTTCTCAAAAATCTCTGAATCGGCCATTATCGAACTTGTTTTTCGAGGTCAGCTATAATGGCAATAGAGGTTCCGAACCGACAAACTACATTAGTCTTGATGAACCTTGTTGTGTTTTCTTCTGATAACTAGGAGAGCGGTCCGGCTTTGACCCATCTTGTGAAATAGTCAATTGATATGATAGCATGCTTGACTTGACCCGGAGCTGTAGGAAGCGGTCCAATCAAGTCAACTCCCCACATAGCAAAGGGGTATGGCTAGCTAAGGGACGACAACTGCTCTAGAGGGAGGTGACTTAAGTTTACGGCCTTCTAGCATGCCTCGCAGGCTTGCACTAAGTTCTTCGTATCTTGATGGATGGTTGGCCAATAATTTCCCATGCGGAGAACCTAATATGCCAAAGCCTCCCCACCAATGTAGTTCCCGTATTCCCGGGAATGAACCTCTCTCAAAGCCCACTTTTCGTCTTCAGAGTGTAGACATCGGAGCAAGGGAAGAGATTTTCCCATCCGGTATAAATGCCCATCCACCATACAGTACCGAATCGAGAGTCTTTTGACTCTCTTAGCTTGGTCGGGCTCCCCTTTTAGTTTTCCATCCTATAGATAATCCACTATTGGATCCATCCATCACGGTTGTCGGTGTAAGGTATAAGCTTCCTTACCTGTCATAATGCTAGGTAAAGGGATAACTTGAAGAGGGACTCCGTGAGGTAAGGTCTGGCCACCATATACAGCTATCTTAGCAAATACGTCAGCTCGATGATTCAGTTGTCGAGGTATCTGCTTGATTTTTAATCCCTTAAATCTGCTCTTGAGTTGTTGAACCAATTTCAGGTAAGCGATTATATTATCCTCTTTTGTCTGATAGTCTCTAGAGACTTGGTTGACCACGAGCGAAGAGTCGCTCTTAACATTCAGGTAATCAACCTCGAGTTCTATAGCTGCCTTTATTCTGGCTAGAAGGGCTTTGTACTCCGCCTCATTGTTCGAAACTTTAAATTCAAACCTGAAACAATGGCAACACTCAGTTCCTTTTGGGTCGATAAGGACTATGCCCGCTCCTCCCCCAGCTTGCCCGGAAGCTCCATCAGTGTAAAGGGTCCACGACTCTCAGCCTTCCGGCTAGTTATCAGATTCTGGAATCCTCTCTGGGTTACGTCTGTTACCGTGGGGGTTGCTTGGCCTAAAGGTATTGAGAGCTCTGCTACAAAGTATGCTAGTGCCTGAGCTTTATTGCGGTCCTAGGCTTATACCTTAAATCAAACTGGGTAAGCTCTAGGGCCCATAGAACCAGCCTTTAAGAAACATCTGGCCTTTGAAAGAATTGACGGAGGGGTTGGTCTGTCACCACTATTATTGAATGAGCATGGAAGTAGGGATGAAGTTTCCTTACCGAGGTCACCAAGGCGTAAGCGAGTTTCTCCAACAAAGTATAGTTCTTTTCGGGCTTGGTTAGAGCGTGACTCACATAGTAAATAGGTCGCTGGACCCTATCCCTGCATTCCTTGACCAAAACCCTGCTTACGACAATTTCTGAAACGGCTAAGTATATTTGAAGCTCTACTTCAGGACTTGGCTTAACGAGCAGTGGAGGGCTTCATAGGTATTTTTTCAAAGCTTGAAAAGCTTGTTTGCTCTCTTGATCCCATTTCTTGTTTCTTTCCTGCTTGATGGCTTTGAAGAATTGTAGACACTTATCGGTAGACCGAGAGATGAACCTATTGAGCGCTGCTACCTGTCCGGTCAAGGCTTGAACCTGTTTAAGAGAGGTAGGGGATTCTCGATCCAGGATAGCCATGATCTTTTCCAGGTTAGCCTCTATGCCTCTCTCATGAACCATGAAGCTCAGAAACTTCCCCGCAATTACTCTAAAAATGCATTTGGAAGGGTTCAACCTCATCTGGTTCTCCCTTAGGGTCATGAAGGTTCTACGAAGGTCATCCAGGTGGCCTTCCGAGGTTAAAGACTTGGTGATCATGTCGTCGATATACACCTCTATTGACCTTCCGATTTCAGGCTTGAACAACGGATTGACTAGCCGCTGATAAGTAGCTCCAGCATTCTTGAGCCCGACAGGCATCACCTTATAGCAGTACAAGCCTTGTGCTGTGATAAAACTGGTCTTTTCCTGGTCTGTGGGGTGCATCATAATCTAATTGTACCCTGAAAATGCATCCGTGAAGCTCATAAGCTTGTTTCCAGAGGTAGAATCGACCAGCTGATCAATTTTTGGTAGAGGGAAGGTGCCCTTCAGGCATGCCTGGTTAAGGTCGGTGTAATCTACACACATGCGCCAATTTCTATTTGCCTTTGTGACCATGACCACGTTGGCAATCCACTCGGGATAACGTGCTTCTCAAATGAAGCCTGCCAGGGTCAGTTTGTCCACCTCTTTCTAAACAGTAACATTTCTTTCGGTGTTGAAGTGGCACCTTTTTTGTTTAATGGGTTTGAAGGTCGGATCAACTGTCAATCGATGAGCAGCTAATGTTATCGTGATCCTTGGCATATCAATATGACTCCAAGCAAAAATGTCGTTGAACTCTGTGAGGAGCCTGATCAAGCCCTGTTTCATTCCCAGCTCAAGGGTGGCTCTGATTTTGAAAACCTTCGAGGGATCGCATACTCGGAAATGAATCTCTTCTAACTTATCCACTGGATGGCTGCTGGCCCATTCCCTTCTTTATTCCTTTATGTCGGGCATTATGAGGTCGTCTTCAGGGTGATCGGTGGACCCTACATCTCCGAGGCTTAGTGTAGGGGTTGCCCTATCTTAGATCGTTGTCACCTGGGCGAGTTGTTTTTCTAGAGCTGCTGGGTTGGCCGATACTGCGTAGCATCTCCTAGATGCTCGCTGATCACCCTGAACTTCCCCCATCTTGTCTTCTACTTGGAACTTCATGACGTTGTGGTAAATAGATAGGACCCCTTTCAAGGATGATAGAAATGGCCTTCCTAATATTGCATTGTAGGCCGATGAGGTATCCACCACAACAAAGTCGGTCATGATATTCTGCTGGAGAGGTGTGGCTCTAATGATCACTGGTAGGATTTTTTATCCCACGGGTGTGATTGAGTCCCCAATGAACCCATATAATGGAGTAGTGCATCTATTGTAACACCACTGTTTCAAGTTTACCTTTTCCAAGGTATCTTTAAACAGGACGTCAACGCTGCTACATGTGTCGACGAGCACACGGTGTACCATGCAGTTTGCAATCTGTAGCGTGATCACCATGGGGTCATCATGAGGCTGCATGGTGTTGTAGACGTCTGCTTAAGTGAAAATGATTTGTGACAGCTAGGAGGGGTTGGTTGGTCTCTTGTAGACCTTAAAGATATCCTGCCCCTCGTCCGTACGAGGGACTTTCCTCTCCAGAGTAGACCCCACGCTGATAATATGTATTATATGAATCTGTTGCATTATGCTCCCACTTCATTTTCTCAGTTTGTACCTCCCTTCTAGTCTAAATGTTCTTTCTGACTTGCTGAAAGAATTCCACCAGGCTTCCTCCTCTTATCAAAGCCTTGATCTGGTTCCACAGGTTGTATCATTCTAAAGTGTTTTGCCCCACCTCCTCATGAAATTCATAATGTTTATAGCGATTTCTCTTATCGACCGGGACTTTCATAGGAGCGGGCTTCTGTAACAAACCCTTATCCCCGAATGGAGAGGTAGACTATTTCACATGATGCATTATAGGGGCCACTGTTCTAGAAGGTGGAGAAGCTTGCAGAGGAGTTCGTTTATCTGGATACCTTTCTGATCTGGGTTGAGAAAGGGGGAAGTGGTATGTTGATTTATTAGGGGGTTTGTTCTGGTTTTTCTAAGCTTGCTCTGGTCTGGGAGCTTTCTTCTTTTGTCACTTTACGGCTCTTATGTCGTCGTGTTTCATCTTGACCTTGAGCTATTCGTCAACCTCAATCTGCTCTAGAGTCCGATCATAGGCTTCTTGGTAGGTTTCCGGAGGTCTCTTGGCAAAAGACCAAAAAACTTTTCCTGCCCACGGGTTCCTTCTGAAGTTGGCTAGGGTTTCTTTCTGGGTAAAGACCACAATCTGGATGACTTCCTTGTGGAAACGCTAGACATAAGCCTGGAGGGTTACCCCTTTCTCTTGGATCACGTACTGTAGGTGGATCGGGTCCTTCAACAGGGGCTTAACTCCCTGGAATTGTGAGCAGAAATCGGTTGATAGCTTGGTGAAGGAATCCACACTACCAGCAGGTAGTTTCCTAAACCAGGTTTTCACATAATCTGTGAGTGTAGTGGGAAACATTCGACATATAACGGCCTTGGTCGTGTTCTGGACCTCCATCTGTTGAACGAAGCTCTAAGTTACTCAGGGGATCCTCAATCCCAGAGAATCGGTCAGTTGTCATTTTGAACTAGGGCAGGAGCTCCGCCTTCTGGATCCTTCTGGTGAAGGGAGCATTCATTTCACATAGAGGATCTTTCTTGTCCTTCTTGTACTTTCCCTTCTTCATCAATTAGACCTCCTTCTAAAGCTCTGCCAATTGGTTCTTTAGACGTTTGCTTTCGGATTTCCTTGAGTTGATCTCGGTTTCCTCACCATCGGATCCTTCTAAAGAACTGACGACCTTTACCCGGTTCCTTTTTCATAGGGGGTCTACGGGAGGGCTTTGCTGACTTTCTTTTTCCCTACCCTGGGCTTCCCTCCTTAAAGTCGTTGGGTGAAGAAACTCTCCCCGCTCCCGGGGAAGGATGTCCACTGCAGATTTGACTTGCCTTGGTTGGTAGCGTGGCAGTGCTTCGGGAACTGGGGGAATGGGCCCTAATCTATCCCAGATCGAGGTAGGGAGTCCCGTTCTATTACGAGCTGGTTCTCGAGGAGTAGGTCTCAGACGATCAAAGGCGGGCTGCCTAGCCCTGGGCCTGCTTGACTCCCCCCAATTGTAAAGGTCTGCTTGCTGGATGGTAATGCCCTCAATTAGCAATCGAAAGCAGATGCTTTCTATGAAGGCCGCCGCTTGTTGGTCAAGCTCGACCTGATTTCCTAGAGAGGTATCTAGAGCTCACATAGTGGCTGGCTGGGCTAGGCTGGAACTTGGCTCTGGAGCCCGGATTTTCTCCCTTTCTTCAGGACCTTTCATGTTGACGCAGCAGAAGGTTGTTCCGTTGCACCCGGTTGTCCTTATGATGAGCGGAGCCTCATGATTCCTAAAAAATAACAAACTTTTGAATATAAAGATGGTCGTGGGTTCGTTTCCCACAAATGGTGCCAGAAAGTGTTAACGGGAAATTTGCTCAGGATGACAAATTCCTACTAACACCCTCGAGACCACTACCATGGAAGTGGTGGTCGGGGTTGGTACTGTTGATACCTGACCTGTTTGGAAGTAAACGAGAGGCTGGATTGCAACAATACAAGTGAGAGCTTTTATTGATTACTTGCTTCGATATACAGATCACTCTCTCATATGCTCACAGTCTCTCTAGGTTCTAGGAAGGTGGTAACTTTGTGCTTGTCGAATAGTGGAAACGAAGGGGGCCGTGTTCTGAACACAGAATTTAGACGTTCCCCTCTTCTTTTCTTTTCTTCTATCTTCATTCCTCCTTCTTTGCTTGGCACTATTTATATATGGTCCAAGTAGGTTTGAATTTCCTGATATCCCACCATTATCCTACGAATCAGTTTCCTCCTTATTGGACGAGATCCTTTATTTAAAAGTTGTTGACCTCGAGTAAATAGCGGAAACGATGATATTGTTAACAAAAATGAGTTTGTTTCCTTTTTGGAATCAAACTCTTGACTCTCACGTAAACGGAATTAACGTTGGTTATCACATAGATATGATCTTATATATTCTCGCGACATGGCTTTTCATGGAGGTCACCGAGCTAGCTTCTTGTCATCTCATAGAGAGAGGTAGATCCATGTTCCGACTCTGTTCTTAGAAGCTTGGGTTGGATTTTCCCTGATCCTTGGGAGCTTGAGGTGTCCTTGTAGACATTCCTAGGTGGTAGTCGGGGTAGTGTAGATTTAGGCGTGATTCCTCTTTCATGCCCAGCAGAGACAGCAGGCTTCTGTCGAATGTCTCTTGAGCTTAGATACCCCGCCTGGCCTTCACGGGGTGGTTGAGAAGCTCGACCTCAGGAACCAAGGTTCTCCAATAGGTGGCCTGGAGAAGCTCAGATTCTAGTGTTCGTGTGAGGGCTCGTCCTGGTCGCGCCTAACTTGTTTTCTTATAGTTTTGAAGCCAGACCGGCTTTCTCTGCTCCTGTGGGGTAGCTTTACGGTCTATCCGGGCTTCATGGATGTTGATTATAGGATTTGACTTGGGGCGGGTAAGTGGAAAATTTCTCTTTGACCCCTGACCAAATTTTACTATTAACAGATTTAAATTCCAAAGCTAATAATTGACCTGACTAAAATTGTCCTAACTAAAATAGAAACAGTTTTAAGTATAAAAAATCTTCAAATATTGGGCATTGCATGGTCGGGGTAAGACCCCTCCATCTGGTCATGCAATCTAATATGCTCTATGGCCAGCTACTCCTTGAATTTTGTACGGGTCTTCCCACTTGTCAGCCAAGGAACCTACAACTTTGTTTTTTGTATTCAGCGACACCTTTCTGAGTACTAGGTCTCCTAGTTGGAATTTTCTGACTCGAACATGAGAATTGTAGTGGCAAGCTACTCTTTGTTGATAGGCCATATTTCGTATTCGAAACTTCTCCCATTTCTCTTCCAGCTTATCTAGACTTTGTAATAACATATAAACATTCTGATCTACATCATATAGCCTGACCCTAGGTGATGCATATGATGTTTCTATGGGGATGAAAGCTTCTGTTTCAAACGCTAAAGTGAATGGAGTCTCTCATGTTGGCGTTCTTGTTGTCGTCTGATATGTCCATAATACTTCAGGAAGTTTTTCAACCCAACTTCCTTTCTTGGCATCTAGTTTTACTTTGAGTGTATGCTTGATGATTTTGTTTACTGTTTTAGCTTGCCCGTTTGGTTGAGCGTGGGCAGGTGTGGCACAGTAATTGGCAATTTGGTACTCTTTGCATAGATGTCTGAATTATAGGTTATCGAACTGAGTGCCGTTGTTAGTGATGATAGTGTTTAGGACTCCAAACCTGTAGAGTATATTTTTCTTCATGAAATTTGTGGTATTTGCTTCTGTGATATGCACTAATGCTTCAACTTCTGCCCACTTTGTGAAATAGTCAACGGCTACTACGGCATGCTTCGCTCCACCCCTGTCCCAGCTGGCATTGGGCCAATTAAGTCCAAGCCCCACATGGCAAATGGCCATAGGGACGTAAGGTTTCTAAGTTGTTCAGGGGGTTGTCGGATATAATTAGCAATCCTTTGGCAAGTATTCCAGCTCTCCGAACATCGTTGTGCATCTGAGAATAAAGTGGGCCAATAATAACGTTGTCTGAGTACCTTGTGTACTAAACTTTTACCCTCAGTATGGCTTCCAAAAACTCCCCTGTGGATTTCCTGTAATATCTGACATGCATCTTCCTCTGATACACATCTTTGGAGTGTTCCCCTTCTATATAGTTCTCTCCTATCAATGTGTTTCTTGCTGACCGATACTTGATACGTTTGGCTTGTGAGGGATCTTCTGTGAGTATGCCTTCTTCCAGGAACCTTTTTAACTAAGTCATCCAACCGTCTGACGGTGTTCGGATTTCTAAAATTTTAAAGTTTTTTTGCTCAACTGTGCTCGATTTGAGAAGATGTTTGACCGGAATAGTTTTTGGCCTGATTGTGGTTGTTACAGATGCTAACTTGGACAAATCATCTGCCTTTTCATTCTTCTTCCTAGGGATATGGGCAATCTTACATTCTTTGAATTTCTGAAAGAGCAGTTTTGCTATGTCACGATAAGTTATCATGCCTTCATATCTAGCTTGGTATTCGTCTAGGACTTAGTTGACAACTACCTATGAGTCGCTGAATATCTCAACTTCGTCTGCTTCGAGGGCTATACAAACTCTGAGCCCAACTAGTAGCGCCTCTTACTCGGCTTGATTATTTGTTGTTTAAAGTCAAATCTCATGGCACACTCGACATCATCTTCTTTCGGGGTGCATACTACAATCCCTGCCCTGCAGCCGTGAGTGTTTGAAGAGCCATCGACATATAATTTACACAGGAAATTTTTGGCCAACATCTTTTTTGCTTACAGGTTTGGTTCTGTGAACTCTGCTATAAAATCTACACTTGCTTGGCCTTTGAGAGATATCCTGGGGACATACTGGATATTGAATTCACTTAGCTTGATTGCCCATTTGTTAGTCTTCCTGAAATTTCTGGCTTCTGTAAAATTTGCTTAAGTGGGTAGTCGATGAGAACCTGGATTGCATGAGCCTAAAAGTATGGCCTTAGCTTCTTTGCTGCCAAAACCAATGCTAGTGCCATTTTTTCTGCTTATAAATACCTGATTTCAGCTGGAAGAAGTGCCTTGCTGGTATAGTACACCGGCCTTTATACTCCATCCTCTGTTTTGACTAGAACTAAACTTACTGCTAATTCCGTAATTGATAAGTACAAGTGGAGTATCTCTCCTATTTTTGGTTTCGAGAGGATATGAGCTTGCCGTAGGTATTCTTTGATTTTTAAGAACGCTTGATCACATTCTTCGTACCATTCGAGTCCTTTTCCTTTTTTAATCACTTTAAAAAAGGAGCACATTTGTCTGTAGCCTTTGAGATGAATCTACCCAAGGAAGCTAAGTATCCTGTTAAGCGCTGCACTTCTTTTAGCGTGCTTGGTGAGGTCATTTTTTATAGGGCTTGGATCTTTTCAGGATTTACTTCGATTCCCCTTTGGTGAACTTGGAAACCTATAAACCTTCCTAAAGGTACTCTAAATAGGCACTTGTTCGGATTAAGCTTCATTTGGTATCTTTTTAAAATGTCGAATGTCTCTCGCAGGTCTGAGGTATACCTGTTTGCCGAGATGATCTTGGTCAACATGTCATCTATGTAAACTTCAATGTTTCTTTCTATTTGGCGTGCAAAGATTCTATTAACTAGCCTTTGGTATGTTGCCCCTGCATTTCTTAACCCGAAGGGCATTACTGTGTAACAGTATAAGCCAAGATCAGTTGTGAATGCCATTTCTTCTTCGTCAGCCTTATTCATCCGGATTTAATTATATCCTGAGTAGGCATCCACGAAACTAAGTAATTCGTGGCCGAAGGGTGTATCAACCAGTTGGTCTATCATTGGTAATGGAAAACTATCTTTTGGGCATGCTTTATTCAAATCTATGAAATCTACGCACATTCTTCATTGACCATTTTTCTTTTAGACGAGGACTACATTAGCTACCCATTGAGGGTAGTTGATCTCTCTAATTGACCCTACAACGAGTAACTTCTCCACTTCCTGCTTAATTGCCTGGCTTCTTTCGAGATTGAATGACCTCCTCTTTTGTATTACTGGTTTTACATTTGGGTCCACCGTGAGATGGTGAGATATTATTCGGGCATCTATCCTGACCATGTCTTCATGACTCTATGCGAACACATCCTTGTATTCTTTAAGCAGATCAGTGAGGCTTTGTTTAACTTTCCCTTCTAAATTGGCTCCGATCTTGACCTTCTTATCTTGTTCATCTTATTTCAAGATTAATTCTTCGACCGGTTCATTTTTGGACTCATTTGGTTCTTCCCTTGGATCAAATTCGAATGATAGTGATTCTTTGTTTTGATTTGGCTGTGTTATAGTGCATACTTGTTCACCATCGTTTTTGTGTTTGTAAACTGACATGTTAGCTCTTCGTGCCATCTCCTAGGACCCATTGACTACTCCAGGTCAGGAATTTGATCATTAGGGGGTAAGTAGCTGTTACAACCTTTGTTATATTAAAGAATAGTCGACCTAACAATGCGTTATATGGCCAATTATCAAAGTCTACCACTACAAAATCATGTAAAACTGTTCTCTGACAAGGTGCCACTCCAATTTTTACGGGTAACTTTACCGTCCTGAGAAACCTGACCTCAACTCCTCTGAATCCTTTAAATGGGGTATGAAAAAGCCTGTAAATCCTTTCGGTCCAACCTGAGTTGATCGTAGACAACTACATTGATAATATCTGCCAAACTTCCATTGTCTATTAAGATTCTCCTGACTTTCCTGTGTCCAATCTGGGCACTTATGACTAGGGCGTCATTTGGTCGTACATCGACCTTATGTGAGTCAGCTTCTGTGAATATTATTGGGTCTCATCCTTTCTTTACCCTAATCGACTCTGGTTCGACAGAGTTGAAATCAAAGTTTTGTCTTGCCTCCACCGTTTCTCTAATTTCCTGTGTTCACTCACGGTTACTTCTTCTGATCCATGATCCTCCAAAGATCGTTTGTATTACTTCATTGGCCTCGGGGCTGGCCCTTTGGTTTCGATCGGAGCTGTGATCGGCCTTTGTCTCTTTCTTTGTTTCTTGCCTCTCATCCCTTTTTAAGATTATATCCTGCAAGTGCCCTTCCCGAATGAGGGTTTCTTTGTAATCTCTGAGCTGGTAACACTTGGAAGTCTCATGACCGATTTTCTTATGGAATCTACAGTATTTGGTTGTATCTCGCCGGGTAAACTAAGACTATCTGCGTGGTTCTTTTATCAGATTCTTTTCTTCCTGTATGGCTAGGAATTCTTCCTGCTTTATTAGGAGAGGGGTGAAGTTTGTGTATTTTCCTCAAAATTTCTCCATGGTCTGGTCAATATTATACCTGTTTCCTCCGTCCTTGCTTTTTTCTTTACTGTTTCCTTTTTGTTTTTTTCTTTTGATTCTGTAGCTTTGACTCGGCATCCTTTTATTCGGGTTTTCCTCCGTGCATATAGAATTCTCCCGTGGCTAACTCTTCTTCTTCGGCCAGTGCATATCCTCCTGCCATATCCATCATATCTGCATATCTGGTTAGACGGGCCCTTCTTAAATATTGTCGTCCATTCTGTAAGTTGTTTATGAATGCAATAATTATTGCTTCGTCATTTGCACTGCTGATTTCTGATACCGCCTGACTGAATCTCCCCAGGTATTTCTCTAGTGACTCATCTTTCCCTTGTTTCAGCTGAGAAAGGTAAGCCACTGATTTCTTCCTATGAACGTTGCCCAGAAATTGTCTTGAGAAACTTCTTCTTAATTCACCAAAACTCCCGATGTTTGCTAGGGCTAATCTTCCGAACCATCTCGAGCTTGTGTCTCCTAAAGTCTGTGGAAAGTTGAGACATAATAAGGGGTCATTATGGGCATACTGAGACGTAGCACTTTTATATTGTCTGACGTGTTCTTTAGGATCTGTATCCTTCTTGAACTGTTCCACGTGCGGTATCCTGAATCTTTCTAGGAATGGGGTTCGCAGAATGTCCCTGGTGAATGGACTATCAGAGTCATCGTTGGACAAGTCATTGTACCCATAACGTCTAACCAGTGTGCCCATTTGACGCCTATTGTTTTCAACTTCTCGGGTCAGGCTCTGAATTACAAAGTCTCTATTTCCCACCGGATCTCAATGATGGTTAAACCGCCGAGTGACTGTCATGCCTTTTTCAAGCTCTTCTTCGCTTTGTTGCTGAGTCTCTCTGGTTGATCCTTGCAGGTGTATGGTTCTGTGACGGCGCTTGCGACAGTGCCGATTATGGCTCTGCCTTTGGCGTGCTTTCTCCTCTTCAGGTGTTTCACGTCCAGCCTATTTAATTGGAACAGAGTTCCTTCCAAATTCTGGTACATCTGGTTCTGGCCCAACTATAACCGAACGAAGCTTTGTAAGTGGGGGATTAGGCGGTTGCACTTCTTTTCCAGCTAGTAGATCAACTCCTTCCTTTGCCGTGTCTGTTACCAACTGTTGCAGTGCCTCACAGAAACGATGTGTCAGGTCTTCGCTGGTCGGAGGGATTTGTTGGATCCTTGCTAGAGATGTTGGTTGGTTCTCGATGGTGGTGGCGAGATCTCATGAACTACTGCCACTATGAACATTATCTGGAGATTTTGGATATCCCCAGATCTGTTTCTGCTTCCCGCCATTACTTTAAATCAGATCGGAGGTTCAGCCCCTCCTTCTAGCGCTAATTATTGCGACGATTTCTCGATGTATGAAAAAGTCAACAAGATTTGGATTTTAATAGTGATCTCAAAGAGAAAAAGAATGAGAAAGTAACTTGACACAAGTTTTATATGGTAAAACTCCGATGACCGGAGAAATGTCCACGGGTGGTTGATTAAACAACTGAGCCAAAATCCACTATTGATATTAAGATTTACAACTCTCGATCTCTCTTTTTTCTCTTTATTCTTCCGTATTCTCTTATGACGGGATTATGGGTCTATTTATATGCGCATAGAACCCTAATCCTTTTTGTACAAGTAATGAAAGATTTTTGTATTTAATTATGATTTGGTTACTTGTTTGGAGTAGTCTGTCTTCTTTCCTATTTCGGAGATTTGTGTAGAGATTTGAATGGGACTCTAGTGATACAGTCTAGTTAGGACATATTTCCTTACAAATGCGTAGTCTTTTTGAAGAAATAAAATTGTTGCCTGATTTGGAACTTTTTTCCTGTTTGGTATTCTATTCTTCTTGGAATTCTTCTTCGACGCGGATATCTTTGCATATTTTAACATGATTCTTGGTTCGTATGCGAGTTATGTGTTGGGCTTCTTTAATCAGGTTTCTTCATATTTGTCCTGAGTAGAACACGACGCCAGCTGATCCCAAATGACGTCATTTGATCCCGAGTAGAATATGACGTCACCTAATCCCAATTGACATCAATTGATCCCGAGTAGAATATGACGTCAATTGATCCCGAGTAGGATATGACGTCAATTGATCCCGAGTAGGTTTTGCTCAATACTTGTTTTTATACTTACTTGGGTTCTTCTTCTTTGGAAATATCTTGCGGGATATTTTCTGAATGCCTATTCGGATGTCCACCTGGCAATTTTATCCTCTTTGTCGATGATGTATACATCTGATAAAATTTACATATGACAATACCCCCTTAAAATACATCATGGTACCTTACTCTAGCATTTCCAACCTTATAGATCTATTAACTCTTCGGGGAAATTTCATTAAAAGATTATCCACTGCATCTCTCTACATAAAGCACGAGTCACTGGTTGCGGCTATATTTCAGTAATAAGATTCACGAAATCTTCTCCATTAAGACATATGAGATAATGCAGAATTATTCTAAAAATTTTCTAAGTCAAAATTTTCTAAGTCATTTAGAAAATTTGTCTTTTAATAACCTTGTAAATTTCCAATGTACATTCTAATAAAATTTCTTTTTCACGACTGCGTAATTAATTAGATGGAGAATTTTAAACAAAGTCTTTTCAATAAACATAGCTCCCACTGAAACTAAATTTTGGTGACCAAATTGTCGCAGGAAAATTATATGATCATTAGAAAACAATGCCAAAATTTCTGCTAGAAAATTCCACTGTGGGCGAAAATACCACTGGAAACCGTCATTGGAATCTATGTTGGAAACTGTTACCAAAAACCGCAATGGAGACCGTCATCTGAAATCGTGTTAGAAATCGTAACCAGAAACCGTCACCGAAAATTATACTGGATATTGTCATTATAATCCACACAAAAAATTATCACAAAAAAACCGCACTGAAAATTGGCATTGGAATCCATGCTAGAATATATCTCTATAAAAAATCTCATTCGGGATTTGTAGGGCATTAATTCAGCTCCCAATGGAGCGAAACAATTCAATGAAACTATTAAACAAAAATTAAAATAAATAAAAATATGTATATAACTTTTTTTAAAATCTTTTTCACTGAAAAACCGCCATTGGTCGCCAAAAAACCACTTCCGATTGCAGGAAAACCGCCTTTTATGGCCTTAAAACCACTTATTAAAGGCTGGAAATCTCAGTCGGGAAAAAGTAATCGGCTGTCAAAAACGTCACCGAAAATCTTATTGGCCGGAGAACCGGAACCTGAAGCTGATCTAGTAGGTGATGTGGTGGCATGATGATGTGGTACTGGTGAATGATCCAATAACCGACACTCGTCGAAAATGGTCCCCTGAAACGGGACCGATCATGGAAAACTTCCCTGGTGTCGAAACCGTCAACGGTTTCTTTCACAAACACATCGACACCACGTGTCATATAGGGAATAGGTCACATGTCACAAATGACACATCAACAACACGTGTCACTGTCTTGTGTTGTACACGTGTCAACAGCATAACCACTCATGTCTATTATGCACAAAGCCCACTCGCACCGGTGAAGAGTGAGATGCAAACGCCATCTTCCCAGAATTTCTCGATCCCGGGACCACTAACCACTCATGTTTTTTTTTAGGAGTGAAGCGTACTCTCCACTCATAGGTGCGTGGAATATATTCTTCATGTTCTTCACCCACATTCAACCTCAAACAAGTTTCCAGAATTTAATCTTCTAAAAAAAATTGAAATCATTTTTCTCCTTCATTTCTAACCCAAATTATGCAAATGACCTATCGTTGGAAAGCTCTTGAAAGGATCTATCTAATGGAACCATGATTGTAGAGAAATAAAAAAAATGACAATAAGTTTCTAACCCCATAACAATCACGGGTTTCATATTTAATTCTTCCAAATTCTCCAATTTTTGAAGTTAAAACATTGCAAGCAAATCCAAAACATATTATCATGTATATATGAATATAAATATTCTAGAAAAATGAAATTAAATACTTCCATGTGTGTGATACCATTAGTGTTCATTTATTGTTCTGCAAGCAAAAATAACCATCCTAACATGGCATTTACTACCAGAATACAGTCCCAAACATGTGCTCTGATACCAATGAAATTAAATTCGATACAAATAAAAATGAATTTTAATTACCGTTCACCATCGGAATCCAAAATCCTGTAGCGAAAGTCCCCTCTAATCACAATGCAATTTACCCACACTTGGTCTTGGATGGGAGAACATTCTCTCATGATTTTCTCCATATCACTTGGTGTTTATCACTCTGTATATTTGCTATTCCTAAACACCCGTACATAGGCACTGTTATGCACCATTTGTGCTTTGAAATTAAACCGAAGCACATACATTCTATACACATACTTCACATACTTCACATGCTTTGTATTGCACAGACAATGCATTCATTTTCTATGCATATACAATCAATACACATACACCATTTCGTCGTGTATTTCCTTTTGTGTATATATATCGGTTTCAAAAACTAATACTTGCCTTTCATATAATTGCTTATGCAGTTATTGGTGAATAGGCTCATGCTTAGGCTTTGCATGGGATTCTAATGAGCTTGGGCTTGGACATGGGATTGGTCCACTTAGGCATATAATGAGTCTCCAACACATACCCAAGTATACTAACAACTTGTACGAAAATACATTAGATCTATGTATTCATATACTTGTATGCTCTTGTATTTGTTTGTTTATGTTTTAATCATATTAGACTTGAATAAGTTCTCATATTATTCTTTATTGATTTCTGAATGTTAAGGTTACTCATTCTTCTAGTTTTGAGTTTCGAGTTGGATTTATCAAACTTTCTGTGTGTTTATCGTACATGGTTTTCGACCTTGTGTAAAGAGTCAAATTCCAAGTTTATGAATGAAGTTTCATAGACGTCTATGTTTGTGAGTGAGTTAGGGTTTGTAGTCTAAATTTGGATTTGAATTACGAGTTTTGTGGCCAAAGAGCAGTCGAAGAACGTGAGTGGAGCCGAAAGGGAAGAAAGGGGAATATGGATGACAAATTGTTAAAACAACCCTTCTACCGTGGAGGCCATGTGGCCTTAATGAGAAAGGTACCCCTCTACCCCTTGTGGAGTCCATGCACATCCACGGGGTGCTGAGGTGGCATTCCTCATGTCTCTTCCCATGGACCCCTCCACGCCACATCATTTCCCTTCTCTTCAAATTGAATTTGGTACAGAATTTTTCATAAGATTTTGGGTTTATGTTTCTATGATATCTCAATAATTTTAGATCCAATATAGCTGATTCAAAAATCCAAATCTTCATTTTTCAAAGGTTAACAAGTCCTTTGTTTTTAGAGAGCAAATTAGAGTTCAAAAATATTTATTTTCTTTGAACTTCATCAAGTGTTCAGCATTTTATAAGTAAAGCATATTCTTTGCACTTTGCTTGTGAGTGAATCTCCTGATTTGAATGTGAAATGTGTTGAGGATGATTTGGATTCTATTTTTGGACTTGTTTGAGTGATTTTTGAAATTAGCTATGGTGATTTTTAATTGAATATCTCTCTAGCTAATTTTGATGAACATGAACTTGAATCTAGAAAAATTTGTGTTTGATATTAACTGTTGATTTCTAAATTTTGAGTCATATGTTCTAGAACTATAATATTTCGATTGCGATTCAATTGTTAAAATCTAGTTCTTCTTTGAGATAATATGTTGTGAATTTCAAATGTTGATTTGTCCACTTGATTTTAAAGCTACATTTATGCCTTTTGTTGTAAATCTGTTGTTAACCGGAAAGTTCACTAGGGTGGAAAATTCTGATCAACAACCTCAACCTTGAAAACACAAACACGGTTAATTTGCCTAAAGCTAACCTAGATGGGGTTAATAGTTTAGTACACCTTTTTCATTCCCTTGAAACAAACTTATGTTTACCCCTCTAGATAACTTGTATCACAAATTTATTAATCAAACACAAGCAGAATCAACTTAATAAAGATATGCTTTATCAAACAAAGTCACTGATGATAACAACTTGCATGTGACACAAACTCAATTTTTGGTAGGCTATTAAACATAAGCCTTTATCATATACAAAGTTTGATATACAATCAATACAAAATACAAGTATATTGAACAAGAAATATATCAACATCAAGCAAGATATATATCAACACATACAAATATCAAGAGATAGGGATAGAAAGAATCAACATATGAATTTTACATGGTAAAACCCCCAAAGAGGAAACATCCACGAGTTGATTCCACAATCACTGGCAAACACCTTTCACTAGTAAGATAAAAAGATATAATCTCTCAAGTGACAAATTTCACCTAGAAATCTACACTTCAACTCTACACAATGAAAGAGATGCCACCTTGAATCTCTCTCCAAAACGTTACTTTCAATGCACAAGTCAAAGAATCACTCTAAGATATGAGACTTTCAATGCTTAGCTATCTAGATCATCCCAACCCTAGCCAAGACTTCCAATGCACAAGTCAAAGAATCACTCTAAGACATGTGACTTCCAATGCCTAGCTATCCGGATCACCCCGACCCTAGCTAAGACTTCTAATGCTTGAAGAATTACTCTCTAAATACGACTTCCACTGCAGAAACCAAAGAATCACTCTAAGGAATATGACTTCCAACCTTTTCACAAGGCCACATATGTGATCATGAATCCAATACCCAAACAAGCACGCAACATAGAATGTGACGATCAACACAACCTACGGGAACTAGACTTATGCTTGAAAGTTCACAAACCAAATATTTCTAGTTACTATGTAGGAATAACAATTCTAGAAAATGTGAAAATATCAAAACACATTTAGCTTCTAGATTTATTCATGTCACTAAAACTTGAATCAATTGTTGGGATTATGCTCCATAGCGAGAGTGTAATAATGTATTTGACAATCATTTTATATTAATGAAATTGATTTCTAGTTTAACAAATCTTATAGCATTTACAATTTAATTATTATAATAATCAAAAGTAAATAATCATAAGGTCAAAAGACTATGAGAAAGAAGAATTGTTCGTACATCTGGATATGTATGAGGTAGACACAATTCTTTGGTTAGTCTTGAATAATATTCACAACTTAAGATAAAGGTTGGGCACCTTTATCTTGTTAAAGTTGTAGATTCTTTTCCTAGCATTTACATGGGATCAAGTGTGGTATAATGAGTCTACAATCATCAAAATGTGGTGTCTTTAGGTAAAAGAATCTAGTGCACTGGGTGCACTGAATAGGATCACAAAGAAATACTTTAGCCAGAACCGTCAATGGATAAAAGTTTTCACTTGAAGACAATCAGAGAATCTATCTCAATCGTGAGATGGACTTATGGTTGCGAGTGTTATCATTTGAGCTATCAATGACTACGATTATATAGCATAGTCTATCCTCGATAGTTTGGTGGTATTCATTTATTAATCAATAGAGGACTTCATTTATAGATATGGATAGCATGGCTCCATTTATTAGATGTGAGTAGAATATCATCATATGGATGTTTTCAGGTATTGGATATTAAATCTTAACGTTAAGTTTTCAATAGTATCTAATGAAATATGGCTTATGGACAAGTCAAAATATCCAAGTTCAAAATGTGGTCATATGACTAAATATGGTAACTTGGAGAGCTATAGGCGGTCTATGAGCTCTTGGCGATTACTGGTATTCTTCACGAGGTTACACTATCTCCATTAAGATTGTCTAGGGTATGAATGAGAAATATTAACTTATTCTATCTTTATTTAGGAGTTTAATGTTAGTTCTTTGGTGGAATGAACTAAAATTAATAGATCGGACCTAAATGAATCATTTGTTGATTATGATTAGGTTAAGTCTATTGGAGCTTAAATTTAGATAGCCACCAAGATTTCCAATCCACACGAACTTGCATGGATCACTTGATATATTCTAATGGACCAATTTATGGGTCCATCTAGAATTGTATTAAGGCATGTGGACTTGTTTCTTTTAGTAAGAATGGGTCTAGTTCACATGTGGACTTTTTAATTAACTCCAATGGATTTAATAAAATAAGAAAAACAATATTTGGCCCAATATATTCGCTAGGGCGGCTAAGGCTATATATAATAGCTTATTATATTGTTTTTTTATTTTATTATTTAATTAAATGAAAATTAATTAATTAATTAATTGTTTAATTAAAAGTCAAAATCTTTTTCCTATTATGGAGATGGTCTCCTTGAGTCATATTATTGTTGGTAATATGATAAGTTTCAAATACTATATTTGATAAGTAGATAAATAATAGGTATTTATTTATCTAGTCAAATTAGGAAGTATTTGATTTCTATTATAAAGTTTTTTGATTTAGTCACAGTTTATTGATATTCAATACTTTGTTATTGAATAAATACACTATTTGAGTTGGATTAGGAGTGTTGGTGTGTAAAATAAATCCTATTTTTAAGAGGATTCAATCCAAATTTTGATAAGAGTCTTGGTAAAGTAGAAATCCTCTTTCTATTTTGATTTCCGGCCACCTATATATACTTTTATATAGAATTTTGATCAAGACCTAATTTTTGGTGTGAGAAGTTGTTTTTATTTGTTTTTTTTTATGGTTATAAAATAAAACTTTGTCCAACTCATAGATATTGTGTATTGAATTCGACCAAGGAGATGAGAAAAGAGGAACGTTTTGTTTTCGATAGTGCACTAGTAGCCTTTACATCAAAAGGTTTTGTGTACATCGAATCAAGATTCATGCGAGTTTCAATCAAATAGATTGATATTTCATAAGTAACCGGACGTTCTTGAGTTCTCTTGGAGGATTATGGTGACTAACAAAGAAGAAGATTTTGTTTGTTTCCATCCTCAGGTATACAATTAAAAGAAAGAGAGCCCACACTCTTAGGTGATTCACGTTTGTGGTTGGATTGGAATATCTTGCGGATTCAATTCGACGCTAGTTCAATTGTCACGGAAAAAAAAGGTACGATACTTTTAATATACGTTAGTTAATCTAGGGTTAAGGTTCTTTCTATTATAGGGAAAAATATTTAAAATATAACAAACCCTAATTTTATGCTTCCGCTGCGTTTTGAACCAATTTTTACCTACAATTGGTATCATAGCCTGGTTGTACCATTGATTAATTGATGTATGTGTACGTGGATCTATTTCTTTTTATTGTTAATATGCATGTTTTAGAAAGAGATGGTACTCTAGGTATTCGTATATATATTTACATTGGAATGTATAGATATATGTATATATAAATATATATATATATATATATGTTTTATATGTGGATTGTTATTGATCAATTTTGGTCCTAGAATTTCAATGTATTTTTGTTTTGGGATTGTAACAAGAAGGGCGGTCTATCATTGCCATAATTTCTTCTTGGTAGTTACTATGTTTTTTTATTTATTTTGCTATTGTATTAAAAAAAAACTGCAGTATTTTATTATTTAAAATTCTTCTGTAATTTATTCAAGTTTCAAAGACTCGAAGGTTTGAAAAATTGGGAGCAACTGGAACAAGTTTGGGACAGTGTGAGCAATAGCAACAAACGTGCGTGCAAATGAGCACGCGACCACGATTTTTGTAGCATGGGATACACATGGCATCCCTATGGAAGCCATGGGATGCGCATGGCAGCCCTTTATGGGGTTGTGGGGTACGCAAGCCCATGGGAGGCAACCGAGGGGTGTCCAAACGGACAATGGTCGCATGAAGACTTGTTCACCAAGAAAGGAGTTTTTGTATTCCAAGACATGTAATTTACTTGCTTTTCTAGGATTGACCAAAATTGTAGCTATTTATATTTACATAAATATTACAATGTTTGTCATTGTTTTGATAACATGTCATGTAGAATAGGAGTGCCACTCATATATCTATTTGGTATGAACATGTATTGAATGGTTTAGGTATCTAATTGGCATCTAGATTGGTAAATCATTCAATGGAATTCGATCACACACCTTAAACAATTGAGTGGGAGAAGGTGTTTCGGAACACCTATGGCCTCCAAGTTTAGTTAAGCTTTATGTTTCGTGTAATAACCCCCTAAGGGGTATCCATGAATGGAATTTAGTAAGATACTTCCTTACTATGATAGACTGGACAATTGGCCCAAACGATATCTACTCCCAAATGAGGGATATTCACGAGGGAATATATTGAAAGTTGATAACTTGGTAACACACTCAATGTGATTTTATTAATATCCTCCCAAGAGTTCTTGTTAATAAAATCGTAAGGTTAAAATTGAAAATACTGGTTGTTATGTTGACAATTAGGTGGGACCAAGTCCAACTAGTAAATGGTGTGAAATCCCAAAGGAGGCGTGACATTTATGGGTGTTGGATCACCGATGAATTTTACAATTGAATTATTTTATTTAATTCAAGATAAATATTCGAAAGTGTTTTATCATGATTACTTACTTATATAATTTTTGTTATTAAAAAGAAATCATGAACCCATCCCTAATCAACATCCTAAAAGATAATACTTTAACTGATGATAATTATGTCACATGGAAAAGGAAAGTAGGGTTGTTATTGCAAGCTGAAAAACATAAATTCGTTATGTCTATTCCTTAACCATCAAACTAATGAATCTATTGAGGAGCAAATAGACGATTATCAACAGTGGAAGTCTTTAGATGTGGTGGCTAAATGTTACATTATGGCCACCATCTCTGACGTGTTGCAACAACGACATGAAGTAAAAGAGATTGCTGCCGATATAATGATGTCTCTGGAAGAGATATTTGCTATGAAGTCCAAGATGACTAAGAGCGAGACATTGACTGCTTTCATGAATCTTAGGATGAAATTTGGACAGGCTGCGAAAGATCATATGATGAAAGTCAAAGCACATCATAACATTACTAAACTAAATGGTGCCGAGATAGATGGTGAGACGAAAATTGACATGATCTTCAAATCACTATCAGATTCCTTTGATCAGTTCAAGTTGGACTACACCTTGATCAATAAGGAATATACCTTGCAGGGCATAATGAAAGATGTTCAAAGCACAGATAAAATCCTTGTGAAAGGCAAGGGTTAAGCGATTCATACGATTTGTAAAGTTGCTACTGTTAAGACCTGTAAGAAGGTCAAGAAACAACAGAAGAAAAAGCAACTTGGGCCTAACTAGAAAGGGTTCCGGGAAAGGAATGGACTTAATCAGAATAAATTCAACTTGTGTTTAGGTAATGGCGCGTTGGTGTCTGCCAGTGCAGTTGGAGATATTAGAGTCAATCTAGATTCTAGTTGGCATTTAGATTTAATAAACGTTTATTATGTCCACAATTCAAGAGGAATTTAATTTTAGTTTCTTGTTTAAATAAATTTGGTTATTCGGTTACTTTTAATAAAGCTTTTATTATTAGTAAGAATGACAAAATTATTTGCAAAGGTACATTGGAAAATGATTTATTCTATTTGCATAGAAATATCTCTCACTTGTTAGACACGGAATCAACGAAACCTAATCATAAAAGAGTGAAATTATCAAAAGATGAAACCTACCTATTGCATTTGCTCCTAGGTAATATTAACCTTAATATGATCAAAAGATTTGTTAGTGACAGGACTCTAAGTGACTTAAAAGTTAATGATCTACCAACTTGTGAATCTTGTTTGGAAGGTATAATGACCAAAAGGTCGTTCACGACCAAAGACACAAGAGCCAATGAATGTTTAGGATTAGTACACACTGATGTATGTGGTTCTATGAGCATTCAAGCTAGAGGTGGATATGAGTACCTCATCACTTTCATGGATGATTACTCAAGATTTGGCTATGTGTATCTCATGAGACACGAGTCGGATGCTTTTGACATGTTCAAAGCATTTAAATCTGAAGTAGAAAATCAGCTTAAGAAACACATAAAAATCTTGAGGTCTGATCATGGTGAAGAATATCTATCTCGTGAGTTTCAGCAATATCTTAATGATAATGGGATAATTTCTCAATTTTCTACGCCAATTACACCTCAACAAAATGGGGTGGCAGAAAGGAGAAATAGAACTCTTTTGGACATGGTTAGCTCTATGTTGAGTTATTCAATGCTTCCTAATTCTTTTGGGGGATATGCTTTACAAATTGTTATGTACAATCCAAAACGATGTACCATCTAAGTCGGTTCCTAAAACACCGCATGAGTTATGGACCGGGCGAAAGCCTAGTTACAATTTTTAAGGATATTTGGACGTCCTGCGCACGTGTTAAAAGGAAAGACAAAAGATGGAGTCTCGTTCAGAAATATGCATATTGGTAGGGTATCCAAAAGGAACCAAATGATATTATTTCTATAGCCCTTCAGATCTTAAAGTATCTGTTTCGACAAATGCTAAATTTCTGAAAGATGACATTATGAATAATTTTGTGCCTAAAAGTAAAATTCTCCTGAATGAGCTTTCAGGAGATACAATTCCACAAGAGGTTTCACAACCTAGCCTAATTGAAAGTTCCATACCAACGTAAGATCAACAATCTACCATACCTCGTCATAGTGGGAGGGTTAGTAGACAACCCGACAGATACATCTTTCTTTGAGAATCTATAGAGAATCTCCTGGATGATGATGATCCCTATAAGTACAAGGAAGCAATGGAAGATGTAGATTGTCACCATTGGTAAAAGGTAATGCAATCTGAAATTGAAACCATGTTCAAAAACAAAGTCTGGTCTCTTGTAGACTTGCCTAAAGGGATAAAATCCATTTGGGTGCAAGTGGGTATATAAGAGGAAAAGAGGAATGGAAGGAAAGGTGGAAAAATTTAAAGCTAGATTGGTAGCTAGAGGTTATACACAGAAAGAAGGTATCGATTATGAAAAAACATTCTCTATTGTGGCCATGCTTAAATTTTTTAGGATACTCTTATCCATTGCGGCATCTCTAGACCTAGGGATTTGGCAAATGGACATCAAGACAGCTTTCCTTAATGGAAGTCTTGACGAAAGCATTGACATGAAGCAACCAGAAGGATTCATTGAAAATGGCCAAGAGGAAAGGGTATACAAGTTGCAAAGATCCATATATGGATTGAAGCAAGCATCCAGATCCTGAAATATAAGGTTCGATCAAGCCATGAAATTTTTTGGATTTATTCAAAACCTTGATGAACCCTGTGTATATAAAAGGATTAAATGTGACAAGGTGGTTTTTCTAGTTCTTTACGATGATGATATACTACTCATCGGAAACAATGTAGGTGTATTGACATTAGTGAAAGAATGGTTGGTAAAAAAAAATTGATATGAAAGACTTAGGAAAAGCAAGTTATATTCTTGGTACTTAAGTCATAAGGGATAGAAAGAATAGAACAATTGCATTATCTCAAGCTTCATACAAAGATAAAATCTTGTCTAAATTTTCCATGCCAAATCCCAAGAAAGGTATGTTAACTTTCAGACATGGAATAAAACTTTCTAAGGAACAAGTACCTAAGAATGATCATGAAGAGCAATTCATGAGTAGGGTTCCATATATCTCAGCAGTTAAGAGTCTCACGTATGCAATGCTCTGCACTAGACCAGATATTTGTTTTGTTGTTTGTATACTTAGCAGGTTTCAATCGAAACCTGGTCTTGATCACTGTACGGCAGTCAAGCATATTTTTAAGTATCTTAGGAGAACAAGAGATTATATGGTTGTATACTTCAGAGGGGATTTAATTCCCGTTAGGTATACAGATTCCAATTTCCAATCGGATTCTGACACCAGAAGATCAACATCAAGATCTATGTTTACGCTTAGAGAAGAGGCAATCATATGGAGAAGTATCAAGGAATATTGTATAGTTGAATCCACCATGGAAGCTAAGTACGTTACAGCATGTGAGGCTACTAAAGAGGCGAATAAGCAGATCACTTTCTAATGTGACAATAGTGGAGCAGTGGATAATTCAAGAGAACCAAGAAGTCATAAGAGAGGGAAACACATTGAATGAAAGTATCACTTTTTAAAGGAAATTGTGAATAGGAGAGATGTGACGATAACCAAGATCAAGCAGCAG
This sequence comes from Dipteronia dyeriana, assembly GCA_032871835.1. Taxonomy (NCBI): domain Eukaryota; kingdom Viridiplantae; phylum Streptophyta; class Magnoliopsida; order Sapindales; family Sapindaceae; genus Dipteronia; species Dipteronia dyeriana. Next base: position 55,446,948 of record CM065297.1, read on the forward strand.
AAAATCTAGCGGATCCCTTTACAACGGCTCTTCCACAAAAGAGTTTTGATGGGCACCTAGAGAATATGGGGATAAGAGATATGACACATTTGCTATAAAACAAGTGGGAGATTGTTAGGATTATGCTCGATAACATGAGTGTAATAATGTATTTGACAATATTTTCATATTAATAAACGTGATTTCTAGTTTATCAAATCTTATAGCATTTATAGTTTAATTATTATAATTGTCAAAAGTAAATAATCATAAGGTCAAAAGACTCTAAGAAAAGAAATATTGTTCGTACATCTGGATATGTATAAGGTAGACACATTTATTTAGTTAGTCTTGAATAATATTAACAACTTAAGATAAAGGATGGGTACATTTATCTTGTTAAAGTTGTAGATTCTTTTGCTAGCATTTGAGTGGGATGTAATGTGTTATGATGAGTCTAAAATCATCAAAGTGTGGTGTCTTTGGGCAAAAGAATGTAGTGCAATGGGATTATTGAATAGAATTACATTGAAATACTTTATCCAGAACCGTCAATGGATAAAAGTTTTCACTTGAAGACAATCGAAGAGTCTATCTCAATCCTAAGATAAATGATGGACTTATGGTTGCAAGTGTTATCATTTGAGCTATCATTATAGCATAGTTTAACATCAATAGTTTGATGGTATTCATTTGTTAATCGATAGAGGACTTCATTTATAGATATGGACATTGTCGCTCAATTTACTAAATGAGAGTATAATATCATCATATGGATGTTAAAGTTCTTTCTATTAAAGGGGAAACATTTTAAAATATATCAAGCCATAATTTTACGCTTCCGCAACTTTTTGAACCATTTTTTCCCTACATCAATCATATACATTTAAACACATAAACAAGATTTAGTATCAAACAAAAATCTTGCTAGAATCATGACTATCTCATGCATAAAATACGTCGAGAAAACATTTTCAAAAAAATATATAGAATTCAACTTGAAAATCAAAGATGAAAACCATGCATGATAAAATCATGAAAAGTTTCTTAACTTTCTAATTTGAACTCGAAACTTAATGAATGAGTAACCAAAATGATCGAAACTTAATACAGAATATTGTAAGCACAAATTCAAGTTCAATATCATCAAATACAATAAAAAAAAACACAAGAACACCTAAGTATGCAATTTTCTAGAGATAGTTCTAGAACATGCAATTTCCTAGAGATAGTCCTAAAATATGTAATTTCCTAGAGATAGTCCTAGAACATGCAATTTCACAAAATTGTCAACTCTCCAATCTATTGCATGTGCATACATGAATAAGTGTGTGCATGTGTTATACCACACTTTACACAATGATGTAAGGATATAAATGTATGATATATGTGTGTGTGCCTTAGAAGCCTTGCAAGAGGAAGAAAAATCTTGATACCTCAGTGCTCAACCAAGCACATTTCCTCTTGAAGATGAACTTTGCTTAATATGTTGCTTTTTTTCCTTTTAAGCTCTTTTTTGAATCACGAATCACCTAAGCAACTAAACATTACAAAGAAAGAGAGTTATGTGATGGAATCAAGCCAACAGAAATCTAAAATCAAACAAACTTGCTACCTGGTAAGTCGAAGTAGGGTAGGTACCTTGTACCATGATTAAAGCAGAGCAAATGTAATAAAAGAAGCAATGAAAAGGTATAATATGTATGACTAGAAAGACTTTTTTATTGAATATAAGGTGTATTGATACAATAATGGTGACTCTCTCTCAAACACAGTTGGCGATGGCAATCTAGTACTAGTTGATAAGTGGATATATTTCTGTATAACAATGACGAAATCTCTCTATAATGGTAAATACTCTCTATAATGGTGAAAAATCTCTATAATCTGAATTTGTGTCTGGATCCAAGATTCAAAATATAGATGCTCTTCAAATTCTGGTGTTTCTCTTTTTATCCCCTCTGGTCATTCCAATCAAATCCCCCTAAAGTGGGATGATTAATTTACTGTTTATCAAAATTGATTGGCATTGCTGTCCATTAATACGGGAATTGCTCCCTACAATTATGTCACAGATTCCGTTTATATTTAAATTATGAATTAGTTGACCTATTTGGCCTTATTTATGGCACTTTAAATGGCGAAGGGGTCAACCATTTTCTTCCATGTTGCTTGAAGGAGAAATACTAACTCTATACCTTTGAGGCAAGGTACCGTAATGTATTGGTCTACTCTTGCTGCGGTGGCGATTGTAATAGCATGTTGGTACCTACATGATACCAACCTTCCTACCTGGCGAATGAGGTGCACATACTTGGTCGGTCTTGGAATGTTGTCGTAGTACTTGTGCTCCAGATAGGTGTCATAGTACCTAGATACCATGTAGGAGGTATCCCGGTACCTAAATACTAGGTAAGAGGTATCCTAGTATCTAGATACCATGTAAAGGCATGATGTGGCACCGACCTTTCCTGGATTGTGGTGTCACTATTTCCTGGTACCGGGAAACTGGTCCCCATCTGGATCTTACCATGTATAAGCTTGATGGAAAATTCTTCTTTGGTCCCTTGTTAAAAAATATTGTTAACAGAAGTCCCCCCCCCCCCCTTCTGACTTGAACACCGTTAACTGTTTAGGGTTGGAGCATGATTCCTTACTACTTGAATAATTTTCTTTCCTTACAGGCAACCAAAATATGGGAGGAAATCACGTATTAAATGAGCACTCGACCTGTTGAGCTGAGAGTGGTTGATTATTTGAAAAAATGAATGATTCTTCGACGTCACACATTTGTCGAAGTTGCATTTCCCACTACCCAAATATCTCACCTCAATGATGACATTTCTGTTATCGGTAACTGTTTACTTCTTCTTATTTGAACCTTTACTCTTCACGAATCCACCACGCTATTTCCATCATTCCTTTCTTTTTCAAAAAAGAAAAAATCCCTAATCTCTTGAACCCTAGCCTTTTCTTTTCTTTTCTTTAACCTTCAACTTCAAAAATAGCAACCATGTCTTCCTCAGATAGCTTAGTTTATATCTTTGATGATAACACCGCCACTGTGAGCCTCGTCTACAGAAAAAGAATTCGTAAAGAGGGCGATAGTGGAGAGGATTTTGACACCTATATATACTCCTATGTAGATTTCGGCCAAGCTAATATAATTGTAGGAGAAATTTCGACCAACATAGAATTTTGAGAGAGAAAAATTTAGTTTTTACTCTAGATAAAATTCGGCCAACTCATAGAAATAGTGTGTAGAATTTGGCCAAGCATAGAGAAAAGTGGGAATGTTTTTGTGTTCGATAGTGCACTAGTATCCTTTACATCAAAAGTACTTTATGTAAAAAAATCGAATTGGGTTCAAATGAGTTTCAATCAAATAGATTGATAATTCACAAGTGACCAAACGTTCTTGGATTTCTCTTGGACGATTATTGTAACTAACAAAAAAGAAGATTTTGTTTGTTTTCATCATCAGGTATATAATTCTAAGAAAGGGAGCCCACACTCATAGGTTATTCACGTTCGTTATTGGTTTGGAAGATCTTACTGATTCAATTTGGCACAACTTCAATCGTCACGAGAAAAAGGTACAATACTTTTAATATACGTTAATTAATCAAGGGTTAAGGTTATTTCTTTTACAGGGAAATTTTTAAAATATACTCAAACCCCTTTTTTCCCCTTCTGCCATTTTTGGTTTGATTTTTCACTACAATTGGTATCAGAGCCTGGCTGTACCCTTAATTAATTATTGTATATAATCTATTTCTTTTTATTGTAAATATGCATGTTTTAAAAATAGATGACACTTTAGGTATTCACATATATATTTATATTGGAATGTATGGTTATATATATATATATGTTTTATAATGTGATTTGTTATCGCTCAATTTTGGTCCTAGAATTTTTAATGTATTTTTGTTTTGGGATTGCAACAAGAAGGGTGACCTATCATCTCCATAATTTCCTTCTTGGTCGTTGCTATTTTTTTATTTTATTGTTCTAATAAAAAAACTGCAGTAATTTATTGTTTAAAGTACTGTTGTATTATACTTTAGTATCGAAGATTCAAAATTTTGAAGAATTGGAAGCAACCGGAACAATTTTGGTACCGTGTGCACCATAGCAACAAACGAGCGTGGGAATTAGCACGCATCCACGATTGTTGTGGCATGGGCTATGCAGGGCAGCCATATGGATACTATGGGCTGCGCACGGCAACCCTTGATGGTGTTGTGGGGTATACATGCCCATGAGAGGCAGCCAAGGGGTGCAAACGGATGATAGTCGCGTGAAGACTTATTCACCAAGAAAGGAGTTTTGGTATTCCAAACATATGTAATTTACTTGCTTTTCTAGGATGGACCAAATTTTAGTTATTTATATTTCCGTAAATATCACAAAATTTATTGTTGTATGATAACATGCCATATAGAATAGGAGTGTCACTCATATATCTCTTTTGGTATGAACAAGCATTGAATGATTTAGGTATCTAATAGGCATCTAGATAACTTAATAAATCATTCTATGGAATTTGATCATACGCCTTAAATAATTGAGTGGGAAAAGATGTTTTGGAAAACCTACGGCCTCCAAGTTTAGTTGAGCTTTATGTTTCGTGTAATAACCCCCCAAGGGGTATTCATGAATGGAATTTAGCAAGATATTTTCTTACAATGATAGACTAGACAATTGACTCAAACGATATCTACTCTCAAAGGAGGGATATTTGTGAGGGAATATATTGAAGGTCGATAACTCGGTAACACACTCAATGTGAATTTATTAATTTCCTCCCAAGAGTTCTTGTAAATAAAATCGTAAGGCTAAAATTGAAAATGTTGGTTGTTATGTTAACAATTAGGTGGGACTTAGTCCAACTAGTAGATGGTGTGAACTCTCAAAGGAGGTGGGACATTTATGAGTGTTGGATCACCGTTGAATTTTATGATTGAATTATTTTATTTAATTTAAGATAAATATTCAAAAGTTCTTTATCATAATTGTTTACTTGTATAATTTTTGCTATTAAAAAGAAATCATGACCCCATCCCTAATCAACATCCTAAAAGATAATACTTTAACTGGTGACAATTATGTCACGTGGAAAAGAAAAATTGGGTTGTTGCTGCAAGCAGAAAAGCACAAGTTTGTTCGGTGTACCCCTAAACCACCCCTAAACAACTAAAGAGACGAGTATCAACAGTGGAAGACCTCTGATGAGATGGCCAAAAGTTACATTATGGTCATCATCTCTGAGCAATAGCAACATAAAAGAATGAAGACTACTGCCGATATAATGATGTCTCTCGAAAAGGTGTTTTCTATGAAGTCCAAGATGGCTAAGAGAGAGGCAGTGACTGCTTTCATGAATCTTAGGATGAAACCTAGACAGGCTGTGAAAGGTCACGTGATGAAAGTAATAGAACATCTCAACATTTCTTAACTCAATGGTGCTGAGATAGATGGTGAGACGCAAAATTGACATGATTGTTAACTCATGGTCGTATTCCTTTGATCAGTTCAAGTTGGACTACACTTGAACAATAAGGATTACACCTTGCAAGGCCTGATGCAAGATGTACAAAGCATCAAGAAAGTCCTTGTGGAAAGCAAAGGATAAGAGATTCATACGATAGGTAGAGTTGCTACTGTTAAGACTCGTAAGAAGGTCAAGAAACAACAAATGAAAAAGCAACTTGGACCTACCAAGAAGGAGAGTAGCCAAGATCAATGGAAAGTGTTTTCTTTGTGGTGAAAATGGACATTGGAAAAGAAATTGTCTAAAGTCTTAGAACAAGAGGGAATAAGGTAATATTAATTATCTATAAACATATTTTCTGGTAGATTCTATAGATTCTTGGATTATAGACTCTAGAGCCACTAATCATGTTTGTTATTCCTTACAGGGGTTCAAGGTGTAGGGAAAATCGCGCAACGGAAGCGTGAAAAATTGAAATTAGGGTTTGCGTATAAATAAAAAATTTCCCTTTTAAAAATAAGAACCTTAACCCTAGATTAATTGATGTATATATAAAGTGTCATATCTTTTTCTCGTGGCGATTGAACTAGCGCTAAATTGAATCCACAAGATCTTCCAATCCAATCACGAACATGAATCACCTAGAAGTGTGGGCTCCCTCTCTTTAAATTTTATACCTAAGAATGGTAACAAACAAAATCTTTGTCTTTGTTAGTCACAATAATTCTCCAAGAAAAAAAAAACAAAGAACGTCAGGTCACTTGTGAATTATCAATCAATTTGATTGAAACTCATGCGAACCTTGATTCGATGTTGTACACAAAACCTTTTAATGTAAAGACTACTAGTATACTATCGAAAACAAAACGTTCTTTCTTCCTTTTCCTCTTTGCTGAATTTTCACACACCAATCTTTTGAGTGGGATGAATTTATCTAGAGCAATAACCGAATTCTCTATACTCAAAATTCTACGGTGGCCGAAAACTCTTTTAGAAAAATAAGGACTTGGCCGAATTTTTCTTCTTAGAATTATCTGATGGCCGAATCTTTCCTCTCTCTAAATTTTCTTTGGCTTGCATTTAATTTGGAGCATCAAATCCTCTCTTGGCCGAAATTTAGAGGTAGTATAAATAGGCATACAAATCCATTCCTAAAAAGGATTTACTTGGTAGGCAAGAATCCTATCCTTAGGTGGATTTACTTGGTGACCAAGAATCCTCTTCCAAAAAGAATTCTTTCCTACACCAAGACTCCTAATCCAACTCAAATGGTGTATTTGTGACCATATTAAAGATTTCCTAATATGACTAGATAAATAATTTCTTTTATTTATCTACTTATCAAATATAATTTTTAATATTAATTATACTACCAACAATAGTATAATATTAGAAGACCTACTCCTATTAGGAAAAGATTTTGACTTTTAATTAAATAATTAATTAATCACCAAATTAATTAATTTCCATTTAATTAAATAATAAAATAAAAAACAATATATTAAGCTAGTTTATAGAGCCCTGCCGCCCAACACATATACATGGGCCAATATATTATTTTTCTTATTTTATTAAATCCATTGGACCTTAATAAAAAGTCCACATGTGAACTAGACCCATTCTTACAAAAGGAAACAAGTCCATATGCCTCAATACAATTCTAGATAGACCCCTAAATTGGTCCGGAAGAATATATCAAGTGATCCATGCAAGTTCGTGTGGATTGGGGATCTTGGTGGGCTATCTAAATTTAAGCTCCAATAGACACAATCCTATCACAATCAACAAATGATTCACTTAGGTCCGATCTATTAATTTTAGTTCATTCCACTAAAGAACTAAAATTGAACTCTAAAATAAAGATAGAATAAGTTAATATTTCTCATTCAGACCCTAGACAATCTAATGGAGAAATTGTATCCTCGTGAAGAATACCAGTAATCGCCAAGAGCTTATAGACCCCCCATAGCTCTCCAAGTTACCATATTTACTCATATGGCCACATTTTGAACATGGATATTTTGACTTGTCAAGAAGCCATGTTTCAATTAACACTGTTGAAAACTTAACGTTAAGATTTGATATCCATTACCTCAAAACATCCATATGATGATATTCTACTCTCATTTAATAAATGGAGTCACGATATCCGTATCTATAAATGAAGTCCTCTATTGATTAACAAATGAATACCACCAAACTATCGAGGATAGATAATGTTATATAATCGTACTCATTGATAGCTCAAATGATAATAGTTACAACCATAAGTCCATCATTTATTTCAGGATTGAGATAGACTCTCTGATTGTCTTCAAGTGAAAACTTTTATCCATTGACGGTTCTAGATAAAGTACTTCACTGTGATCCAATTCAATGCACCCAATGCACTAGATTCTTTTGCCCAAAGACACCACACTTTGATGATTTTAGACTCATCATAACACATTTGATCCCACTCAAATGCTAGCAAAAGAATTACAACTTTGACAAGATAAAGGCGCCCAACCTTTATCTTACGTTGTGAATATAATTCAAGACTAACTAAAGAATTGTGTCTACCTCAACATATCTAGATGTATAAACAATTCTTCTTTTCTCAAAGTCTTTCGACCTTATGATTATTTACTTAATTATAATAATTAAACTATAAATGCTATAAGATTTATCAAATACATTATTATACTCTTGCTATCGAGCGTAATACCAACAATAGGAAAAGAAAAGGCTTACAGCGAATGAATTCAACTTGCGTGTAGGCAATAGAGCGTTGGTTTCTTCCAGTGCAGTAGTAGATATTAGAATTTATTTAGATTCTTATAGTAATTTAGGTCTAATAGACGTTTATTATGTACCTCAATTCAAAATGAATTTAATTTCAGTTTCTTGTTTAAATAAATTTAGATATTCGATTACTTTTAATAAAGGTTTATTATTATTATGAATAATAAATTTATTTACAAAGGTACATTGGAAAATTGTTTATTCTATTTGCATAGAAATATCTTTTACTTGTTAGACACGGAATCAACGGAGCAAAATCATTAAAAAAAAAAGATGAAACCTACCTATGGCATTTGTGCCTAGGTCATATTAACCTTAATAGGATTAAAATATTGGTAAGTGACGGACCTCTAAGTGACTTAAAGGTTGAAGATCTACCAACTTGTGAATCTTGGTTGGAAGGTAAGATGACCAAAAGGTCGTTTATGACCAAAGGCACAAGAGCCATTGAATGTTTAGGATTGATACACACTTATGTGTGTGGACCTATGAGCATTCAAGCTAGAGGTGGATATGAACACTTCATCACTTTCACGGATGATTACTCGAGATTTGGATTTGTGTATCTCATGAGACATAAGTCAGATGCTTTTGACATGTTCAAAGCATTTAAAGTTGAAATTGAAAAACAGCTTGAGAAACACATAAAAATCTTAAGGTTTGATCGTGGTAGAGAATATCTATCTGGTGAGTTTCAACAATATCTTATTTTTTATGGGTTAATTTCTTAGTTTTCTATGCCAGGTACACCTCAACAAAATAGGGTGGTAGAAATAAGAAATAGAACTCTTTTGGACCTGGTTCGGCCTATGTTGAGTTATTCAACGCTTCTAAATTCTTTTGGGGGATATGTTTTACAAACTGCTATGTATATTCTAAACGATGTACCATCTAAGTCGGTTCCTGATACACCGAATGAGTTATGGACTAGGCGAAAACCTAGTCTAAAACACTTAAGGATATTTGGATGTCCTACGCATGTGTAAAAAGGAAAGGTAAAAAAGATGGAGTCCCGTTCAGAAACATGCATATTTGTAGGGTATCCAAAAGGAACTAGAGGATATTAGTTCTACAGTCCTTCAGATCTTAAAGTATTTATTTCTACAAATGCTAAATTTCTGGAAAAAGACTACAATAATAAGTTTGTGCCTAAAAGTAGAATTGTCCTTAATGAGCTTTCAAGAGATACAATTCCATAAGAGGTTTCACAACCTAGCCCAATTGTAAGTTCAACACCAACAAGAGATCAACAACCTACCATTCCCAATCGTAGTGGGAAGGTTAATAGACAATCCAAGAGATACATCAGTCTAAGAGAATCAGTAGAGAATCTCCCAAACGACAATGGAAGATGTTGATTGTTGCCATTAACAAAAGGCAATGCAATCCGAAATTGAATCCTTGTTCAAAAATAAAGCCTGGTCTCTTGTGGACTTGCCTAAAGGGATAAAACCCATTGGGTGCAAGTGGGTATACAAGAAGAAGAAAGGAATGGAAGGAAAGATAAAAACCTTTAAAGCTATATTGGTAGCTAAAGGTTACACACGAAAAAAAGTTATTGATTATGAGGAAACTTTCTCTCCTAGGGCCATTCTTAAATCCATTAGGATACTTTTATCCATTGTGGCATCTCTAGACCTAGAGATTTGGCAAATGGACATCAAGACAACTTTCCTTAATGAAAGTCTTGATAAAAGCATCTATATGATGCAACCAGAAGGATTCATTGAAAAGGGCCAAGAGGAAAAGGTTTGTAAGTTGCAAAGATCCATATATGGAATGAAGCAAGCATTTAGATCCTGGAACATAATATTCGATAAAGCTGTGAAAAGTTTTGGATTTATTCAAAGCCTTGACGAACCATATGTATACAAGAGGATCAAAGGTGACAAGTTGGTATTCCTAGTTCTTTACGTTGATGATATACTACTTATTGGAAACGATATAGGTGTATTGACATCAGTAAAAGAATGGTTAGCAAAACAATTTGATATGCTGGATTTAGGAGAAACAGGTTATATTCTTGGTATCCAAGTTATAAGAGATAGAAAGAATAGAACGGTTGCATTAACCTATGCTCCAAACATAGATAAAATCTTATCTAGATTCTCCATGCAAGATTAAAAGAAAGGTATGTTACCTTTCAAACATGTAATCAAACTTTCTAAGGAACAATCTCCTAAGAATGAGCATGAAGAGTAGTTCATGAGTAGGGTTCCATATGCCTCGACGGTTAGAAGTCTCATGTATGCAATGCTCTGCACTGGACCAGATATTTGTTTTGTTGTTGGCTTAGTTAGTAGGTTTCAATCGAAACCTGGACCTGATCACTGGACGACAGTCAAGCCTATTTTCAAGTATCTTAGGAGAACAAGAGATTTTATGCTTGTATACTCAAGAGGGGATTTAATTCCCGTTGGGTATACAGATTCTGGTTTCCAGTCAGAGTCTTACTCTAAAAGATCAACAACAGGATCTGTGTTTACTCTTGGAGGAAGGGCATTCATATGAAGGAGTATTAAGTAATCTTGTATTGATGATTCCACCATGGAAGCTAAGTATGTTGTCGCATGAGAAGCTGCTAAAGAGGCTTTCTGGCTCCGCCAATTCTTGATTGACTTAAAAGTGGTTCCCGATACGAATAAGCAGATCACTATCTATTGTGAAAATAGTGGAGTAGTGGCTAATTCGAGAGAACCAAAAAGTCATAAGAGAGGGAAACACATTGAAAGAAAGTATCATCTTCTGAGAGAGATTGTGCATAGGGGTTACGTGATGATTACCAAGTTCACATCAGTAGAAAATCTAGTGGATCCCCTTACAAGAGCTCTACCACATAAGAGTTTTGATAGGAATCAAGAGAACATGGAGTTGAGAGATATGACACACTTGCTATAGATCAAGTGGGAGATTGTTAGGATTATGCTCAATAGTAAGAGTGTAATAATATTTTTGACAATCGTTTCATATTAATAAAGTGATTTCTAGTTTTAACAAATCTTATAACATTTATAGTTTAATTATTGTAATTGTTAAAAGTAAATAATCGTAAGGTCAAAAGACTACGAGAAAAGAAGAATTGTTAGTGCATCTGGATATGTATAAGGTAGACATAATTCTTTAGTTAGTCTTAAACAATATTCACAACTTAAGATAATGGTTGGGTACCTTTATCTTATTAAAGGTATAGATTCTTCTGCTATCATTTGAGTGGGATCAAATGTGTTATTGGGCAAAAGAATCTAGTGCACTAGATACATTGAATAGGATCGCAGAGAGATACTTTATCCAGAACTGTCGATTGATAAAAGTTTTTACTTGAAGACGACCAGAGAGTCTCTCTCGATCCTGAGATAAATTATGGAATTATGGTTGCAAGTGTTGTCATTTGAGCTATCAATGAGTACGATTATATAGCACATTCTATTCTCGATACTTTGGTGATATTCATTTATTAATCGATAGAGGACTTCATTTATAGATATGGACATTGTGGCTCCATTTATTAAATGTGAGTAGAATATCATCATATGAATATTTTCGATAGTTTATATTGAAATATGGCTTCTGGACAAGTCAAAATATCCAAGTTCAAAATGTGGCACATGAGTAAATATGGTAACTTGGAGAGCTATAGGTGGTATATAAGCTCTTAGAGATTACTGGTATTCTTTACGAGGATACACTATCTCTATTAAGATTGTCTAGGGTATGAATGAGGAATATTAACTTATTCCATCTTTATTTAATAGTTCAATTTATGTTCTTTATTGGAATGAACTAAAATTAACAGATCGGACCTAAGTGAAGCATCTGTTGGTTGTGATCAGGTTATGTCTATTGGAGCTTAAATTTAGATAGGTCGCCAAGATCCTTAATCCACACGAACTTCTAAGGTTCACTTAATATATTCTTCCGGACCAATTTACGTGTCCATCTAGAATTGTATTAAGGCATGTGGACTTGTTTCTTTTAGCAAGAATGGGTCTAGTTCGCCTGTGGACATTTTATTGAGGTCCGATGGATTTAATAAAATAGGAAAAATAATATATATGCCCATGCATGGACTTAAGCGGCAAGGCTAATTATAATAGTCTATTATATTGTTTTTATTTTATTATTTAATTAAAAATCAAAATCTTTTTCCTAGTAGGAGAATGTCTACTAGTTTCATACTATTGTTAGTAATATGATAAATATCAAATACTATATTTGATAAGTAGATAATAAAAAGAATTTATTTATCTAGTCAAATTATGAAGTATTTGATTTCTATCAAAACTCTAATTGACAACTGGTCAAATTAGGAATTTTGATATAGTCACAATTAAATTTATATTCAATAACCGGTTGTTGAATAAATACACTATTGAGTAGGATTAGGAGTCTTAATATGGAAAAGAAATCTTCTTTGAGTGAGGATTCTAGGCCACCAAATAAATATTCCTAGTGAGAGGATTCTTGCCCACCAAGTAAATACTCCTTAAGAGAGGATTTGGACACATATATATACTCCGATATAGATTTCGGCCATGCTAATATATAATTCTAGGAGAAATTTTGGCCAACATAGAATTTTGAGAGAGAAAATTTTAGTTTTTGCTCTAGATAAAATTCGACCAACTCATAGAAATAGTGTGTAGAATTTGGCCAAGCATAGAGAAAGGTGGGAATGTTTTCGTGTTCTATAGTGCACTAGTATCCTTTAACTCTAAAGGACTTTGCGTAAAAGAATCGAATCGGGTTCACGTGAGTTTCAATCAAATAAATTGATAATTCACAAGTGACCAAACGGGTTTCTCTTGGAGGATTATTGTAACTAACAAAAAAAAAGATTTTGTTTGTTTCCATCCTCAGGTATACAATTCTAAGAAAGGGAGCCCACACTTATAAGTGATTCACATTCGTGATTGGTTTGCAAGATCTTACGGATTCAATTCGACTCAACTTCAATCATCATGAGAAAAAGATACGGTACTTTTAATATACGTTAATTAATCAAGGGTTAAGGTTATTTCTTTTAAAAGGAAATATTTAAAATATACTCAAACCCCTTTTTTCCTCTTCCACTGTTTTTGATTTGAGTTTTCCCTACACCAACCCCTACCCTCGGGGCAAAATTTGCCCCCTAATGAGAGTGGGGGCACGTGGTGGTAGGGCTCCATGGGGGAAATGCCCATCCCTAGTAGTATGATAAGTATCAAATACTTTATTTAATGAGTAGATAAATAAAAGGAATTTATCTAGTCAAATTAGGAAGCATTTGATATCTATTAAAACTCTAATTGACAATTGGTCAAATTATGAAGTTTTTGATAAAGTCACAATTTAATTTATATTCAATAATTAGTTATTGGATATACACACTAATGAGTTGGATGAGGGGTCTTGATGTAGAAAAGAATTCTTCTTTGAGTGGCACTTACCCCAATATCACTACCAAGATCATCGACCTAGTAGGTTCCAGCGAGTCCCTAATGAACATATATAGCGATGTAGTACAATTGTTGTAGCAGGGGCGATTCAGGTTAATCTTCTCCAGAGCATCCTTGAAGAGGATGTCAAACCTGCTACCAGTGTCGATGAGTACGAGATAAGTAGTTAGCAATATGCAAAGTAACGACCATGGAGTTATCGTTGAGCTACACTGTGTTGTACAGGTGAAAATGATCTACACAGTGAAAATGATCTAGTTTGATTAGGTGGATTTTAGAGACCTTTGGACGATTCTAAGAATGTCTTGACCTTTCTCGGTCTGAGGCACTTTCCTATCATTGTTATTCTTGGAATTATTTGAAATTACTGCAAGGGTGGGATCACCACTGATGGTGTGGATAATTAGGATATGTTGCATTATATCATTCCATTTCTCAATCCATCTTTCCTCTATAGCCTTGATATCTATTTGTACCTCATTCCCTACCTAGATGCTATCTCACACCTATTGTAAGAATTCGACCAAGCAACCTCCCCTAACCAGTGTTTCGATTTGATTGCGTAGGTTATAACACTCTGATGTGTTTTTTGCCGAATCTTCATGGAAATTGTAGTATTTGTAACAACCTCGTTCATCCGTTAGTACCTTCATTAGACCAGGTTTTCTGAACAACCTTTTGTCACGAATGGTGAGATAAATGGTTTCATGGGATGCATTGAAAGGGGTGTAGTAATTGTATCCCTCCTCTTTCTTGGCTATCCATACTACTTTCTTTGAAGGAGGTGTTGCTCTAAGATGGGTTCTCCTAGCTTGGTATTGTCCCGCTGAGACTGGAAAGGTAGCGGTTGGCACAAGGATCGGTTGGGTGATCTATTTTGGATCTTCTAGACCGATCCAGGTTAGGTGTCTCCTTCTTCGAGCGCTTGGCAGATCTCAGGTTATCGTGCTCCATCTTGACCTTGAGTTGTTCATCTATCTCCACATGTTCCATATGCCTCTAAGTGCGTCTCTAGCTGGTGCTTCGCAAATGAACAAATCAGTCTATCAACCTACAGGCTTTTCCTAAAGTTGGTAAAGGTCTTCTTCTTTGTAAAGACCCCCAACCGGATCAATTCTTTGTGGAACTTCTCCACATAAGACCTTAGCGATTCTCCTCACTCCTGGATCACATATTGGAGGTGGATCGGATGTTTGGGGCAAGGCTTGTTACCTTGAAACTTAGCATAGAAATCACTAGTTAAGCGGGTAAAATAGTCAACACTACTTAGTGGAAATTTTTTGAACCATGTCTTGGCACAGTCGGTTAATATCGTTGGGAACATTTTGCACATGGTAGACCAAGTATCATTTTAGACCTCTATTTGGTGCATAAAACTTTCCAGGTGGCTTAGTGGTTATTCTGTCCCAAAAAACTTATCGGTTGACATCTTGAACTTAGGAGGTAGCTATGTGTCCCTGATTCTTCTTTAAAATGGAGCATTCATTTCGCTTAGGGGATCCTTCTGGTTCCTCCGGTGTTTACCTTTATTCAACTCAAGGATCTCCCTCACAATCCTGGCAACATGGTCCTGTAGGTGCTTGGATCCACCGTTCCTAGACTCTACCTCTGATTCCTCTTTCTCATATCCCTCTAATTCCATGGAAGCATCATCTCGGTTCTCTCATTTAGTGAGGTTCTCCTGGGAGCTCCTTCTATTGTTGGCACTAACTCCTGCAGTGGTTCGAGGATGCCGCTCCTTCGCTACTGGCCTGGCCTAGGGGTAAGACTCCCTAGGAGGGATATCGATGCAAACATCACCTGTTGAGGCTGAAAATTGGTGGATCATTCCGGAGTTGAGGGTAGATGACCAAGTTTGTTGTGGACCGGTACAAGAGGTAAGGGCCAAAGTACGTCGAAGGTAGGTACCCTAGTACTAGGTCTAGTGGTATCGCCTTAATGTCTAGTACCACGGACTGAGGGGTGATCCCTTTCGCGATCAGTCGGAGGTAAATAATTTACATAAAATTTACGGCCTGTTGCTCCAAGATGGTCTGGCCCACTATCCAAGTAGCTGGAACTTGTGGGTAGCCGGTGTATTTTTTAGAGGTACTAGAGCTGGGTTCTGATGCTTTTTCCCTCTATTTTGACCCCTTCGGGTTGAAGCAACTGATTAGTGCCATGACCGATCCGGCTCACCTCATTTTTTTATCCTACAAGAATAAATTTCTACAGGCTTTTAAAAGGGTGTGGAGATTTCACACAGACAGCAACAAAAATTGTTAACCGAAAAGTTCACTAGGGTGGAAAATTATGATCAACACCCTCAACCTGCTTCCATGTAAGTCACATTAGGGTAGGTACCTGGTATTGTGATTAAAGCAGAGCAAATGTAATAAAAGAAGCAATGACAAGGTATGATATGTACGAGGAGAAAGACTGTTTTATTGAATATAAGGCATATTGATACAATGATGGTGATTCTCTCTTGTACAGAGTTGGTGATGGTGATCTCGTACTAGTCGATAAGTGGATATATTTCTACATAACAATGGTGAAATCTCTCTATAATGGTGAACACTCTCTGTAATGATAAAACCTCTCTATAATCTGCATTTGTGCCTGGATCCAATATTCAGAATCAAGATGCCATTCAACTTTTAGCATTTGTCTTTTTATCCCCTCTGGTCCTTTCAAACAAATCCCCCTAAAGTGGGATGTTTGATTTGTGGTTTATCGAATTCGACTGGCGTTTGCGGAGGCTGCCCATTAACATTGGAATTGCTCCATTCAATTATGTCACAGTTTCCATTTATATTTGAATTACAAAGTAGTTGACCTATTTTGTCTTAGTTATGGCACTTTAAATAGTGAATGGGGTCGAACCTTTTCTTACATGTTGTTGACTCCGTACCTTTATGGTGTGGTACCCTAATGTACTGGTCTACTCTTGCTGGTGTGGCGCTTGTTCTAACATTCTAGTTCTTACGTGGTACCAGCCTTCCTACCTTGTGAATGAGGTGCACATACTTAGTCGGTCTACACTAAAGTCACGGTACTTGTGCTTCAGACAGGTGTCATGGTACCTAGATACCAGGTAGGAGGTATCCCGATAAGAGGTATCATGGTATCTAGATACCAGGTAAAGGTATGATGTGTGATCGATACATTTATGTACCTATTTTAGTCTCCTTATTCCTAACTTTTATGCACAGTTTCGAGCTTTTATGTGTGTATAATATGTGTTTGAGCCTTGTGTAGATTCATTTCCCTAAAGTTAAAGTGAAGCTTTGAAGGTAAAAATGAGGAAAAAGATCTAAGTTTGGAAATTGAAAAGGAATCTGTGAGTTCTACTTCATAGATCCAAGTAGCAGAAAGTCCATAGAGGAGACTGCGAGATCAAGCTATGAGTTTAATGTCACAGAATTAATTCACAAAAACAATCCAAAAGATACTGCCAAGTCAGACTACGACCTCATGCCAGCAGAATAGAACTGTTACTTCAATCTTTGAGTTCCATCTCGCAGAATTAACTCGCAGAAACACTTTAGAGAAGATTGTCACTTCAGACTGCGAGTTCAAGCCAATAGAAACAAGGCAGCTACTAGACACTACGAGATCCATCTCGTAGAACCACCTCGCAGAAGTTGCCAAGAACCTTCTGCCATATAGATCTGCTAGTTACGACCAGCAAAAAAAAGTCTACTACATGAAATTGCGAGTTCTAACTCGTAGATTTATGTCGGCAGAACCTTATCCACTTGTAGATCACGCGATTTTTAAGGGTAAACTTGACTTTTTACACCTAATTAATGCCTTAACCTTCAACACTATAAATTACCTTATTGGTCACATCTTATATCTTCCAATATACTCTCTTAGAGAGAATAGAACCCAACACCCTCTCCTATTCTTTAACACCACATAAGAGATAGAGGAGCTACAAATACTTCCATGGAGGTTCTCCCCCAGATTGTCTCACCACCACCACATCTAAACTTCCTCCATCCATCATTGAAGTAGATCCAAAGAGAAAGGAGAGCAAAACAAAATACAGATATTGGTTATCTCTAAACTCTTATCTTTGTTTTATTTTCTATTAACTTGATGTGTAATCTCCATTAGGAAATATTTGTAAACCAACACTTGAGCTTGTTATATATGATATTTACTTAGATTGAACTTGGATCTTGACTCTATTCTTTGAGCTTATTACTATATCTTTTTTTTCTTGACATGTATATTGGTAAATGAGTAGAAATTGATATGTTTGCATAAGTGAGACTTTAGATTAAAACTGTGATGTAGTGTAACTTAGTATAAAGAAGTGATGTAGTGTAAAAGTAAGGTCTCACTCTTGTGTATATGTTGGTGACGAAAAGGAAACGATATGTATGGATTGATTCGAGTGAAAGAGCATATCCATTTTTCGGTTGATTAATTGTGAATGGATCTTGATTGTTAACTCTGGAATAGAGGGAGCTTGATTTATGCATATGCTAGATTAGTTTGTTTGGTGAATTGTTCTTGTGCTTAATAGGTCTAGACCGAGACTCAAGTGCACATTCCAAGCCTTTGGTTGAGTGATGAGAATTGATTTTGATATTCCTTTATCAACAAATTATTCGTAATGATAGGTGATTGATCTAGTTTCAGAATTTCTTAATCAAGAAAACTAGCCCTTTAACCTGTTTTGATTGGTGCTTGAATGTTTATAATCAACATGACTAGCTTGTGTGTTTGGTGAACTTATGTACATATTGTAACCACTATCTTGCATCTCTCCAAGCCACATTTATTTTCATAGCTAGGGTGCTTTGCCTTTAGGAGTAGACTAATTTATATTTCTTTGTAGTGTAATTGTATTCATGTAGGTAGATCTAGAAAGGCAACCATCCGGTTACATTTCTATCCCTAGTTTAGTTAAGTTTTAGGTTATTTTAATTCACACCACACACACCTTCCGCATTATGCATACACTTAACTCACATCATTCTCACCCTTTCAATGTTCTATTTACATCGCTTTCAATAATGCTTAGCTAGAGACAATTAGACAAATACCATCTCTTTGTAAGAACTTTTTTATAATAGTCTTGTGACTCGGTGTATTTGTGAGGTAGTTAGAATAGAAAATTCTTTTTGATGGGCAACAGCGACCGCCCGATCAATGTGGCACCGGCCTTTCCCGGATTATGGTGTCACTGTTTCCTTGTACCTTGAAACTGGTCCTGATCCGAACTTGGATCTTACCAGGTATAAGCTTGATGGAAAACTCTTCTTTGGTCCTTTGTTAAAAAAGACTGTTAACATCTATTATTCTAGCTTTGATTGACATGTTTAGGTTTCTAGATATATTTTGTGTATGAATTGAATTGCTTATTCTAGATTTTCTATTACATGTGCATAAAGATTAGTTTTATATGTTCATGTGCTTGAATTGTGGTAACTAATTCTTCACAGAGTGTACTTGATCTATATGCTCTATTTGCTTGTGTTTGTATCATGTTTTCTTGTTTGCATTTCACTTAGATTATTACCTTGTGAAAGGTTGTAAAAGAATCTCTATTAGGATTTCAAGTGGAAATCTTGGAATCAAGTGAGCGAGCTTCAATCAGTAAAAGGCTCGAGGGTAGGAATTATTGGGACATTCCTTGTAAGACAATCATGCATAATGGTTTGTTTTTAACGGTTTACATTATTCCAACTAATGAGAAGTGGTGTCGCTAATAGTTATAGAGCAACCCGTGGATGTTTCCTTATTCGCGAGATTTTACCATGTTAAAAAATCTTTGTGTGGATTTTTTTCTTTTATTGAATTTATTTACTTTACATTGTAGTGGTTGCTTTATATTGTTATACTTGTTACTACTAACCATCTTGTAAAGTTTTTTTGTGCTTGTTTTTAAGAGTCCTTTGATAGTTTGTTTACGCAACAATCAAAGTCAGAAAAAGTTATTGAAATTAGATCCAACCTATTCACCCCTTCCCCCTTCTCTAGGTTGCTAGATATCCATCTTAGGATGTTTCAATTGGTATCACAACGGGTCACTAAAGGTACTTAGTGTGATCTCGGGATTGTAAGAATGGATTTTTGAGCTATAGGTGCTTTAATTCTGAAAGGTACTTCTAGTGTTAGACCTTTACTCCTGAATAGTGGTAACTACTCCATTTGAAAAAAAAAAAAAGAATGAAAGCAAACAATAGATCCATCAATGATAAAACATGGATGAGTGTGAGTGATGTAGAAGAGGTAGACTTGAAGATTAAAGAATCATGAAGATATCTAGTTTAGGAATCTCAATGTAATGTGAGGATGTGTGAACGTGACCATCTCATAAGTGAACTTTGTATGGTGAACCTGAGGTTTTATCATGGAATAACCAAAGGGGGAGATTGTTAGTTTTTTATTTCTATTGGCTTGATTCTATAACAAAGCGCTTTATATTTGTATTTCTTAGTTGCTTAGGTGGTTCTTGATTGGATCGAGCTTCAAAGGAGGAAAGCAACTTCGCATGAAAGTTTCGTCTTCAAGAGGACAATACTTAAGTATTGAGTTTCTTTCACCTCTTGTAAGCATTAGGCACATACACACACATTGCATACATTTATGTCTCTGCATTATTGCACTCAACTGGTATAACACATGCACACACATATTACAGTATGCACATGCATTAGACTTATTTTGACAACTTTAATGAAATTGCATGTTTTAAGACTATTTATAGGAAATGACATACTTGCGTGTTCTTATGTTTATTTGTTTGTATTTTAATGATATCAGACTTGAATATATTCTCATTTTGTTCCTTAGTGAGTTCTGAACATTTCGGTTACTGATTCTTAGGTTTTCGAGTTTCGAGTTGGATTTTACATTACTTTTCGTGTGTTTATCGTACATGGTTTTCGTTCTTGTGTATCGAGTTGAATTCCAAATTTTTGATTAAAATTCCAAGTTGGATTTTACAAAAATTTCAGTATGTTTTCAAAACTTAGGGTTCATAATTGGAAAATAGATTTGAATTTCAAGCTCTAACGCTGATGAACAGTCGAAGAACGTGCGAGGAGCATGAAAGGGAAGAAAGAGGAAGAAGGGTGGCAAATTACTAAAACATCCCTTATTTTGTGGAGGCCACAAGTACCATGTGTATACAGATCAAATTGGAGTCTAGAATTGTTGATTTGCTTTGATCTTCATAAAATGTTTATCATTTTGTAAATAAATCATATTCTCTACACTTTTCTTAACATAAGTATATTTATGATCGTATGTTTAGTTAATTATTGACAAATGAGTTAATATTTATATTGTAGGAAATGGATCATAATCATCTTTTTTTTTTCCAGACGGTCTTAACATGGACAATGATGATTTTGACCTTTCCAAGCTTGCCCAACCTATAGCGGGATCTTTCGCCTCCACACCGACATCACGTCCCAAAACCATAAAGACGACATATGTTATATGTCAGTGTTTTGACAAGGAAAACGTACCAAACCCAGATGATACGGTTACACCAAAGGCTCACTGTAAGTTTTGTAAAGCTTTATATAGCAATTCTAGGTTTGGAACCAGTCATTTGAAAAGGCATATTGACAAATGCGTAGCTTAACACGTATAGATAAACACTACAATCCAGACACAACTACAATGAAACCCAGACATGTCCATTACAACGAGGAGTTACGACTCCGCCTATGCAAGAGATTACATGAGACTTTACATTGCACAGGCTGATCAACTAATCGATTTCGATGACAATGTTTTTTTATAAACAATTTCCCAAAAAGCATACAACACCCAATTTAAAGCTGTTTCTAGAAACACCACTAAGAGCGATTTGTAAAAAATGTTTTTACACCTAACGAGAAAACTTGATCGTTGAATTACAACATCTAAATGTTTCTATTGCAATAAATTCCAATATTTTGAACGCATGTTCCAAACAGGACTATTTATATATCACGGGATACTATTTAGACTCTGACTGGAAGTTATAAAAAGAATTATTGCTTTTCTTCTTATGCATTTTCAACATACCGCAAAAAATGTATATCATGCCATTGTTTCTTTTTATACAAACTTATGGAATAACTCAACTCATCCTTACTATCACATAAGATAATACAACGACAAATACTTGCTCTATTGCCTTATTCTTTTTACAACAATGTCCTATGAGATGAGAGTTATTTTTTCCACCAACGATGTGCATATCATATTATAAATTTAGTTTTAAAATCTTGCATGAAAGTTGTAGGTAATCGTATAGATCGCATCAGAGATGCCTTTTCTTGGATCAGGAGCTCTAATCCAAGATTGTCAAATTTTGACAGATACTATCGAGCTAACTCTCTACGACCACGACGATTCCAAAAAGATAAGATGGTCAGGTGGAACTCTACTTACTTAATGCTGTAAAATTGTTTAGATTATTCTGGAACTATTTCAGGTTTTTATAACATGCAATGCCTAAAATCAGTTGTCCAATACTAACCTTAGACGATTGGTATGTGGTAATGTTTTTATTTAATTTTTAAAGGATTTTTACGATTCCACTGTAACTTTTTTCGGAGTCTATTACCTCACATCTTCTCAAGCGACCCATCATATTGTGGAAATGTTTGAAATATTAAACATGTATACAGATAAAGAAATGATAAGCATTGCAATTACGGCCATGGAAAACAAATTTAAAAAAAATACTAATCTAAAATTCCTTTCCTTCATGCCTTAGGTGTGATACTAGATCATAAGGTTAAATTATATGGTTTAGAAACTTTTCTCGAGCATATTGGTTATAAATTGGACTTAGATTTTTCTGAACAATTTACTGACTTGCGAACCAAGTTGTTCAAAGTTTTTCGTATTAATGAGTGTAGGTTTTATTTGCTTTAACATGCAATCATCGTTGAAGATAAGTTGGAGCATTCTCAATTGCCGAAAAAGTGGCGGCTGATCAAGTTCTTCTTCTTCAACTCATCAAGTTAATCTTCTTTAACCCACGCTCTACGAGCTGCTGCAACTAGAGGGGTCGAACTCAACAGGATTCTTAAAACTCAATTCGATTCAGCCGAAAACACGGAGGAATTTGGTTTAGTGTTAAAGGTAGAAGAACTATAGCAACATATATCTGATCCTGTCACAACTAAAACGTGACGTACTCGTTATCCAAGTATCCATTTTTTCTTCAAAACATGGATTCAGTTTGTGTGGACATATAATTGAACCAAGGAGAACTTATTTGTCTTCTAAGATGGTTGAGGTATTAACATGCCTTCGGGATTGAGAGCATGCATGAATGAGGATGCAACATCAAATGGAAGACCAAGAAGTTATTGAAAATTCCGTCAATTTATACGTCGATAAGGGTTCTGGTAATAATCACATCCATGAGTGAAGACTAAAGACTAAAGAATTATTGATTGCACTCTATTTTCATTTTTTAATTTATAATTATACATGTACATGTACTTGACTATTTGTAATTCGATTGCACTCATTTTTCCTTATCAAGTTTTTATCCCACCGGATTTTTCTTGATAGAGTTGTTAATGAAGTAATCATGTAATATTAAAATCTATATAAGTAAATAAAATTAATTTCTTTACCTATATTTTTTTTATCTGGTTTACACTTACCCACATTTTACTAAATAATTCATCATTTCATATTTTCATCTATATTTTTTTTTATTTTCTTTAATCTTTAATCTTTATTTATTCTTTGAATTATTTTATCAAATAAATCCATCTATTTTTTACTTTTTATTTTTTTAGATTAAAATAATAAAAAGATAAATAAATTATAATTATATAAATATGTTGACGTCGATTTCTGGATTATGCCAGAAAAGCCAACAAGAATTGGATTTCAGCTATTGAATCAAAGAGAAAGAGATGCAGAGAGAGTAACAAAGACAAGTTTTACGTGGTAAAACTCTGATGGCCGGAGAAACATCCACGGGTGGTTGAAGGATCAACCAAACCAAAATCCACTAAGAGAATAAGATGTTTTACAAGCTCTCGATCTCTCTTTTTTCTCTCTGTAATTACTATGATTGCTGTATGTTATATTGCCTATATCTTTTTTTGACAGATTATGGGTCTATTTATATGTTTATAGAGCCCTAATCTGCCTTGTACAAGTAATACAGGATCTTTGTATTTAATTGTGATTCGGTTACTTTGTTGAGGTCGATTTGTCTTCTTTCCTGTTTCGGAGTCTCTTATGGAAATCGAGTGAGATTCTAGTAGTGCAATTCAACTTGGACTTGTTTCCTTATAAGAATGTAGCCTTCGCAAAGAAATCAAATTATTTCCTGATTGGGGACTCTTCTAATTTAATTCTCTATTTTATTTGGGATTCCTTCCTGATGGATATCGTCGCGTATTTAATGACTTAATCTGTATGAAATAAGCACAAAGTTCTTACTCGAGTCGTATTTATTCCCAAGTAAGAGTAATACCTGATGGTCCCGAGTAGCACCGTTTGAGCCAGAATGGAGGCGTTGTTTAACCAGTCTCGAGTGCTGTTAGCTGATCCCGAGTAGGTTTTATTCAATATATGCTTACTCGGGCTTTCTTCTCTTTAATGATGCCTTATAGGATATTTCCCGGATGCCCATTTGGGCGTCCACCTGGCTATTTTTTCCTTCCTATCAATGACGTGTATGCTTGGAAAAATTTACATACTACAATACCCACTTAAAATATTTTTGCCGAGAAGATTTCATTTAGGGTAAGAGTATTTTAATCATCTAAATTTTCTCTAGTCATAATAGCCGTCTTGTCATAATGGCGCGTTTTAATGGTGACTCTGTAATTTCAATTAGCTTTATCATGCGAGATCTTAAATGATAGCGATGTTTTGAAGTTCTGAAGGTTGAGGACTACTACCTGTTTTGACACGCGTCCCTCATCTCTTCGTTTTTCAATATCATTTATGAGAAATTATTTTTGTGTTTCCCCAAGCGCCGCCTACTTCATCGAGTTTCGTCATAAATTTTTTCCCGTTTTGAAATCCTAGGGTTTCTTGCTGTCTCGTCTTTAAATTCTTCGCTGAGAGACATTGTTGGTTTATTCTCAAAAAATTTAAGCAGAAATTTCTTTAAACTCAGATTTCTTTATCCAGAAGTTCTCGATTCTCCGCTTGAAGATCTTGCATCAATCTCAATTCAAGGTTAGTTTTAATGGGGCCTTCTTCCCGCCATCGTCTCTTTAAAATCGCTTTTGATGCATTAGAACGTGGGGATTTCCAGTTAGTATCTTGCATTAAACGATTACTGGGGGATATCCCAATAGATGAACCTCCATTCTTAGAGGTTTATGTTTCTGGCCTTCACCCTGACGTCACTTTCAGCCCTGTATCGAGTTCTCCATCTAGTTCTGATTCTAATATTTTTTATCACAGGGTATCTTTTCGAAGGATGGGTAAACATCAGAGCAGAAGTAAGGTATACAAGCATGGCTCGAGCAGCGTTCAAACCAGGGAACAGACTGTTAACGAGGGTGACGTTGATGAAGTGTACATGGCGTCTCGTCTTTTATTTTCTGATACTCGCCCGAGTGGCTTTGATACTGAGCCGAATGTGGTCGGGCCAACTGAGATAGAAAAATACCGCTCCAGATTCGACTTGCCCGACTCAGTCACTTTGGTTCCTGCGAGGGATAGAGCCGTATGGAATCCTCTTGAAGGCATGGTCGCGATTTATGGATCCATGCTTTGCTGCGGCATCACACTTCACCTTCAGCCTTTTATTGCCTGGTTTTTGGCTGAAGTAGGGATAGCCTCAGCTCAGTTGGCCCCGAATAGTTACAAAGTCTTGATGTGCATGTGGCACATGTTCAATCGAATGAACCTTTCGCCGCCTTCCCCGAATGAAATCAGGCATTTCTTTACGCTGAGGCAGGTTAGCAGAATGGGGACCTATTTTCTTGAGTCTACTTCTTTGGACGGTTGGGTCCCCAAAGAAGCCAAGGTGAATCGGGGGGTCGATGCTTCTGATGACCCAAAAAAAAAGGGTTTCATATGGGAATTCCCTACATCCAACAAATTTTGAAAGAACAGTTGGTTTTTTGCTGGAGGGGCTCTCGGGCTAGATATCACTGTTCGATCTAGGGATTCCCATATGGTGTTGAGTGTTCCCCGCTTCTTCTGTTCCCCAGAAGTGTGGAAAAAGAAAACAGTTGATTATAGTGATTCAGAGCTGAAGAGGCTGACTCGGGCAGCTGTTCATACTTTGGAAAAGAGGAGCAAGAGCTATCTTTTCAAAGAGGAGCAAGAGCTATCTTTTCAAAGAGGATGACTTGATAAAGCTCGGTTTCTTTAGACAGATTTCGTGCCATCGCAGGCGATGTAAGTAACCCAGTGCCCTTTCTGTTATATTTTTCTTCTTTTTCATTTTCTTTTCTAAGAATTTTTTTTTTTAGTGTTCGATACGGACGTCGTCAGCAATCTTTAGGCTCGCCAGGTGAAGACGATTCTGTAAGCGAGTAGAAAAGAAGCTTCCCATCAGGCCGATGAGGGCATTGCTCCATCCGAGCTTGATGAGGAAACTGATATCACTGAGCAAATTCCCGAATGCGTTGATCGGGGTGCTCAGCCTTCTACTTAGGATTTTACTGGTCCAAGTGGCTAAGGTGATCCAACCGACACCCAACTGCCTGAAAATAGAGAGAGGAAAAATAAAGGTCCGGGTGAAGAGCCTGTTGGACTGTTTGAAACAGGCGACGGTGGTAACTTCTTGACGGATCAAGTGTCTGCAGGTGCCGAATTCTTTGAGTCTTTTCAGGACGATCCGCAGGAAGATCCTGCTGTTGATCTTAACTTCCACCGTTTTCGGGGTGAGAAGCGAAAGGGCAGTTAGTTCGCCTTCTCGTCCTCTCAAAGTTCCTAGGGTAATCTCATTCATCGACTCGAGCGATGAAGATGTAGTGGATGAGATTGTCCCGAGTGTGGGTGCAAGAGTATCAGTAGATGCAGTTGCTTCAGAACCGAGTAAGGCTTCTTCTATCCCCGAAGTTGAAGATATGGGGGCTGAAGCTTCAGGGGTTCCTTCTCCATCTTTTGAACCGAACAGGGCTTCTCCTGCCCCCGAGTTTGGAAATCTGGGAGTTGAACCCTCGGGGGTTCCTTTATTCCTTTCTCCCTAGGATATGCTACTGGAGATGTCCTCCGGTCTGGCATTTATCGGGGAGGACCGCTGGAGCGGCTTTAGAGATGGTTCACTGTCCGAACGTCTCCAAAACGTTTTCAACGGCGCATCTTATGTAAGTTAAATCTGACTCAGTTAATTCTTGTTTTGCTTCTTCCAGATTTCTAAGTATATTCCTTTGCAGATGGTGGCCTAATTCGCTGAGCTTATTCAAACGTAACAACATCCGGCCGATCGAATAAGGCGTCTAGAGGCTCAGTTGAAGGCGAGTGAGGAGGGCCGTGCTCTAGCCAAGAAAGCTTACCAGCAGGAGGTCGGTTCTGTACAAATATTTACCGACCATTGTCTGGAGAAGTAGGTTGAAGCCGAGGACAAGGCATCTCTGGCAGAGGAGAAGGTTGCATAACTTCAAAATCTTCTATCTTTTACTGAATAATCCATGCTCAAGGCGGAGCAGGCGAAGTCGGCGTATGACCACAGAATTGAAGATCTGGAGCGCCAAGTGCTGACAAATGAATCCCTTTCCCGAGAGGCCAAGTTGGAACTAGAAGTCCAAGGGGTGGATCATTTTAAAAGATCCCTTGCTTATGATGCCCTACTTCTTCGGGAATTTCAACATGGGCTAGTTTCAGCCAGCAAGTTCTTTAAAGTTAAGAATAGGGCGACCATGTGGACCGGTCATTGGAATCTTTTCGGATTCAGATGAAGGAATGGAGAGCCTACTGCCTTAGTCAAGGCAAAGAGCCCCATCCCATGCATTTAGAGATTCCGTCCAAGCATTCTCTCTCGACCTTTTACGCAAGTCAAGAGTCGGTTGAGGGTGCAGTCCCAGATGTCGGGCCAGTCCCGGGTGAAGATTACAGCCAATGGATGGATGATACTGTCGACGATATCACTTGGCCATCTAACGATAGCATGCTTCATGAGTACGAGATGGTGCCAGGTCCGAGTATTGGCAAAGGCTCGAAGTCCTCGCAACCTTGATTTTGTAGAATTGTAGAAAATTCTGATTATTTTTTACTTGTGCATAAACATTCTTTGAACTGTAACCATTCTTTTTAGGACCAATAAAATCTTATTTTATTCTGAATTGAATGATCTTGATCTGTTCATTGCTGATTGTTGTCGAGTGGTATTAAATTGGCTAATGTTCGGGTAACTTAACCGAGTATCTTATTAAGCTGGTTGTTACCCGAATGACTTTAATCGCCAAGTATCTTTTTAAAATGGCTTCTTCGGTGTTCGGGTAACTTAACCGAGTATCTTATTAAACCGGTTGTTACCCGAATGACTTTAATTGCCAAGTATCTTATTAAACCAGCTTCTTCGGTGTTCGGGTAACTTAACCGAGTATCTTATTAAACCGGTTGTTATCCGAATGACTTCAATTGCTAAGTATCTTATTAAACCAGCTTCTTCGGTGTTTGGGTAACTTAACTGAGTATCTTATTAAACCGGTTGTTACCCGAATGACTTCAATTGCCAAGTATCTTATTAAACTGGCTTTTTCGGTGTTCGCGTAACTTAACCGAGTATCTTATTAAACCGGTTGTTACCCGAATGACTTCAATGGCCAAGTATCTTATTAAACTGGCTTCTTCGGTGTTCGGGTAACTTAACCGAGTATCTTATTAAACCGTTTGTTACCCGAATGACTTTAATTGCCAAGTATCTTATTAAATTGGCTCTTTATTATTAACCGAGTCATCTTGAAACAGAAGTTTACACTTGTGTTTCATACCCGATTGCTACCCGAACGTTACTTCAAGGCTCACCATGATCATACGTTCGAGTCCTTACGCAATACCAAGGACGTCTCCCTAGTTTTTATACGCAAGGGTTTCCGAATCGTTGAGCTCTTTTTTAAAAAAGTTGCTTCAACACAGCTACGCATTTCACCGAAATTTCTCTCGATAGCGTCCCGAGCATTTTTCCAAAGTCTAGTGCATCGGGTTTGCCTTTTTGAGAAGGTCATTTTGACCCTGCTCGGCTGGGATGCTCCTACGAGCTTCTCCGCCCATTCGGGATTTGATGGTCTCGAGAATTCTATTTGCATGTTCTTATTATCATGCTCTCCTTCCATATGTTCTTATTATCGTATGCCTTTTTTGGAAATCCAGAACTAGATTCTATCCTTTCAGAAATTTAGAGTAATTTTATTTATTACTGTAAAAAATCGACAGATTTAAATTACAGTTTAATATTTATCCTACCAATAAAAGAATAAAATATTCAATATAAATATATATATATATATATATATATATATATTAAGGATAGAAAATCTTCAGATATTGGATATTGCATGGTCGGGGTAACACCCCTCCATTGGGTCGAGCAATCCAATAAACTCCATGGCCAGCTATCCCCTCGATCTTGTATGGACCTTCCCGTTTGTCAGCCAAGGATCCTGCGGCTCTATTTTTTATGTTCAATGACACCTTCCTGAGCACCAGGTCTCCTAGCTGGAATTTTCTGATCTGAACAGGAGAGTTGTAGTGGCGAGCCACTCTTTGTTGATATGCTGTATTTCTTATTCGAGACTTTTCCCTTTTTTCTTCTAGCTCATCCAAACTTTGTAGTAGCGTATCAACATTCTGTTCTTCATCGTATAGCCTGACCCGGGGGGACGCATACGATGTTTCTACGGGGATGACAACTTTTGTCCCGAACGCTAGGGTGAAATGAGTTTCTCCTGTTGAAGTCCTTGCTCTCGTCCGATACGCCCAAAATACTTCAGGAAGCTTTTCAACCCAGCTTCTTTTTCTGTCATCTAACTTTGCTTTAATGGTGTGCTTGATAATTTTATTTACTGCTTCTACTTGCCCGTTTGTTTGAGGATGAGCTGGTGTCGCATAGTAGTTAATAATCTGATACTTTTCGCATAACAGTCTGAACTTTTGGTTATCAAACAGAGTGCCATTGTCGGTGATTATAGTGTCCGAAACTCCAAACCTATAAAGTATGTTTTTCTTTACAAAATTTGTGGTGTTGGCTTCTGTGATATGCACCAGCGCTTCAGCTTCTGCCCATTTTGTGAAATAATCGACAGCTACTATGGTGTGCTTTGCTCCACCCCCTATCCCAGCTGGCATTGGACCGATCAGATCTAGGCCCCACATGGCGAATGGCCATGGAGCAGTGAGGTTTTTGAGTTTTTCTAGGGGTTGTCGGATATCGTTAGCAATCCTTTGACAGATATTGCGACTTTTCGACCACTGTTGTGCATCTGAGAAAAGCGTAGGCCAGTAATAGCCTTGTCTGAGTACCTTATGCGCCAGACTTCTACCCCCAGTGTGGTTTCCGTAAACTCCTCTGTGAATCTCTTGAAGTATTCGATGTGCATATTCTTCCGGTACACATCTCTGGAGAGCTCGGGAGAACCCCCTTCTGTATAATTCTCCTCCGATCATGGTATATCTAGCCGATCGATACCTGATGCGCTTTGCTAATACCGGATCTTTCGGGAGCACGCCTTCTTCCAGGAACCTTCTCAGCTGGACCATCCAACCTACTTACGGTGTTCAGATTTCTGAAATTTCCAAATGCTTAGGTTCAGCAGTACTCGGTTTTAGGAGGTGTGCAACTGGAATGGTCTTTGGTCTGATTGAGGTTGTTGCTGACGCTAATTTTGACAATGCGTCAGCCTTTTCATTTTCTTCCCTAGGGATCTGAGCGATCTTGTATTCTTTAAATTTTTAGAGGAGCTGTTTTGCGATGTCACGGTAGGCTATCATACCTTCATCTTTGGCCTGGTACTCGTCCATAACCTGGTTGACAACTACCTGTGAATCGCTGAATATCTCAACTTCATCTGCCCCGAGAGCTATGCAGACTCTGATTCCAACTAACAATGTATCGTACTCGGCTTGATTATTGGTTGCTTTAAAATCAAATCTCATGGCACATTCAACATCATCTCCTTCTGGGGTGCGAACTACAATCTCTGCCCCGCTGCAATGAGTATTTGAAGAGCCATCAACATACAGTTTCCATGGGAAACTCTTTTCCAAGAGTCTTTTTGTTTCCAGGTTTGGTTCTGTGAACTCGGCTATGAAGTCTGCCACAGCTTGTCCTTTAAGGGAGGTTCTGGGGACATAATGAATATCGAATTCACTTAACTCGATTGCCCATTTAGTAAGTTTTCCTGATATCTCTGGCTTTTGTAAGATTTGTCTTAATGGGCAATTGGTGAGAACCTGAATTGTATGGGCCTGAAAGTATAGTCTCAGCTTTTTTACAGCTGAGACCAATGCTAAAGCCATCTTTTCTGCCTACGAGTACCTGGTCTCAGCAGGTAAGAGTGCCTTGCTGGCATAATACACTGGTTTCTGCACTCCCTCTTCTGTTCTGATTAAGACTGAACTTGCTGTAAGCTCGGTTATTGACAGATACAGCTGAAGTTTTTCCCCTTTTTACGGTTTTGAGAGAAAGGGAGCTTGTCCCAAGTACTCTTTTATTTTTAAGAATGCATGCTCGCACTATTTATTCCACTCGAGGCCTTTCCCTGTTTTGATTATCTTGAAGAAAGGTGCACACCTGTCTGTAGCCTTTGAGATGAATCTTCCTAAGGAGGCTAAACACCCTGTTCAGTGCTGTACTACCTCTTTCAATGTTTTAGGTGAGGTCATTTCTTGAAAAGCCTGGATTTTCTCGGGATTAACTTCCCGAATGGACTCCGAATAAACATTTGTTTGGGTTTAATTTCATCTGGTATCTTCTCAAAACATCAAATGTCTCTCGGAGGTCCCGGGCATGCTCATCTGCTGAGACGCTTTTAGTCAACATGTCATCAATGTACATTTCCATGTTCCTTCCTATTTGCCGAGTGAAAATTTTGTTGACCAACCTTTGGTACATAGCTCCTGCATTTTTTAAACCGAAGGGCATTAATGTGTAGCAATATAAACCCTGATCCGTTGTGAAAGCTGTTTTTTCTTCATCAGCTTTGTTCATCCGGATCTGATTGTATCCCGAGTAAGCGTCCATGAAGCTGAGCAGTTCATGACCTGCTGTGGCATCCACCAGCTGATCTATCCTTGGGAGTGGGAAGCTATCCTTTGGACATGCCTTGTTTAGATCCGTGAAATCTAGGCACATCCTTCATTGTCCATTTTTCTTCTGGACGAGGACTACGTTGGCGACCCACTGAGGGTAGCTGACTTCTCTGATTGATCCAATCGCTAGTAGCTTTTCCACCTCTTGTTTGATTGCTTTACTTCTTTCAGGATTGAACGATCTTCTCTTTTGTATTATCGATTTTGCATTCGGGCTAACTGCGAGGTGGTGGGATATTACTCGGGCATCTATCCCGATCATATCTTCGTGACTCCAGGCGAATACATCTTTGTACTCTCTAAGCAGATTGGTTAAGTCTCGTTTGACTTTTCCATCCAAGTTAGCCCCGATCTAGATTTTCTTGTCCGGTTTGTCTTCTTCGAGTAATACTTCAACCAATTCTTTTTGTATTCATTCGAGCCCTCCCTTGGATCCAGTTCGACTGACAAGGATTCTTCACACTGATTTGGCTGCATTATGGTGCACACTTGTTCAGCATCATGCTTGTCTCTGTATACCGACAGGTTTGCTCTTCGGGCCATCTCTTGCGATCCCTTGACTATCCCAACCCCTTGTTCTGTTGGGAACTTGATCATTAATGCATATGTGGCCATCACAGCACTTGTTTTATTCAAGAATGGCCGGCCCAATAATGCATTATATGACCAATTATCCAAGTCAACTGCCACGAAGTCGAGCAGGACAGTCCTCTGGCATGGTGCCGTTCCGATCTTCACGGGTAGTTTTACAGTCCCGAGTGACCTGACCTCTATCCCCCCAAACCCTTTTAATGGAGTATGGAAAGGCTGTAAATCTTTTCGATCTAGTCTTAGCTGGTCGTATACGGCCACGCTTAGGATGTCTGCTGAACTCCCATTATCTATTAAAATTCTCCGGACTTCCCTATGGCCAATCCAGGCACTTATAACCAAAGCGTCATTAGGTCGAACATCGACGACATGAGAATCTGCCTCTGTAAAGACTATTGGGTCCCATCCTTTTTTTACCCTTTCCGGGTCTGGTTCAACCAAGTTTACGTCAAAGTTATTCCTTGCTTCTATTGCTTCTCTGATTTCCTGAGTTCGTTCTCGGTTGCTTATCCCAGTAGAAGGTCCTCCGAAAATTGTAAGTATTACTTGATTGGCTTCAGGGTTGGTTCTTTGGTTTTGACCAGGGTTGTGATCAACCTTGACTTTCTTAGTTTCTGGTCTCTCGTCTTTTCTCAAGATTACATCCCGCAGGTGCCCTTCCCGAATAAGAGTCTCTGTATAATCTCTGAGCTGAAAACACTTTGAAGTCTCATGTCTGGTTTCTTTATGAAACCTGCAATACTTGGTTGTATCTCTCCGGGCGAACTGTGATTATCGTTGCGGTTCTTGTACCATATTCTTCTCTTCCAAGATGGCTAGAATTTCTTCTTGTTTCTTCCGAAGAGGGGTGTAATTGGTATATCTGCCTCGGTATTTCTCTGTGGACCGTTCGGCATTGAGCCCGTTACCCCTATCCTTGTTTTTCTCCTTGTCGTTCCCTTTCCGTTTTTCCTTTTGATTCTGCCCCTTGGATTCGGTATTCTTCTGTTCGGGCTTTCCTCCTTGCATATAGCTTCCTCCTTTAGCTAACTCTTCTTCCTCGACCAGAGCGTATCCTCCTGCCATATCCATCATGTCGGCATACCTAGTCAGTCGTGCTCTTCTCAAATCAAAGGATAGTCGTCCATTCGGCAAGTTATTGGTGAAGGCAACAATAATTGCTTCATCATTAGCGCTGCCAATTTTTGATATAGCTTGGCCAAACCGGCCCAAGTACTTTTTTAATGACTCGTTCTTCCCCTGCTTTATTTGAGAGAGTTAGGCCACCGACTTTTTCCTGTGAACGTTGCTTAGGAATTGCCTTGAGAAACTCCTGCTCAGCTCGCTGAAATTTCCGATGCTCGCTAGGGGTAATCTTCTGAACCATCTTGACCCTGTGTCCTCCAGTGTTTGTGGAAAGTTGAGACACAATAGGGGGTCACTGCGGGCATATTTAGCCATGGCACTTTTATAGCGTCTAACGTGCTCCTTTGAATCTGTATCTTTATCTTTTTTGATTTGATCCACATGTGGCATCCTGAATCTTTCTAGGAAAGGGGTTCGTAAAATCTCCCTGGTGAATGGACTGTCGGAGTCATCGTCGGATAGATCGTTACAGCCATAACGTCTGACTAGTCCCTCCATCTGTCGCATGTTATTCTCAACTTCTCAAATTAGGCTCTGGATCGTGACATCTCTGTCCCACACCGGGCTTCCTCGATGATAGAACTGTTGGGTAACTGTCATTCTTTCCTCAGACTCTTCACTCTGATGTCGGACCTCTCGTGTGACTCCATGATGACGTTTGCGATGGTGTTGATCACTGTCTTCTGATGATGACCGACCTCTGTGCCGGTCGTATTTACAATGTCTAGCACGTGTTGTTTGATTGTGGTCCAGCCTCTAGTGATGTTGTTCCTCTTCAAGTGTCTCCTGTCCAACCGAGTTGATTGGGGAAGAGTTCCTTATGGTTTCTGGTATAGTTATTCCTGGCCCAACCACCACTGAACGGAGCCTTGCGGGTGGAGGATTGGGAGTATGTGCTCCTGCAGCCAGTAGATCAATCCCTTCCCTTGCTGCGTTTGTCACCAATTGCTGCAGGGCCTCCTGGAAACGCAGCGTAAGATTTCTGTTGGTTGGAGGAACTTGCTGGATCCCTGCCAGGTGTGCAGACTGGTTTTCCATGTTGCCAACATGGAAATCGCCTGGTGATTTTTGGCCATTCCATGGACTACTTCTGCTTTCTACCATCGTTTTTAACAAGTTCGAAGGTTCAACCCCTCCTTCTAGCGCCAATTGTTGACGTCGATTTCTGGATTATGTCAGAAAAGCCAACAAGAATTGGATTTCGGCTATTGAATCAAAGAGAAAGAGATGCAGAGAGAGTAACAAAGACAAGTTTTATATGGTAAAACTCCGATGGCCAGAGAAACATCCACGGGTGGTTGAAGGATCAACCAAACCAAAATCCATTAAGAGAATAAGATGTTTTACAAGCTCTCGATCTCTCTTTTTTCTCTCTGTATTTACTATGATTGTTGTATGTTATATTGCCTATATCTTTTTTTTGACGAGATTATGGGTCTATTTATATGTTTATAGAACCCTAATCTGCCTTGTACAAGTAATACAGGATATTTGTATTTAATTGTGATTCGGTTACTTTCTTGAGGTCGATTTGTCTTCTTTCCTGTTTCGGAGTCTCTTATGGAAATCGAGTGAGATTCTAGTAGTACAGTTCAACTTGGACTTGTTTCCTTATAAGAATGTAGTATTCTCAAAGAAATCAAGTTATTTTCTGACTGGAGACTCTTCTAATTTAATGCTCTATTTTATTTGGGATTCCTTCCTGATGGATATCGTCGCGTATTTAATGACTTAATCCGTATGAAATAAGCACCAAGTTCTTACTCGAGTCGTATTTATTCCCGAGTAAGAGTAATACATGATGGTCCCGAGTAGCACCGTTTGAGCCTGAGTGGAGGCGTTGTTTAACTAGTCCCGAGTGCTGTTAGCTGATCCCGAGTAGATTTTATTCGATATATGCTTACTCGGGCTTTCTTCTCTTTAATGATGTCTTATAGGATATTTCCCGGATGCCCATTTGGGCGTCCACCTGACTATTTTTTCCTTCCTGTCAATTACGTGTATGCTTGGTAAAATTTACATACGATAATATAAAATTTAAATTGTTAAAATAATATTATAACAAATAAATTTTATACTTAAAAATTTAAATCTTGAATTTAGAAAATAAAACTTAATATTTTTAAAAAAAAAAGTTGAATTGGATAGCCGACATTTTTAGAACCTCGGAAGGCACGGCACATCCCGTTTTTGGAGCCAGCCTGGCACGTTTTGATAGCAGTATTAGACACGTCGACACGAGGCAGTGCCACTTAAAAATGAACTCTCCCCAAACCTTGCTCCTTGAGAAAATAGGCGAATAAACAGAGAGGGAAAGATGAGTTGTTCTTCTTCTTCATTAGGGTCTTCCTGGTCACCTCAGCATTCTGGTAGCAAAAACAACAAGGAGGAGAGTCAGAGTCGGAGTCAGAGTCAGAGACCAAGATTCTTTGACTCAAAAGCAAAGACCCATTGTTGGGTTAATGCTGAAACGGTGCCAGGTCGACACCCAGAGAGGTGGCGAAAAGATGCTGCTGGCAACATTGTCTGCAAGCGCTTCTGTAATTGCCATGGTTGCCTTTGCTTCGAATACGACCACATCATTCCCTTCTCTATAGGTATTCTATCCGCACTTTGTTTGTCTTCATAGTTGTAATCAATTTTAAATGGGGTTTTGTTTGAATGAGACTTACTTGAATGATTTATGTGTCTTGATTCATGTGAGACTTTCACTTTTTACAAGATTAGACAACTTGGCATATAAGATTCTAAATTTTGGTTTGGGTTTGTTTTTTATTTGGGTGCGTCGTAGGTGGTGAATCAACAGCAGATAACTGTCAGATTCTTCAAACTAGGGTGAACAGGCTTAAATCAGACAAAGAAAAAGTGGATCCAAATCAATTGAAAGGCTACTCTTGTGATATAAAGTTTACTGGTATGTTTGCCTAATTTTTTATCCTTCTTTTTTGTGTTTTCTGTGACTTTCCCCTTATGGTATACAGGTTGTTTCACTCTAATTTGCTCTTCATGATGGGAAAATAAAGATGTGTTTGAATCATAAAAAACTCATTCAGGTTCAAACTCCTATTATCGTAGTGTGTAATAATTTACACACATGAAAATGATTAACCTATTTGAGTTTCTTAGACAGCCATATTGATGGTATCCATCACCAATGATTGACGTTTTGTTAGAAGTGTTGGGGGGGAATTTTGGGGATTCAGGTATCAGATTGGATCAACTCGGAAATATATTTGTGTTATTGTTATGTAAATTTGTCCAATTATGGTTTGACCTTGACCCTATTCTATCGCAAGAGCCCAAAAATTACCTCTTTGTCTATTACTTTTCATCTGTTTTTAATATCTCAAATGAGAGAATCCTAATAATCTACGGGTGATTTTGAATTGGAAAAATCGTTGGGTTGCAACTTACAGGTGATATTGTATAGCAAGGCTTGTAAATGTTGATTGAACATTTTAATATAATCAAAGGCAATAACATGAACAGGATTCTGAACTAAAAGCTTGCTGCTGAAGATTGTTGTGGCATTTTTTGCCCTCCCTATTGATTAATTCATTATATCAAAAGGTCAACTAGGCATTGTGATATATAATTGATAACCTAAACTAGATAGCTTGCCAAATTTGAAATATAGTATTGTCTGAGCTGAAGAAGTCTGTCAATAAGCAAGGACTGGTACTTGAGAATCTAAGACCATGCATATGGGACACGCTAAGCAAAACATTCACTCTATTATCTTATGTTATATTATTAGCTATCAAATTGAGGACCAATTTAGGTATGTGATTTCAGACCATAATCAGTTTAAGTTGTGTCCGTGTTTTGGTGTCTTTAAACTTCAGGTGTTCCTGTGACTTTGTTGTTTACTTGGTAATTCATATAAGACATTAGTTCTAGTTGTTTTAGTAGGGTCATTCCCCTAGTGCGATTGTTTAATGAGGCTATTTTTCTTCCTCGAACTTTTTTGGTGCATGATTTAACTTTTTGGTCGGGCATTGTGTTTGTTCTTTTTCTTTGCTTAGACTATATGGTTTCACGGTCTTAAAACAATAGAAGATTGAAGTTAATTCTTGTGTGCTATGTTGTTCTGCAGAATTCCATTTCAGAACTATGATTATGAACATGGGCTCAAAATGTCCCTAAAAGTTGGTACAGCATTTCGAGTGCTGTAGTTAACTCTTCCAGTTTCATTGGGAATTATTTGGATATTACTAGTTACCTTGTTGCCTAATTTAGTATTTCTTTAGGACATCTGGTTTCTATGATGTGTTTATTAGTTGTAGGGCTTGAATCTTGAAGGAACTTACAATTGGCCCATTCCCATTCATAGAAATAACTATACCAGCAAAATGGGAGCTGCAAGCACTTAATATACATAAAATATGGTTAATACAACTTTTCTTTCAAACA